>OX940799.1:62231652-63455976 GCA_954870605.1 Acer campestre
AAAAGGCGAATATGACCAATACATTGAAGGAAATCAAATTCATATTTGGGACGAGAGAGAGAGAAGATGGAATTAGCTCTATTGTTGTTTGTTTCTTCTTGGTAAATTATTTAGAAAGAACCTGTTGGAAATTTCAAAGACGATGCATGGGCCGAAAGCCCGGGCCCGGCTCTCAAAGAAGTGTCCAATTAAATAGGTATGAAAACTATTTCAGTTAATGGGTAATAGCTAAAAGGCCCAATTTAACTGGATGGCTCAAATAAGGAGATGAAAAGAATAATAAGAGGAAAGGACCATTCTTCAATTTGGGCCGATTATCTAATTTCATCATGACGTGCCTGGCCACGTCATGCTACAGGAAACAACGTGGCAATCCATGTCATGCTAAATCTAAACATGTCAGCACTTAGCCGATGACGTGACAGGTCACGTCAGCAAAATGCAATGACGTGCCCACTCACGTCATCATCTGTGTAAATTTCGTTTTTTCGAATCTTCTTAGAATCCCGTCTCTCCGGTTCCGATACGGCTACTCATTGAACCGACGCTGCGGAGAGGCTCCGCTTGAGGATCATCGCCGGTTCTCAGCTCGGAGACAGCTTCGTCGGACTGTACAACATGCCGTCTGGCAGCTCTGTGTTCTCCAACGACTGCCTTGGCTTGGTAATCTTCAAATTTTCAAAATTTGTTATTATATAGAATCAAAATTGAAAATTTTTGTTCACATGTATGTTTTTTCGGTTAATTTTCACAATTGAAATTTGATGCAGTTGATTATGAGTTGTGTGTTACGGATTCTTTGCTAAGCTGACAAAAAACTAGTTACTTTGTATATTTCTTTCCAAAGCCAAAACAAATGAAGACGAAAACACCTTAAATGTCATGTTGATCACCAATAATTGTTGAAAAGCTCTCCTAAAAACACCAAACTTATGCAGTTATGCTTCCATGTCAGCAACACACTTTCCCACAATGATCAACCACTTTCTCACAACAATCAGGACAACACATAGGAAAACAACATAAACATGGACAAATACAAAAGATACAAGCAATACAAGACAGTCCATAGCCTAAAGATCCACAAAAATGGCTAAAATCTTTTTCTAACTCGGAAGGTGCTGCTGCTGCTGCTGTTGCTGTCGTTGTAGTAATTGGGATGTGATCAGTCCAATTAATGTATTGCTTTTGGATTTGATATTGTTCACTCAAGCCAAAATTAGCCATGAGAAGGCAAACATGAGTGAGCAACTCTCCGCCTCTTCTAAGTTGTTGACCGTGCTCTTTCCATTCACATTGAATTGCAGCATATGCCAACATCTCTGCCCACACTTCGCTAATCATCTCCCATTTCTTCTTGTATCCAATTTCATCTTTCATTTCAAAATTTTCCAATACTTTAGCAAGAATACACCCAGAAAATAGCACCGACTGACTTCGATCCCCTTTTATATCTTCCAGCCATTGTAAACCACTAACATCAACTTCAATTAGTTTCCAGCAGGCTCCTTTGATTGCATTATCAGAAAATATCCCCTTTTGCTTGAAAAATCTCCTGGCCTCTGCACAAGTATCTCTATACCTTATTTCACCAATTCCTTTCGGCAACATTGTTTGACGGATCACAAGAAGGTATAACATGTAATCTGATAAGCATTTACTGATTTCGTACCTTGAATCAGGATCTTTGGTGGTGCCTTTTTTGCTGTCATTGTAATAACAGATACTAGTAGCGATATGCCAAAGCAGGAGGCTATGGTCGAATTCAACATCAACAGTGCACCAACTGAAGTCATCAAGACAATTCCATTTCTCAAACACATAATCCCCTCTGCGAGCTAATAATTCCTTGCACGAGCTTGCGAAATAAGTATCGTCTTTAATTGTGTCAGTTTTCTCTTTGAGCTGGTCGAAGATTGTTGGTTTTTTTTATAAAATCTAAGAAAAAATATTATGGGTGTAGAGATTTCATAAGCATATATGAAAAACATTTATCATAAACATAGCTTTAACATGAAAAATATTTATCAAAGCATTTATATGAAAGAACAAGAAGGAGAGAAGCATAAAATAAACATTTTTTATAAAACCATATATATACATCACACGCCATCTTTCTCTTTCTCTTTGATGGCATTCATTTTCTTTGCCCAAATGGGCTATATATAGACACAAACACAACAAGAACCTTCCACACCCATTCTTAGGCCATATTGGCCATGCTTGAGACCATGCTTAACACCATGCTTGGACCATGCTTGGACCATGCTTTTCATGACATCATTCATGACATCAATCCATTGCATCATTCTATTGCATCATAATTTATTGAGCCACATCATCAAAAGGAAAAGTTTCATAATTCCAACACTCCTCCTTGAAACTTTTCTTGGAGGCATGGGAAGAGCATATGTGAGACTTGATGCTTCTGCAGCTCCTCCTGTGTTTTCTGACATGAAGATCTGTGATATTTCCAGCATCCATTTATAACAGTACTTACGGGTAATGCATACAACATCCATAACAGTACTTATGGGTAATTCATCCATAATAGTACTTATGGGTAATGTAAACAACATCCATAGTAGTACTTTAGAGCATAAAAACATTTCAAAAACATATTTCTGATATTTTGCTAGAGATATCAGACCACATTCTGACCTCTGCTTCTGAATATCAGATTATAAAACATTTATAGTCTGGAAATACAAGGAAATACAACTCACAGTCCCTTAAAATCATTTGGTGGCTCTGATACCATGTTGGTTTTTTTTATAAAATCTAAGAAAAAATATTATGGGTGTAGAGATTTCATAAGCATATATGAAAAACATTTATCATAAACATAGCTTTAACATGAAAAATATTTATCAAAGCATTTATATGAAAGAACAAGAAGGAGAGAAGCATAAAATAAACATTTTTTATAAAACCATATATATACATCACACGCCATCTTTCTCTTTCTCTTTGATGGCATTCATTTTCTTTGCCCAAATGGGCTATATATAGACACAAACACAACAAGAACCTTCCACATCCATTCTTAGGCCATATTGGCCATGCTTGAGACCATGCTTAACACCATGCTTGGACCATGCTTTACACCATGCTTGGACCATGCTTTTCATGACATCATTCATGACATCAATCTATTGCATCATTCTATTGCATCATAATTTATTGAGCCACATCATCAAAAGGAAAAGTTTCATAATTCCAACAAAGATCAATTTTTGCAAACCATCGCTAATTTTCGCGCTGGTGTTGTAATTGAACTTTTCTACTTTTTCGTGGATGCCAAAAGATTTTTGAATTCTTGTACACTTCGTTGGTTTCTTAAGGCAAACACGAAGCAAGTTGTATTGTCCCATGACAGCAGACCACCTCTTGCGACTGTTTAGGAGTGAATGAGGAGGACATGACTTACATGTAGCACTACGAAGAGGATTGCGCCCAGCTTTTGTCCAGTCGGAGAAGATTAGTAGAATGAACGTGTAAACCTCCAGAACAATAGCTCCAACAAACACTGTGTAAGTTATCATGATATCGATTTCTGGTAGGGATGCTTATCAATGATGATAGCGAAGGCGTACAACGTAGATGACAAGAAACACAAGCTAATGCAGCGGATAAAGAGTCCGAAGCAAGAATAAACTAAACTTGCCTTGGTGTAGAGCTTATCATACATGAATCCAAGCTCAACGGCTACAATCTTGAAGGCATCTTCTGGTGACTTGTTGTGAATGATGGAGTAGCTGTCTTTTCGCTCGTAAAATCCGAGAATTAGGCCTGCATAGAGATATAAGAATCTCTTGAATAAGAAATTACCTTGTACAATATAATCTTTTTCTGATTTAATTTGAATGTCTTCATCAGGTACAACCATTGCTAATTTCGAGTCTTTCTCTAGTCGATGCTGGACATTTTCTTCTAAGATAACGACAACATCTGGACCAGGTTCTGGATCGGTGAGCAGGGAATGTTTTAAGCGCTCACTACTCGAAGACCTGAGTACCCAAGTCCTCTCTGCATACTTGATAATTCCGATAATAAACACTGGAATCGCAAGATATGTGAGAAGAATATTGTTGTTCAAGGTCCTCAGATAGACGTAAATGGCCACTCCAACTTGAACTAGAAATCGAAGAAAATGTCTTAACCATAGCTCATTGTCTTCTAACGAACAAGCTGTGATAGTGTCCGGGCCACCAAGGTGCAAGAGGAGGAATGGTGCCCAGAACGCCTGCAATGAATTGGTAGACCTCGATGAATTGTCTGCAGGATCTGCATCTTTGATGGCAAGTGCACTCAAACAAACCGTTGCCACCCAGTCTGCTGACATATATGCACACCAGACAAGGATCCTGGTCAAGATTCCCCGATTGGTTTTTCGCCTGGAACCAAATAAAATGAGGATGACTTGCAAACAGAGGCTGGATAAAATCAGCCCTCGGATCTCCCATACGTTCCAAATTTTCTTGAGCTTTTCCAGGAAGATCTCCATACTAGTAGACTGCCCGCTCTTGGAGGTGGAATTGATATTCAAGAAGCAAACGGTGAAGCAAATGCCTTGTTAACTTCAAGTATATATACATATATATATATATATATATATATATAGCACGTACATAGTGGTAGACTTTGTAACACTTTTTTTTTTTTGATGAAACTAATCAGGATTGATCTGTCGGCTCTCCTGCCAAGAACAAATACTGAGTAGGGTTTCGCCATAACGCAATTTCCGTGATTAATTCATTGTACTTCGTGAAAAACTTCAATACATTATGTTTAATAATATTATGTTATGTGAAACGAATAATTGATCTATGTGCCAGATTATATATAACATTGATTCAAGTGATTAAATGTATTGAATATCTGTGCACCGGCAATTTTCTAACTTAGATTACTAATATCTGATTTTGAAGGATTAACAAATACAGAAGTGGATATATAGAATTCTTCTAAGTCAACAGCATATTTTGATCTTTCTTCACCAGATTAAACCTAAAAGGATTAGGTAATTTGTTATTATTAAAATATAAATTGATTTACTACCTAAACCATGACAACCGTGTAATTTTGAATTTAGGTAAAAACAGCCTTATTGTTTACGAAAAACACCTTATAGTTTCGAAATTTAGTTATACAAAAAAAAAAAAAAAAACAAAACAAAAACAAAAAAAAAAACAAAACAAAATAGACAAATCTAACCTATTTTTGAAATCAAAATTCACTTTTAACCTTGTTTTCAAAGTAAAACCATATTCAACCAAAATTTCCAAAAACTATTCAAAACCAACCTGAAAGTGATGAAAATGCCACTAGAATTTTTTTTCTTCTTCTCTTTCTTTATTCTCTCTTAGTTCTTCACTTTCTATATCCAAAATCCCTTTTTCTTCCTTTAGGTCACCATACGGTGAGTTTTAATGCTTTAAATAGCTAACATTTGTTGAGGAAATGGGGCAAAATAGCACTTTTGAAATTTGAAGTTGTGCAACTATCACCACATTACTAACTCATGTTTTATTAGCACCAAAAATGGAATTTGGACAAAAATACCCCCCAGCTTCTTTTCTTTTCTCTTGGGTGTCCTTCACCTTCTTCTTCCTTTTTCCCAAACCTCCATTGATGGAGCTTCAATGGAGGTGCTATCGCCGACCGACGAGTTGACCGGTAAAACCACCGGGAAAACGTTTGTCGAGTGCCAATCATTGTAACCAAAGTGTTCGTTTTCATTTTCGAGTTGTGTAGAGAGAGAAACGAAGCAAAACCCAAACCATCGCGAATCTTCATCGTCCGATTTATGACGATCCGTCATGAATCTGATGAAACCGATAGCGCCAATGAACTCGGCATCATTCAATCTTCCAGATCCAACTATCTCCGGAGTCAATTAGCGCCGTCGTCGGATCGTCACTGTCGCCATTAATGGAGGTCGACAGAATAAGTCTCGAAAAACGCATGAATAAGTCTCGAAAACGCATGAATAAGTCTCGAAAAAATCATAAATAAGTCTCAAATTTTCGAGAAAAAAAAAATAAAAAGGAAAAGAGTAAGTGAGGGTATTTTGGTCTCATCACCTATTTTGGTGCTATTAAAACATGACTTATTAATGTGATGCTATTTGCACAAACCCTCCCTCAAAAAGTGCTATTTAATTTTTGAACCCAACATTTGTTTGTATTGGTGTATATTTCATGGGTTTTGATACTATTTATATTATGTCATGGTTTTCAAAATCAATTTTGAAGGTTTCCAAAATTTTGGATTTCACCAAGTAATATTTCATATTTCATAATGTAACATATTTCTTCAATTTCTGGGTTTCTGATGAACAATAAATGATAGCTTGCCATATAATATGTTTTCAGTTCATTATGTAACATATATGACATGTAATTCATGAAGGGCAACATAATCTTTTTACTAGCAAGGTTGGTTAAAAACGAAATTTTGCCACAGCCCGGTTAGAATTGAATATATATATATATATATTAACAGTCAATTTATTGAGACACACATGCAAGGAAAGGTAGAAACAGGGCCAAACAAAGCCAGAAGAACAGAGAGGCAGAATTAAAACAAGAAGAAAAAGCATAAAACAAAACACAACCAAGGAAACAAGCCACGCAGGGCTAACATAAAAAACCAAGAAAAGCAAAGGCTAGAGGAAGTCCCAACTCAAAATGTCTCCCACAGAACCCGAGCCTTGCCTTGCCATGTTAGAATTGAATTTGACGAATTACATTTGGTTAAAAAAAAATCTCAAAACCCTCCTAATTATGTACCAAAACACCTTATCGAGGTTTTTTTTTTTTTTTTAATCTCTCATAAATATAATTTATTTCTTGAGCACTCAATCCTCATGAATTTATATACTAGGTTTACATGTTGATCGAGGACACAAGTGTAGGGATAACAAAATAACTCATGGGGACTCGCACTTATTGAGTGGGGATGGCTTTCAATTTGGTAGGGATAGAGTGAGGATGACGATAAATTGTAAAACTCGCAATGGGTATGGGGCGGGAATGGATTTTATAATCCTCTCCCTTCCCTACCCCGCTTAAAATATAATCTTTATTTTTTATTATGTTTTTTTCTTTTAATGTTTATGTTTAACAATTATTGAAATTAGCATATCACATCTTAGCAAATGCGGTTGTGTACCTCCCTTCCACATTGGTGATTAGAGATTCAAGTCCTACCATACACATTTTACAAATATATATGAGGAGTATTGTCTGATCCTGGAAGTCCTATTGTAATATTTGTAATGCTTCAAAAAAAAAAAAAATTATTGAAATTATTTGTTTAGTTGTAAGATTTATGTTTATTTTTAATGTATATGAGATTATTTTAAATAGTTTTTTTTTTTTTTTTTAGAATTAATTACTTTATATATTCACTATTACTAGACAACCCATTAAATTAGCTCAAAAACTAATCCAAATGATGTGGCAAATGATTTGTTTATTGATCATATCATCTCATGATTTGTGTGACAAAGAAAACTCACTTGCTATATCATTTTGGGTGAATTTTGGTTTAATTATTTAGGTTGCATAGTATTGCTCTTATACATTATATCATACTAATTGGGTTATAAATTTATTATTTTAATTAATAATTTTGATAAATCAGTTTAATGGGACGTGGAAATAGGGAAAGCACACCCTGTCACGCTTCATCTATTGTGGGTTTTATGAGAGGATGAATTTTCAAAAAATAAATGGGACAGGTGCAAGGAAAGCCACCCTGCCCCAAACCCACCCTATTGTCATCTCTACATAGGTCCCAAATGGGGAGGATTGTGGGTGCCATATTGATATTGGATTAGCGAGAATTACTGAATACTGAATCTCATATTCTAGTGAGAAGGGTACTTAACTGGTTTATTATCTTATTCCTATAAGCCGAATCCATTTTTAAAAAAAAATAAAAAAATCACCTCTCAATTTTATTTTTTCTAAAAAAAAAAAATTGCATCATATCACATCTCAAACTGGTTATGTATATACAGGAAGAAAAGAATCCCGCCGATCACCGGTGTCGGGATGGATAATATCATGTGTAGGGGTGTCGTCTAAGCCAGAAATATTAGTTTGGAGGGCCATTATACTAAAACAAAAGGAAAAAATATTACAAGTTTTAAAACCGTCTTTTTAATAGTTAATAATGTCTAAATTACACTGTTTATTACATGGGATAGGACATGACTAATTTTAGTCGTATATCATATGTTTGTTGCTTGCATAGAATGAGATTATTTAATCACATGCAAGCAACTTATTCCATCAATGTGGGACTAAAATTAGGGATCATTTGTTTTTTTCACTTAAAACTTAATGGGTTTAAATCATAATTATTAAATTGTTTTGTTTGTTTTTTTAAGTGGTCAACCAACTTAAAAATACCAAAAAACAATTTAAAATAAAAAGTAAAAAATCTTGACTTTTCACTTAATTGCAAATCACTGAATTGTATTAAATGCAATCCAAAATCTTTTCTTCCGATACTATCATCCATATTTAACATATTTTCAATTTCATCATAATTACATATGGTATAGAAATCTTTTTAATATATATCTTATTTTAAATAGCTTTAGGATGATGTGTGTGTGTGTGTATATATATATATTTATGTGTTAGGCTATAGAACACCGATGTTTCCGAACACTATGTAAGAAATATTGTGATCGTAATTTGAAAAAGTGTGATACAAGCTTTAATCACAATAATTTCTACACGGTGTACGGGTATACTGGTGTTCTATGGATTGTCCCTATATATATATATATATTATAGTGTTTTATGTGAGTTTTCCTACTGTCTCTTTTACTTTTTGAAAAAAAAAAAAAAAAAAAAACTTTTCTTTTCTTAATAAAAATGAAGTTTATTTGTAATGGAAGAGAAAGATCGTGATCATATGTGTTCATATATAATAATTATTTTTGGATTGTTTTTATTCCATATTATATGTATAATTGTTTAACATGGGTATAAATGTAAAATTACTTATTTTTGGACAATTTTACTTTTAAAAAACAAACGTGTTAACAATACATTCAGATGTAAGGAAAAAACAAACAAACACACATGTCATTCAAGTTCAGATTTCAGTCTCTATTCAGTCTTCAAAAATTCAGGACTATTAAGTTTTCAGACAAAAAAAACAAATGACCCTTAGTCTCACCACTTTATACCTATTTTTCTCTTTTCAATTTTTATTTTTTATTTTTTATGTGTTTAAAATATAAATATATTTTAATATATAATAAAATATTTTATTATTAAAATAATAATTTTCAATTTTAACAAATAAAAATAAATATTATTTTATTTAAAATTGGTTTTAAATATTTTAATTATCTTCAAAATTTAATTTAAATAATTATTTCTACTAGTTCAATTCTATACAACTACTTTATCCAGGTCAGGTGGTGCTATTTAGCCTAATATATATTTTTTTAATTCTTTTTTTAATTTTTTATTTAATTATAAAGAATTTTATTTTAAAATATTAAAATTTTATTTTCTTTTATATATATTTTTTTTCAATCGCATAACATATACTAAACAAGAGATATGACTATTTTAATCATATCTCATATACCACCAACCACATCACAACATCAATGATAATTGAATTTTAATTTAACACGATAATATTTAAGATATATATAAATTATAAAATATAACTCGACTTGACTTGAAAAACTTAACGTCACGTGAACAATTAAAGATTGTTCAAGGTCACATGACAAGACTCGAAGAAAATTGCTACCAAGTGGTTGAGTTGATTAAATAATTAATAACAAATACAGTGACTACGATTATGGAAGTATCTCTTCTAAACAATTATGAATTAGCTCTTAAAGTTTAATTAATTAATTAAAAATAATCAACATTAGATTCCCAGATTTAGATCAGCCTATGAATTCACGATCAATATATAAATATTTTTAATTATCTATTAAAAGATGTCAAGTTGTTAAGATCGATGTGGGCTCTTAGTGGGATAAGTTCGAAATATATGAGTTTATCATTGTGAACAAAGACTCGGAGAAATATCGTCCTATCAAAACTCAAGCAACTTGCATATGAGGTTAATTAATGATCTTTAAACATTGTTATTGACAGTTAAGGATAATTTAAAGAAAATTAAATTCTATGCTGTACAGGAGCAGAAAGTCAAATCCAATTGGAGACATGTGACTCTAACTAAAATTAGCCATGAGCATGTCAAAGTCAACTTAAGGTCATTTACCTCATAAGGTCTTTCTTTAATAAATTTATAGGGGAGTTTTATCATGTGCTGAAAATTTCTATACAATGGAAAAGTTATTCAGCTCAATCAACTACATTTATTGTATTATACTCTTATTTGAATAACTTTTTCCTATTATAGTGGAAACTCAATCTTGTGCTTTAGAGTCACGGTTAACGCTAATAAATTGTTTAGCAAAGCATTTTTTTTTTTTTAATATATGCATAATTATATTATTAATTGTTTAAATTAAATATGTTTATATTATTTATTTATTTATATATCCTTATAGGTGAGCTGTCTTTTTTATTTTTCCAATTAGATTTGGTATAATTTCTATTTTTAGATTTAGGGGTCGTTTGTTTTTGTATCTGAAGACTGAACAGTCATAAGTTTTAATAGTGATTGAAACCTGAAACTGAATGACATGTTTATTTTTTTTTTATATATAATATGCAAATAAACTCCAACAAAAAAAGGAGCACATCGTATCTCGGATTTCATGCAATATGTTATGCGAGTTTTATGTAATCAGTTACTTTGGTTTTTTTGTTTAAATAAATGTCATGGTCCTCTGTATTTTATATGTTCAAAAGCCGTGTGTTCACGCTAAAATAATAAGAAAGTAGTTTTATACTTTTATTCGATTTTCTCTACTGTTTTTTTTTTTTTTTTTTTTTTTTTTTTCAATTTTTCTTCTATAAGAAATTTATATGTTCTAGCGCAATGAAATGGTCAAATGGGTTTGGAAGACAGTTCATATCCGAACATATTCATAGCAGGACACTGGGAAATCTTTTAGGGTGCTATCAGTGATGTTCCAAGCATTATCATAACGTTTTCGTTAGAAGATTATAAATGTGTTAAATGCATTTAATCTAAACACATGTCTCATATAATTGAGATAGGAATTATAATTGTGATGGCAAAGTTGACATATGTTGCACATAATTGTGCATGATAAATGTGGATAGTTGTTATGCATAATTTACGTTCTTTCCTATAAAGAATGAATTTGCATATCTAAAATTTAATAGTCTGTCGTTCCATTATCCGGGAAAATATGATTAGTTATTAATTAATTATATTCACTGCATATATAATAATCAAATAGAAAAATTAAAACTTGTTGATCTCTGGTAAGCCATGAAAAATTTAGAAATAATGACTTCACAATTAACTTGTACTCTTGTTAAGTTTTTTATTTTTATTAATTTTTTTTTTTATTATTATTATTTTTTTTAATATTGTAACCTAAGAGAACTACAACTTATACAATATTAAATAAACCAATAAAATAGGTGGATAATAGACTTGTAAAAAACCGAAGAGAATATTATAATTATTATTATCACCCGATTACTAGGGTTTAATTTTACATCATAATGCTTCTCCTAGTTTTGCTTTGATGTTTCCTAACATGAAAACCTAATTTAATAGTAGTCATTTCTAAAAAGAATAATGTTTGGGTACTGACCGGTCAGTATCCAAAATACTGATCTCACCAATGGAAGTGTAGCACATGTACACACATGGCCCAATTTGTGAGATAAATGTAAAAAATAAAAGAAAAAATGCCTCGTGCTACACTCCCATTGATGAGGTTAGTATTTTGGTGGTTAGTACCCAAGCATTATTATTCTAAAAATTAAATACAATAAATACTTCAACAATGTTACCTATTTTTCGTTTTCTAGCATTAGAAAGTGATATTAATTAGAAAAATTGGATTGGGGCCTCAACGTGACTTTGCCATCTGAATGCACTGTATAAAAACTCAAGCAACTTGATTATGAAAAAAAAAAAAAAAAAACTCAAGCAACTTGCATGTGGTTAATTAATGATGTAACCCATTGTTTT
The DNA here is from genome assembly GCA_954870605.1 of Acer campestre. Taxonomy (NCBI): domain Eukaryota; kingdom Viridiplantae; phylum Streptophyta; class Magnoliopsida; order Sapindales; family Sapindaceae; genus Acer; species Acer campestre. The sequence goes on from OX940799.1 coordinate 62,243,791, forward strand.
TTTTTTTTTTTTTTTTTTTTTTTTTTTTTTTTTTTCAGAAGCAAGATTATTTTAAGAATAAACAAAAGTGCATAGGCACTGAAACAAAGCGACGACCTGCACACACAGAAGGCCACAAAGCAGAAGACACAAACACCAAAAAACACCGAAACAGAGCCACAACAGAGGTAACCCATTGTTATTGTCAGTTAATTAAATTTTGAAGAAAATTAAATTTTATGCATTGTTATGAACAGAATGTTAAATTCAATTTGAGACATGCGAGTATGACTCCAACAACTTCAACTCTCTCTTTTTAAAAAAAATAAATTAATATGAGCCAGTCAATGTCAACAAAATATATATTTAAATGCTAGATCATTTACCTTGTAAGGTCTTTCTTTAATAAATTCATATTTAAATAAAATATGTTTATATATATATATATATTGTTCTTTTAAATAAAATATGTTTATATTATTTGTTTATATATCCTTATAGGTGAGCTGTCTTTTTATTTGTCCAGTGAAGATTGGGTATCAATTTCTTTTATATTAATAATTTAAAAAGAGATTAGACTACCACCGCCTAATGCAGTGATGAAGCTAGAATTTCAGATTTCGATAAGTTTAGAGGGATCAAACTCTATAATTTTTATTTTAGAGAAAAAAAAAATCAATTAATTATAAGGACTAAAAATGAATTTTTCAAGAGGTTGTAGGGGCTGTGGCCCCTGTAGACCCCTTCATAGCTTCAGCCATGGCTTAATGTGATTTTTTGTTATAGACGCATTCAATTAGCTTGACAATGTTTAATTTGAGTCATCACCACTATATATATATATATATATAAATGTTCAAGTCAGTGTGTACTAATATAACTTCATCAGTGTGTTGGATGTAAATCATTATATTTAAATACTTTGACTCAAAATATATACATTTATCAAAGTTTCTCCATAATCAATGGTTCACATGCATTGGTACTATATATATATATTGAGAGAGAGAGATTAATTTATACTTTTATAGCATAATTAATAAATAATTCGATCCCTCTACTTTAATGAAAGGCACATATATGTTTAAAAAATTCATAAATAATAATTTTAAAATATTTTTGTTTTAATTTTTAAAATCATGTATTTGGTATGATTTCAAACATTCCACATTATTTATGTGGCTAGTAGTAGTAGGTAAATCAATTCATGACATATGATAAATGTTTACAAGAATTAAGAACATACAAACTTTCAACATATATACGATCAGTCGAATAGATTGTAAAAGTTAAGTAGTATTATTTTTTTTATAATTTTAAACGATGCTAATCTAAAGTGTAAAATGAACAAATAATTGATCTAATCACTCGAAAAATAATTATTTGTTAAGATGTTGGGGGGTTTGATCCCTGGCAGTCATGTTTCTCTTAGGGTTACTGGAGGTTTACCCGGCTGCTAACTTCAGAGCCTCGTGGAATTAGTCGGGGCGCGCTAGTTGGCCCGAACATCCACAGATACCAACAAAAATAAAAATAAAAAGATATTGGGGTGAACTAAATTGTGTTACGAGAAATTCATATGTCATAGCACAATGAGATAGAGTTTGAACATGATTGATACGTTCAAAGACATTGAAGGCGTTAAAGTCATTGATTCAAACGTATGTCACATTGTCACGTATAATTGTGCATGCTAAGGGGATAGCTTTGATGGCATTAATTTTGGCATGAGCTGCAAATAATTATGAATTATAATATAATTGTGCTTCTTACCGATATATACTTTTATTGTTTTTTTATATACTCTAAATATAATATATAATGTAATAGTAGGAATGTTTTAAAGGTGTCTGATATTGTCACCCATAAATATGATTTACATGCCCATTTTATAAGTACACATGTCTAAAATTTTAAAATTAAACAATTACTATAAGCACACATCATAATGCCAATATTACCCTTATTGAAATGAATACATTTATTTTAATACATTTTATTTGTAAAATAAATCATCATTGATAGTCAAAGTAAATAACAACATACATGATTTTTCTCTAAAAATAACCTCATAAATACATAAATCTTCGCCTATCTTTTTTTTTTTTTAATAAATACTTTTCACTTTTTGTTTATTGATAGAGTTCATAACTAGACATAAAAGAAAGATAAAAAAAATATATATATATTAAAGAATACATACCTTTGTATGATCAGAGTCCGTTGAAAAAAAAAATTCCATTAGTTTGTTATATGACAATCATACAATGATGTGAAATTTTGATATATAGTTGAAGATATGTTGGGTGTAATTAACGGGTGTATAAGGTATTTAGATTATTTTTTAATTAAAGTAATTTATCCTTATTGGTATATTTGAATTGAGATATTTTTATAATTAAAATTTTTAATAAAATATGGTTGTAGAAATCATATTTATGGGTGGTAATATTAGCATTATTTCTAATATATATAGTTTTTTTATTGTCAGTTTGTCATGATATAAAATATATCAAGATGAAGAATATGGACCACAGATTATGGAAAAATTTTGACAAGTGCATACACTTTGAGTCAAAGTATGTAAATCTAATGGTCCACATTTTTCGTCTTGATATATTTAAATGACAATAGAAAATTTGTATATATATAACAAGAGGACATGTGTGCTTTTATTTTATTTTTTTCAAAATAAGAGTTTATTTGATGGGCGCCGTTTTGCAATTTCGAGCCTCTGCTGGTCCGATTGTGATCTTATGTTCTTCATCAAAGTTGTAGATCATGAAAATTCATACAACCTGGAATCAAGAATCTTGTGATTTGGAGTTGTTAGTGTAGAGTTACGTTAGTTTCAATTTTATTATTCTGGTCTGTCTTTTAAATTAGGGTTACACCGCTGTTTTGATATTTTGGCCCTCTGCCAATAAGATTTTGTTGTTTTGTCCTTCATAAAGTTTGTAGGCCATGATTTCTTAAGCAATTAAGAATCAAGAATTTCATGATTTGGGGTTTTCAACACTGAGTTATGTCTGTTTCAAGATTTCTTTTCTGGCTTGTTTTATATCTCTACGGTTCTCCGGTTCTATCATAGCTAGTGACTGCCATGAGAGCCATGTGGCTCTCTTCTCTCATTCTAGGATGCCTTCTCAACCCTTTTTGAATACTTCTGGTGAGTTACTTCATCCCCCTACAGTTGGCAATGCTATTGGTCATGAAGATAGGTTATTGTTAAATAATGCCTTGAATGCTTTCCCTAGCTAGTTCTAAAAAAAAAAAAAAAAATGTTGGAAGCTCTATCTTCGGTGTTTAATGCCCTGGAACAGAATTATAGGATTTCTAAAGATGTGGCAAATGTTCAAGTTTTGAACGATTCTATTAAGGCTGATCTGCATGCTCCTCTTTGCTCTTTTTTATTTTTTATTTTTTATTTTTTTTATTTTTTCCGAAGCTCTTAGTTCTCTTCCGAATGACGATATAAAGGATGTTAATGGCGTTTTTACTAAGTCTTTTGCTGACACTCTTAAGTCTTCTCCTACTGCCTCGATTCCCTCCTCTGAAACGGTGATGCATTCGAAAAAGGGAAGCTATATTACGGTTCAAATTAATGCTGCTGCATACAATTCTAGACTTTCTTTGTGCCAACATTCTCTTATTGGTCGTCTTATTCTCTCCAAGGGTGATATACCTTGAAAACATGATGAACTAAAGGTCAGATTGCAATCGATTTGGAAGCCTAAAGCTAGTTGGAAACTCATCTCCTTAGGTCAGGGATACTATCAAATTCTCCTCAACTCTGTTGAAGATAAATCAAAGATTTGGGGCATGGGACCAATGATCTTAAACCGGGTATTCTTCGTCTCTAGCCTTGGGTTCAAGACTTTAACCAGAAACTATAAAGAACTATCAATTCTCAAATTTAGGTCCACTTTCATGATTTGTTCTGGGAGTATTGGCATCTTAAGATACTCTCGGATTTGGCTCGTTCAATTGGCATTCCATTGAAATTTGATAGGACCACAATAGAGGGTGAGCTCGGCCACTTTGCAAGGGTGCCGATTGATGTAGATCTCTCTAGCGATCTCCCTACTTCTCTTTTAATTGAACGGGAGGGACTGAGCTACTTTATTCAAGTTGAATATGAAAAACTTCCCTCTTTCTTTACAACGCGCTCCTCTATAGGTCACTTACCTTTCGATTGTCGCTGGAACAATCAAAACAAGTCTCCCTGCGATAATCGATCCGATAAAGTCGGAGATGCTTCCAATGAAAACAATGAGCAAGTTGTTTTGAAGGAAAACAATAATTTCAAAAGGCGTGGAATATCCAAATCTAGGATGGTCCATCGTCCTATCTCTAAAACCACTTATGCAGTCCCTCTTAAAAATGCGTTTGATACTCTTAATGACATCTCTAAGCCTCATTTGCATAAGGATGCTCATAAGGTCAACAATAATGATAAACCCGTGGAGGAGGCTCAAGTTGATTCTTCGGCTATTGGGAAGGTTTCTAGTGGTTCTAAGAAGACTAGTTTGAAAGCTTCTAATATTTTGTCTTCCCCTAAGATTGTTGCTTTCTCCCTAAGCGAGCTCGAAGTTGTGGAGGTTGGTTCTTCCAACTCTAATCTCGTTAAAACTATGGATGCTACCAAGGCCTCTAATATGATTTCCTTTAATATGAATGTTGATGCTTCTACGAGACAACATATTGGTCCTATTATTCTCCATAATTCCACCCCTATTTTGAACTCTAATACTAGCCCTATGGAGTCAAATTTGCAAAACCGACATTCATTTAAGGACAATATTCCAGTTGATGTTGGAACCTCTAACTCTAACTCGTTAAACAACTTTTCAGGCCAAATGATGATAAGTATGCGGAAGCTAAGGATCTAGTTGATCCCGACAATAATTTGATTCTTGTGGTGACAAAATTGAATAGAAGAGTGAAACCAACTTTCAAGACTTTATCTAATTTTAAGTCTCAATTGAGTAAGGGAAGTTCTAAGCACCTCCTGTTGCTGAGACTAAGATTCGCCATAATTCTGCGACTTCATCGGCCCACGCAGAATTACATCGTGTTGTTATTTCTAATTGGGCCACACAGTTTGAGGCAGAAGGAAATGGTTAATTTTATGCCCTTTTAGGTTCATGTTTCCTTGCCTTCTGTTGAAGTCTACGTACCTTTTTAGATTTTTGTTTTAAGGCTTACGCGCCACTTTGCTTTTGCTTTTCTTTTTCTTTTCTTTTCTTTTGTTTTCTTTTTTATTTTATTTTAATAATATAGTCAGCTTAATCAATATATATATATATAAATTTTCAAGTCAGTGCATCATGATATAACTTCATGAGGATATTAAATGTGAGTATTTAGTTTTACATGCTTTGACTCAAGTGTGTATGCACTTGTCAAAACTTCTCCATAATGAGTGGCTCACATTCAATATCCTGATAAAGTTATATCAGGACATCTTGACCAAATCGGAATTATATATATAGCATTAGATATTTGTCACAAGTTTTTTTTTTTTTTTTTTACTACATGCAACTATACAATGCCCGTATATTGTGCGGGCCATAAACTAGTATAAAATAATATGAAAACAATTCAAATTCAAATTCAAACTAGTTTTCTTGTTTGCTTAATCATTCTTTTTTTAGTTCTATTTCTTTTGTTCCTAAATTAGCTAATAGGGTGGCTCATCATCTTGCCAAGATTGCTCTTGGTTATGAGGGTGAGTTTGTGTGGTTGGAAGACTGCCCCATTGCGGTGGAGAGTCTTGTGTTGGACGATTGTCCTTTTTCTCTGTAATGCTTTTGTTTTTAATGAATCCATTTTCAAAAAAAAAAAAAAAAAAAATTCAAATACAAAAGGTAACCATATTAAGACTTTTATATATGGCATATAACAATTGGGAGAATTAAATATTCAACATTCTCCCTCAAACTCAATGTGGCAAAGCAAAACCAACTCTTTTTTTTTTTTTTTTGAAAAGATAAGTATTATTAAAGCCCTTAGGCAAACGGGAAACACCCCAAACAGCACCGAAAAGAAAGAGAAACAATGAAGCCTTATTGGCATGATGAAAAGTTCAGACTATAGAGGTAACTGAATTCGAAGGTGATCAGGGTTGAAATTGACTCCCCGAGGTGATCCGGACTGATCGGAGGTGATCCAAACTTTTTTTTTTTTTAAACGGCAAATTTTATTCAACCAAAACCAAACAAAGAAACAACAGCTCAACCACAGACAGCAAAAACAAGATCACAGCACAGAAACCAGCCCCCAAACACAACACCACCCAGAAAAAGCAGAAGAAAAACCTCAAAAACAGAGGGAAACCCAACAGCAAACGCAAAAGCCAAACACTAAAACACACTCCAAACAACGTCTTCCCCATCCCTAGCACTGCCCCTTTAGCCAAACCGTCAGCGACCGTATAAAAGGCACAAGGAGTAAAACAAACTGAAAAGTTGCCACGAGACCGAAGAATTGAGCGAAACTCATACAGTACAGGAATTCTGTATCTGCACCAAATAATTCCACACTCCTTCCTCTTGCCTTCCACATTAACGATCTTATGATTCCACTATCAAACACATTCAGCTTAGACTCTTGAATGAAAATAATAATAGGCTTTATCCCTCCCAACCAGATGCAAGAAAACATTGATTGACTAGAAAATTCTTATACCATTTAACTGGAAAAGTCTTCGCTAGCTATACTTTTGTATTGTCTGAACCTGAAGTAAGAACCCTTGCATATCTATTTAAGTTACACTTTTTCTACAAGGAGTCTCATTCCATGTTGTGGCTTCAACAGCATCTTATAAACCGGAGAGTGGCGATAATTCGGAGACACCGAAAAACTGAACCTGGACAGAAGAAGACACAGTACTAATTTCAGCTGTAACATGGCATATGATTGGCCTAGACACAATCGAGTCCCGTATCCGAACGGTACATACGCTTGTGGGTGCTTGCAGGCCTCCGAAATTCCACCTCTGAACCTCTCAGGATTGAATTCATTAGCATCAGGACCCCAATTTTCAGGATCTCTGTGCAACAACGGGACGAAACTCCATATGTGAACTCCTTTTGGCACCACAAAATTATTACCATTACTATCTCCACAGCCTAGCTTGATGTCTGCAAAAGCTTCTCTTGCAATCACAGCCGATGGCGCGTAAAGGCGCAAGCTTTCCAGGATTGCATTCCCTAGATTTTTGAACTGGCTCAGTTTGTCCCAATCTAGGGACATTGAGGGAATGTGATCACCACAGGTTTCGATAATTTCAGATCGAACACGTTGTTGCCATTCGGGGTGGAGTGCAAGAAGCATCAAGGTCCAGGAAGCTGAAGAAACAATGGTTTCGTAGCCAGCAGCGTAAATGTTTGTGCAAGTGTCCACCATGAACCGCTCCATTTTGTGTTTGTCTTTCTGCAATTCGATGTCTGTTGAAGCTCTTTCGAGAATCATTTGTAATAGGTCCTTGCTGTTTTTTCCGGCATCTTCTTGACGACCTTTTACTACATTGAGTATTAAGGCCTGCACTTCTTTCTCCAACCTCCATATTTTCCTTCTACCCTGTGTGGGAAGGAATCTGCATAATGCTTCCGAAATTAGTTTTTGTATAAATAGTTTCGTCAAAAATTCTCTGGTACAAACAGTCCTGATGCAAAATTTTGTCTCTAGACGAATTCTGATCACTTAAAAATCCCTAGGATTTGAAGCAATCCAAATTTTAAAAAAAAATTGCACCAAAACCGTCTGCATGAGAGAAGCTCCCTATATAGCTATAGTAGATGAATTCACGAAAAAACAAAAAAAAACAAAAAAATGTACATATGAAAAACAAAATCCAGAACCTTTATGTATTTTGTAATGTTACAAAATTAACTTTATAACATTAGGATTTGAAGCATTTCAAATTTACTTTAAAATAAAAAAAAATAAAAAATAAATTACATCAAAACCGTCTGCATGAGAAAAGCTCCCTATATAGCTGTAGTAGATGAATTCACGAAAAAACAAAAAAAAAAATGTACATATGAAAAACAAAATCCAGAACCTTTATGTATTTTGTAACGTTACAGAATTAACTTTATAACATTAGGATTTGAAGCATTTCAAATTTACTTAAAAAATAAAAAAAATTACATCAAAACCGTCTGCATGAGAGAAGCTCCCTATATAGATATAGTAGATGAATTCACCAAAAAAAAAAAAAAAAAAAAAAAAAAAAAAAAAAAAAAACATATGTATGAAACAAAAAGTCAGAACCTTTATGTTTTTTATAACGTTACAGAATTAACTTTATAACATTAGTACAGAGCTGGTTTTGTAACATTACAAAGCTAAAGTTCTGAAGAAAAAAAAAACTCAGGACCGTACTGAAGAGAGAAACACGTTATAATTAAATATATACATACCTCAAGTCTGGAAGTCCAAAAAGCAAGCTTGGTTTAGCCAAAGTCTCTTCCATGGCCCTTAAATTTTTGGAAATAGTTTTGCCAAGGTAGTAGGAGCTGCCAAAAAAGGCTCGGGAGAGGACATCAATAGAAAGGTCTTTCAAATCCTGATCAACCATAAACTCTGCAGCTCCTCCTTGGCTTTCTGCTGCCAACCGCTGCTCCCATGTTCTTATCATTGTCGTCGTACATTCCTCCATTAAACCCACCATGCCCTATACGTACCATAAAAGGTTTTTAAACATTTAGTTATGTAAAGTTACATGGGATGATGATGAGTGTTAATTTGAACTGTTGTTTTGGAAGGTTAGCTATAATTTAATGAAAATTTACAAGTACAGACTGTCCGCAAAGAATTCCTGACCGACAAAAACAAACTCCAAATGTTTAAAATCCCAAAAAAATAAAAAATAAAATAAAAGGCACACCATAATTTTAATGAAAATTATCAAGTGCAGACTGTCCGTAAAGAATTCCTCGAAGACAACAAACTCCAAAAGTTTAAAAGTTCCCAAAAACATTCGAAAGGTAATACGGAATTCCTTGCAAACAACAAAATCCTAACTGTTAAAATTCGCAACAACAAAAATCAAAGTGTTAACTATGATTATAATAAAATTATCAGGTGTGCACTCTCTGTATAGAGTTCCTCCAAAAATTTAGAGTCCATATTATCATTTGATTGAACTAAAAGCATTTGGATTTTCTGGCTACAGAGAATTCTATAATAATTACCTTGACTTGGAGGGGGAAGAAGTGAGGAGCAATAAGTTTCTTCTGAAGAGCCCAGTGGTGTCCATTGGCCTTGATGACTCCATTGCCAAGTATATTCCTCCTTGCTTTTGATAAATATGAAGGTTTACCCAAATCCATTGACTTGTGTTGTTTCAATTCCTTTATCAACTCCGGTTGGTTCACATATAGATGCTGCTTTGTCCCTGTTGAGAACATGTATGTTCTACCTGTACCCTTCAACATGTCAAACCACTACCGAAAACTATTATAGTAAATTCTAACGCCAATGGATTAAGAGTCTGTTCATAACCTACTGAGATTATACAAATTGTCTGTCATAACTCGCCGAGTAAATTGGGCCAGGATATTAACACCCACAAATTTTCTCCCCAAACATGCTTCAATGCTTGCATACCTTGTTTTTCTTATAATTTATAATATACAAATTATTATAGTTTTTTTTATTTTATTTTATTTTATTTTAAATATTATAGTAAATCCCGACATCGACCGGATCATTAGTCTATCGGGACCTACCAAGATCAAACATGTACTACATGTTCAGTCCAAATTTCTACTTTCACAAATTTTCTCCACAAACATGCTTGCATCCCTTATTTTTCTTATAAATTATTATACAAATTGTATATTGTTAGAACTTATATGATGTTCTTTCATTTTCAACTATTCAAATTGCATCACAATTCACAAACCTACATAATTAATTCGTAAATTCATATAAAAATAAAAACAATACATATTATATTCAACCTGGTCCCGCAACATTTAAATCTCACAATGAGATTAAAATAAATGCAGACCATCAAATTTGACCATTATAAAAAATATATATTTCCTTACTATTTAATTTTATTATTATTTATCTCCTTGTCATCGTCATAATATTTTAATATTTTTGACTGTTTTACTATAAGAAAAATCATCCTGATCAAATTTAGATTGTAATAAACTGGCACTTGGGGGTGAAACCATTTTTTTTTTTTGTTTGTTAGTCAGTGGTACAATATATTTTTGCATTTTACCCTTAGGTCATATTAACAGGAGCATAAATTGAAAAGAAATTCATATATATACATATATATATATATATATAAATTCGGGGTTTTATAGGGAGGGGGGAGAAACTCACACTCACACGTGTGAATGTGAGGGGTTTTACTATGGAACTAACCTCTTTTTATTTAAAAGAAATTCATATATTAAAAAAAATATTAAAAATCACATTTAAGTTTTCAAGATTAAAAAAAAAAATTGTGCATTAGTAATGATTTTTTATTTTTTTAAATCTTTAAAACCAGCCCTAAAGATAAATATTAACAGGAGCATAACTTGAAAAGAAATTCATATATTAAGAAAAACAAAACAGAACAAAATGAATACAAATGATGGTTTACAGTTTACTGCATTGAACTTGGTCACTATACTAATTATTTCATTTGACAAACGAGCATGGAAATTAATTTATTTCAAAGAAACTAATACAAATTATACTATTATGTAAATTTGATGTTTTTTCTAGGAAGGGGGAAAGACTCAAACCCGTAACCTCATCGTGTAGGTCTAAGGGGTTTTATTAATGAACCAACCTCATTTTATCATTAAAAATAAGTTACTGTTTAACTAATTTTGTAATAAAAAATAAAAATAAAAGTCAAAGGTGGGATTTTTTTTTTAAAATAAATTATATGTTCCAAAAGTAGCATGCATGCCAGCCATCAATCGTTTACTTCAAACACCTCATACTTTGTCTGAGAGGATCTAGATCCGCCTAGAAAATCGTCCAGGTTAATTAATGTCTCTTGAATTCATGTAATTTTGAGCCTAACAATTCTTGATTTTCGGATCATGTGAAAACTCTGAAAAAACAATAACTTTTATACAAACAATGACGTGCTTGCACAGACTTTGAACCCAAAAAAAAAAAAACACATCAAGCTAGGGTTTAATCTAACCCTTAACTAATTAACCACTACGATAATGTTATTCAGGATCGGTGCTAACTAGTAACTATTAGATTGCATCTGTACGTGTAATTAAATATATATAAACCAATTAATGGCTTCGAACCAACAATGAACGATATAATTAAATATTACCGTAGAGGCGAGACCATTCCTGGAGATAAGGGAAGGAAGAGCGAAGCCATTGATGATGAGAAACTGCAGGTTGACCATCTGATGAAGAAGAAGAAGAAGAAGAAGACTTGATGATCTTCTCCATTTGTTGTATTTGCTTAACGTTACCATACAAAAAAGATGGTTTTGGACCTCTAATGCCTTGTTTGGAGAGCATGGATTGGATCCTTTTGGGGTTCCACCATATCATATCAAGTACTCCAATCATCACCCTACATATCACTATGATCATCATAATCAATATCAAACACCAAAACATGATCATCATCAAAGCTTCTATTATTATGATAATGGTAGTGATAATGGTGATGATCTCTTCTCTTCTTTTCTCTTGCTTGATTTCTTCTTCTATATATATTATCTCTCTTCCTCTTCTCTACTTCTATTCATGTGTTGACTCTTTGTAATTTATTATATATCTATCTTTTTGTGTCTTGAAAGCCATCTAATTTTATAAGTTTAAATAATTGAAAATAAAAATCTATTATCAACTTGTGCTAACTGATGTGTACCTCACATTCTTTTATCATCATTATTGTTATTTTATTATTTAATATATTTATGCACCCACTTTTTTATTTTTATAGTATAATTGTTATCATCGTAGTAGGAGTAATAGCATGAGTCATATTCAATCGGATGAGTGATATATATATATATATATTTATAAATAAACAAATACAACCTAACAAGTATGTCATTCACAACTACATTAAACTTTTTCCGTGGTTATTTTTTAAATTATTTCCAACAAGGCATGCACATTTGTTTTAATTTGAATATATGGGAATCATACTAATTAAAGTGGTCGTATCTAGAGAAAAAACCATAAATGGCCATAGTGATTATCAAACTTTCCTTAATAACCATTTTTGAAAAGTTAATTGTTAATAACCACTTTTTTAAAAAAATTTCAGTGTATGTCCATCAATTACCAGAGTGCTCCTGAAATAGTTTTATTTTAAATCTCGAAGCAAACTTGAAATCATGGGTTAATTGAAATGTCCAAACTTGAAATCATGGCTAAAGTGAAATGTCCAAACTTGAAATCTGGACTAAATTAAAATATCCAAACTTGAAATCTGGACTAAATTGAAATTATGATAAGTTTTTTTTTTCCCCATTTTCTTCTTCCTCTTCTTCTTCCCCAAATTCAAATTAGGTTTAGGTTTTTTGTTTCTCTTTTGTTTTGCAGATCCAATCGCCGGCGAGGATCGCGAGCACCGAGCCTCCGGACGTCGTCGACTGGTCGGTTCCCATCGCCGGTCGCTGGTTCGTGCAGCTGCTGGTTCGTGGAGGTCGTGCGAGCTCGGCGACGACTTCCGACGGTAGAGGACGACGTCCGGCGTGGCGACGGCACCGAGAAAGAGAGAAGAGAGAGCAGATCGGGAGAGAGAGCAGAGGAGAGAGAGAGAAGAAAGAGAGGAAAGAAGGAGAGAGAGTGTTTTGAGGGTGGCTTTTATATGAGGGGTTTCTAGTAATTTCTCAAAAACATGGTTATTAATAAATAAAAGTTCGTCTGTGGTTAAAAACAAATATTCCCTAATATATGTGGTCAGTTTGTGTAATTTCCACTCGTATCTAGGCACACGTCATGATGAATATGATGGGTCCTGTAATAACAAGCTATCATAATCGTAATCATACATTAACTAGGAAGCTAAGGGATATGGTTGAATGTTGATTGATTACACATCATACTTCATATATTGCTTATAAGTATGTAATCCATTTATGGTAGCGTGTCGATATTGTCATCCATAAATATGATTTACACACCTATATTTTATTAAGGGTAATGTTAATTTGTCCAAATTTGGTGTCCAAATCTAATACCTAAATAATATAGCAACACTACAATCTATTTATTTAAATCATACATATCTAATCAAATTTAAATGAATAGATTATAATGTTGTCACATCATTTGGGTACCAAATTTGGATAAATTAGCATTATTGTTTTATTAAACATTTTAATTACATAAATATCCCGATACAAATTGATCATTAGTTAAGGACATATTTTTTTTAATTAAAAGTAAATCAAATACTATGTACACACATTATATATTCAACTATATTACACTTTTTGTTGTACAAAAAAGTATAATTATGTTACAACACCATTAACATAACCTTCTGATCTGTGTTTAAATCATGATAATTAAATATCACATATTCCTTAATGGAATAATAATAATAATAATAATAATAATAATAATATATTTCATTAATAATTATAATAATACGTATGTATACCACATAAAATTTAGGGTTAATAGCACTAGTACCCGCTGAACATATAGCGAAATTGCATAGTGTCCCTTGAATTTTTTTTCTAGCATTAAACCCCTCGAACTCCCATAAATTGGCAAAAATGGACGGAAGGGGGACGGATGTCAAGGCAAATTACATTTACACACCCTGATTATATGTATAATTGCATTAAAACTGGAAAAATATAATAATATCACACAAATACCCTTTGACTTGTTTGACTAATGCCTAAAAAAATATTAATATTAATAATTTAAAATAATAATAATAATAATAAACTTTAAGAAATAATAATGTATAATAATATTAATAATAATAATAATAATAATAATAAACTTTAAATATATATATATATATAATATAATAATAACACAAACACACCCTTTTAATTTGTTTTCAATAAATAGATTTTTTTTTTAAAAAAAGAAAGATTGATCTCCACCGTCCATCATGGATCACCATAATGGACGTTGGAGATCAAATTAATTTAAAAAAAATGATTTATAAAAAATAAAAATAAAAATCAACAAAAAAGATAATTAAATATATATATATAATTAAAAATTTTAAGAAAATCAAAAATTCCAGAAAAATGGTGGAGATCCATCATCTCATGTGATGGACGGTGGAGATCCACTCTGGATCTCCACCTAATCAAACAAAAATTTTCCTAGTTGATTATTTTTGGATTATTAATAAAATATTAATATTATTAATCAAAAAATCTACATCTTTAATCAGTAAAAAATTAATATTTTTGGATTATTTTTAATTATTTCAAAGTTGATAAATTAAATATATACTAAATATATAAAATACACTCCCTTAATTGTTATTATTATTGTTAATTAAATTTATTAATTTAAATGCATTTAATATATATATATAATTTTTTATTTTTTATATCTGTTTTTTAAAGTATAATTAATTTTTTTCACATTATAAAATTCCTGAATTCCAGAATTACCAAAAGTTGAAATTTTTTGATGAAGAAGATGATGGATCTCCACCATTTTTCTGGAATTTTTGATTTTCTTAAATTTTTAATTATATATATATATATTTAATTATCTTTTTTGTTGATTTTTTTATTATTTTTTATAAATCATTTTTAAAAAAAAATTAATTTGATCTCCAACATCCATTATAGTGATCCATGATGGACGGTGGAGATCAATCTTTCTTTTAAAAAAAAATATATATTTATTGAAAACAAATTAAAAGGGTGTGTTTGTGTTATTATTATATATATATATATAAAGTTTATTATTATTATTATTATTTAAATTTTATTATTAATATTATTATTATTATATATTATTATTTCTTAAAGTTTATTATTATTATTATTTTAAATTATTAATATTAATATTTATTTTTTATTTTTTTAGACATTAGTCAAACAAGTCAAAGGGTGTTTATGTGATATTATTATATTTTTCCAGTTTTAATGCAATTATACATATAATCAGGGTGTGTAAATGTAATTTGTCTTTGACATCCGTCCCCCTTCCGTCCATTTTCGCCAATTTATGGGAGTTTGAGGGGTTTAATGCCAGGAAATAGCACTATGCAATTTCGCTATATGTTCAGGTACTGGTGCTATTAACCCTAAAATTTATGGGAAAAGTATAGGAAGGTAGTCCTTTGTGAGAAGGAGAGAGATGCGAAAATGAACGGGAGAGAGATTGTTATGTGTTTTTTTCCCCTCAGTTTCTGTGTTGTTTAATTTCTCTTCTTTATGTAAAATACAAAATTAAAAGAGGCTACACTTGAATCAATAATAAAAGAGATGACAGGAAGAATGAAGAATAAAAGAAGGAGAGAAAGATGAAGTGTTAAAATAAGTATATTCATTTTAATAATATTATTGGCATTGAAATGGAATCTTTTATGATATTGTAATTTGTATATTGTTCAAATGTCATCATCCACTTTTTTCTTTTCTTTTTTTTATCTTTTTTTTTTTTTTTTTTTTTTTTTTCCTTTTTTTACTTTATAAGTCAATATCACATGTTTAATTATTTGTAAGAAATCTAGAGATGATGAGAAACTTTATATTTAAAAAAAATAAAAACACACACACACAATTCATGTGAATCTTATAATAATTTTGTGCATTGTTTTTTATTCAAATTCATGAAATTATTAGTTAAAAAGTATTTAATTGAAGTAATTAAGAGTGAAAGAATGAAACAAATTTAATCAGATTTGTAAAAAAAATGTGGTAGGGTTTAAGTCTCACTAAACCCTTTTTTTTTTAATAAGCTGACAGTATTCATTAACAAGAAAGCAAAATACAATTAGGTTTACAATTAGGTTAAAATTAACATCAACTCAAAGTTGCCTCTTTTGGCCAAAGCAGTTAGGTGATATGCCAAATCATTATCCAATCTAGGAATAGCTTGACACTTACAATCACCGACCTCCATACACAACTCAAAGTTACCTCTTTTGGCCAAAGCAGTTAGGTGATGTGCCAAATCATTATCCAATCTAGGAATAGCTTGCTTGACACTTACCATCACCGACCTCCATACACAAGTCCTTAATATCATCAATTAAGAAACAGACACAGCAACTACAAGTGTACAACCTTACCTGAAGCATCTCTGATAGCTACGCCCACCCCTATCAACTTCTTAGCTTCTCTGACATTGCCAAATAATTCACTACACTGGAATCATGAATTTTGGTGGGTGGTCATCAGCTGGATTGGTTAGTGTCGGTTAGAGTCTATTAGCATTGATTCAAGTCGATTAGTGTTACAATTTTTCTCTCATAAATACATAATATCAACACATTTATAGCATACTAATACATATCATCGTGTTTTTACCATATACACAACATAACTTCAATCATAATAATACACATGGAAAAAGTGCGATGATGTGTATTGGTATGCTATAAATATACATGTATTGTGTGTCTACTAGAGAAAAATTGATTAATGTAAGGGTTGTATAAGGAATTTCATATGTTTATACCGGTAGACCCGACCACCAGTTCGATTCGAACCGGAACCGGAATCAGAGGAGGGCAGTTCCGGTTCTGGTTCCAATTTTGAAGGAACCGCCCGGCTCGAACTGGACTGGAATCGACGGTTTCGGTTCGGTTCAAACCGGCGGTTCCTCTCTTTTTTTTTCTTTTTTTTTTCTTAAAAAAAAAAAATTTAAATGTTTAAAAGAGAAAGGACATTGTAGAGTATTGGGTCATTGCCCATAACCTTTATCCAATTAATTATGTTTTCCCTTCCATTTTCGTCCATTTTATATCGGTTAGGCATCTCTTCATATACTGCTCTTATTTATCCGATGTAGGATGTGGGATTGAATACATGTGATCCACCACCTAAGAGCAAGGCATGATTTTTATTTTTATTTTTGTATTTTTTTATTTAATTTATAGAAAATTGAATTCATTGATGAATAATTCAAGGGAACATGGTTATTAATTATTATAATTTGAATGTGGGTGGATAAAGTAGTATGAAAAACACCCAAGATCGCAAAGAGAACAACCACTGGAAATGAAGCTGCAGAATGAATTATAGGAACATCCCATGATGTCAACTTACAGTTAAAAACTATTATTAGTCACCAAGCAGCCGCATCCTTTGAAATTTGAATGCCTTTAAATTTGAACAAATTAATTTAAAAATAATCAAATTCAATGACTCAAAAGGCCAAGCATGACTTCTTAGCACACAAAAAACTCAGAGTCAAATAAATGCTTTCAACTTGAAACAATCAGATTCAATCTTCAAGGAACCAAGCATCACTTTTCAGACAAATTACAGAAACCTCATGTAAGATTAAATCAATTTACATTCAAACAAGAGACATCAGTTTGATATAAAACCAAATTCAAACAAGTTAGAGTCGAAGAAAGGCTTTCGAGTTCGTATAAGCATAAACATATTGAAATATATATATATTTATATATAATATGAATAAGCTTTCTAGATTTTGTTAAGAAAAATATTTTTATGTTATTAAAGAAAATTAAAGAATAAGAAAAACAATGTAATTTTCAACCAAAAAAAAAAGTGTAAAAGTACTTTATGATTTATAAATTATACAAAACTAGATCTACTTTTCATTAATTTCTTCAACATATAATTGCTTGTAAGTTGTAACCTTGCCTTTCAATGAATGAAAATTTGAAAGACGATCATTTTGATTATAACCATAGTTGTATTCAATTTCGATCCCACATCCCACAGGATAAATAAGAGAACTGAATGAGATGTCTAACCTATATAAAAAGAAAGAGAAGGGAATGGAAAACATAATTACTTGGACAACAGTTATGGGCTATGGCCCTATACTCTACAATGTTATTTCTATCATTTTATTTTTATAAATAAATTGTAATATTTTGTAATGTAAAAAATAAAAAATAAAAAATAAAAAATAAAAAAAAAAACCGTTTCGGAACCGCCTGCGGTTCGGTTCCCCTAGACTCGGAACCGGCGTCAGGTCTACATGCAAGTATGCAACCCACCAAGTGATGATAGTATAGTAATATAGGTTATGTTAGAAATTAGAACTATGAAACGGGCATGAAATTAAAACGCTTTAACATCCAGTTGGGCCAGTTCCAGTCCAAACTGTATTCGTTTATATCCCAAAATCGGCCCAAATTGAAGGTGAAAGACCCAGATGACACGTGGATGTATGATAGAGTACTAAAATATTGGTCTATCAACATGGTCCTGTTCTTAGCTCTATTATTGATCGATCACAAATTTAAATTGAAAGTAAAAAAATCAGCTTCGATTCTCAGACCTTTTTTTTTTTGGAAAGTGCTAGCTTTTGAAATATCAAAAGCACTTTTGGGAAGATTTTTTATTCCCATTTTAACTGAAAATAAAGTGTTTTTATTTGTAGTGTTTTTGCCATTTTGGAATAAGTGAATAACAAGCTTGGTCTTGATTTTCGTTTTAAAAAATAGAAGTAAAAACTAATAACATTCTTGCACATCATCTCTTAGCGTGGCAGTGTATTTAAAATCAATAATTTTTTCTCCGGTATCATGAGAGACTGGGAGTAGATATTCGTATCATATATATAGTGTTTGATCTCTGACATGTTGAATGCCAGAATTTATTGTAATACTACTGTGTGTTTTCAATGGCTCAACCAACATTTTTTATGTCTAATGCTCTGCTACAACTTTAGAAACTAATAAAATTTCTACTTAGAATCCTGTATGTGACCCCCAATTCAAAAAACAGTCTTGTATAGCTTTTCTCCTCTCAAATTTACACACACAACACACACACACACACATATATATATATAAATCAAAAACAAAAACATTGTAACATTTTACAAAGTTGATCTAATATTATGATCAATCACTTTGACATCATCTAGTTTCCACAATGAACAGAAGGAGACAGGCTGCCCTCTCCACCACAATCCAACACACTTGTCTTTCTCTTCGACTCTCATCTCCCAGTTGCTGTCATACTTCCTCAACAAAGCTCGAGCTCCATCAATGGCGTCCTCTCCGAGAACTTCTCCGAGGAACCCTGCTTCTCTCATTCTCTCGCACCATTTCTCCTTCCCTTCATTCATTTCTCCTTTGTTTGTCATTGCCTTCGCGGCCTCTCCTTCCATCATCCTCCTTTCTTCGCTCTCTCGCCCTTTGAACGCTGAGCTCGTTGAGTCCAAGAACCTCCATAAGTAGTCCACTCTTCGCAAAAAGCCAGTAGCGAAGTCTCCACAGTTGCTGCAGCTGCAGTCCTGGTTGTTTTCGCTTAGTATGACTCCTTTAGGCTTCAAACCTCTCAACAGTTTCAGGAATTCGGTTCTTTCGTTGGTTGTGTTGTTGTTGTTGTTGTGATTCAGATGATGGAGTCTGAATTGTGCACAGACGATCAAGGTCTCTTCTGAGGATATGTTAAGTGTTTGTGCACTAAGAGATTGTAGAGGGTGGTTGTCTAGTCTATTGATTTGAAGATTTATGTTCAATGTCTTGGCGAAACCAAGAAGTTGCAAGGAGTAATTGTCACCTGGTGGACCAACCGAAAATGGGGTCTCGGTGTTTTGATCAATTTCGATGGTTGGAGCGATGATTGTGAGGCGTATGAGAGGCGGAGGGCCACCTGATTTTCTGTTACTCAAGGCCTCAAGAAGTGTAGGCCATTGCACGCCATGAGACACACCGATGTCTAGAATGTGAAGACCGCGATTGAGATCTTTCGCTTGAGCTATAATTTGGAGGATAGAAGAGTTTGCAATGTTGTTTGGAAATGCAAACCATAGTTGTATTCAATTAATTGGAGAAAAATAAGGAGATTTATTTTGATTATAACCATAGTTGTATTCAATTCCGATCCCACATCCCACAAGATAAATAAGAGAACTGAATGAGATGTCTAACCTATTTAAAAAGGAAGAGCAAGGAAGGGAAAACATAATTACTTGGACAACGGTTATGGGCTATGGCTCAATACTCTACAATGTCTTTTCTATCATTTTATTTTTATAAATAAATTGTAATATTTTGTAATGTAAAAAAAAAAAGGGGGAAAATTGCACAAACTTACCCTAACGTTTCCCATTATGGCATAATATTCAACTAATACATTTAATTGCACAAACAACCCCTCCTGTTAGTCAACTCCGGTTAAAGATAACCATTGACCATTATTTTTTTTGAAAGCCTAAAATTGCCCCTACACTTTATTATTAAAAATATCTTAATTACCCTTTATTTAAAACATTATCTACTTTAAATTATTAGAATATAAAAAATAAATACTAAACATAATCCTTTTTAAATAAAAAAAAATTCAAAAATAATATATTAAAAACAAAACAATTTAGGAAAACGTTATTTTGAGAAAATATAATTTAAAATTATACAAGTCTAATACGAATAGTGGTAATGTGCTACATATTTTTGAAATTTAAAACATATTTTTTTTATTTAAAAATGATTATGTTTAGTATTTATTTTTTTTTATTTTTGAATCAAAATATAATGCGTAATTTATATTGAGTCAAATTATTTTGTCTTATAGAGATGAACATTAAACAAATTTTCGAGCTACTGTATTTTATTATGACAAATGATTATATTTTTATTTCAAACTTTTGATGATTTTATTTATATTTGTGCTTAGAATATTAAGCATAATCCTTTTAAAATAAAATAAAAAAATTCAAAAATAATAATAAAAACAAAAAAAAATTCAAAAATATATAACACATTACCACTATTCATATTGGACTTGCATAATTTTAAATTATATTTTCTCAAAATAACATTTTTTATGTTTTGTTTTTAATATATTATTAAATTGTATTTTCTCAAAATAACCTTTTCTTAAATTGTTTTGTTTTTAATATATTATTTTTGAATTTTTTTTATTTAAAAAAGATTATGCTTAGTATTTATTTTGTATATTCTAATAATTTAAAGTAGATAATATTTTAAACAAAGGGCTTAAGATTTTTTTTTTTTTTTTTTGTAATAAAGTGCAGGGGCAATTTGGACTTTAAAAAAAAAATTATGGTCAATGGTTATCTTTAACCGAAGTTGACTAACAGGAGGGGTTGTTTGTGCAATTAGAGGCATTAGTTGAATATTATACCATAATGAGAAACGTTAGGGTAAGTTTGTACAATTTTCCCAAAAAAAAAAAAAAAGGGTTCGGAACCGCCTACGGTTCGATTCCCCTAGACTCGGAACCGAAACCGGAACCAACTTCAGGTCTACATGCAAGTATGCAAAAGTGATGATAGTATAGTAATATAGGTTATGTTAGAAATTAGAATTATGAAACGGGCATGAAATTAAAACGCTTTAACATCCAGTTGGGCCAGTTCCAGTCCAAACTGTATTCGTTTATAGCCCAAAACCGGCCCAAATTGAAGGTGAAAAACCCAGAGGACACGTGGATGTATGATAGAGTACTAAAATATTGGTCTATCAACGTGGCCCTGTTCTTAGCTCTTCTTAGCTCTATTATTGATCGATCACATAGTTAAATTGAAAGTAAGAAAATCAGCTTCGATTCTCAGACCAATTTTTTTTTTTGTTTGTTTGTTTGTTTTGGGAAAGGGTTAGCTTTTGAAATATCAAAAGCACTTTTGGGAAGATTTTTTATTCCCATTTTAACTGAAAATAAAGTGCTTTTATTTGTAGTGTTTTTGCCATTTTGGAATAAGTGCATAACAAGCTTGGTCTTGATTTTCGTTTTAAAAAATAGAAGTAAAAACTAATAACATTCTTGCACATCATCTCTTAGCGTGGCAGTGTATTTAAAATCAATAATTTTTTCTCCGGTATCATGAGAGACTGGGAGTAGATATTCGTATCATATATATAGTGTTTGATCTCTGACATGTTGAATGCCAGAATTTATTGTAATACTACTGTGTGTTTTCAATGGGTCAACCAACATTTTTTATGTCTAATGCTCTGCTACAACTTTAGAAACTAATAAAATTTCTACTTAGAATCCTGTATGTGACCCCCAATTCAAAAAACAGTCTTGTATAGCTTTTCTCCTCTCAAATTTACACACACAACACACACACACACACATATATATATATAAATCAAAAACAAAAACATTGTAACATTTTACAAAGTTGATCTAATATTATGATCAATCACTTTGACATCATCTAGTTTCCACAATGAACAGAAGGAGACAGGCTGCCCTCTCCACCACAATCCAACACACTTGTCTTTCTCTTCGACTCTCATCTCCCAGTTGCTGTCATACTTCCTCAACAAAGCTCGAGCTCCATCAATGGCGTCCTCTCCGAGAACTTCTCCGAGGAACCCTGCTTCTCTCATTCTCTCGCACCATTTCTCCTTCCCTTCATTCATTTCTCCTTTGTTTGTCATTGCCTTCGCGGCCTCTCCTTCCATCATCCTCCTTTCTTCGCTCTCTCGCCCTTTGAACGCTGAGCTCGTTGAGTCCAAGAACCTCCATAAGTAGTCCACTCTTCGCAAAAAGCCAGTAGCGAAGTCTCCACAGTTGCTGCAGCTGCAGTCCTGGTTGTTTTCGCTTAGTATGACTCCTTTAGGCTTCAAACCTCTCAACAGTTTCAGGAATTCGGTTCTTTCGTTGGTTGTGTTGTTGTTGTTGTTGTGATTCAGATGATGGAGTCTGAATTGTGCACAGACGATCAAGGTCTCTTCTGAGGATATGTTAAGTGTTTGTGCACTAAGAGATTGTAGAGGGTGGTTGTCTAGTCTATTGATTTGAAGATTTATGTTCAATGTCTTGGCGAAACCAAGAAGTTGCAAGGAGTAATTGTCACCTGGTGGACCAACCGAAAATGGGGTCTCGGTGTTTTGATCAATTTCGATGGTTGGAGCGATGATTGTGAGGCGTATGAGAGGCGGAGGGCCACCTGATTTTCTGTTACTCAAGGCCTCAAGAAGTGTAGGCCATTGCACGCCATGAGACACACCGATGTCTAGAATGTGAAGACCGCGATTGAGATCTTTCGCTTGAGCTATAATTTGGAGGATAGAAGAGTTTGCAATGTTGTTTGGAAATGCAAACCAAGGACTTTTGTCATAGAAATTTAGTAGAGATTTTTGGAAGAATTTTGGTTCTGTGGAAGCGAAAGAGATAGGACTAATTGATGAGGTAGATGTGGAGGATGATGATGAGGAAGTTGATAATGAGGCCAAGTAATGAGTTAAGGCTCGGAGCCCGTGAGCAGCTAGCCGGTGGTTGGCATCTCCGGTGAGAGAGGCGAGCTCGTGGAGGACGTACAATAGGTGTTGGACACGCGTCAGGTTTCCGGCTGTGATGGCTACTGCACAAGGGTTGAGTAACTGCTCTGCCCATCTTCCTTCCTTGTTACCGTTGTTGCTGTTATTTCCTGTAGATTTGTTTGTGTTTTTCTTGTTACCAACTGACCTTTTAGTTGTCACCACTACTTCTTGATCAACACCCTCTTCGGTTTCGTTGATCCGACGGCCCTGATTCTTTCTCTGATGATGAGTCTGTGATGATCTCGGAACTGGGTTGTCATCGGTGTTTCTCCGTTTCTTGGAAGAATCCGAAGAAGACGTTGGTGGATGATGATTTTGACTAGTAACACTTGAATGTTCAACAGGCTTCACACTAGTAGTACTAGTACTTATAGTGGAATTGATGTTGTTGAGAGAAGAAATAGCACCAACATCAATCTCATGTTCTTGGCCTATATCCGGACCCCGATCCCACCATTGATAATCGTTGAGATCGCCCGCGTTGTACGGATCGTCCAAGAACGATGGAAAGAACGATACTGAATCTTCCAACCAATCTAGTATTTGTTCAGAGCCAGTAATCGGTTCCGGTTCTTCAATGGTCATTCTTCTTGAGCCTGAAAGAGAAGCAAAAAAAAAAAAAGTAAAGTGTTTGATCAATTGACTCAGAGAAAAATGCACACAACTTGCAAAGAGAGTTGGTTGTTGAGAGTGTTAAAATAATGTTATAAAGAAAGTGATGTTTTGTGGAATTGGCCAACAAGAGGAATATTGTATGTGTTTGGTGTGCTGTTTATTTGGAAGATGTGATGTTTTTTTTTAATATTATTATTTCAGGTTTTTTCTTATAAGCTTGAAAGAAAAGTATGGACTCTGTCCCTTATTTGTTTTTGGTATTAACTTATTCATTTGTGTATAATTAAATAGATAATAATTCTCTAATCAGATCAATCCTAAAAAAAAAAAAAAATGCAGGGCCGAAGTTACATAACATTGTAAAACTGGTTTCACAGCATTATTTAAATAAACATTTAGTTTCGTAATGTTGGGGAATCGGTTCCATAACGTTATGTAACTTCGATCCTGATTTTTTTTTTTTTTTCCAGAACCAACCTAATTTGAGAATGACCCATTAAATAAATATATGAATTGTAAAGAGACGGCAAACTCTGTTTATGTTTTAATATAAAAATACAAGTCATTGTTTGTTCTGCTTTGTGCCTGTAGGGATCCAAAGCACCAATCTGCAACAAAGTGATTTTGAGTTTTAAAACTGTGAAATTGTTTGATTAAATATCATCAAATCTTATCTTTCACGTTATTATTATTGTAACTATGATTTGGTCGTTGTTTTAAACTATGTAGCACACTTTAATTTAGATCCAAAAATTAAATACTTTGAATATGTTTTTTAGTAAGCACTTTCATAGAAAGTGCTTAAAAGGGTACTATCTAAACAAACACTCTTTAAAGGAAAACATTTCCTATGTACTTCAACAAATAATTCCCAACTCTATAACGTTACAGAGTCAAATCCTGCACCTGATCAATACTCGTTATATCAAACCGTTTGCTTAATCGAAGATGGATATTATAAGCTTATGCAACTGAATTCCTAATCGATATGATTGATTCCTAATCGATAGCAAACAATGATGGCCTTGGTGCAGAGAGTATCATACAAGAGGAAATGGCGTCCGAAATTCCTGTAGTTTGTTGTTTTGAATTGGAGAGCCTTTATTATTTGGACTTGAAGAACCTTAGAGAATTATTTTTACAAGTCATTCAATCAATTCTTTTGAGAAGAGCAGGAATGTAAAAAATTATCTCCACGGTGACAATATTACAAGGTTTTGAAAGATAAAAAGGCTCACTTTATTGATTCATTTGCACAAATTTATACAATAGCAACAGTAGCTAACAAGTATATCAAGTGATTGATACATCTACTTGAGCTAGATTACTAGCAGATTGATCATTTCCATTTAACAGATCGTACGGATATCGATTACTTAAGCCAAGATGTGTCATAAGAAGGCTGACTTGACTTTGCTGTTGGACATGTTCTATCCATCTACACTCTTTTGCAGAATATGCTAACATTTCCGCCCATACTTAAGCGATCATCTCCCAATTTAGCCGATCATTCTCGAAAGATTGTTGCAGTTGTTTTGCAAGCCTACATCCAGAGAAGAATACTGACCGACTATTATCCTTTTTGTTTTGTTTAACATTGAAGTCCTCCTGAAGCAACTCCTAGCAAGGAATGCAAGCTGCACTTTTTATATGGAATAAAGTGACTTGAAAAATCTCACGGCATCAGCAGTTGTGTCATTATAGCTTCTCTCATCAATTCCTTCAGGCAACATAGACAGATGGAAGACAAAAAGAAAGAACATGTAATCTGACAAGCACTTACTAATTACTCTGCTATTAAGTACATCATAATCTCCATGGACATCATCAAGATCATTATAATAAACTAAATCAGTGGCAATGTGCCAAATAAGAAGACTGTGATTGAATACTACCTCAACAGCATACCTATGGAGCACATAATCGCCTCTCCAATCCAGGATTTCATTGAGTAACTTCATAGCTGAGGGATGACTTGTTCTGTTATCTCAGAAAATTTCTTCTTTCTCTCCTTGATCTTGGAAAATTGCTTCTCTTCCTTGAAGATTAGACTATAATCAATTTAAAACATTGGCATAAATGAAAATTTTCATTACACAAAATGGATATAGATTGGACAAAATCTTATGAATATCAATCTATATACCTTATGTACACATGCTGTAGAGTAAAATATTTGACTTGCTTGATAAAAAGAAATGCACCCAAGAACTTTTTGAAGGTAAGTGAGCAGATGATGTTACCTGAACCAATGTACTGGTGTGTAATTTGAAATGTTAAGGTCTGTCTTCGGAGGCCATTTAATAATAGAAAACAGGAGAGAAAACTTATTGAAAAGTACAATGAATAGTGGTTTACGATGGATTGTCTCTGCATTGGTAATGGAATTATAAGAATCTTTCTTTGAAAAACGTATTAACTAGATAAACTAAGATGTCTTAAATATTATAGTTTAGCACTTTCCTATCGGCTTAAATTTTTAGATTAAACTGATACCGTCAAAATGTTAGCAGTTAGCTATGTAATAAAGGAATTAGTACATAAATTGGAATAAAGCAACGAATTGATCATGCAAAGAGCAGAAGTACAGGAAGTGGAGTAGGAATCAAGAAAATACAAGAATGAAAGTATACAAAGTCTAATTGGTAAAATATAATAGAAGCAGGTTTAATAAATTTGAGCCTGAGTAGACCTGTTTTTTCATCTTGAGTAACAAGAAAGATGATAAATTTAGCAAATCAGCTTGGATTCAAGTTCGACATAGAAAGTAATATCAACCCAGCAGAGAGAACTGCAGCAATGCAATTTATGTCTACCGGAAACTGGCAACAATGCATTTTATGCGAAAATCAGACCTGAATGTTGATGAAGTGATTCTGTCTTGTAGCTATATTCTATAAAGATGGTGAGAAAAATACAGAATAGCCCAACAAGATTACAAACAACAAATAAACCAAAAACTTAATTTTACCAAATTACACAATCTCTCACACAAGATAAGCAAAATAATTAAGGGTAAAATTCTTCAATATTTTGATGTTGTTTTACTACCACGGTACCACCAAACAGAGAAATTTTCCAGTCAAAGTAAAATAATCGACTTACCTTATAAAATGAAATGCACCCAAGAACTTTTGAAGCCAATTGAGCAGATGCTGTTGCCTGAACCAATGCTTTTGTCTGACTTTGGAGGCCATTTAATAATAGAAAAACAAGGAGAGAAAGCTAACTGAGAAGTGCAATAAAATAGTGTTATAGATTAGATAAATTATTCTAAGTAAAGAATAACTTCTGCAATGGGAATGGAATCATAAGCATCTTCCTATGAAAAACATATTCACTAGAAAAGCTAGAATGTTTCTATCAAATTAATCCCATCAGTCTATGTCTTAAATATTATAGTCGGACTATAATCCTTTAGGTGCACATCTTGCGTAAAACTATCCCTACTCTGAGCATTTTCACTTTCATTTTCCTTCCCGAAACTCTCCACGGTTGGTCCTTCTTTGCTGATCTCTAGTTTTTGTTGAGCACTCAAATGCTTCGCATAGCGATGTAAGTACATCAAATTGGTACTTATACACAAACTTCTTTTTAACTCCCCTTCAACACCTCTAGTTTCCTTTGTCCTCACAACTGCTTGTTGCCTCATAATCAATCCTTTGCATTCAAGGTTCTTCACTACATAAAAGAAAATTTTCCCTTCAATCCCGAATTCCTTAGCCAGTTGAGTCTGAGTTATTCCATTTTTTCTCTGCAATTATTCAACATGTTAGTGTAGCCATGGCATTTATGTATCACAATTGTTGTGCTGATTTCAATATATAAATGTGATCAAGCAAATAAACACACCTTTCAGCCAAATTATTCGAACCGACTTAATCATCTCATACTCTCATTCTAGTACAAAAAATAAAGTCAAACTAGCAATTATCAACTTCTACTGTTAATAGCTATTCGTTCACATTCCAATAATAAATCAATAATCAAACAAAAATCAACAAAACTAGTTTTGACATAATTTTACATGTAATTCCAATCACATATCAACTAGCATACTTATCACGATATGCAAAAATCCACATTCGAACACCAGCTTCCGTATCATGTATGCTAAAAACTTCATATCCGAACACACAACTTTAATCAACTACGACAAACTTCAATCGCGGAAATTCACCGGAAAAACATACATTTAAACAAAAAATTTCGATTTTGCTTCTATACAATAACAAATTTTGAAATTTTGAATATTACCGAGCATAGACAAGTCGCTGGAGAACATGACGTTGCCGGAGCTTCCAGACGACATGTCGTACAGTCCGACGAAGCTATCTCCGAACTGAGAACTGGCGACGATCCTCAACTGGCCAGAGAGAGGAGATAGGGAGTCCGTTCTAGCCCTTAGAGCAGATTTCGTCGAGAGAGGAGGAAATCAGTGAGTCCATTGTCGAGCATTGGGAGAAAAAACGGTGGTGTTTGGATGCCTGGAAAAAAAAAAAATTCCGGTTGGGTTGCTCAAGAGAGAGAAAAAAAAGAAAGAGAAATTTACCCACAAATGATGACGTGAGTGTGCACGTCACTGCATTATGCTGACGTGACAAGTCACGTTATCGGCTAGGTAATGGCGTGGTTAACAATACCATGACGTGGATTGGCATGTTGTAAGACATCACATGACGTACCCAGGTACGTCATCATCATATTATATTAGTCGTAGATGTTTGGGCCTGGGCCGTTTTGTTGGACATAATTGAAGAATGGTCCGTACCTCTTATTATTCCTTTTATCTCCTTATTTGATTCATCCAATTAAATTGGGCTTTTTAGCTATGACCCATTAACTGAATTAGTCTTGATATCTCTATCCCCGAACCCGAATAATTTTGAAGGTTTGATCCACGGGCTTTAAGGAAACCCGAAACCGACCTGCAAACTTATTCAGGTTTCGACCCGTTAACCCGAATCGCAATTTAAGTGGTACTTTTTAACACAAAACGATTTGTTTATCCCCTACAAGGGGGTAAGCATTACCTCCCTCTTAAATGGATGATATGTGTCCATGGAGGGAGTAAATTTGTTCAAACACGGTTATCTTTTAGGACAAATTTACCCCTCTCTAAACACATGTCATCTTTTTCAAAGGAAGGTAATGCTTACACCCTTGTACGGGGGTGAGCAAAAATAGACTCCAAAACGTTATCGTTATAAGTTTATAATTCTAATTTGTCTAAAATAACATCATTAATAACATCGTTTTAAACAAGGATCAAGATCCTCTGCTAGTTTTTTCTCTACTGAACTATGCTAAATTTTTCAGAATTTGTATACATGTGGCCATTACAAAAATGGATGGTCAAGATTTATTTTACATTTTTTTTGTCTCATTGATTACCAAAACAATGTCATTTTAAATTGAAATTAGCCAAAGCTCTTTCATCTTCTCTCCGGTTGCTTTGTAAGAATAAAAAATAAAAAATTTATCTCCCCGGTTGTTTATTCCATAAATTCCGGCGATTAAAATTTTTCTTTCATCTTCCCTACCTGTAGTTGCTTCTCCCATAAATTCCGGGAACATAATTTTTTTTTTTTCAAAATCAGAAAATTAGATGAGAATTTTTTTTGTTTCTCAAAAAATCGACAGACGTTGAGGATTAGAGGCGAGAGAATATGTTGGTTGGTTTTGTCTGAAGCCTGAATATATAAAATAATCTGAGATCAACTTTAAGGGCCTGTCCTGCAGACTGTTTTCAGCCTGTTTTAGTTTTTGTTTTCCAAAAATGATTTCGAATTCGCGTCCTGTAACCGTTTTTCATTTTATTTTCAAATTTTAAAAACAAAATGAAAAACAAAACCAGTGTTAAAAGTGAAAATTTTGAAAAACAAAAAAAAAAAAAAAAAAACTTGTTTTTCATGAATTTGTTTTTGTTTTTCATATCAAGTGGGTCCCATATTATTAATAATATTTTTTATTCTTTTTTTTCTTCTTTTCTCTTGAACCAGACATAGGCCATCATCTTCATCTTCTTTCTTCTTCTCTTCTTTCTCCTCCTTCTCGCCGTCGGTCCTCGCTCGCCTTTCGCCGGTCGCCGATCGTCCCTCGCCTTCCGCCGATGTCGGTCGCTGCTCGTTGCCACCGCCGCCGTCTTCTTCTTCTTCCTCTTCTTCCTCTTCTTCTTCTTCTTCTTCTTCCCATCGAGATATCTTCTTCTTCCCCTTCCTCTTCTTCTTCTTCTTCCTCTTCTTATTCTTCTTCTTCTTCCCGCCGAGGGTCTACATCGCCGCCAAGATCTCCTCTTCTTCTTCCTCTTCTTCTTCTTCTTCTCGCCGAGGGTCTGCATCGCCACCGAGATCTCTTCTTCTTCTTCTTCTTCTTCTTCTTCTTCCTCTTCCTCTTCCTCTTCCTCCCGCCGTCGATCGCCGCCGATCTGGTCTTCTTCTGCTTCATCTTCCTCTTCAAGTCTTCAACTCTTCAACTGTTAAAATCTGTAAACCCAATTAAATTACAAAATGTTTTTTGTTTTAATTATTTAATCATTTTATTTATAATTGTTATAATATTAAATAAAATTTAAAAATTGATATTTCAATTTTCGAAAGCTTTCGGTTTTCCTACCGGACCAGTTTTTTTCCGTTTTTTTCCGTTTTTATTTTCAAAATACGGATTCCAGTAAATGCTACCAGACGCGTATTTGGAATTCAAAGATGAAACCAAAAACACTGTTTTCGATTTCATTTTTCTTTTCGAAAAATAAAAACAGAAAACGGCTTGCAGGATGGGCCCTAAGATTTCGTGATTTTTTAAAATTGAGTTTTCAGTTTTTTGTTTTTTATTTTAAAAATTGAAGAATGATATGAGATCAGTCAAGCTTGGCTGTAGAGAAACTTGAGATAGTCTTTTTTTTTCATGAGATGAAAATTCTTCTTCCAGCCACCGGAAGTTATGGGCAAAGAAGAAATAAGAAAAACATGGCAAATAGAAATGACAAAATTGATTAGGTTTGAGATGGATGAGAATAATCTAACAAAAAAAAGTAAATATTAACGATTGATTTTGTCACTTGCCACATGGACGCAGATCCTGAAAAGTTAAGTATAGTTAAACCGAGAAAAAACTCAGCAGAGGATCCTGATCCTTTAAACAAAGGTTTTCAAAATAATCTGGTTCACGGGTTTGGATTCGAGTTTTTGTTTGATCCTAATCCCGCTTCGGGTTTGCTTCTTTACAACCAATCCCGATATACATCGTAAATAGCAAAACCCAAATCCGACCCACATAGTTCGGGTTCGGGTGAAATTGTCATCTCTTGCTTGACCATTTCTATAATCCGTTTGGAGAACCTCAGAACCCATGGAGGATTTTGGCTACGTTTTTGTAGGGAAACACATAATCGTCTTGGAAATTTCCAACGTGTCCTTTCTTTCTAAATCATTTGCAAAGAGAAAAATAGAGCGTCCTTTCTTTCTAAATAATTTTCAAAGAAGAAAAATAAACAACAATTGAGCTAATTCAGTCATATCTCTTTCTCGTCCCAAATATGAATTCGATTTCCTTCAAAAATCTCTATTTCTCCTCCTTATTATACTACTTGTTAAGTCTCCGATTGGCCTCCATCCATGCAGCCACTTTTAACGTACGAAACAACTGTAGCTACACGGTCTGGGCAGCGGCCAAGCCTGGTGGTGGCAAGGAACTCAAAGATGGTCAAGAATGGGTTTTCAACACCAACCATTACACTGGCGGCATATGGGCACGAACCAATTGCAAATTTGATGCAAATGGGATCGGAAAATGTGAGACCGGAGACTGTAATGGGACTCTATACTGTGTATCCGAAGGTACACGCCCCTGTACCCTAGCAGAATACTCGTTTCCAAGGAATCAATCCAACAATTTGGATTTCTTTGATATCTCTTTACTAGATGGGTTATGGAATTCAGAGGAACCTCTAGTGAGTGCACAAAAGAAGTGATCAAGTGTACGTCTGACATCAACGGTTTGTGCCCAACTGAGTTGAGACACTCTGGTGGCTGTTATCATCCATGTGCCGTTTTCAAAAGCAGCCAGTTTTGTTGTGTTGAAGGTTCACCAGAAAGTGCAAGTAATTGTAAGCCTACGGCCTACTCCAAGTCTTTGAAGGATTTGTGTCCAGACGTGTACACTTACCCTGCTGCTGATCATGCAACCAGCGAGTTTACTTGCCCCAACGGCACCGACTACAAGGTTGTGTTCTGCCCCAACTGAAATTAATGTGTACATACGTGTTAACTGTCACACGAGTTAATATTCAGAATGAAATTCAACCAACCACAGGCACTGTCTATAGGTTGTGTTTTTCCCTTGACTTGATTCATAGCTTAATTATAATGTGATGTTTCATTTTATTGATACATGGCAAATGAAATTAATGTCTTTAAATCTTGCTGAAAAAGAAAGTTAAAAAGAAATTCCAAAAAGAAAGTGTCATAAATCTAAAGCAATTATTAGTTTGATTTAATTTTAATTACGCACATAAAACTGTTTGCTTCAGATGCACCATGAGAAGGCATGCAGACATGAGTTCGTGAGTAGCCCTCCACCATTTCTAAGTTGTTCACGTTGTGCTTTCCACCCACAACGATTTGCGGCATATGCCAACATTTCCACCCACACTTCACTTATTATCTCCCAATTTAAATCGGACGAACTACCATCTTCATCGGAGTTGCTATTGTTTTGGGTTCCCAACTCTAGGAATTGCCCAGTAAGCTTACATCCTTGATAGAACACGGATTGGTTTCTTCTTCATGAAGGCGGCCCTTTAGCTTCTCTTTCAAATCTGGAAAGATCTTTTGACTTATCTTCATGAAGCAATTCCTTGACAGTGATATGTTCAATACCATCTTCATGAAGCAATTCCTTGACTGTGATTGAATACTACCTTATTGTGCTCCAACGAAATTGATCAAAAACAGCATACCTATGGAGCACATAATCGCCTCTCTGATCCAGGATTTCATTGAGTAACTTCATAGCTGATGGATGGCTTGTTCTGTTTTCTCAGAAAATTTCTTCTTTCTCTCCTTGACCTTGGAAAATTGCTTCTCTTCCTTGAAGATTAGACTACAATCAATTTAAAATATTCGCATAAATGAAAACATTTCATTACACAAAATGAATATAGAATGGACAAACTCTTATGAATAATAATGAATATTTTCCTGTAAGTTTATGGTGAAAGACAAGAAACTTTTGAAAATACTGAAAAGTTTATGAAGAATTCTTTTTTGCTGCAATAATCAGTTAAGTTATTGAAACTAAAAACTGTTATTATTGCATTCTCATCTACATTTTAACAATATGTCTAAACAGGTTTATATAAAAGATTAAAAGATGTTGTATATATTCATGTTACTGATCTATCAATTACTCTGCGAAAAGAAATATTTCAAACTCAAAGCACAACATCATGCAAGTAAAACGCTAAAAATAATAGGACAATTGTAAATGAGTTTCCTTTCATGTGTATGGTCTGAATTATACACCTAAACTTTTTATAGTGATTAAAATTTTCGTTCATACATAACTGCCCCGTACCTACATTTATACATATATACATACATACATATATAGAAACATGCGATTAGACATGATCGTCACTGGATCATATACGTAGAAACTCGATCTTTCAAAAAACAATTATTAATTCTTTAGGGTAAATGAGGTAGAAGAAAAAAGTACATGCTTGGTCCAAAGTAGAATATGCCATACTGTATATCAAAATATCCTACAAGTATTCGAAAGGATATAAATATCAATCTATACCATGTGTACACATGGTGTTAGAGTAAAATATTTGACTTAGCTGATAAAAAGAAATGCACCCAAGAACTTTTTGAAGCTAAGTGAGCAGATGATGTTACCTGAACCAATGTACTGGTGTGTAATTTGAAATGTTAAGGTCTGTCTTCGGAGGCCATTTAATAATAGAAAACAGGAGAGAAAGCTTATTGAAAAGTACAATGAATAGTTGTTTATGATGGATTGTCTCTGCATTGGTAATTGAATTATAAGCATCTTTCTTTGCAAAACGTATTTACTCGATAAACTAAGATGTCTTAAATATTATAGTTTAGCACTTTCCTATCGGCTTAAATTTTTAGATTAAACTGTTATTGACAGAATGTTAACAGTTAGCTATGTAATAAAGGAATTAGTATATAAATTGGAATAAAGCAACGAATTGATCATGCAAAGAGCAGAAATACAAGAAGTGGAGTAGGAATCAAGAAAATGCAAGAATGAAAGTATACAAAGTCTAATTGGTAAAATATAATAGAAGCAGGTTTAATAAATTTGAGGCTGAGTAGACCTGTTTTTTCATCTTGAGTAACAAGAAAGATGATAAATTTAGCAAATCAGCTTGGATTCGAGTTCAGCATAGAAAGTAATTTCAACCCAGCAGAGAGAACTGCAGCAATGCAATTTATGTCTACCGGAAACTGGCGACGATGCATTTTATGTGAAAATCAGAGCTGAAGTTGATGAAGTGATTCTGTCTTGTAGCTATATTCTATAAAGATGGTGAGAAAAATACAGAATAGCCCAACAAGATTACAAACAACAAATAAACCAAAAGCTTAATTTTACCAAATTACACAATCTCTCACACAAGATAAGCAAAATAAGGGTAAAATTATTCTATATTTTGATGTTGTTTTACTACCACCAAACAGAGAAATTTTCCAGTCAAAGTAAAATAATCGACTTACCTTATAAAATGAAATGCACCCAAGAACTTTTGAAGCTAATTGAGCAGATGCTGTTGCCTGAACCAATGCTTTTGTCTGACTTTGGAGGCCATTTAATAATAGAAAAACAAGAAGAGAAAGCTAACTGAGAAGTACAATAAAATAGCGCTATAGAATAGATAAATTATTCTAAGTAAAGAATAACTTCTGCAATGGGAATGGAATCATAACTCATAAGCATCTTCCTATGAAAAATGTATTCACTAGAAAAGCTAGAATGTTTCTATCAAATTAATCCCATCAATCTATGTCTTAAATACTATAGTCGGACTAAATGGTTAGCGATGACAGGACTAGATACTATAGTCGGACTATAATCCTTTATGTGCACATCTTGCATAAAACTATCCCTACTCTGAGCATTTTCACTTTCATTTTCCTTCCCGAAACTCTCCACGGTTGGTCCTGCTTTGCTGATCTCTAGTTTTTGTTGAGCACTCAAATGCTTCGCATAGCGATGTAAGTACATCAAATTGGTACTTATACACAAACTGCTTTTTGACTCCCCTTCAACACCTCTAGTTTCCTTTGTCCTCATAACTGCTGGTTGCCTCATAACCAATCCTTTGCATTCAAGGTTCTTCACTACATAAAAGAAAGTTTTCCCTTCAATCCTGAATTCCTTAGCCAGTTGAGTCTGTGTTATTCCATTTTCTCTGTAAGTATTCAACATGTTAGTGCAGCCATGGCATTTATATCACAATTATTGTGCTGATTTCATTATATAAATGTGAAAAGGCAAATAAACACTACTTTTCTGCCAAATTATTCGAACCAAACCAACTTAATCGTCTCATTCTAGTACGACAAATAGAGTCAAACTAATAATTATCAACTTCCACTGTTAATAGCTATCCGTTCACATTCGGATAATAAATGGATAATCTAACAAAAATCAACAAAACCATAACAATCACTAGGTTTTTGACATATTTTACATGTAATTAATTCCAATCATATTAACTAGTATACTTATCACACTATGAAAAAATCCACATTCGAACACACAACTCATAAATTATAATCAACTAAAAGAAACTTAAATAGCAAAAATTCACCGGAAACACATACATTTAAACAAAAAATTTCAATTTTGGCTCTATACAATAACAAATTTTGAAAATTTGAAGATTACCGAGCCAAGGCGAGTCACTAGAGAACACGACGTCGAGAGGCCGGAGCTGCCAGACGACATGTTGTACAGTCCAGAGCTTTGGCCAGAGAAACGAGATAGGAAGGCCGGTATGGCCTTGCGAGTAGATTCCGTCGAGAAAGGAGGAGATCAGAGAGAGTCCATTGTCGAGCATTTTCTTCTGTTTTTTCCCCGGTTCGGTTTCTCGAATGAAAGAAAAAAATAAAAAAAATTTACACAAATTATAACGTGAGTGGGCACGTCATTACCTTTTGCCGACGTGGTTAGTCACGTCATCGGCTAGGTGATGGCGTGGAACCGTACATGACGTGGCTTGCCACCTTGTAAGTCATGGTGAAATTTCATTAGTCGCAGATGTTTAGGCCTGGGCTGTTTGATTGGCCCAAATTGAAGAATGGTCCGTCACTCTTATTATTCATGGAGCCATCAACTTAAATTGGGCTTTTTATTTATGGCCCAATTGCACTCTTGCTAGGTACTAGTATTAGTACTTAAATTTAGACCGGATTTAGATCATCTACCAATCATATCTTTTTCCTAACCTTTTTAAAGTATTTGATTAGTTGTTGATAAAATGATTGTGAAAATCAATCACATTTTAACCACTTATTTATTACAATATTTATGTGTCATGATATTATGTGAAGTCAGGAAAAAAATCAGATAGCAGAGGATCCAAATTTACACCGAAAATGTTGATTCCACGTACGAAAACAGTAAAAGCTTGATCCGTCAAACAATGTTGCTGACTTTATTTACATGACTTTTGACTTTTGACTTAGATGAAAACTAGAGTGAGATATACGCATCGTCTTGGAAATTTCCAACTGCAGGTGCTTTCTAAATAATTTACCAAGAAGAAACAAACAGCAATCTATAGATTATAGAGCTAATCCCATCTCTCTTTCTCTTCACAAACATGAATTTGATTTCCTTCAAGAATCTCTATTTTACTTCCTTATTATACTACTTGTTAAGTCTTCAATTGGCCTCCATCCATGCAGTCACTCTTTACATACAAAACAACTGTAGCTACACGGTTTGGGCAGCGGCCTTTCTTTGTGGTGGCAAGGAACTCAAACATGGTCAAGAATGGGTTGTCAACGCCGACCATTGCTTTAGCCCTGGCCGCATATGGGCACGAACCAATTGCGAATTTGATGCAAATGGGATCGGAAAATGTGAGACCGGAGACTGTGATGGGCAACTAGATTGTGGATCCTATTATGGTAAACCCCCCTATACTACAGTAGAATACGAGTTTAGTCAATCGAACGTTCTGGATTACGCTTATATCTCTTTAACATATGGATTCAACGTACCGTTGGAATTCAGAGGAATCTCTAGTAATTGCACCAGAGTTGTCAAGTGTACGGCTGACATCAACGGTTTGTGCCCAACTGAGTTGAGACACTCTGGTGGCTGTCATCATCCATGTACCGTTTTCAAAAACGACCAGTTTTGTTGTAATGGAGTTTCATCGTGTAATCCTACGGCTTACTCCAAGTCTTGGAAGGATTTGTGCCCAGACGTGTCCACTTACGCTACTGATGATAAAACCAGCACGTTTACTTGCCCCAACAGCACCGACTACAAGCTTGTGTTCTGCCCCAACTGAAATAAAGTGTATTTATGTGTCAATTGAATGAAACTGTCACATTACAAGTTAATATTCGGATTGGGATTCAACCAACACTTTTATTATTTGTCTCCCCGGTTGTGTGTTGCCCTTCAATCACTTAATTTGGCTCTGCAATTTGCTGCTAATGTTGAGTATGGTTTTGCATATCATAATTGTAGACAACACTAAAATTATTGACTTGTTTAAAAAAAAAAAATTGTTAGTGTAGCATGGCGTTTATATTACAATTGTTGAGCTGATTTCATTTATATAAATGTGATAAAAGCAAATAAACACTACATTTCAGTCAAATTATTCAACCAAACTTAATCGTTTCATTCTAATACGAAAAATAGAGTCGAACTAACTATTGTCAACTTCCACTCTTATCCGCTATGTGTTCACATTCTAAAAACAAATCACTAATCAAACAAATTATAATCAACAAAACCATAACTA
This sequence comes from Acer campestre, assembly GCA_954870605.1. Lineage (NCBI taxonomy): Eukaryota > Viridiplantae > Streptophyta > Magnoliopsida > Sapindales > Sapindaceae > Acer > Acer campestre. The sequence continues at coordinate 62,281,808 of OX940799.1, forward strand.
TTTTTGACATATTTTACTCACAAAACGATGACATCATTGCCTTTTGTTGACGTGTCCGGTCATATCATCAGCTACATGCTAACGCGGTTGACATTATCATGACATGGCTTGCCACATTATTGCACATGTTTGGGCCTAGGCCATTTAATTGGCCCATATTGAAGAATGGTATGTCCACTTTGGGCTCTTTATTTCTCGGCATTAATTGGAACTCTTCTTAGCTACAGAGCTACACTATTTGTTATTACAACAATACAACGATATCGAAGAAGAAGGCATCAAAGAGGTTAATTCAAGGTACGAAAATAGTAAACGCTTATGGGATTATGGGCTCATTTGTGATCATTTTTACTTTTGGTTTTTAACAGTACAAGAAGAGAAGTAAAAGCCGAAAGATTTTAAATTCTTTCAATTGGAATATACCCCATAATGCGCTCATTAGAATAACAGTAATTTCTTTTTTTAAATAAACTCAACAAATGAAAACCTAATAACACTGAAGTGATAAATGTATTTTTTTTTTTCAAATAAAAATGATAGAAATAATTAATAAAACTAAAACAATTACAAGTCAACTAATAAAAATAATAAAACAACCAAAGGAATATGCTAAACCTAAAATATTTGCTCACAACAAAATCTAAATATTTGCTCTCAGCTAAACAAACTGTTGCCATCAAACCAAAACCCACCCACCCAGATTGACCAGCCACCCAGATCTACCACACACACCAAGACAAACGGAGGCCATCAATGCAACACCCACCCACCCAGATCATCCACACACCAGAGCTGCTATTGAACAAGCTCTAAAGTCCCACCACTTTCAATTTTTTTTGTCTTTTCATTTTCTTTCATTGTTTCCCCTCCCAATCTGTCACTAACTCTTTCATTATCTCAAATTCTCTAATTTTGATACATCTTCCTCTCAAATCTTAGTGAACCCATCACCATCGAATCCTCTCTTTGCTATTTATTTCACCAATCTCTTGTTTTATCATGTAGTTTTGTTAAATCTACTCCTGGGTTTGATTTATTTTTGTGTTTGTTTGAATGTTGGTAAAAAAATTCTGGAGGTGATGGGTTCTAGAACCTGGTCACAGAGAAGGTGAGAACGAAGGATTTGAGTGAAATTTCTGATTTGCTTGATTGATGAAAGGATAAAATTGTAAATAAAAAAATTTCATTAAAAAAACTGGCTTTCCAAGAGAAGCCATAAAATGTGGCTTCTCTGGAAAGTGCTTTCAAAAATTGGAAGCACGTGGACGTGGACATCCAAACATTCCTGGAAGCTGCTTTTAGCTCTTAAAAGAGCTTTTGACTCCTTTAAAAGCCCTGCCAAATAAGGCCTATATGTTATACCTTCTTGTGAGTTGTGATCAGTCAATTTGTTGCTGACTTTTGATACCTCTGGTTTCAACGTTATTTATGAAGATCCGTGTGGAGAACCATCTGTCTCTCCACCGATGGACGCTTTTGCCGACTTTTGACTTTTGACTTAAATGGAAGCCAGACTCTAGAAAAATTTCCCAACAGGTTCCTTGATAATTTACTGAGAAGAAACAAATAACAATAGAGCTAATTCCATCATCTCTGTTTCTGAACCCAAATATGAAATTGATTTCCTTCAAAAATCTCTATTATTCCTCCTTATTATACTAGTTAAGTCTCCAATTGGCCTCCGTCCATGCAGCCAATTTTAATGTACAAAACAACTGCAGCTACCAGCGGCCGTGCCTGGTGGTGGCAGAGAACTTAAACATGGTCAAGAACGGGTTTTCAACATCGACCCTAACTTCCGCGACATTGGCCGCATATGGGCACGAACCAATTGCAAATTTGATGCAAATGGGATCGGAAAATGTGGGACCGGAGACTGTAACGGGGCTCTATACTGTGTTGCATCCAACGCTACATTATCCTCCTTTACTCTAGCAGAATACGGGTTTCGTCAATTCAAAAATCTTGATTTCTTCGATATCTCTTTAGTAGATGGGTTCAACGTACTTATGGAATTCAGAGGAACCTCTAGTGAGTGCACAAAAGTGATCAAGTGTGTTGGTGACATCAACGATCTGTGCCCAACTGAGTTGAGACACTCTGGTACTGGCTGTTATCATCCATGTACCGTTTTCAAAAACAAACAGTTTTGTTGCCGTGAAGGTTCAGCAAGTTGTGATCCTAGTGAAGCTTATTTCAAGTTTTTCAAAGATTTGTGCCCAAACGTGTACTCTTATCTCCTTGATGATGAAACCAGCACGTTTACTTTCCCTACCGGCACTGACTATAAGGTAGTGTTCTGCCCTTCAAGCACTTAATTTGGCTTCGCGGATTTGCTGCTCTGCTCGGGGGACATTCATGCTAGAGTACTAGATGAAGATTTCATCTGTTAATTGAGGGTAGAGTTTTGTATGCAATAGAAATTATGGACTTGTAATTTTGCGCAGCAATATTTAAGCAATTTATCAAATAAGAAGACCATCCGAATCAAAGAATGGTCCTTCCAATTAAATTGGGCTTTTTTTTTTAATTTTGTCCCATTAACGGAAATAGTTTTTATACTATGGCCCATCATAATTGCACACTTGTTATTAAAAAGGGCATCAAAGATGTTGATTCAACGCTCATCGGATTATATGTTATACCTTGCTGTGATCAGTCAAACAATGTTACTGACTTTTGATACCTCTTTTTGACTTCTTCGATGAAGGCTTTTGCTGACTTTTGACTTAAATGGAAGCCAGACTCCTGAAAATTTCCAACAGGTTCCTTGAAGATAATGTACCAAGAAGAAACAAAAAACAATAGAGCTAATTCCATCTCTCTTTCTCTTCCCACATATGAGGTTGATTTCTTTCAAAAATCTCTATCTTTCCTTCTTCATTTGCAATACCTTATACTTATTGTTAGTCTCAAATTGGACTCCATCCATGCAGTCAGTTTTAATGTACAAAACAACTGCAGCTACACGGTTTGGGCAACCGCCGTGCCTGGTGGTGGCAGGGAACTCGAACCTGGTCATTAATGGGTTTTCAACACCGACCCTAACTTTCGCAGCACAGGCCGCATATGGGCACGAACCAATTTCAAATGGTAACGGAAAATGTGAGACCGGAGACAGTAATGGGGCTCTATACTGTGTTGTATCCAACGCTACATTACCCCCTGTACTCTAGCAGTATATGCATTTCGTGCAGTCAATAATATGGATTTCTTTGATATCTCTTTACTAGATGGGTTCAACGTACCTATGGAAAATCAAAGGAACATCTATTGAGTGCACAAAAAATAATCAAATGTGTTGTGACATCAACGGTCTATGCCCAATTGAGTTGAGACACTCTGGTGGCTGTTATCATCCATGTGACGATTTCAAAAACAAACAGTTTTGTTGCAATGAAGGAAGCAAATTGTGATTCTACTGAAGCCTATTTCAAGTTTTTCAAAGATTTGCGCCCAAAAGTACAGACTTATCCCTTTAATGATGTAACTGGCACGTTTACTTGCCCTACCGGCACTGACTGTGAGGTAATGTTCTGCCCTTCAAGCACTTAATTTGGCTTTGCGGATTTGCTGCTCGGGGGACATTCATGCTAGAGTACTACATGAAGATTTCATCGTTAGAGGACTTGTAATAGAAATTATGCAATAGAAATTATGGACTTGTAATTTTGCAGTTTTGTATGCAATAGAAATTATGGACTTGTAATTTTGCATAGCATAAATTACATTAATTAGGGATATTGACACTTAGAATAAAATTTATGATATGATAGTTTCATTCACAAAGCAAGTGAAGTTAATATGTTTGTACTTAAAAATAAATAAATAAAAAAACAGTGAAGTTAATATGTATTTAGTGTCGGATGAATAAAATTTTCACATTACAAGTTAATATTAGGATAAAGATTCAACCAGCATGTTTATTACTTGCTCCACGGCCACGGACTAGAGTTTGTGTTTTTTGCCCTTCAAGCACTCAAATTGTATACACGAACTGTTTGCTTAATCCAAGATGCACCATGAGAAGGTAGACATGAGTGAGTAGCTCTCCACCATTTCTAAGTTGTTCACAATGTGCTTTCCACCCACAACGATGTGCAGCATATGCCAACATTTCCACCCACACTTCGCTTATTATCTCCCAATTTTCTTTGGAAGCACTACCATCTTCGTCGGAGTTGCTACTACTTTGGGTTCCCAACTCTAGGTATTGCCTAGCAAGCTTAAATCCTTGATATAACACGGACTGATTTTTTCTTCGTGAATGCAGCCCTTTAGCTTCTCTTTCGGATCTAGAAAGAAGATCTTTCAACGTATCTTCATGGAGCAATTCCTTGAAAGCGTCACATTTTTTACTAGACGACCTTACATTCCTTCTCTTCTTGAAAAATTCCATGGCCTCAAGACAAGTTTCCTTATACCTCATTTCGCCAATTGGCCCTTTGGGCAGCATAGACGGACAGAACACCAAAAGATACAACATATAATCCGATAAATATTTACTAATTTTACATTTTGAATGAAGTTTATTTTCGTCTCCATGGACATGATCGAGATCAAGCAAGTAACATACATCTGTAGCAATATGCCAAATAAGAAGACTCTGATCAAATTCTACCTCAGTTGTGCTCCAATGAAAGCGATCACCAAGATGTCGACGTATTTTAAGTGCATTATCGCCCCTATGAGCCAAGAATTCTTTGCGCAACACAACAAATGAAACATTAATATCTATAAGTATATCACCTTTCTTTTTTAGCTGATTGAAGATCAATTCCTGTAGATCAGCGTTCACATTTACTCGAGTCAAGTACCTGTAATTCTCTAACCATTTTCCAAAATAAGGTAATTTCTGAACTCCAGTACATCGATGTTGCGTGTTTTCAAGGCAATAACTTATCAAGTTGAACTGTGACATGGATCCTGACCACCTTTTTGGGTACTTTTTACTCACAAGTGCATGAGAAGGACTAGTGAACCTCCAAAGATGATCAACAAGGAATTTTGAGACCAAATTATGTTGTGCTTTTTTGCACTTGATCAACCAAAGTCTAGTCCAGTCTGAGTAAAAGAGTACCATGATTGCATAAACCTCCACAAATACAGCCCCGGCGAGAAGTGAGTAGGTTAAAAAGATGTCGGTTAAAGAGATGTCGGTTTTTGGGTATCTATGGGACAGCAAATGCATGACTGAAAAGACAACTACAGCTGAAACAGAAGAAAAGAAGCTTATGCAGCGAAAAACGATACCAAATCGAGAGCAAACAACGGTGGCCTTGGTGTAGAGAGTGTCATACATGAATCCAAGCTCAATTGCTACCAATTTGAAGGAATCTTCAGCTGATTTGTCTCTTATTATGGAATAGATGCCTATCCTTTCGTAATAGTCAAGAACTAACCCTACGAAAAGATACTCTAATCTCTTGAACATGAAATACGCTTCAACTAGACGATGATCCTTCGGATCATCAATACCATCTTGTGGTAAAACCATTACCGACAGTACGGATGATGATGATGATGATCCCTCCTCCATTAATCGATCCTGATGATCACGATCTCCTTCGAACGAATGATCTTTTTCAACATGTTTAACGAAATCGCTACAAGGATCCGGAGCTGAAAACAAACCATCCTTTAAACATTGTGTGCTTGAGGACCTGAGTGCCAAAGTCCTCCCTCCATAATTGACAAGTCCTGAAATCAAAATGGGGATTGCAATGAACATTAATGGATCGTTTTCCCAGGCCTGTATGAAGATACACAATGCAGTTCCGACATGGACACCGTGCACAACAAGGTGTCTCAACCACATGTCATTGTCTTCCAGGTCATATGCTGTGATAGTGTCAGGACCTCCCAGATGCACAAGAAGGAATGGTGTCCAAAATTCCTGGAGCTTGTCATTTGGAACTGATGAGAAATTTTTAGAAGAACCTGCTTGATTGTTAGAGATGTGTCCCAAGGAAACTGTTACAACAGAGTTTAGCATCATGTATGCTGACCCAACAAGGATTCTTATCCAATTTGTTGAAGTGTATTTTCGACGGGCACCGAAGAGGATGAGGATTATCTGTAGGAGAAGGCTGAGGAAGATTAAGAATCGGATTTCGATTCCATTCCATCGTTGTACAATCTTTTCTGGAAACAATATCTCTACACCCATCTGTGTCGAACAACTGCAGTAATGTTTCAACTTTAAGACATTCATTTGATCATACAAGTAAATATGTACAAATTAATTGCATGAATTTTAATGATTCGATGACTTAACAGGTACTTATATTGAGTACGATTTATAATTTCAAAATTAAATTGATAAAAACTCCTGATTGTGCATAAAAATTCTTCTAAATTCGAAACCAGACGGTTGTTTTAGAAAGAAAAAAGAAGAAGTTAAAATTCGTATTTTGTTTAGAATCTCCCTAATAATAATGCATGCATGTAAATCCTTTTTATTTCTTAATATTTGCTATAAACTTATAATAATATAACTGATGACTTACCAGATAAAAACTTGCTTCAGAGAACTACTTGTGAGTTGTGAGATACGTACTTCAAGTATAGAAAAAGAATTGCCAGCCTGAATTCTGAGATTACAAACAAGTGAATGAATATTTCAGACTTACTGTCAGGTTTTATATATTACAGGAAGTACAGTAATTTAAGTGTAACTTGATAGTAAAGCTAGGGATATTATCTTGAAACATGTGTTAATTACTAGAGAATAAAGATGATTGTTGATAGGGTCGTTGAATTATTTAATGAAGCACTAAACCTTTGCCTTGGTGCCTTTGTGCCTTTGTGGTTGGAGTCTTCAAAATGAAGCTCCACCACCACGATTCAAACTATAAAGTGTGAGGAGACCCCTCTTTTATAGAACGAGTAACACAGAGTTGTAATTTTTGGTGTAAAGCTGCACACTTTTTCATTGATTAAGAGATGAATATATATTACAACATAGAGACCGTGAAACCCTATTAGAGATTGAGTTCTCTGTCAGTTAGGAGTATTAAAATATATACAATCCTAAACTAAGTAAATAACAAAGAGAAATATTATATACAGTAGTGTAACTAACTTAGGACACGAATACTTAATATGCCCCCTCAAGATGGACCACGACAGGAGAGTCCAATCTTGCCCTTGAGAGACTGAAATAAGGGCCGAGCCAGCGGCTTCGTTAGAGCATCCGCAAGTTGGTCACTGGAAGAGACATGAGAGACACGAAGACTGCCGGATTGAACTTGGTCCCGAATGAAATGAAAATCAATAGCGACATGCTTCATGCGAGAGTGAAAGATGGGATTGGAACACAATTGAGTTGCTCCCACATTATCACAGTAGATGACAGGTGCAGTAGGGAGCGGAACACCAAGATCAGTAAGAAGAAAGCATATCCAATTGAGTTCAGCTGCAGTGGCAGCTACCGACCTGTACTCCGCCTCCGTGGAGGAGCGAGCGATAGTCTGTTGCTTCTTAGAGCTCCAAGATACTGGATTTCGGCCAAGGTAGACAATGTAGGCACTGGTAGAGGAGAAATCATCCTTGTTTCCAGCCCAATCGGCATCAGAAAAGGCATGGAGGTCAATTTTGGAGTTGCGATGAATCACCACACCCTCATTTAACGTACCACATAAGTAGCGCAGAAGGCGCTTCACAGCATCCCAGTGATCAGTTGTAGGTTGGTGCATGAACTGGGACAGCTTGTTGACGGCATAGGAGATGTCCGGACGAGTGAGCGATAGGTATTGAAGGCTCCCTACGACTGTTCGGTACATGGTGGGATCACTAAGAGGAGCACCTGCGTGAAGGCTGAGCGTTGGACTGGTGGGCAACGGGGTTTGGACGGGCTTGGCACCGGTCATGTTGGTGCGTGACAAGAGATCAATAATGTAACGCCTTTGCGACAAAAGAACACCATGAGCATGCGGAACCACCTCAACACCAAGAAAATAAGAAAGGGGGCCAAGGTCTTTCAGGGAGAATCGATGAGCTAGATTCTCAACAAATTGAGTCACATGAGCTGAGTTGTTACCTGTCAGAATAATATCATCCACATATATAAGAAGATAGAGAATGTTACCGTCAGTGTTTAGAACAAACAAGGATGTGTCAGCATAGGAATTTTTGAAGCCAGTAGCAATCAGAAACTGACGCAGTTCATGGTACCAGGCCCGGGGCGCCTGCTTGAGGCCATAAATAGCCTTTCTGAGTTTGCAAACATGTGACGGACGATCGGAGTCAACAAAGCCTGGAGGTTGTGCCATAAAAACTGTCTCCGTGAGATGACCCTGAAGGAATGCATTATTGATGTCTAGTTGCCGAAGAGACCAGCCCTGACTGATAGCAATACTAAGAACAAGACGCACAGTGGTGGGTTTGATGACAGGGCTGAAGGTTTCGAAATAATCCACACCAGGTCTTTGATTGAAGCCCTTGGCAACCAAACGAGCTTTATATCTTTCAATCGTGCCATCCGATTTCCGCTTGATCCGGAAAATCCATTTACACCCCACAATATTGGAGGCTTCAGCCGATGGAACCAGTTCCCACGTGCCGTTACGAATCAGTGCATCGCACTCTTCAGACATCGCATGACGCCAATTAGCATCTTTCAAAGCCTGTGAGACTGTTGTTGGCTCAAAATCTGGCGAAGACTGTAATTGAGCAAGTAAGTTCAGCTTGTGAATGGGCTTGTGAATATCATTCTTAGCTCTAGTGGTCATGGAATGAGTATTAGCAGGTTGAGGGACCACATCTGAAGCCAAAGAAGTTGAAGCCGCACCTGATGTTGAAGAAGATGGTACCGTACCTGATGTGGAGAGCTGCTGAACGACGGCAGGTGTGACGTCGACAATTGGACCACTTGCAGCGGGAGGAGGCAGGCGAGGGGGACTGGACGAAGAGGCAGCTGGGTGCTGAAGTGGAACAGCAGCAGATGAAGACAGAGATGCTGGTCCGTCCGTGATAGCAGGTGGCGTGAGCAGAGAAGACTCACATGAAGGCCCATTCTGAGGTGGAGCAGCTAGGAGTGGCACATGTGGCGTGAGTGTAGGAGCTTCACATGGTGGCAGCACTTGAGAGGGCACAACTGAAGATGAAGTTGATGGTGGCCGACATGTGGGAGAGGAGGACACGGGAAGGACAGTGGGAACCCAAGAGCTGACAGTATTGGGGGATGGCCTATCAAGTGTAGTGTGTAGGGATTGGTAGGGAAAAATGGATTCGACAAATTGGACGTGACGGGAGACAAATAGTTTGGAACACGACGGATCATAACAGAGATAAGCACTCTGTGACAGTGAATACCCAAGAAAGACACACGAGGTGGACCGTTTATCAAGTTTATGAGTCGAATACGGTCGAAGCCAAGGATAACAAAGACACCCGAAGACTCGTAGTTTTGAGTAATGTGGAGGAGAACCAAAAATTTTGTCATAGGGCGATAAAAAATCTAGAGTAGGAGTAGGCATTCGGTTTATCAGATATACAGCTGTAGCAAAAGCATGAGGCCAAAAAATCAGTGGGAGAGAGGCATGGGAAAGTAATGCGAGACCCGTCTCAACAATATGCCTATGTCTCCTTTCAGAGTACCCATTGTGTTCAGGGGTATGAGGTGGAGTAGTTAAATGAGAAATACCATTCATGGCGAGGTAATCTTTGAGAGCCATGTATTCACCACCATTATCAGTGTAAAGAGTGATGATAGGTTGAGCAAAATATTTTTCCACAATGGCCCTAAACCTAATAAAAATTGATTTAACCTCTGATTTCCTCTTAAGTGGATATAGCCATATATATTTGGTGAAGTGATCAACAAAAATCACATAGTACTTGAAACCATCAGGAGAGATAACAGGAGACATCCAGACATCAGAAAAAATAATTTCCAAAGGTTTAGATGAGACAAGAGATGAAGAAGAAAATGGTTGTTTGTGACTTTTATTGCATTGACATGAATGACATGATAAATCCTTAGACATAGGAGATGACAAATCTAAATTAAAATTCGAAACAATACGTTGCAATATGGGATAAGTTGGATGGCCTAATCTCTGATGCCAGGTTGAGGAGGTTGTTTTGACACTTGAGAATGCTATGACCGGTGCTGACACGGAACTGGAAGTTGGCCACTCATACACGCCATCCTTGGTTGTGCCCTTCAGAAGAGTTGCCCCCGTACGAAGATCCTTCACAAGAAAAGAGGATGATAAGAACTCAACGGAAACATTGTTAGTAGCACAAAATTGTGAAATTGAAATCAGGTTCTTTTTCATAGTAGGAACACAAAGAACATCCTGCAATGTAAACTTGTTATTTGAAACACAAAGTGATGTGGAACCAATATTTGTGATGGATAAACCTGTACCATCCCCAATCATGACATCGTCGGATCCACTATAGGGTGCATGGAGAGACAAGTTGTTCAAATCCGCCGTTACATGATGTGAAGCTCCACTGTCTAGGAGCCAGGCGGGATTATTGGGAGATGTGGTGGCTGCATAATGTGCTCTAGGCTGCCAAGAATTGGGAGAAGTGACAGTCGGAGATGCAGCAGTTGATGAGGTTGGGACCATCTGAAAGGAGGGACAGCGCTTAGCGGAATGGCCTTGAACCCCACATACCTGGCAACGGCCAAGATAGGGACGCGGGACATGTTGATGACCACGTTGAGAAGGACCGGTGCTGATGGAGGAATGCCGAGATGGCTGAGAAGAAGAAGGCCGCCAGCCTGTGTTACCTGAAGGAGGACGCCAGGAAGCTCCACTGTGCTGTGGGCGCCAACTTGAGTTAGACTTAGAGGTGGGATTTGCCGTGGCAGGAAAGGTTGAAGTCTCCTTTTTGTGACTCTGAAGTGAAGCCTCAAATGTCAGGAGCTTTTCATGAAGTTCATCAAACGAAATAGGATTATCCCTAGCTTGCACAGCTCGAACCAATTCCCTATAATCATCATCGAGTTCGTCGAGTATCTTTTCAGTAAGATCCTCATCATCCATTGGAGCCCCAAGGAGTGCAAGTTCATCTGCACGAGCCTTAATTGAGTGAAGAAAATCAGTAATGGACTGCGTACCTTTGGAGGAGTTTTTAATAATTGCCTTGATTTGCTTGACGCGGCCACGAGACGGCTTAGCGTATGTATTTGCAAGTATATTCCACGCCTTCATGGATGATTTTGCTCTGGCAACAAAAGAGATGATAGTGGGAGATAGAGAACCAATTAGTGCATTCAGGATAAGTTGATCTTGACGATGCCAAATACTGTATGCCGGGTTCGAAGTGGAGACATCAGCCACTGTTATGGAGACCGGTGGGCAAGGTTTTGAACCATCAATGAAGCCGAGTAGATCATATCCAGTGAAGAGAGTTTCAAACTGAATTTTCCAGGACATATAGTTGTTGGTGGTGAGCTTAAGAGGGGCCTGGGCAGTGATGTTGATAGTAATAAGATGGAATTCATTAGAGCGCAGCGAGGTTGAAGTGGCTGGTGTGACATTGACAATTGTAGGAGACGCTCCAGATGAGCTAGATTCAGGAGAAATATTGGTGGTTAAAGTAGTCATTGAATGACGTGAAGAAAAAAAAAAGATGAAAGTTTGTGATTTTAGGTATAGATCTACAGCTCTGATACCATATAGAACGAGTAACACAGAGTTGTAATTTTTGGTGTAAAGCTGCACACTTTTTCATTGATTAAGAGATGAATATATATTACAACATAGAGACCGTGAAACCCTATTAGAGATTGAGTTCTCTGTCAGTTAGGAGTATTAAAATATATACAATCCTAAACTAAGTAAATAACAAAGAGAAATATTATATACAGTAGTGTAACTAACTTAGGACACGAATACTTAATATCTTTCCGGTAAAAGTAGATACCTCCTGATTGTATCTGGACCATATATATAGTGGTTGATCTCAGCATGTCCCGATAGCCCCTTGACCAAATTTATTATTTGTATGTGTGTCTATATATATATATACATATAATATCAATTTAATGAAGCACGAGTTCTATGTTTCTAACTTATTTAATGTATATTTATTTCTTTAATCTCACTATTATTCTTTTTCCGAAGTTCTCTTTAAAATAAAAATTATTTTGTTTCCTTTTCTTTTCTATTTTTTTTTTATTTTGTAGAAGATTTTTCCTTTCGAAAGTCAAATTTTCCAACACTTTTGACTTTGGAAAGGAAAATTCAACTCAACTTTGGTGATAAATAACTGAGAGAAAACCCAAGTAGTCATTGGAAACATTAAGGGGCTGTCTTGCAGCATGTTTTCAGCCTATTTTCGTTTTTGTTTTCCAAAAATGATTTTGAATTCGCGTACTGTAAACCGTTTTTCATTTTATTTTCAAAATACAAAAACAAAACCAGTGTTAAAATTGGAAATTTTGAAAAACAAAAAAAACTTGTTTTTCATGAATTTGTTTTTGTTTTTCATTTGAAGTGGGTCCCATCTCATTAATATCTATTTTATTTTAATAAAAAAAATTTCTTTTTTTTTTCCTCATGAACCAGACCCATCAGCCATCTCCATCTTCTCTCTCCTCCTCCATCTTCTTCTTCTTTCTCTTCTTCTTCTTCTTCTTCCTCTTCCTCTTCTTCTTCTTCTTCTGCTGCCGCTTGCCACTGCTGCTGCCGCCGATCGTCGATCGCCGCTGCTGCTACCGCCGGTCATCGCTCGCCGCAGGTGCTGCCGTCTGTCGCCGGTCGCCGGTCGCCGCAGGTGCTGCCGTCTTCTTCTTCTTCTTCTTCTTCCTCTTCTTCTTCCTCTTCCTCTTCCTCTTCCTCCTCCACTCGCCGCCGATCTGCTACCTCTCGCCGTCGCCGATCTGGTCTTCCTTTTCAGCTGGTCTTCTTCTTCCTCCTCCTCTTCTTCCTCCTCTTCCTCTTTCTTCAACTGGTAAGTTTTGTTTAAATTAATAATTACATTTAAAAAAAAAAAAAAATTGGTTAATTATTTAATCAATTTGTATATAATTGTTATAATATTAAATGGTAAAAATTGATATTTCAATTTTCGAAAGTTTTCGGCTATCCTACCGGATGGGTTTTTTCCGTTTTTATTTTCAAAACACGGAATCCAGTAAATGTTACCAAACGCGTATTCGGAATTCAAAAATGAAACCAAAAACACTGTTTTCATTTTCATTTTTCTTTTCGAAAAACAAAAACAGAAAACAGCTTACAGGACGGGCCCTAAACTTTTGTTAGTAACCACTTTTGAAACTTTAATTGTTAATAAGCACTTAAAAAAAAAATATTAGTGTATGTCCGTAAATTACAAGAATACCCCTGAAAATAGTTTTTTTTTTTTAAAAAAAATAAAAATCTTGAAGCAAACTTGAAATCACGATTAAACTCTGGACAAAACTTAAAATCATGCCTAAAATCTAAAACCAAACTTGAAATCATAACTAAAAATTTAAACTTGAAATCATGAATAAATTGAAATGTCAAAACTTGAAATCATGACTAAATTGAAATGTTGAAACTTGAAATATTGACTAAATTGAAATTAAGATTAGGTTTTTTTGTTTGTTTTTCCCCTTCTTCTTCTTCCTCTTCTTCTTCCTCAAATTAGGTTTAGGTTTTTTTGTTTCTCTTTTCTTTTTTGTAGACCACATCGCAGGCTATCATGAAGCACGGAGCCGCTGGACGTCGTCGCCTAGTCGTGGCCCATCGCCAGACGTGGACCATCACCCGATTGTCACACGAACCAGCAACGCTATGCTTGACGAACCACGACGCCACTGGTTCGTGAAGCTCGCGCGACGACTTCCGGGGCAGCCCGGACAGTTTGGCGACGACGTCCGGTAATGGGCAACGGGATGGAGAGGAGAAAAGAGAGAAAGGATCGGGAGAGTGAGAGGGTAGAGGAGAGAGAAAGAAAAGAGAGAAAAAGAGAGAGTGTTTTGGGGATGGTTTTTATATGAGGGCTTTCCAATAATTTCTCAAAAACATGGTTATTAACAATTAAAATTTCATTTGTGGTTACAAACAAAATTTATATGTTGTATGTTGTATGTGGTTACAAACAAAATTTGTATGTTGTATGTTGTATGTGGTTATTTTGAGTAATTTCCACTAACTTAAAGAATCCATTCTTTTTTATATATATACTGTACTTAGTTCTAAACATTGGATTTGAACGACTTTTGATGAGTAGAAAATGTAGCACAATATATACTTTTATATTTCTCTAGATTTTATTTTTTAAAAGCTAAACCTAAGTGGTCAAAAAGAAAGGGCCTCATGGATATGAAAAATGATCTTTTTTCACGAGATCTCCTTCGAATGAATGATCTTTCTCAATCTTTTTTCTCAAATTTCCATCTTCTTCTGCAACAAAATAATTCACTTCCTTGTTTCATCATTGTCAAATTCTTAACCACCCTTAATTTGTGGTTTACTTAATTCAATTTTATTATATAGTAAACTATCTATTATTAATTATTATTTTGAATTTTTTTTTCCTTATTTCTAATATTTTTAATTTGACTTACCTAACTCATCCAATCAATAAACCCTAAAATCTCAAATTTTAATTTATTGTATTAAAATAGTTCATATATTATTATGATTCATTTTATTTTATCATTTATATTTTTCTTTATTTTATTATTTTAATTTATTTAGAATCAATAATAACAATAATAACAATAATAACAATTTCAAAAACATGTCTAGTAATATTTATTAATCAATTATTTTTGTCTAAATTTTAAGTGAATTCATTATAAATACAAAACAAAGTTTTTTATTATAAAATTATATTTTAATTTTTTTAAGAATAAATATTATAATTTTTCATTATTTATGTTGTTTTTATTGTTATAATTTATTTTTTTAATATTATGTTTCTTGTTTTAGTTTTTTTAATGTAAAATTTTTTAGTTCATCTCGAGTAAGTGTTCTATTTTTTATTTTATCTAAAATTTATTATACCATTAATTATATATATATATATAATTCATTTTATTATGATTTTAAATTTTCATTATTTTTTTTATATAATTATTATTTTGTTCAAGTGTCCCACCTTATTAAAATTTCAGGATCCATCACTAAACACTATATCTATGCTTCTATCTTATTTAATGTATGTTTGTTTATTAAATCTCACTATTATTCTTTTCCAAAGTTCTCTTTAATTCTTTATTGTTTTCTTTTCTTTTGTAATTTTTCTTTTTGTCAGAGCATTTTCTTTTATTTTTCTTTTTCTTTTGTAATGACTTTTGGAAAGGAAAATTCAACTCAACTTTTCTTTTTTATATATAGTTAGTTCTAAACATAGGATCTGAACAACTTCGAGTTTCGACAAGTAGAAAATGTAGCACAATATCTAGTTTTATTCTCTGGATTTTATTCTTTAAAGCAAGTGGTCAAAAGACAATATGAGAAAAGAAACTCATGTTCCAAAGCATATGAGTGAATATAAAGAATGTTTACTTTGAAGCCTACCGAACAATACTAGCATATCACTTCTTAGCACAAACGGTATTCTACGTTAGTGATAGGAAATTCCATTCTCACTGTATGAATTTTACAAATATGTGTTGAGAATTACACATATACTGTTTGATCTGTTTGATCTCGATATATCCCGACAGACTCCTGAATTGTAATACTTTTTTTAAAAAAAAAGAAAAAAAACAAACAAACAGTACCAGTAATCCTTTCTAGAACAATTTTTATTTTTATTTTGGTTATATGCTTATTCATTTCTATCGCTGTCATTGGATAGATCGAGTAAGTTTCTTTTTTTTAAAAAAAAAAAGGAGGATTCAGCTGATATGATAGGCTTATAAATATTTTAGTTATATATGTATATATTATGATCAAGATGTATGAGCCATTTCAAACTGTTTGTTCGTTTTCTGATTTGATGCCGTACGTCGGGACCAAAATAAGGTATCTACAATCGAATTTTTATCTTTAAATTGTAAAAAATTATTAAAGAACATATCATCAAATCTTATCTTTTACAATACACTATGACCCGATTGTGTTGACATCAAAATTTGATACTGTATACACACAAGACGGTCACCTACGAGGTATTATTCACTTTGACACTTTATACCTCACGATTGTTCATAAAAGGGTCTTTCTGAAGACATAAATATGCCCAAGAAAGCGTCTTAACAACAATTCATGGTCTTTTAGTCAGTAAGCAAATCCCAAGCTACAGTACTACAAATGGGCTCTTATCTATCAGCTTAAAATTTTTGCTAATTGGCACTGATGCCCCCTATACTCTTTTTTTTTCGCCATTAAACCCCCTGAACTCTTATATATTAGCAATCGCTGAAGGAATTTGCCCCCTGGTTGCTCCTGGTGAGAGGGCAAATCCCTTCAGCGATTGCCAATTTATGAGAGTTTAGGGGGTTTAATGGTGAAAATAAAGTATATGGGGTAAGGTCCAAATTCGACCATAGTTCAAGGGATATCAATGCCAATTAGCTAAAATTTTATACAATTTATATCAACCAGAAGCAAGCAACAATGCATTTTATGATAATATTAGCACTGAAGTTGATGAAGTGATTCAGGCTTGTAGCTATATTCAATAAAGACGAGAAAAATGCAGAATAACCTAACAAGATTACAAACATCAAATAAACCAACAACTTAATTTTACCAAAACACAATCTCTCACAGAAGAACAAAATCAGAACATAAGCAAAGTAAGGGTAAAATTCATCTAGATTTTGTTGTTTTACCCACCACCCAACATAAAAGAAAGAAGTTTGGTATATCACACGGAAACACTTTATAAACAAATAAGAATTCCCATTTAAAATTTTCACTTGCACTTACAATAAAAACAAATTGACATACTGTTTGTTTAAGCCAAAATGTGCCATAAGAAGACATACATGAGTGAGTAGCTCTCCACCTTTCCTAAGCTGTTGACCATGCTCTCTCCAATATCCACACTCATGAGCAGCATATGACAACATTTCCATCCAAACTTGGCTTATTATCTCCCATTTGTTGTAGTTATGCTCAGATGATTCCACATTCTGCAATTCCAATTTCACATTCTGCAATTCCAAGTCCACATTTTGCAATTCCATAGCAAGCTTACATCCATCCTGTAGCACAGACAATTTATCTTTTACTAATTCTAAACTAGGTTGGTTTACACGAGCATCATCAAGCAGTAAACGTCTTCCTGTAGATGCTTGTATCCTACCTCTTTCCTTGGAAAATTTTGGCTTAAAAAATCTCTTTGCCTCATCAAAGGTATGTACATACCTTATCTCACAGCATGGATGGACAAAAGACTAGAAGATACAACATGTAATCTGACAAGCATTTGCTAATTTTGCATTTCGGGTCAAGTTTATTAGCATCTCCTTGAACACCATCAAGATCGCCATGGTAGCATAGATCAGTAGCAATGTGCCAAATAACAAGACTATGATCGTATTCCACCTCGGTTATGCTCCACCCTAATCGATTATCAGAAGGAAAAAACTTTTCAAGTGCATAATTGCCTCTGGTAGCCAACAATTCATTGCGTGACTTGAAGAAAGAATCAGTAAGAAGATTTTCATCTTTAATTAGATGGTTGCCTTTCTCTTTTAGATAATCGAATATCGTTTTTTGAAAATCAATATTAACATTGTCCCACGTCAAATGCCTATACTCCAACAATTTACTGATGAAAGGAATCTTCTGAACTACTCCTCCCATGCCAGTAGCTTGCACATCTTTAATGCAAGCGTTTAACATATTGTATTGTCCCATGGACCTTGACCACCTCTTGCGATTTGTCAAGACAAACTTCCATAATTGATTTATTAGAGTTCTTGAGATAAGATTATATTGTGAGGTTTTGAGCTTAATCAACCAAAGCTTTGTCCAGTCCAAGGAAAAGAGTATGATGAATGCATAGACCTCCACCACAACAGCCCCAACCAGCAGTAGGTAGGTTATAAAAATGTCGACATGAGAAAAACCATGGATATCAATGATAATTGAGAAGATTACTAAAGCGACAACATAGGAAAATAAGCTCATGCAGCGAATTATTATTTAAACAAGAGATCCCTGCTGGCTAGCATCCGCATTCAAGAACGAAGAGTCAGGGAAATAGCAGTTTTTCAAGACTTTACTAGCTAAAGAATTCAGGGTTGTGATGGGCCGCCAACATTGCTTTGCTAACAAAGCACGGTTAAAGATCCCCAAATCCCGAAACCCCAGCCCCCCCTCATCTTTGGGAACACACATCTTATCCCACGAACACCAATGCAACTTCGACTGCTCCTCCGTACTCCCCCACCAGAATCTATTACACATCCTGTTCAAATCTTTGATTAAACCCTTCGGCAGCTTGAATAACCCTATGGTGTAAGTCGGAATCGACTGGACCACCGCTTTGAGAAGAATTTCTTTACCACCAACCGAGAGACACTTGCCTCTCCAACCCTTGATCTTAGCCCATGTCCGGTCCCTAATAACATTGAACATCTGTCTTTTGTTTTCTACAATTCATACTGGAGAGACCCAATATCTCTCATGATAATACACCTGACGGACACCAATTAAATTAGCAAGCCGATTTCCCTCATCCCAAGAAATCGATTTACTTGTGCACATCGCAGACTTCTCAAAGTTGATGATTTTACCAGACGCCATTTAGTACTCATCCAGAATTTTCCTAATCATTATGCAATCCGAATATGTTGCCTCTGAGAATAGGAGGCTATCATCGGCGAAGAAAATGTGGGAGATGTTCGGACCCTTCCTTTTACAACGAAACCCAGCCAAGCAACCATCAGAGACAACAACATTAATAGCAGAGGAAAGACCCTCTGCACAGAGAAGAAACAAATAAGGGGATAACGGGTCTCCCTGTCTAAGGCCCCACGACGGCAACACCTTACCACAGACCTCCCCATTGATCAGGAATGAAAAGGAAACCGTAGAAACACAGTTCATGACTTTATCCACCCAAGAACTAGGGAAACCTAAACGGATCATCATCTTAGCCAAGAAGCCCCATTCGACCCTATCGTCGGCTAGAATGAATGAAAAGAATTAATGGATTAAGAATTGAAATTTGAAGGCCACAATTAATTAATTTTATTTTATTTTTAAAAAAAAAAAAAAAAAAAGGAAAGCAAAGCTCCATTATTTGTGTATCATTTGTATATCATTTAAATCCAAAACCTCTCACGGTGACATGTGACGCTGTGAAACTTTATTATTATTATTATTATTATTATTATTATTATTATTATTATGTGTGTGTGTGTGTGATATATGATATATATTTAGTATCAAAGCTCTTTCACGGCGACATGTGGCGCTGTGAAACTCTATTATTATATATATATGATATGATATGATAAATTCCTACATTAAATGGATAATTTTGATTTTCTCATATTAATCCATTAATCATTCGTATTCTTCTTATATTGATCAATTACTATATTTCCAAGTCAAATCCATTGAACTTGGAAATATAAATTATATAAATGGAAAATAATTTTTAAAAATTAATAACATTGAATGCATAATTTCGGTTTTCTCATATTAATCCATTAATTCTTCTTATTCTTCTTATACCGTCAACTCAAAATCCATTAAACTTGGAAATATAAATAATATAAATAGAATTTATATTTAATATCAAAGCTCTCTCACGGCGACATGTGACGCTGTGAAACTCTATTATTATTATTATTATTATTATTATTATTATTATTAGTATTATTATTATTATTATTATTATTATTATGTATGACACGGCTACACCCATGAACACCCAATTTATCATAAACCTTTATGTTTACTTTAATTTGTATTATGTTTTTGTAATTGAGAAAAAAAAAACAAAAAAAAAACAAAAAAAAGCTGCTGCTGCATATTGTTGTTGGTGTCTTCTACTATTCTGCTCATTCCAGATCCATTTTTTTAAAAAGTGAACAAAAACCAATTTCAACGTTTCATTGTATAGATTTCCATCTTCATTTTGAATTATAGATCAACACGGATCTCGATAGCAACCTAAAAAATTAAAGGCACACTAGATTGGACCATTAGAGCTAAAATCTACCAAAAATTCATATCACCATTTATTCCACTTACTTTCTTGAATCCATCTATAGTACTCTATTTTGGCAGGAAATTCACTCATGTTTCTGCCCTTACTAGACTCTATTTTCTTCTCATATGAAAAAGATTGATCTCAACATTTAATTTATTAATTTAAGTCTAAAATAGGTGCAATGGAAAAAATAGGTGTAATGAGAAAAAAAAATGTTTAAATTTACCAAAAATACTTAAAAAGATAGTTTTGATATTTTAAAGGGTGTAGGAAGAAAAATGGGTGTAGCAGGACATTTTTAATCTCCTCCATCCATTTGGAAAGCCTCTGTCAAAGTATGCACCATGAATTGTCCTCTAGTAAATTAGCACCTCTGTCTCTGTTATTACCTTCAAGTCTTCAACGCATGGAAAAGATAACAAACTATTGTAACTACGAACTTCAAAAATTTATTTTAAAGTCCAATGGATGCATGAAAAAGTGAGCCTCATTGATTGAACTGGACTGGAAAGTTGTAATTGTAGTCTGTGGTGGCTGATGTACGGGCTTTCCAAACAGAGGCCCAAAAGTAGAATATACAATTGTGCATGATTATCCTTTGTCATGATCTTGTCACGTGACAAACTAGGGGTATAATAGAAGATGTATGCGATTGCACTCGAAACAAGTAATTTATTTTTTGAATTAAGATTGGGATATGTTGAGATTTTAATAGGATTTGATAGAATGCAATACCGTTGAATTTCTTTGCAAGTATTCATGGATTAGAATTTCCCAGCAATTACCAAGAGCTTTGAAATATCAATGAATATATGATTGATTTTGATATATCAATGAATTGTCAAAAACGCGGTAGGATTTGATAGAATGCAATACCGTTGAATTTCTTTGCAAGTATTCATGGATTAGAATTTCCTAGCAATTACCAAGAGCTTTGAAAAAGAAAAAGTCGTATTTATCTATTTTTTCCCTCTTGGATATTGACATGTATGTATAAACGACGATTATGCTTTCCGTTACCAATTGAATACAAAATCTTTCTAATATGTATAAATGTTGGTAAATTTCCCATACTTGCACCACGAAATTGCTATGTAATAGTGTAATAATTCAAAAAAATAAAAATTGTATAAATATATATGGTTTAACAACAAATATTTATGAATATTAATTTTTATACAACAGCTTCATTGTTCTAATTTTTTTCAAACCAACATATTTATTGGGTTTATGTACATTTTATGGAATAAATAATAAATCTTATAACCGATAATTAAGATTTTTCAATTTCTCTATTATAACAAATAGGAAAACAAGTTATAAGTCAATAAAAAGGATCAGTATTTCAAAGGAAAAAAAAAAAAAAGACTCATCATTCATGTAGAGCATATAAACAAAGGTGTAAAAGATGTTGGCTAGGCTTTTTATTGATCTTTCAATACAAAAGAATACATTTGTTATAAATTCCTCAAGTAATTACGGAAATTATAATATACAATTCTAGAACGACTTAAACGAAGAAAAGGTAAAAATGTAAAATGTTGAACACTTTAATAAGATCGAAGGTTCAAATTGTGTCCTAAAATTTTAAAATTGTAGGTTTGAATCGTGTCCCGAAATCTGATTATGGCCTGTGTACACAGCCCATAATAGAAGAAGGCAACTTGCCAACCTTTTCAATTCCTTCTTCAAACACCACACCCATACCCATGAAAAAATGAGACTCAATGTGGCAATGGAAAGCCCAAACTCCCGGATTATCCGCCCGGAACCGCAGAGCTGTCCAGCTGTAAGTATGAACCGGAACGGTGTTCTTCATAATCGGATCCACCAGATTGAACTTTTTCGGGTCATTGTAAATGTCAAACTTCCCATGTCCATATCCCAGTACCCAGAAATCATGACCATGTAAATGCCACGGATGAGTCTCACTGTTGTTCTCCTTCATGGTGTTCGCATTTTGAAGTATTATATCAACCGTTGAATTGAAATCTAGCCTGTAAATTCCATTACTTATAGTGGCATTTTTGTTAGAGTGATTTCTGAAAATGTCATAGTTTTTGAAATCATATCCATCTGGAGGTGGGGTCTGATCAAAAGTATGGAGCAAATTCTGTTTCAATGCAATCAGATAAGGTGTGTGTGGAAGGTTGAAGGAGACATTGTTGACAGACCACCGGTTGAGGCCATTGACGAGATTCTGTGTGTTGAGGAGTACTATCATTCTGTCTGTGGTTTGTGGTGGTGGTGGGGTGATGATACCCTGGCGAGCTTTGATGGCTAGAGACTGGTTTAAACGGAGCGATACGTTGTCCCAGACAGGGCCTGGTGGTGGGATTGTTGGAGGATATCTTCTGGGATGGTTTGGATAGTAGTTCAGGAAGGCCAAGCCTGGTGGAGTGTCTGGTATTCGGCTCACAACAGTTGTTGTTGCCCAATAATTCCTTGAAGGGTCTTGGTCAGTTTTTATGAGGACTGAATACGTCTCTCCAGAGTATATGAACAGGTTTTGTACCACAAATGGCTCCACATAGTGCCCATCTGCTTCCACTACTGTCATGTTATGCCCCTGCAAATGTAAAAATATTGTGTCAGGAAAGCAATAAAGTGCCGACACCAGCACCACATAAAACTAATGAACATAGGGCTGGGACCCATATAATCTGATTCCCAACTGATTTTATAAATCTGTAGCTAACAATACCTCTAACTGGAAACTAAGAGCTGACAGAGCAGTCAAGCTGGAAATTCTGAGTCTGTAAGTTTTTCCGGGAATTACTGTGAGTGCATAGGGAGTGCATTCAGGATTTGATACATTGCAAACAGTGGAGACGTTCGAGCTTGGAGAGGCCAAACTAGAGCAGTTGAATTTTCCTTTCCCATTTATCAGAATTGACTGAAATCAAACAGAAACAAAAAACTAAAATCAGAATTAAAATCTGTAACTTTTTTCTGGGTACGTAGATTGTATCAATTAATTTACCTGAGGCTCCCCAACCCATTGAAAGGGAATAGAGGCCAAGCCAGCAGCTTGCTCGTAAGCACTTTTGTGGTACCAATCCATCAAAATGATGCTTCTATCGTCGTCGTAGGCAAATGGTTCTGAAACTCCAGCAGGAAGAGAGACACGAATCGAACCATACAAACCAGCTTCTCTCTGCATTCCATAGTGAGCATGGTACAAATATGTTCCAGACTGCAATCAAACATTTTTAAAAAATGGTTAGCTATCATCTAGTATACTGTTATTCTGTTAACAGTTTTTGAAGACCTGTATAGGAAAAACTCACCCTGTCAACAACAAATCGGTAAACGAAAGTCTCTCCGGGGAGGATCGGGCATTGAGTGACTCCTTCCGTCCCATCGAACCAGGGAGTTCCGATCTGTCGAATTCCATGCCAGTGAATGGCTGTATTCTCTGTCCACAAGCTGTTCTTGAGTTCAACAATGATGGTATCACCTTGCTCCGCTACGATCGTCGGTCCTGGAGTCCTGCCATTGATGGTGATCACAAGCTTCTTGAAACAGTCGGGAGACTTGTACTCGTACTTCAATTCCCATTTGTATCTCCGGATTTTGGCCTCAGAAACAGCTGGAAAATTCATCACAAAGACCAAGAACAACAGAACAAACAAGTTCAAAACCATTCCTGAAAATTTTACAGGAACAGCCATGGAATTAATTGTGTCTTCACTTACTAAAACTAGTAGCCTTTTTTTAAAAAAAAAAAAAGTTTTGAACTCAATTTCTCAACTGGGTCCGGATTGTTTTTCTGGTTGGTTGTGATACAATCTCCGAGGATTATGTCTCTCTCTATATATACAGAAAAAAACAATGTGTTGAAAATTGAAATATTCCTACTACTGGTTCTTGGTCAATGGTGGACAATTGGCGATAAGATCTAGAGCAGCCTTTGTTTATGTTATTTAATTTTTTAATTTTTTAATTAAATTTTTTTTTTTATATGATTTCAACATTCATTGATCGGAAAAATAGAGGAAATAGATAGACCTAAATGGCGACATGTGGGCTCGATTAAATTTGAATCTTTCTTTAAGATTTTAAAATAGCCGTCATATTTTAATGAATATTATACTGTGGAAATGGAAGGAAATGTCACTTTTCAAGTTTGAAAGAGCAAAAATATCTCTATTTTGTTTTTCTTGCGTTTTTGTCCCCTTGGGCACATGAAATTCCCGGATTACCCTTTAAGTGGGATTTTAAATATTAAAACCTTTGGTAGGGGACATTACCAAATTGCCCTAAACCTCCAACCCCCATTAAGCATGATTACCACTTTGCCCTAACCCATTGAAATTCAAAATCAGAGAGCTTGAGATTCAGAGAAACTCAAATCAAAATCAAACGAACAGAAGCGAGCGAGAGAACAAAGTAGAAGAAGAAGCGTTGAAGAAGAAGCGTGCACGACCAGAGTGGAAGAAGAAGCGAGCGATACCAGAGTAGAAGAAGAAGCGAACGAGTGTTTGCTGTTTTGGGGTTTCTTGCAAACTCAGAGGTAGGCATTGTTTGAGCAAGTAAACTACTTTTTCTATGAAATTTGTTCAGCATTGATTTTGGTTGTGCATTTTTTGTTTCGTTTATGTTTAAAGTCATGTGAGGATTTTTCCTTTCTAAGGATGTTCCATGTTTGTTTGTAGAAGAAGAAGCAAACGAGATAGAAGAAGAAATGAACGAATGTTTGCTGTTTTGGGGTTTCTCGCAAACTGAGAGGTAGGTATTATTTGAGCAAGTAGACTACTTTTTATATGAAATTTGTTCAGCATTGATTTTGGTTGTGCATTTTTTGTTTCGTTTATGTTTTATGGGATGAGGGTTATTGCATTTTCATGTTATGTTGGTTTTTTTATGTGGATTGTATTTACAATGCTTTTTATTGCTATACAATGCTTGAAATCATTTTCTAAGGCTTGATATTAATGTTGTCCCTTCACAACGCTTTTTATTGTTGTACTATAGTGCTTGAAATCTTTTTCTAGGGCTTGATATTAATGTACAGGGCTTGATATTGTTGTACAAGGCTTGAAACCCTTTTCCATTTCCACGGCTTCAAAGTCCAATTCTACTTCAAAGGTATTCTTATCCTATACATAGCTTGTATACATATTGATACTTAGTTTTCCTATCTAATTGTATTTTTTTGGTGAATAAAGTTATAAATTTATTTATTTTTGTTATACTTAGCATTAATTAATTTTTGTTTTGTTGTAAACCAAATGCCGATCGATCATAATCAAAAACTATGGCGGTATCCATACCACAAAAAATGGATACACGTGAGAATCAACTCGCAAAACAAACAATATTTCCTTCGAGATATGGTACAACCTATTAAGGTTCATGGGATGCTCATCTATAATCTTTTGAAAAGACAGATCGTTCTTCTCAAATCAGAAAATGAGGATGAAATTTGGTTTGGCTTGGGGTAAAAGTGGGCTCGATTTGGGAGAGAGGAATTCTGTTTGTGCAGTGGCCTCAACGTGGACACACTGCGCAAAGGCTTCCGAGAAAAGAAAGAAGTTCGTGATGAATCTATTTTGACACGATATTTTGAAGATGAAAGCCTGACGATTGAACTGTTAGAGGCAACTTTTAATCAGCTCACGGATGCAGCGGGTGATGACGTATTGAAGATGGGATACTTATTAATGGTGTCCCAGTTCTTCGGGATTGATGAAACACAGACAACCATACCCGGTTGGCTGTTGTCTTTAGTAGAGGACATCAATACATTTGAAAGTTTTTATTGGGACATATTCGATGTCATATTGTTTTGGCTGAAGAATGCAGCCGGTAAACACCTTGATAGGTTAAAAGGCAATGACCAGAAGAAATAAGAGAATGAAGATAATAAGGAAGAGAATGAGGAAAAGAATAAGAAGAAGAAGGAAGAGAATACGAAGAAGAAGAAGAAAGAAGAGAAGGAAGAGGAGAAGAAGGAAGAGAAGAAGAAGAAGAAACCGAAGAAGAAAAAGAAGAAAACTGAAATAGAAGATGGAGAAGATGGAGAAGATAGAGAAGAAGAGATAGACAATGACAATCAGCAGGCAGACTTGGACAATCACCAGACAGACAAGGACAATCAGCAGAAGAATGATTCGAAATATTTCACATTTCACATTTATGGATTTCAACTAGCATTTCAGGTAATAGTTGGAAAATCAATTCATATGTAAATCAACCTTATGAGATTTTTATTTCTTTATGAGATTTTTTTAATTGTTTAGGTTTGAGCCGTTGAACAGATTACTTGTTTGGAAGGAAAAATTGGGAGATGGATTGGAACAGGGTTCCCAAGATTTTTTAATTGGAATTTCAATACAAGGGTTCTAAATGTTGAAACCTACTTCAGTACAACGGTGTGTATTTTACTTCTATGTGTATTTTATTTATGTGTCTATATTTATATAGTTAATATCAGTGGTTAGTTTGTCCAAATCAGAGCATTAAATCCCTTTCCAGGGCATTAAATCCCTTTGCCAGGGCTTGAAATATCCTTTTAAGGCTTGAAAACCCTTTGACATGGCTTGAAATCCCTTTATCAAGACTTAAAATACCCTTTCAGGGCTTGAAATCCATTTGCCAGGGCTTGAAATACCCTTTGCCAGGGCTTGGTATTAATGCTGACATGTATTTTACTTTTATGTGTCTATATTGATATAGTTATATCTACTTGTTTATTTTCAGACGGATTAACAATGTTTTTTTTCATACATGCAGACGCCTTTGTTCCCTTGGACGGTTAACAATCATGAAAAAAAAAAGTGCTTACTACAATTCAATGAAGGTGGAAGATATGTTGTCAGACAGAAAAG
Source organism: Acer campestre (assembly GCA_954870605.1). NCBI lineage: Eukaryota > Viridiplantae > Streptophyta > Magnoliopsida > Sapindales > Sapindaceae > Acer > Acer campestre. The sequence continues at coordinate 62,308,720 of OX940799.1, forward strand.
AAAGCAAGAAAAAGATGAAGTTGGGAGATAATTTAATGGAATCTGATGAGGAGGACCATGGAGATGCAATGGAGGAGGGAGCAACAAGTTTTTTGATGTCGAGATCTAGAAATTCAAATCAACCATCATCTAGGAAGCGGCTCTTCCATGGAAGAGATTGTGAAACTCCTAATGTACAAATTTGTATTGTTTAAATCTAACTAGTAATGAGTGTTATGGCATTGATTAGTAATATATTTAAATGTTATCAATTCCTTAAGTTATTTTGAGAATCTAATAACGTGTACTTGATTTGGATTTGCAGTCGAAATTTGAGACATATGTTCCATCTACAATTCCTGACCTGTATCCAGCTATTGCACTGTTGATCAAGCAAAGTGAGGAATGGACAATGTGTTTTTGTAGAGTAGAATTCACAAAGATTCGAAAAGAACTCAAGATTGGAGATACACAAGTAGGAAAATCAACATCTGATAAAGAAAGAGCAAGTCAAGACAAAATTGTGGACGACATGGTAAGCTTAATTTATTGCTTGCTTAGTCTATTCAAAAACTTATTCTGTAATAAACATTATTGAAATTTGCAATTCTTTATATATATTCTTCTTATTGTAGGATGAAGATATTTTGTCACCGGTGCACAATTTTGATGATGGGGAAAACGTTGAGAAAGTGTTCTCTAAGAAAGTTGTCAGAGAGACTGGTTTGGATAAGATTGAGACGGAGAATGTTGTTGGTGTGGGTTGTTTGGAGAATGTTTAGAAAGTGTTTTCTGAGAAGGTTGTCAGAGAGATTGGTTTGGATAAGGTTGCACCCTCTTCACGGATGGGGTTCTCTGCATTTGCAGTCCGTTGCCTCAGACATTCAAAGATGGATTCCAACCTGCATGTTTCATCAAAATTCTTTCCAACATTACTCCTTTTGTTGTTGTTTTCTGCCATTGTATGGACAAAAAATGATAAACAAATACAAGTGCAGTGAGAAAAAAATGTAGAAAGGACAGGGTATTTATAATGTATGAAAATGAACGTTCCATAAATGAAAAGTCACAATGGTCATTGTAAACATCTTTTTTCACTGAAAGGTCATCTGGATGCCTTTTCACCACTTGACAACAAATTCAAGTTAAGATCATTAAGTTTCCACCTTATATTATATTAAAATGGGGTGATTTCCTAATCATGATAGATGGCAGGGACGGAGTCACGTTATGACGAAGGGGGCCACTACCCCCCTGAAGCTTTTCAATTTTATAAAATTTTCCTTAAGTTTTAGAATTTTAAAGTTTTTATCCTTATTTCTTATTTAATTTTTTCTAATCCTTTTATAAATTACAATGTTAATAATTTTTCTCTTAATCATGTAGAGAATATATTTAATCCTATATATGTATATATATAGTTTGTTCTAATTAAACATAGGGTTTGAACAACTTTCGATAAGTAGAAAATGTAACAGTGTAGCACAATATATAGTTTTATACTATTGAGAGTAAAAATGAAGTTTGATGCCTTTGGAGGTAGGGGTGACGCCGGTTCCGATTCGGTCCGTTACCGGTTCCGATTCAGTCCGTTACCGGTTCATAATCGACAGTTCCAATTCCCTGGTTCCTCCAACGATCAGCTGATTTTAAAAAAAAAAAAAAAAAAATTAAAACCAGCCAATTAGGGACCGAAACCAAACAAGTAGTTCCGATCCGGTTCTGCATTTTAGGGAACCGGAACCAGAACCACCCTGGTTCCGATTTCAGTTTCAGTTTCAGTTCCTGGTCCAGTTCTGATTCCAAAACCCATTTTTCAGTTCCAGTTCAGGTTTTTACGGTTCGGTTCTACGTTTCAAACCGAACCGGCGTCACCCCTATTTGGAAGGTCACACCAGACCCGTTGAGGCCAATGGTCAGACCACCCCTAGTTAGTTCATGTTGTCTTAAGGTTTCCTTGGTATTTAAATAGATGAGCAAACACCGTTTGGTGGATGGACCAATGGGGGGTTGCTGACATGCACCTTCCTATGCAAGATAAGTACCATAGAGATTAATTGTTTTTTGGATCCGGTTCCTCTCATCACCTTGATTGTCCTCACTTTATCCTCACGTTCATAATCTATTGTCACGTGTCTAATATAGCAAATCAATGGTCTGAATTATTTCTATTAATCTTTATGTCTTTACTCTACCAAAAATAGAATTAATCAAGACCATTGATTTAAGTTATGACAAGGTGAGGACAAAATGAGGTGAGGAGGAGATCAAAATCTTTTTTTTTTTTTTTTTTTTTTAGGGTTAGAGCATAATAGAAGCTAAATTCAGTTCTTAATTTCAGGAAATCAGGACCAGCAGGTTGTATATTACATGAATGAAATAAAATCCTTTAATACTAAATGTATTTTTGCATTTTTACAAATTAATTAACATTAATTTTTTAAAATATTAATAAGTATTGATGTTTGGTTAATTAGTTCTTGCCATTTTTCACGTAATTAATTATCAAATCCATTGGATAATTTGGATTTGATGAATTTAACTTGGCATAAAGTACGTTAAAATTTTGACTTTTTAGTTTTCTTAATTTAAATTCAATCATGACCGATTTAGAAGGTGCATTGACAAAATTGATGGAAAAATGGCAAGCTAACCTATATTGCATTCATTAGAAAATTAATTTGATTTAAGTAATCGAAAAAATCAACTTCGGTGATTAAACTAAATCAATACCTTAAAATGAAATGTTTAATGTGACACTTGGGATTCTAATTAGAGTGAATGTTGACAACAAATTCAAGTTAAGATCTTTAAGTTTCCACCTTATATTGTATTAAAATGGGGTGATTTCCTAATCATGATAGATGGCAGGGACGGAGCCACGTTATGACGATGAGGGCAGTTTTTTCAATTTTATAAAATTTTCCCCAAGTTTTAGAATTTTTATGTTTTTACCCTTATTTCTTATTTAATTTTTTCTAATCCTTTTATAAATTACAATATTAATAATTTTCTCTTAATCATGTAGAGAATACATTTGATCCTATATATATATAGTTTGTTCTAATTAAACATAGGATTTGAACAACTTTCGATAAGTAGAAAATGTACCAATGTAGCACAATATATAGTTTTATACTATTGAGAGTAAAAATGAAGTTTGATGCCTTTGGAGGTAGGGGTGACGCCGGTTCCGGTTCCGGTTCCGGTTCGGTCCGATTCCCGGTTCGTAACCAACGGTTCCAGTTCCATTGTTCCTCCAACGATCAGCTGATTTAAAAAAAATAAAAAATAATAACCAGCCAATTAGGGACCGAAACCAAACCAGCAGTTCTGATCCGGTTTTGCATTTTAGGGAACCGAAACCAGAGCCACCCTGGTTCCAATTCTGGTTCCTAGTCCAATTCTGATTCCGAAACCAATTTTTCAGTTACAGCTCAGGTTTTTATGGTTCGGTTCCATGGTTTGAACCGAACTGGCGTCACCCCTATTTGGAAGGTTACACCAGACCCGCTGAGGCCAATGTTTTAGTTCATGTTGTCTTAAGGTTTCCTTGGTATTTAAATAGATGAGCAAACACCGTTAGGTGGACCAATGGGGGGTTGCTGACATGCACCTTCCTATGCAAGATAAGTAATGTACAGATTAATTGTTTTTTGGATCCGATTCCTCTCATCACCTTGATTGTCCTCACTTTATCCTCACATTCATAATCTATTGCCACGTGTCTAATATAGCAAATCAATGGTCTGAATTATTTATATTAATTTTTATGTCTTTACTCTACCAAAAATAGAATTAATCAAAATCTTTTCTTTTCTTTTTTTCTTTTTTTTTTTAGGGTTAGAGCATAATAGAAGCAAAATTCAGTTCTTAATTTCAGGAAATCAGGACCAACAGGTTGTATATTACATGCATATTTGCATTCAATAGTTAAAACGAAATGTTTAATGTGACACATGGGATTCTAATTAGAGCGAATGTTGACAACAAATTCATGTTAAGATCATTAAGTTTCCACCTTATATTATTTTAAAATGGTGTGATTTCCTGATCATGATGGTCCTAAAGTTTTTTGTTTTTTGTTTTACAGAAGTTTCGTAATGTTGCGTTTTACAAAACTATACGTTAATTTAGTTTTATATATAACATTATAAAATAAAAGTTCTGAAGAAAAAAAAAAAGATTCAAGACCGACCGTACTACAAAATTATTATATTAAAATAATATGAAATAGCATGGCAGGTTCGACCATTATTTTTTTCCTTTGTTCTAGTCAAATTTTAGTAAGAAAAAGATTGATTTGCTAAATTGAAAAGCTGTTGTTGGAAGAAATGATTGTATTTTTGTACATATTCAAATGCATCTTAAAGACGAAAATCGAGAAATATTCATGTAGATTGAATTTAGATGGTATGTACTAGGGGTTTATTAATTATGATTAGACTAACTGGCATGGATACCTCCTAAACACTTCTAAAATATGCACAATGCATTCTATACTCTCTTTTTTTTCGCCACTAAACCCCCTTGAACTCTCATAAATTGGTAATCGTTGAAGGAATTTGTCCCCTCAGTGAAAAAAAAAGTATAGGAGGTAAAATACAAATTCGGCCATAGTTCAGTAGGCATCAAGCCATCAACGCCAATTAGCCTTATTATTATTTCCTTAGACCTTTTTTTTTTTTTTTTTAAGCATAGCCTAACTTTTCAAAAAGAAGAATGCCCCCCAAAAAATATGTTTTTCTAGATTAAATTATTCTTTAATCATTATATCTCATATTGTTACCGAGTGAAATATATGTTGTATAAATTATATAAATGTTGAGATTTGTTATTCGTTAACGTTTTGGGTTTATGGATATGAAAAATGAAAAACTCATGGTCCAAAGCAAATGCATGAATATAAAGAACGTTTACTTTCAAGCATAACAATAATACTAGTAGTACATCAATCTTAGCAAATGTGGTAGTGTACTTTCTCTTTCACATGGGGAAGTTGTGCCTTACGCATTTTACAAGTATGTATAGACAGTTTTCTCTCATTTCGATGTTGTGAGAGGGGATATCTTATATTACAAGAGTAGATATCTAGACCGTACATATACTGTTTGATCTCCATAGGTCCCAACAGTCCTTGAATTGTAATACTTAATAAATAAATAAACACTGCTGTAGTATGCCTTTCTAGAACAATCTTCTTGGTTATATGCTTATTCATTTTTATCACTATACCATTGGATAGAGTAAGTTTCTTTAAAAAAGGAGGAGTATTCTAATAAGGTTATGTATATTTTAGTTTCATGCTAATTAAGAATTCAAAGTGTTAATTTGTTCGTTTTCTGATTTGATGCCTTTGGGACCAAAGTAAGAGCAACTCCAACCCAAATAGTGGATTTGGTGCAAATTTTGCACTAAAATAGCTCAACAGTCACTCTATTTCACTATTTCATCTCCAACCCACTGCTTCAAATTTATCTCTATAAGGAATATTCCTAGGAATATTCCATTTCTTTCCCTTTTTTAAATATTTCTCCACAATTAACATTTCACCCCATAATTAACATAATATTGCAATACAATACGAAATTACGAAATTATGAAATTAATACATTAATAGAAATTCTATTTAATTCGTAAAATATTGCATTTTTTATTAAAATAACTTAAACATTACATTTCATAAAATAAAAAAGAAAAAGCATAAAAGTAAAAGTACATATTGATCATCATCTAATCATCTGAATTAGTATATTATTCCCACAAATGATTTATTAAGGCATTTCGGAGTGCATCCTGAGCATGATTATCCCTGATTTTTCTATGTCGAGCTAGGAATTCTTGAAATCGGGTATTTTCATCTAACACCATCTCAACTTCCGGAGTTGGTGCTTCCATATGATCCTCAATTGCTGCATCAACATCATGCTCATCCTCGATTATCATGTTGTGCATAATAATGCACGTAGTCATTATATCATGTAAAACATGTTTATGCCAAAAACGCACCGGTCCTGCCACAATTGCAAACCGTGATTGGAGAATTCCAAATGCACGTTCAACGTCTTTTCTACATCCTTCTTGTTTCATTGTAAATAATTTATTCTTCGAACCACATGGATCGTGAATAGTTTGTATAAGCGTAGACCATTTAGGGTATATACCATTAGCTAAATAATAACCCATATTAAATTCTTGTCCTTGAATAACATAATGAGCTGGAGGAGCAATACCTTGAGCGAGGTTGGCAAAAAGATGGGATGCCTCCAACACATTAATATCATTGTTCGTACCCGGAAAACCAAAATAGGCATGTCATATCCACAGATCATAATCAGCTACAGCCTCTAGAATAATAGTTGGGGATCCACTACGACCAGCATATTATCCTGCCCAAGCCGTTGGACAATTTTTCCACTTCCAGTGTGTTGTAGGGGTTTTTTGTCAGTATGACACATCAGCAAGGATAGCGGATAATGCGAAAATATAGTGATTCCACATCATCAAAAGACAAATGTGAGACACGTTATCAAAATGGTCAACATGAATACATGACAGCACCATATGAGGGGCCATCTGCAGATGGAATCCGCTCAGCCAAGGTTCTGCTCGGCCAAGTCTGTTCGGCCAAGTCTGCTCGGCCGAGCAGCCAAGGTTCTGCTCGGCCAAGTCTGCTCGGCCAAGGTTCTGTTCGGCCAAGCCTGCTCGGCCAAGATTCTGCTCGGCCAAGTCTGTTCGGTCAAGTCTGCTCGGCCAAGGTTCTGTTCGGCCAAGTCTGCTCGGCCAAGGTTCTGTTCGGCCAAGGTTCTGCTCGGCCAAGTCTGTTCGGCCAAGTCTGCTCGGCCAAGGTTCTGTTCGGCCAAGGTTCTGCTCGGCCAAGTCTGCTCGACCAAGATCAATACTTAGCCAAAAACAGGAAATACAGTCCTACCAAGATACGCCATATCAGGAAGAGATCTGCACAGATACGGAATCTTAGGATAATATTCCAATAAGGAAATATCCTTATTTCCTCTCTAGTACCAGATAAGTTTATTTAGGAAAGAACTCTAAGCTTCCAGAAGGATAAATACCAAATGGAAAACAAGTCATAATTGGTATACTCTACCAAAATCCTACAAATACTCTAATTAATGAGTCCATCACAGATACGACAAGAACTAGGGCAACCTAGATGGAACCATATAAATACACCCTTGTATTCATTATAAGAGAGGAGGTTCATCATGAGCAATTGACACTTACATGAGAAAAGAGATACGAAACATAATCAATTATCTGAGAGAGAGCGAGTATTGAGTGTGTAATCCTTATATTCATAGTGGATCACTTCTCGCCGTCACCGGCACCGTGGATGTTTCCCCGCCTTGGGGTTTTACCACGTAAAACATGTGTTATGCTTGTTTATCTTTTATTTTCTACTTTCATTACGTTTATCTTGCAGGTTTCATTAACCTAAAACCGTTGACCGGTTGACTTCCAAAAATCACCGTCAACACAGTGCATACAATCTAAACTACTCAGCATTCCCGGGAAACCACGATCCTTACCAATATGGAGTAGTCTGGCAACGTCAGTAGCGTTAGGTGATCTTAGATACTCATCTTTAAATTCCTCCACAACAGCACGACAAAATCTCTTCAAACTTTCAATTGTTTTAGACTCTCTTATTTGAATATACTCATCAGTAGCATCCGCTGGTAGACCATATGCCAACATTCGAAATACTGCTGTTATTTTTTGAGGAGCAGACAAACCCAGTCTACCCACACTATCTCTTCGTTGCACAAAATAGTTGTCACGATCTTGCACTTTTTCAACAATACAAAGAAATAAACTTCTACTCATTCGAAAGCATCGACGAAACATTTGATCATTATACCGTGGGCTCTCAGCAAAATAGTTGTAGAACAAACGATGATCAGCACTTTCCCGATCTCGATTGATCACTCTATGACCATGAATTGAGCCTCCACGGGTCACTAGATTGTTTTGTTGATTGAGATACTGAGACATGGCTCGTTGGATGTTCATATGTTGGGCAATTATCGCATCTTGTTCTAACTCATTCTCTTCAAGATTTGCCAGAAATTGCTCTTCATCATCGTCGGAAGATGAAGATGAGAAATAAGATGGACCTCCGATATCGAAATTCATTATCGCTTGGAGTTGAATTGAATGAGTTTTAGCAGACTTTGGTGTAGGGTATTTATCTTTGTGAACACATGCTTCTAAAAGGGCTAGTGGATGACAACTATATCCAGCTGGTTAACATATCCCTTCGTGGGAGTGGATGACAGCTATATCCAGCTGGTTACACAACTCAGAACGTGGGAGTAGATGAAAGTTGTATCTGGCTTAGAACGTGGGCGACAATAGCTGCAAGCCCACGTGGAAAAAGTAGATACGGACAAAAACACTTTAATTCAAAAAAAATCAATAATGAAACAGGCCTTTTTTAGTGTTGGAATCGGAATTGTGTGAAACTTTTATGGTTTAAGCGAATCGTCAAGTAATTCAATAATCACTGCTTTGCAGTTTGGCATGGCCTTTTTTGGCCAAATTCCATCGTTTAGACTCCAAAATTACCATTTTTGTCGTTTTAGGAAAGTTTTGTTTTCGTAATAACTTGAGTTTTCCAAGTTTGAATCGACTTCTGTCAATTCTGTCTTGCTTAGAATTCTTAGTTTCATTTGTTTCCACATTTATCTCAAACTTGCCTTTTTTGGTAATTTTCGTTAATTAGATCCGTAATTTTCAGTTTTGATTAATTAAAATAACGATTGCAATACACGTGCTTCTAGAAGGGTGAGTGGATGACAGCTGTATCCAGCTAGTTACACCTCAGAACGTGACCGATAATAGCTGCAAGCCCACGTGGAAATAGTAGATACAGACAAAAACACTTTAATTCAAAAAAACCAATGCGTGAACCATATTCATTGAACCTAGACATCCAGTACTCGTTGTGGGGCCCACTCTCAACTTGTCCAGAAAACTGTTCTTCACTTTTCCCAAAATAACAAGATAAGATATCTGGGCTATTAAATGCCAACCATTTGATGGATTTCATCACCATCTGAACCGTAGGATTAAATCGATTCAAATAATTCTTATCTTCACCTTTCCTAAAATCTGAAGATAAGAAATTTTCTCATCATCAAATCCAACCAATGGATGGATTTCCTCACCTTTTGAATCGTAGGATTAAATCTGAAAAGAATGCCTCCTAATGCCTATAAATATCAACCCACACTAAATTAAACTTATCCCTTCAAATCTCTTACCCCTTCGAATCCCATATCTCTTGAAATCAATTTCTCCCTTCAAATCACTTTTTTCCAAAAAAATGACTTCAAGCCGAAGTTCTTCATACACGTTTGCAAAAGACACACACCTGTGTCACGTATATTTGGATGTTTCCCAAAATCCGATCATAGGGATTTACCAAACCACGAAAATGTTCTGGGCTCGAATTGAGGGTGAATACAACAACACCAGATCAGATTTTATAACTGAACATCGTACCTAGCGAAGTTTGCAGTGTCGTATGGGGATTATCCTTCCTGCAATTGGGAAACTACGGTCATGCCTACGACAAATCGAAAGTCTGAATCCTAGTGGTGCCTCTGAAGTTGATATAGTGAGTATTTGTTAAAATTACAGTTGTAGAAAAAAATTATATTTAATATAAAATTTGAACAATAAATTTATTTAAATCATTTTGCAGATGAATTGGGCAAAAGTCTTATTATCCCAAGATAAGAAGTACAAAAGGGGTTTCAAGTTTGACCATGTGTGGCCCATTCTCAAGGATATTAAGAACTAAAAACACAAGATGGGAGCTCGTGATCACTGTATAAAAGAAATTTTTCCCTTCAATCCTGAATTCTTTAGCCAATTGAGTCTTTGTTATTTTACATTTTCTCTACAATTATTAAACATGTTAGTGTAGCCATGGAATTTTATATCACAATCATTGTGCTGATTTCATTATATAAATGTGATAAAGCAAATAAACACTGCTTTTCAGCTGAATTATTCAAACCAATTTAATCGTCTCATTGTAGTATGAAAAATATTAAAATAGAGTCGAACTAACAATTATCAACTTCCACTGTTATTAGCTATCCGTTCACATTTAGATAATAAATCAATAATTAAACAAAAATCAACAAAACCATAACAATCACTAGTTTTGACATATTTTTATATGTAATTACAATCATATCAACTAGTGATCTTATCACAATGTGCAAAAATCCACATTTGAACACTAGCTTACGAGATCAGAAAGTCCACCGTCGAGCATTGGGATAAAAAAAAATGGTGTTTGGATGCCTAGAAATTTTCTTCTTCTTTTTTTGGGTTCGGTTTCTCGAGGAAAAAATAAATTTACACACTAATAATGATGTGAGTGGGTATGTCACTATCTTTTGCCAACAATCATCAACTAGGTGCTGATGTGATTAACATGACCATGACGTGGCGTCCACGTTGTAAGCCATCCCATGACGTGCTGTTATGTTGAATTTAGATTAATTGCAGATGTTTGGGCCTGGGCCGTTTAATTGGCCCAAATTGAAGAATGGTCCGTCCCTCTTATTTGACCCACCCATTTAAATTGGACCTTTTCTTAATTATAGCCCATTAACTGAAATAGTTTTTTTTTTTATGAGTAGAGATATTAGCACCCCTCTAAAACTGTATGTGCACCCCTAAATTAATATATTTTTGAAATTTCAATATTACCCTTATTTAAAATGATTAATATAATTATTTCATTTACCATATAAATACAATATTTAATATTTTGATTATTTTAACAATTATTATAATTAATTTAAATAGAAAAATGATAGTGATTATTTATCTAATTATTATTATTATTGTTAAAAAAAATTAAGAAGAGAAAACCATTGATTTAATTAAAAAAAAAAGCTAAACTAAAATTAACAGGTTAAAATGAAAAAATGAAAATGGAGGCCGTAACCCGTAACCTCTTCCGTCCCATTATCCCAAACAGTCAAACATAGATAAAAGAAAGGAAAAAAGGAAACAAAAAATGGATGTGGTAGGCTGTAGCCTCTCTTATCCGAATTACATAAATTTTTTTTATTTTTTATTTTTAAATGAAGAACTTCATTCAACTAGAAAAATATATATCATTATCTGTGAACTTATAAAGCCAACCAGTAAAATTAACAATCCACACAACAATACATCCCAAATCCGATGGACCTGTGCTCTTCCATTAATTTTTTTTTTTTTTTTTTTGTTGCATGCTAATTATATTATAAGTGATTTATTTATCATATTTTCAATAGAAATTTAAATAAAAGGGCATATTTGGTAATATGAGGGTGTGCTTACAAATTATAATATTTTGAAAACTTTTAGTGGGGTGTAAATACAAACAGGGGTGCACATACATTTTTTTAGGGGTATAAATATCGTTACTCTTTTTGTATATATAAATAATTATGGCCCATTAATTATAGGAAAATACTTGGATATTGACCCCTCCAATGGGCTGTTGCCACGTGACAACATCCCATTAGGTGAGTCAGTACTTGGGTGCTGACTGATCGATACCCAAATGTTATTCTCAATTGCACACTTGTTATTACAACGACATCGAAATCAGTAAATGGTTATCAAATTATAAGTTATTAAGCTAAAGTTGTGCAGAGACCAAGAGATTTTTCAAGTAAAAAAAAGATGATGATATCGGTAAACGAATCGAACAACTTAGATAAACAGATTATTAGCTGTTTTCGTGTGTTATTTATTTTACTTGTCTTTCTATTTGTTGTCCTGTTTGTTATGACATATGTCCTGTTTGGAAATTCTCTGTCAAAATATAGAATTATGGTCAATATAATATCCTCAAAATATCATGGATATGTTAAATGAATTTTGGGAGAAGAAAACAGAGATAGAGAGAACAGAGGAAGAGAAATAGAACTGATATGTATCAATTAGAGAGATAGAGATCAGCAAAATAAGAAAGACGGATAATTGTCATATAATTCCATAAAATTCATTCAAACAGTTCTAGGGCTATTTATAAGCCTTACAGTCATACAACCACAACTGCTAAAAAAATAGAAAGACAATGCAACTAAACTTAAAAAATATAAACAGTAAACAATAATGCAATAGTGGACTAAACTGATGCAAAGGTGGAGTGGTGGAGCGATATCATGGATGAAATGAAGGGAATGCTAAACTCAGGAGCGGCTCAAAGGTAGTCGGGGCCTTAGATGAAAATTTAAAATGAGGCCTTGAGATTCCACAGCCCCCCCCTCCCTTTTTTTTTTTTTTTTTTTTTTTTTTTTTTTGGCTATTGGTTACAAATTTATCAAAAGCCCTTTTTTGCGATTCAAATAATTTTTCTATTTTTTTTATCCGGATTCGTATTTTCTACTAGACATGTCGAACATCCTATTATCAGTTATCAAAGCTTAAAAAAAAAAACAAATAATTCTGTTACAGTTGAAAATAAAATAAATAAATAAAATTAAAGTAATAGATTTTGGAACAATTAAACCTATGATGTTTATGAAAGAATACTTAGAGAAACAATGAGAGAGTTTGATTGCAGTAGGAGAGTTTGAATTTGCAGTAGGATGGTATGATTGAATAAATAAAAAGATATAAAATAAAAGATTTTAGTGTAAATATATAATTTTTTTTAAAAAAAAAAATTAACCATTTAAAGAAAAAGAATAACATTAATGTGTAATTTTTTTCTTAGGAAAACTTTAATGAGTATTTAAGTCCACATAAATGTAGTTTACTTGAAAATAGAAATATTTGACTTGAAAATATGAATGAACAGTAATTTCTAAGTTTAAAGAGATATTTTTAAATAATAAATAGAAAGAAAAATATTAGATATTAATTATTAAAAAATATATATTAACAATAAAAATATAAGGCCTTGATTTTAGGAGGGGCCTTAGACAACTAAGATAGTTGTCTAGAGGTCCAGCCGGCCTAGCTAAACTGATGCGGTGAGGTAATTATTCAATAATGGCAACTAAACAACTAACTCCCACTTAGAGATGCACATTTCCCCCCGGGGCCCCAATTTTCCCCGTCCCCATCCCCATTTGGGGATTTTTTTTGGGGAAAAATGGGGAAATGGGGGGGGGGGGGATGGGGATGAAAATCATCCCCAAATTGAAATGGGGATGGGGACCTCCCCATCCCCATTTCCCCATTTTCCCCACAATTATGTTGAAATGGGGATGGGGATGGGGGGAAGGTCCCCTATCCCCATTTCCCCATTTCCCCCAATTATATATAATAATATAAATATAATTATAATATATATATTTTATATATATATTTATTCTTTGAAAACCTAACTCCCTAACCCTAAGTATATATACAATTTTACTCATTTTAACTTCAAGACCTAAAACCTAAAACCTAAAGTTGCTTTCATTTTCTCAACAATTAGTTGTTATTGTAATGAACTTGTGAATTTTAAAACACTTTATTTTGTATTTGTAATGCAATAATGAATTTTATTTTATATTTGCAATGGAATGTTTGATTTTTCAGTTTAATTTGTAATTTTTATTCAAATGGGGAAATGGGGGAACGGGGTAAATAGGGAAACGGGGAAAATGGGGAATTAGGGATGGGGATGGATATAGGTCCCCCCAAAATTCCCCATCCCCGTTTTCCCCAAATGGGGAAATGGGGAGGGATGGGGGAAGGGTCTAGGTAGTGGGGATGGGGATGGGGGGACCTATATTCATCCTCATTCCCCAACGTGCATCTCTACTCCCACTACTTTGACAAGTCCATATACATATCACTATATCAGGATTTATATCAATTACCTAAAAATATTAAAAATATATCAAAATATTTCGATTAAAATATTGATATTTACTCTTGTATATCATTAACCAACTTAGATAAATATTTTAGTTTTTGTTGTGTGTTTTCTTCAATTTTTCTCCTATAAGCAAAAAATTTAAAAATATTTATAGCATACTTATATACGTCATCACTCCTTACCATATAAGCAACATAACTTCAATCATAATAATACACATGACAAAAGTATAATGATATTTATTAATATGGTATAAGTATACCCGAGTTGGTGTTTTGGTGTCTATCTTTCTATTTGTCTTCCACCGGATTGTTGTGACATATGTCCTTGCTTCGACAGATTGATTGATCTTGATTGGTAGTTACAACATTTACCAGTCCTTTAGGAATTATGTACAAAAAATGAAATTTATTTTTTGAATTATTACAATTTTTAGAAATTGATATGACTTGGGTATATAATCTTATTAATATTAACATGATTGCAGTGCAGAGGGAGAGGAGGTTTTTAATTTTTTCACTTTGATCCCCTCAAAAATTTTGTTTTTGCATACTAACCCCCAAACCGGAATTTCAGGCAATCAAAGATCCATGTGGATTGTGGAGATTGGAGAACCATCTGTCTCCATTCTCCAAGGATGGAGTCTCTTGGAAATTTCCAATAGGTTCTTTCTAAATAATAATCCAAATTATGAGCTAATTCCATCATCAGTTCATCACTCTTTCTCTTCGATCCCAAATAAGATTTCCTTAAAAAAGCTCTATTTTTCCTCCTTCGTTGTAAATACTCTTTACTTCTTGTTAAGTCTCAAATCGGACTCCATCCACGCAGCCACTTTTACCGTACATAACAACTGCAACTATACAGTTTGGGCAGCGGCCGTGCCTGGTGGTGGCAGAGAACTCAAACATGGTCAAGAATGGGAAGTCAACACCGACTCTAACTTCAACGACACAGGCCTCATATGGGCACGAACCAATTGCGAATTTGATGAAAATTGGAACGGAAAATGTGAGACCGGAGACTGTGGTGGCGATCTATACTGTCTACCTTCGGCTTCGGGTAAACACCCCTATACTAGAGCATAATACTCGTTTCGTGACGGTTTGGATTTCTTTGATATCAATTTAATACAAGGGTTCAACGTACCTATGGAATTCAGTGGAACCTCTAGTGAGTGCGCAAAAGTGATCTAGTGTGCTGGTGACATCAACGGTCTGTGCCCAACTGAGTTGAGACACTCTGGTACTGGCTGTTATCATCCATGTACCTTTGGCTGGTGACAAACAGTTTTAGGAAGAGCAAGTTGTGATTCTACTGAAGCTTATTTCAAGTTTTTCAAAGATTTGTGCCCAAATGTATACACATATGCCTATGATGATGCAACCAGCACGTTTTCTTGCCCTACCGGCTCTGACTATAAGGTAGTGTTCTGCCCTTCAAGCACTTAATTTAATTGGCTTCGCGGATTTGCTGCTCTGCTCGGGGGACATTCATGCTAGAGTACTAGATGGAGATTTCATCTGTCAAGGGTTAAAGTTTTGTATGCAATAGAGATTATGGAGTTGTAATTTTGCATAGCAGTATTTAAGCAATTTGTTAGCATAAATTACATTAGGGATATTGACTTTAGAATCATAATTTATGATATGATAATTTCATTGACGAAGCAAGTGAAGTTATTATGAATCCAAGCTCAATTGCGACCAATTTGAATGAATCTTCAGCTGATTTGTCTCTGACGATGGAATAGATGCTGATCCTTTCGTAATAGTTAAGAACTAAAATTTTTTTTTTTGAGATATTCTAATCTCTTGAACACGAAATACGCTTCAACTAGATGTGGTACAACCATTACCAACAGTACTACCGATGATGATGATGATGATCCCTCCTCCGTTAATTGATCCTGATGATCACGATCTCCTTCGAATGGATGATCCTTTTCAATCTGTTTAACGAAATCACTACAAGGATCCGGAGCTGATGAAAACAAACCATCCTTCCAACATTGTGTGCTTGAAGACCTGAGTGCCAAATCCTCCCTCCATAATTGACTAGTCCAGAGATTAAAATTGGGATTGCAATGAACATTAACGGATTGCGTTCCCAGGCCTGTACGAAGATTTAAAATGCAGTTCCGACATGGACACTCTGTACAACAAGGTGCCTCAACCACATGTCATTGTCTTCCAGGGCATATACTGTGATAGTGTCCGGGCCTCCAAGATGTACAAGAAGGAATGGTGTCTAAAATTCCTGGAGCTTGTTGTTTAGAACAGAGGAATTTTTAGAAGAATCTGGTTGATTGTTGGAGATGTGTCCCAAGGAAATTGTCACCACAGAGTGTAACATTATGTATGCTGACCAAAAAAGGATTCTTATCCAATTTTTTGAAGTGTAATTTCACCGGGCACCGAAGAGGATGAGGATTATCTGTAGGAGAAGGCTGAGGAAAATTAAGAATCGGATTTCGAATCCGTTCCATTGTTGTACAATCTTTTCTGGAAGTCCTAATTTACTTATCTGTGTCAATCTGCAATTACGTTTCAACTTTGAGAGAGAAGCATTTGATCATATAAGTACATAAATGACTTGAATAATTAACTGTCTGTCTATATTGACCTGTTTGGCTTAGTTATATATATATATATATATCACTTGAAATGATGGTGACTCGAACCTGGTACATTGTCAGGTTAAATGAGTGCTATTAACATTACAAGTTAAAATTCGGATTGGGATTCAACCAACACTATTATTATTTGTCCCACCGGTTGTGTTTTGCCCTTCAATCACTTAATTTGGCTCTGCAATTTGCTGCCAATGTTAAGTATGGTTTCGCATGTCATAATTGTAGACAACACTAAAATTATTGACTCGTTTTTTTAAATAAAAAAAATTGTTAGTGTAGCATGGCATTTATATCACAATTGTTGAGCTGATTTCATTTATATAAATGTGATAAAGCAAATAAACACTACATTTGAGCCAAATTATTCGACCCAACTTAATCGTTTCATTCTAATACGAAAAATAGAGTCGAACTAACGATTGCCAACT
The DNA here is from genome assembly GCA_954870605.1 of Acer campestre. Classification (NCBI taxonomy): domain Eukaryota; kingdom Viridiplantae; phylum Streptophyta; class Magnoliopsida; order Sapindales; family Sapindaceae; genus Acer; species Acer campestre. The sequence goes on from OX940799.1 coordinate 62,325,620, forward strand.
TCCACTGTTATCAGTTATCCGTTCATATTCTAAAAATAAATCACTAATCAAACAAATTAAAATCTACAAAACCATAACTAATTTTGACATGTTTTAAACACAAATGATGATATCATTGCCTTTTGCTGACGTGACCAGTCATGTCATTGGCTACGTGGTGCGGTTAACATTATCATGATATGGCTTGCCACGTTATTGCACATGTTTGGCCCTGGGCCATTTAGTTGGCCCAAATTGAAGAATGGTCCGTCCACTTTGGGCTCTTTATTTCTCGCCATTAATTGGAACTCTTCTTAGCTACAAAGCTACTGTTATTTATGAAATCCGTGTGGAGAACCATCTGTCTCTCCAACAATGGACGCTTTTGTTGACTTTTGACTTTTGACTTAAATGGAAGCCTGAAGTTCCAAGAACAGAGCTAATTCCATCTCCGTTTCTCTTTCAAAATATGAGGTTGATTTCCATCAAAAATCTCTATTTTTCCACCTCCATTGTAAATACTCTTTTATACTTGTTAAATCTCAAATTGGATTCCATCCATGCAGCCAATTTCAACGTACAAAACAACTGCAGCTACACGGTTTGGGCAGCAGCAGTGCCTGGTGGTGGCAGAGAAGCCAAAAATGTTCAATAATGGGTTTTCAACACCGATCCTAACTTCCGCGACACAGGCCCATATGGGCACGAACCAATTGCGAATTTGATGCAAATGGAATCGGAAAATGTGAGACCGGAGACTGTAATGGGGCTCTAAACTGTGTTCAACGATTACTAGGCGGGTTCAACGTACCTATGGAATTGAGTGCACAAAAGTGATCAAATGTGTTGGTGACATCAACGATTTGTGCCCAACTGAGTTGAGATACTCTGGTCCATGTACTGTTTTCAAAAACAAACAGTTTTTTTTTGTTTAGGAACTATTCCTGATCAATGTCCTACAACAGCATATTTCAAGTTTTTCAAAGATTTGTTCCCAAATGTATACACTTATCCCTTTGATGATGTAACCGGCACGTTTACTTGCCCGTCCGGCACTGACTGTAAGGTAGTGTTCTGCCCTTCACGCACGTAATGAAGATTTCATTGTTAGGGATAAAGTTTTGTATGCAATAGAAATTATTGACTGGTAATTTTATATAGCAATATTGAAGCAATTTGTTAGCATAAATTACATTAGGGATATTGACTCTTAGAATCATAATTTATTATATGATAGTTTCATTCAAGAAGCAAGTGAAGTTAACACGCTTGTACTTCTAAAAATAAAAACAGTGAAGTTAATATGAATTTAGTGTCGGATGAATAAAATTTTCACATTACAAGTAAATATTTTTTTAAAAGGCATTACAAGTAAATATTAAGATAAAGATTCAACCAACACGTTTATTACTTGCACCATAGGCACAGACTAGAGTTCGTGTTTTCTACTTTTCAAGCACTCAAATTGTATCCACAAATTGTTTGCTTAATCCAAGATGCACCATGAGAAGGCAAATGTGAGTGAGTAGCTCTCCACCATTTCTAAGTTGTTCACAATGTGCTTTCCACCCACAATGATGCGCAGCATATGCCAACATTTCCACCCACACTTCGCTTATTATCTCCCAATTTTCTTTGGAAGCACTACCATCTTCGTCGGAGTTGCTACTGCTTTGGGTTCCCAAATCTAGGAATTGCCTGGCAAGCTTACATCCTTGATATAACACGGACTGATTTCTTCTTCGTGAACACGGCCCTTTAGGTTCTCTTTCTGATCTAGAAAGAAGATCTTTCAGTGTATCTTCATGGAGTAATTCCTTGAAAGCGTCACATTTTTTACTAGATGACCTTACGTTCCTTCTCTTCTTGAAAAATTCCATGGCCTCAGTACAAGTTTCCTTATACCTTATTTCGCCAATTGACCCTTTGGGCAGCATAGACGAATTGAACACCAAAAGATACAACATGTAATCCGATAAGTATTTGCTAATTTTACATTTTGGATGAAGTTTATTTTCGTCTCCATGGACATGATCGAGATCAAGCAAGTAACATACATCTGTAGCAATATGCCAAATAAGAAGACTCTGATCAAAGTCTACCTCAGTTGTGCTCCAATGAAAGCGATCACCAAGATGTTGCTGTATTTTAAGTGCATTATCACCCCTATGAGCCAATAATTCATTGCGCAACACAACATATGAAACATTAATATCTATAAGTATATCACCTTTCTTTCTTAGCTGATTGAAGATCAATTCCTGTAGATCAGCGTTCACATTTACTTGAGTCAAGTATCTGTAATTCTCTAACCATTTTCCAAAATAAGGAAATTTCTGAACTCCAGTACATCGATGTTGCGTGTTTTCAAGGCAATAACTTATCAAGTTGAACTGTGACATGGATCCTGACCACCTTTTTTGGTACTTATCACTCACAAGTGAATGAGAAGGACTAGTGAACCTCCAAAGATGATCAACAAGGAATTTTGAGACCAAATTATGTTGTGCTTTTTTGCACTTGATCAACCAAAGTCTAGTCCAATCTGAGTAAAAGAGTACCTGAATACTTCAATCCTGAATTCTTTAGCCAATTGAGTCTTTGTTATTTTACATTTTCTCTACAATTATTAAACATGTTAGTGTAGCCATGGAATTTTATATCACAATCATTGTGCTGATTTCATTATATAAATGTGATAAAGCAAATAAACACTGCTTTTCAGCTGAATTATTCAAACCAATTTAATCGTCTCATTGTAGTATGAAAAATATTAAAATAGAGTCGAACTAACAATTATCGACTTCCACTGTTATTAGCTATCCGTTCACATTTAGATAATAAATCAATAATTAAACAAAAATCAACAAAACCATAACAATCACTAGTTTTGACATATTTTTATATGTAATTACAATCATATCAACTAGTGATCTTATCACAATGTGCAAAAATCCACATTTGAACACTAGCTTACGAGATCAGAAAGTCCACCGTCGAGCATTGGGATAAAAAAAAATGGTGTTTGGATGCCTAGAAATTTTCTTCTTCTTTTTTTGGGTTCGGTTTCTCGAGGAAAAAATAAAGAAATTTACACACTAATAATGATGTGAGTGGGTATGTCACTATCTTTTGCCAACAATCATCAACTAGGTGCTGATGTGATTAACATGACCATGACGTGGCTTCCACGTTGTAAGCCATCCCATGACGTGCTGTCATGTTGAATTTAGATTAATTGCAGATGTTTGGGCCTGGGCAGTTTAGTTGGCCCAAATTGAAGAATGGTCCGTCCCTCTTATTTGGCCCACCCATTTAAATTGGACCTTTTCTTAATTATGGCCCATTAACTGAAATAGTTTTTTTTATATATAAATAATTATGGCCCATTAATTATAGGAAAATACTTGGGTATTGACCCCTCCAATGGGCTGTTGCCACGTGACAACATCCCATTGGGTGAGTCAGTACTTGGGTGCTGACTGATCGATACCCAAATGTTATTCTCAATTGCACACTTGTTATTACAACGACATCGAAATCAGTAAATGGTTATCAAATTATAAGTTATTAAGCTAAAGTTGTGCAGAGGCCAAGAGATTTTTCAAGTAAAAAAAAGATGATGATATCGGTAAACGAATCGAACAACTTAGATAAACAGATTATTAGCTGTTTTCGTGTGTTATTTATTTTACTTGTCTTTCTATTTGTTGTCCTGTTTGTTATGACATATGTCCTGTTTGGAAATTCTCTATCAAAATATAGAATTATGGTCAATATAATATCCTCAAAATATCATGGATATGTTAAATGAATTTTGGGAGAAGAAAACAGAGATAGAGAGAACAGAGGAAGAGAAATAGAACTGATATGTATCAATTAGAGAGATAGAGAGCAGCAAAATAAGAGAGACAGATAATTGTCATATAATTCCATAAAATTCATTCAAACAGTTCTAGGGCTATTTATAAGCCTTACAGTCACACAACCACAACCGCTAAAAAAATAGAAAGACAATGCAACTAAACTTAAAAAATATAAACAATAAACAATAATGTAATAGTGGACTAAACGGATGCAAAGGTGGAGTGGTGGAGCGATATCATGGAGGAAATGAAGGGAATGCTAAACTCAGGGGCGGCTTAAAGGTAGTCGGGGCCTTAGACGAAAATTTAAAATGAGGCCTTGCGATTCCACAGCCCCATTTTTTTTTTGGCTATTGGTTACAAATTTATCAAAAGCCCTTTTTTGCGATTCAAATAATTTTTCTATTTTTTTTTTATCCGGATTCGTATTTTCTACTAGACATGTCGAACATCCGATTATCAGTTATCAAAGCATAAAAAAAAAATAATAATAATAATAATAATAATAATAATTCTGTTACAATTGAAAATAAATAAATAAATAAATAAAATTAAAGTAATAGATTTTGGAACAATTAAACCTATGATGTTTATGAAAGAATACTTAGAGAAACAATGAGAGAGTTTGATTGCAGTAGGAGAGTTTGAATTTGCAGTAGGATGGTATGATTGAATAAATAAAAAGATATAAAATAAAAGATTTTAGTGTAAATATATAATTTTAAAAAAAAATTAACAATTTAAAGAAAAAGAATAACATTAATGTGTAATTATTTTCTTAGAAAAACTTTAATGAGTATTTAAGTGCTTGCTGCGACAGATTGATTGATCTTGATTGGTAGTTACAACATTTACCAGTCCTTTAGGAATTATGTACAAAAAATGAAATTTATTTTTTGAATTATTACAATTTTTAGAAATTGATATGACTTGGGTATATAATCTTATTAATATTAACATGATTGCAGTGCAGAGGGAGAGGGGGTTTTTAATTTTTTCACTTTGATCCCCTCAAAAATTTTGTTTTGTATACTTACCCCCAAACAGGAATTTCAGGCAATCAAAGATCCATGTGGATTGTGGAGATTGGAGAACCATCTGTCTCCATTCTCCAAGGATGGAATCTCTTGGAAATTTCCAATAGGTTCTTTCTAAATAATATTCCAAATTAACAACAAATTATAAAACCAAATCAGTATAATCCATCATCAGTTCGTCACTTTTTCTCTTCGATCCCAAATATGATTTCCTTAAAAAATCTCTATTTTTCCTCCTTCTTTGTAAATACTCTTTACTTCTTGTTAAGTCTCAAATCGGACTCCATCCACGCAGCCACTTTTACCGTACATAACAACTGCAACTATACAGTTTGGGCAGCGGCCGTGCCTGGTGGTGGCAGAGAACTTAAACATGGTCAAGAATGGGAAGTCAACACCGACTCTAACTTCAACGACACAGGCCTCATATGGGCACGAACCAATTGCGAATTTGATGAAAATTGGAACGGAAAATGTGAGACCGGAGACTGTGGTGGCGATCTATACTGTCTACCTTCGGCTTCGGGTAAACACCCCTATACTAGAGCATAATACTCGTTTCGTGACTGTTTGGATTTCTTTGATATCAATTTAATACAAGGGTTCAACGTACCTATGGAATTCAGAGGAACCTCTAGTGAGTGCGCAAAAGTGATCAAGTGTGCTGGTGACATCAACGGTCTGTGCACAACTGAGTTGAGACACTCTGGTACTGGCTGTTATCATCCATGTACCTTTGGCTGGTGACAAACAGTTTTAGGAAGAGCAAGTTGTGATTCTACTGAAGGTTTTCAAAGATTTGTGCCCAAATGTATACACATATGCCTATGATGATGCAACCAGCACGTTTTCTTGCCCTACCGGCTCTGACTATAAGGTAGTGTTCTGCCCTTCAAGCACTTAATTTAATTGGCTTCGCGGATTTGCTGCTCTGCTCGGGGGACATTCATGCTAGAGTACTAGATGGAGATTTCATCTGTCAAGGGTTAAAGTTTTGTATGCAATAGAGATTATGGACTTGTAATTTTGCATAGCAATATTTAAGCAATTTGTTAGCATAAATTACATTAGGGATATTGACTTTAGAATCATAATTTATGATATGATAGTTTCATTGACGAAGCAAGTGAAGTTATTATGAATCCAAGCTCAATTGCGACCAATTTGAATGAATCTTCAGCTGATTTGTCTCTGACGATGGAATAGATGCTGATCCTTTCGTAATAGTTAAGAACTAAGCCTGCGTTTTGAGATATTCTAATCTCTTGAACACGAAATACGCTCCAACTAGATGTGGTACAACCATTACCAACAGTACTACCGATGATGATGATGATGATCCCTCCTCCATTAATCGATCCTGATGATCACGATCTCCTTCGAATGGATGATCCTTTTCAATCTGTTTAACGAAATCACTACAAGGATCCGGAGCTGATGAAAACAAACCATCCTTCCAACATTGTGTGCTTGAAGACCTGAGTGCCAAATCCTCCCTCCATAATTGACTAGTCCAGAGATTAAAATTGGGATTGCAATGAACATTAACGGATTGCGTTCCCAGGCCTGTACGAAGATTTAAAATGCAGTTCCGACATGGACACTCTGTACAACAAGGTGCCTCAACCACATGTCATTGTCTTCCAGGGCATATACTGTGATAGTGTCCGGGCCTCCAAGATGTACAAGAAGGAATGGTGTCTAAAATTCCTGGAGCTTGTTGTTTAGAACAGAGGAATTTTTAGAAGAATCTGGTTGATTGTTGGAGATGTGTCCCAAGGAAATTGTCACCACAGAGTGTAACATTATGTATGCTGACCAAAAAAGGATTCTTATCCAATTTTTTGAAGTGTAATTTCACCGGGCACCGAAGAGGATGAGGATTATCTGTAGGAGAAGGCTGAGGAAAATTAAGAATCGGATTTCGAATCCGTTCCATTGTTGTACAATCTTTTCTGGAAGTCCTAATTTACTTATCTGTGTCAATCTGCAATTACGTTTCAACTTTGAGAGAGAAGCATTTGATCATATAAGTACATAAATGACTTGAATAATTAACTGTCTGTCTATATTGACCTGTTTGGCTTAGTTATATATATATATATATATCACTTGAAATGATGGTGACTCGAACCTGGTACATTGTCAGGTTAAATGAGTGCTATTAACATTACAAGTTAAAATTCGGATTGGGATTCAACCAACACTATTATTATTTGTCCCACCGGTTGTGTTTTGCCCTTCAATCACTTAATTTGGCTCTGCAATTTGCTGCCAATGTTAAGTATGGTTTCGCATGTCATAATTGTAGACAACACTAAAATTATTGACTCGTTTTTTTAAATAAAAAAAATTGTTAGTGTAGCATGGCATTTATATCACAATTGTTGAGCTGATTTCATTTATATAAATGTGATAAAGCAAATAAACACTACATTTGAGCCAAATTATTCGACCCAACTTAATCGTTTCATTCTAATACGAAAAATAGAGTCGAACTAACGATTGCCAACTTCCACTGTTATCAGTTATCCGTTCATATTCTAAAAATAAATCACTAATCAAACAAATTAAAATCTACAAAACCATAACTAATTTTGACATGTTTTAAACACAAATGATGATATCATTGCCTTTTGCTGACGTGACCAGTCATGTCATTGGCTACGTGGTGCGGTTAACATTATCATGATATGGCTTGCCACGTTATTGCACATGTTTGGCCCTGGGCCATTTAGTTGGCCCAAATTGAAGAATGGTCCGTCCACTTTGGGCTCTTTATTTCTCGCCATTAATTGGAACTCTTCTTAGCTACAAAGCTACTGTTATTTATGAAATCCGTGTGGAGAACCATCTGTCTCTCCAACAATGGACGCTTTTGTTGACTTTTGACTTTTGACTTAAATGGAAGCCTGAAGTTCCAAGAACAGAGCTAATTCCATCTCCGTTTCTCTTTCAAAATATGAGGTTGATTTCCATCAAAAATCTCTATTTTTCCACCTCCATTGTAAATACTCTTTTATACTTGTTAAATCTCAAATTGGATTCCATCCATGCAGCCAATTTCAACGTACAAAACAACTGCAGCTACACGGTTTGGGCAGCAGCAGTGCCTGGTGGTGGCAGAGAAGCCAAAAATGTTCAATAATGGGTTTTCAACACCGATCCTAACTTCCGCGACACAGGCCCATATGGGCACGAACCAATTGCGAATTTGATGCAAATGGAATCGGAAAATGTGAGACCGGAGACTGTAATGGGGCTCTAAACTGTGTTCAACGATTACTAGGCGGGTTCAACGTACCTATGGAATTGAGTGCACAAAAGTGATCAAATGTGTTGGTGACATCAACGATTTGTGCCCAACTGAGTTGAGATACTCTGGTCCATGTACTGTTTTCAAAAACAAACAGTTTTTTTTTGTTTAGGAACTATTCCTGATCAATGTCCTACAACAGCATATTTCAAGTTTTTCAAAGATTTGTTCCCAAATGTATACACTTATCCCTTTGATGATGTAACCGGCACGTTTACTTGCCCGTCCGGCACTGACTGTAAGGTAGTGTTCTGCCCTTCACGCACGTAATGAAGATTTCATTGTTAGGGATAAAGTTTTGTATGCAATAGAAATTATTGACTGGTAATTTTATATAGCAATATTGAAGCAATTTGTTAGCATAAATTACATTAGGGATATTGACTCTTAGAATCATAATTTATTATATGATAGTTTCATTCAAGAAGCAAGTGAAGTTAACACGCTTGTACTTCTAAAAATAAAAACAGTGAAGTTAATATGAATTTAGTGTCGGATGAATAAAATTTTCACATTACAAGTAAATATTTTTTTAAAAGGCATTACAAGTAAATATTAAGATAAAGATTCAACCAACACGTTTATTACTTGCACCATAGGCACAGACTAGAGTTCGTGTTTTCTACTTTTCAAGCACTCAAATTGTATCCACAAATTGTTTGCTTAATCCAAGATGCACCATGAGAAGGCAAATGTGAGTGAGTAGCTCTCCACCATTTCTAAGTTGTTCACAATGTGCTTTCCACCCACAATGATGCGCAGCATATGCCAACATTTCCACCCACACTTCGCTTATTATCTCCCAATTTTCTTTGGAAGCACTACCATCTTCGTCGGAGTTGCTACTGCTTTGGGTTCCCAAATCTAGGAATTGCCTGGCAAGCTTACATCCTTGATATAACACGGACTGATTTCTTCTTCGTGAACACGGCCCTTTAGGTTCTCTTTCTGATCTAGAAAGAAGATCTTTCAGTGTATCTTCATGGAGTAATTCCTTGAAAGCGTCACATTTTTTACTAGATGACCTTACGTTCCTTCTCTTCTTGAAAAATTCCATGGCCTCAGTACAAGTTTCCTTATACCTTATTTCGCCAATTGACCCTTTGGGCAGCATAGACGAATTGAACACCAAAAGATACAACATGTAATCCGATAAGTATTTGCTAATTTTACATTTTGGATGAAGTTTATTTTCGTCTCCATGGACATGATCGAGATCAAGCAAGTAACATACATCTGTAGCAATATGCCAAATAAGAAGACTCTGATCAAAGTCTACCTCAGTTGTGCTCCAATGAAAGCGATCACCAAGATGTTGCTGTATTTTAAGTGCATTATCACCCCTATGAGCCAATAATTCATTGCGCAACACAACATATGAAACATTAATATCTATAAGTATATCACCTTTCTTTCTTAGCTGATTGAAGATCAATTCCTGTAGATCAGCGTTCACATTTACTTGAGTCAAGTATCTGTAATTCTCTAACCATTTTCCAAAATAAGGAAATTTCTGAACTCCAGTACATCGATGTTGCGTGTTTTCAAGGCAATAACTTATCAAGTTGAACTGTGACATGGATCCTGACCACCTTTTTTGGTACTTATCACTCACAAGTGAATGAGAAGGACTAGTGAACCTCCAAAGATGATCAACAAGGAATTTTGAGACCAAATTATGTTGTGCTTTTTTGCACTTGATCAACCAAAGTCTAGTCCAATCTGAGTAAAAGAGTACCTGAATACTTCAATCCTGAATTCTTTAGCCAATTGAGTCTTTGTTATTTTACATTTTCTCTACAATTATTAAACATGTTAGTGTAGCCATGGAATTTTATATCACAATCATTGTGCTGATTTCATTATATAAATGTGATAAAGCAAATAAACACTGCTTTTCAGCTGAATTATTCAAACCAATTTAATCGTCTCATTGTAGTATGAAAAATATTAAAATAGAGTCGAACTAACAATTATCGACTTCCACTGTTATTAGCTATCCGTTCACATTTAGATAATAAATCAATAATTAAACAAAAATCAACAAAACCATAACAATCACTAGTTTTGACATATTTTTATATGTAATTACAATCATATCAACTAGTGATCTTATCACAATGTGCAAAAATCCACATTTGAACACTAGCTTACGAGATCAGAAAGTCCACCGTCGAGCATTGGGATAAAAAAAAATGGTGTTTGGATGCCTAGAAATTTTCTTCTTCTTTTTTTGGGTTCGGTTTCTCGAGGAAAAAATAAAGAAATTTACACACTAATAATGATGTGAGTGGGTATGTCACTATCTTTTGCCAACAATCATCAACTAGGTGCTGATGTGATTAACATGACCATGACGTGGCTTCCACGTTGTAAGCCATCCCATGACGTGCTGTCATGTTGAATTTAGATTAATTGCAGATGTTTGGGCCTGGGCAGTTTAGTTGGCCCAAATTGAAGAATGGTCCGTCCCTCTTATTTGGCCCACCCATTTAAATTGGACCTTTTCTTAATTATGGCCCATTAACTGAAATAGTTTTTTTTATATATAAATAATTATGGCCCATTAATTATAGGAAAATACTTGGGTATTGACCCCTCCAATGGGCTGTTGCCACGTGACAACATCCCATTGGGTGAGTCAGTACTTGGGTGCTGACTGATCGATACCCAAATGTTATTCTCAATTGCACACTTGTTATTACAACGACATCGAAATCAGTAAATGGTTATCAAATTATAAGTTATTAAGCTAAAGTTGTGCAGAGGCCAAGAGATTTTTCAAGTAAAAAAAAGATGATGATATCGGTAAACGAATCGAACAACTTAGATAAACAGATTATTAGCTGTTTTCGTGTGTTATTTATTTTACTTGTCTTTCTATTTGTTGTCCTGTTTGTTATGACATATGTCCTGTTTGGAAATTCTCTATCAAAATATAGAATTATGGTCAATATAATATCCTCAAAATATCATGGATATGTTAAATGAATTTTGGGAGAAGAAAACAGAGATAGAGAGAACAGAGGAAGAGAAATAGAACTGATATGTATCAATTAGAGAGATAGAGAGCAGCAAAATAAGAGAGACAGATAATTGTCATATAATTCCATAAAATTCATTCAAACAGTTCTAGGGCTATTTATAAGCCTTACAGTCACACAACCACAACCGCTAAAAAAATAGAAAGACAATGCAACTAAACTTAAAAAATATAAACAATAAACAATAATGTAATAGTGGACTAAACGGATGCAAAGGTGGAGTGGTGGAGCGATATCATGGAGGAAATGAAGGGAATGCTAAACTCAGGGGCGGCTTAAAGGTAGTCGGGGCCTTAGACGAAAATTTAAAATGAGGCCTTGCGATTCCACAGCCCCATTTTTTTTTTGGCTATTGGTTACAAATTTATCAAAAGCCCTTTTTTGCGATTCAAATAATTTTTCTATTTTTTTTTTATCCGGATTCGTATTTTCTACTAGACATGTCGAACATCCGATTATCAGTTATCAAAGCATAAAAAAAAAATAATAATAATAATAATAATAATAATAATTCTGTTACAATTGAAAATAAATAAATAAATAAATAAAATTAAAGTAATAGATTTTGGAACAATTAAACCTATGATGTTTATGAAAGAATACTTAGAGAAACAATGAGAGAGTTTGATTGCAGTAGGAGAGTTTGAATTTGCAGTAGGATGGTATGATTGAATAAATAAAAAGATATAAAATAAAAGATTTTAGTGTAAATATATAATTTTAAAAAAAAATTAACAATTTAAAGAAAAAGAATAACATTAATGTGTAATTATTTTCTTAGAAAAACTTTAATGAGTATTTAAGTGCTTGCTGCGACAGATTGATTGATCTTGATTGGTAGTTACAACATTTACCAGTCCTTTAGGAATTATGTACAAAAAATGAAATTTATTTTTTGAATTATTACAATTTTTAGAAATTGATATGACTTGGGTATATAATCTTATTAATATTAACATGATTGCAGTGCAGAGGGAGAGGGGGTTTTTAATTTTTTCACTTTGATCCCCTCAAAAATTTTGTTTTGTATACTTACCCCCAAACAGGAATTTCAGGCAATCAAAGATCCATGTGGATTGTGGAGATTGGAGAACCATCTGTCTCCATTCTCCAAGGATGGAATCTCTTGGAAATTTCCAATAGGTTCTTTCTAAATAATATTCCAAATTAACAACAAATTATAAAACCAAATCAGTATAATCCATCATCAGTTCGTCACTTTTTCTCTTCGATCCCAAATATGATTTCCTTAAAAAATCTCTATTTTTCCTCCTTCTTTGTAAATACTCTTTACTTCTTGTTAAGTCTCAAATCGGACTCCATCCACGCAGCCACTTTTACCGTACATAACAACTGCAACTATACAGTTTGGGCAGCGGCCGTGCCTGGTGGTGGCAGAGAACTTAAACATGGTCAAGAATGGGAAGTCAACACCGACTCTAACTTCAACGACACAGGCCTCATATGGGCACGAACCAATTGCGAATTTGATGAAAATTGGAACGGAAAATGTGAGACCGGAGACTGTGGTGGCGATCTATACTGTCTACCTTCGGCTTCGGGTAAACACCCCTATACTAGAGCATAATACTCGTTTCGTGACTGTTTGGATTTCTTTGATATCAATTTAATACAAGGGTTCAACGTACCTATGGAATTCAGAGGAACCTCTAGTGAGTGCGCAAAAGTGATCAAGTGTGCTGGTGACATCAACGGTCTGTGCACAACTGAGTTGAGACACTCTGGTACTGGCTGTTATCATCCATGTACCTTTGGCTGGTGACAAACAGTTTTAGGAAGAGCAAGTTGTGATTCTACTGAAGGTTTTCAAAGATTTGTGCCCAAATGTATACACATATGCCTATGATGATGCAACCAGCACGTTTTCTTGCCCTACCGGCTCTGACTATAAGGTAGTGTTCTGCCCTTCAAGCACTTAATTTAATTGGCTTCGCGGATTTGCTGCTCTGCTCGGGGGACATTCATGCTAGAGTACTAGATGGAGATTTCATCTGTCAAGGGTTAAAGTTTTGTATGCAATAGAGATTATGGACTTGTAATTTTGCATAGCAATATTTAAGCAATTTGTTAGCATAAATTACATTAGGGATATTGACTTTAGAATCATAATTTATGATATGATAGTTTCATTGACGAAGCAAGTGAAGTTATTATGAATCCAAGCTCAATTGCGACCAATTTGAATGAATCTTCAGCTGATTTGTCTCTGACGATGGAATAGATGCTGATCCTTTCGTAATAGTTAAGAACTAAGCCTGCGTTTTGAGATATTCTAATCTCTTGAACACGAAATACGCTCCAACTAGATGTGGTACAACCATTACCAACAGTACTACCGATGATGATGATGATGATCCCTCCTCCATTAATCGATCCTGATGATCACGATCTCCTTCGAATGGATGATCCTTTTCAATCTGTTTAACGAAATCACTACAAGGATCCGGAGCTGATGAAAACAAACCATCCTTCCAACATTGTGTGCTTGAAGACCTGAGTGCCAAATCCTCCCTCCATAATTGACTAGTCCAGAGATTAAAATTGGGATTGCAATGAACATTAACGGATTGCGTTCCCAGGCCTGTACGAAGATTTAAAATGCAGTTCCGACATGGACACTCTGTACAACAAGGTGCCTCAACCACATGTCATTGTCTTCCAGGGCATATACTGTGATAGTGTCCGGGCCTCCAAGATGTACAAGAAGGAATGGTGTCTAAAATTCCTGGAGCTTGTTGTTTAGAACAGAGGAATTTTTAGAAGAATCTGGTTGATTGTTGGAGATGTGTCCCAAGGAAATTGTCACCACAGAGTGTAACATTATGTATGCTGACCAAAAAAGGATTCTTATCCAATTTTTTGAAGTGTAATTTCACCGGGCACCGAAGAGGATGAGGATTATCTGTAGGAGAAGGCTGAGGAAAATTAAGAATCGGATTTCGAATCCGTTCCATTGTTGTACAATCTTTTCTGGAAGTCCTAATTTACTTATCTGTGTCAATCTGCAATTACGTTTCAACTTTGAGAGAGAAGCATTTGATCATATAAGTACATAAATGACTTGAATAATTAACTGTCTGTCTATATGGACCTGTTTGGCTTAGTTATATATATATATATATCACTTGAAGTGATGGTGACTCGAACCTGGTACATTGTCAGGTTAAATGAGTGCTATTAACATTACAAGTTAAAATTCGGATTGGGATTCAACCAACACTATTATTATTTGTCCCACCGGTTGTGTTTTGCCCTTCAATCACTTAATTTGGCTCTGCAATTTGCTGCCAATGTTAAGTATGGTTTCGCATGTCATAATTGTAGACAACACTAAAATTATTGACTCGTTTTTTTAAATAAAAAAAATTATTAGTGTAGCATGGCATTTATATCACAATTGTTGAGCTGATTTCATTTATATAAATGTGGTAAAGCAAATAAACACTACATTTGAGCCAAATTATTCGACCCAACTTGATCGTTTCATTCTAATACAAAAAATAGAGTCGAACTAACGATTGCCAACTTCCACTGTTATCAGTTATCCGTTCACATTCTAAAAATAAATCACTAATCAAACAAATTAAATTCTACAAAACCATAACTAATTTTGACATGTTTTAAACACAAATGATGATATCATTGCCTTTTGCTGAGGTGACCAGTCATGTCATTGGCTACGTGGTGCGGTTAACATTATCATGATATGGCTTGCCACGTTATTGCACATGTTTGGCCCTGGGCCATTTAGTTGGCCCAAATTGAAGAATGGTCCGTCCACTTTGGGCTCTTTATTTCTCGCCATTAATTGGAACTCTTCTTAGCTACAAAGCTACTGTTATTTATGAAGATCCGTGTGGAGAACCATCTGTCTCTCCAACGATGGACGCTTTTGTTGACTTTTGACTTTTGACTTAAGTGGAAGCCTGAAGTTCCAAGAACAGAGCTAATTCCATCTCCGTTTCTCTTTCAAAATATGAGGTTGATTTCCATCAAAAATCTCTATTTTTCCACCTCCATTGTAAATACTCTTTTATACTTGTTAAATCTCAAATTGGATTCCATCCATGCAGCCAATTTCAACGTACAAAACAACTGCAGCTACACGGTTTGGGCAGCAGCAGTGCCTGGTGGTGGCAGAGAACTCAAAAATGGTCAATAATAGGTTTTCAACACCGATCCTAACTTCCGCGACACAGGCCCATATGGGCACGAACCAATTGCGAATTTGATGCAAATGGGATCGGAAAATGTGAGACCGGAGACTGTAATGGGGCTCTATACTGTGTTCAACGATTACTAGGCGGGTTCAACGTACCTATGGAATTGAGTGCACAAAAGTGATCAAATGTGTTGGTGACATCAACGATTTGTGCCCAACTGAGTTGAGATACTCTGGTCCATGTACTGTTTTCAAAAACAAACAGTTTTTTTGTTTAGGGAACTACTCTTGATCAATGTCCTACAACAGCATATTTCAAGTTTTTCAAAGATTTGTTCCCAAATGTATACGCTTATTCCTTTGATGATGTAACCGGCACGTTTACTTGCCCGTCCGGCACTGACTGTAAGGTAGTGTTCTGCCCTTCACGCACTTAATGAAGATTTCATTGTTAGGGATAAAGTTTTTGTACGTATGCAATAAAAATTAATGACTAGTAATTTTGCATAGCAATATTGAAGCAATTTGTTACATAGCATAAAATACATTAGGGATATTGACTCTTAGAATCATAATTTATTACATGATAGTTTCATTCGAGAAGCAAGTGAAGTTAATAAGCTTGTACTTGTAAAAAAAAACAGTGAAGTTAATATGAATTTAGTGTTGGATGAATAAAATTTTCACATTACAAGTAAATATTAAGATAAAGATTCAACCAACACGTTTATTACTTGCGCCATAGGCACATACTAGAGTTCTTGTTTTCTACTTTTCAAGTACTCAAATTGTATCCACAAACTGTTTGCTTAATCCAAGATGCACCATGAGAAGGCAAACGTGAGTGAGTAGCTCTCCACCATTTCTAAGTTGTTCACAATGTGCTTTCCACCCACAACGATGAGCAGCATATGCCAATAGTTCCACCCACACTTCGCTTATTATCTCCCAATTTTCTTTGGAAGCACTACCATCTTCATCGGAGTTGCTACTGCTTTGGGTTCCCAACTCTAGGAATTGCCTGGCAAGCTTAAATCCTTGATACAACACGGACTGATTTCTTCTTCGTGAATCCGGCCCTTTAGCTTCTCTTTTGGATCTAGAAAGAAGATCTTTCAACGTATCTTCATGAAGCAATTCCTTGAAAGCGTCACATTTTTTACTGGACGACCTCACATTCCTTCTCTTCTTGAAAAATTCCATGGCCTCAAGACAAGTTTCCTTGTACCTTATTTCGCCAATTGGCCCTTTGGGCAGCATAGACGGACAGAACACCAAAAGATACAACATATAATCCGATAAGTATTTACTAATTTTACATTTTGAATGAAGTTTATTTTCGTCTCCATGGACATGATCGAGATCAAGCAAGTAACATACATCTGTAGCAATATGCCAAATAAGAAGACTCTGATCAAATTCTACCTCAGTTGTGCTCCAATGAAAGCGATCACCAAGATGTTGCTGTATTTTAAGTGCATTATCGCCCCTATGAGCCAAGAATTCATTGCGCAACACAACATATGAAACATTAATATCTATAAGTATATCACCTTTCTTTTTTAGCTGATTGAAGATCAATTCTTGTAGATCAGCGTTCACATTTACTCGAGACAAGTACCTATAATTCTCTAACCATTTTCCAAAATAAGGTAATTTCTGAACTCCAGTACATCGATGTTGCGTGTTTTCAAGGCAATAACTTATCAAGTTGAACTGTGACATGGATCCTGACCACCTTTTCTGGTACTTATTACTCACAAGTGAATGAGAAGGACCAGTGAACCTCCAAAGATGATCAACAAGGAATTTTGAGACCAAATTATGTTGTGCTTTTTTGCACTTGATCAACCAAAGTCTAGTCCAATCTGAGTAAAAGAGTACCATGATTGCATAAACCTCCACAAATACAGCCCCGGCGAGAAGTGAGTAGCTTAAAAAGATGTCGGTTTTTGAGTATCTATGGAACAGCAAATTCATGACTGAGAAGACAACTACAGCTGAAACAGAAGAAAAGAAACTTATGCAGCGAAAAACGATACCAAATCGAGAGCAAACAACGATGGCCTTGGTGTAGAGAGTGTCAAACATGAATCCAAGCTCAATTGCTACCAATTTGAAGGAATCTTCAGCTGATTTGTCTCTTATTATGGAATAGATGCCTATCCTTTCGTAATAGTCAAGAACTAAGCCTACGAAAAGATACTCTATTCTCTTGAACATGAAATACGCTTCAACTAGACGATGATCCTTCGGATCATCAATACCATCCTGTGGTAAAACCATTACCGACAGTACTGATGATGATGATGATGATGATGATCCCTCCTCCATTAATCGATCCTGATGATCACGATCTCCTTCGAACGAATGATCTTTTTCAACATGTTTAACGAAATCACTACAAGGATCTGGAGCTGAAAACAAACCATCCTTTAAACATTGAGTGCTTGAGGACCTGAGTGCCATAGTCCTCCCTCCATAATTGACAAGTCCTGAGATCAAAATGGGGATTGCAATGAACATTAATGGATCGTTTTCCCAGGCCTGTATGAAGATATACAATGCAGTTCCGACATGGACACCTTGCACAACAAGGTGTCTCAACCACATGTCATTGTCTTCCAGGGCATATGCTGTGATAGTGTCAGGGCCTCCCAGATGCACAAGAAGGAATGGTGTCCAAAACTCCTGGAGCTTGTCTTTTGGAACTGATGAGAAATTTTCAGAAGAATCTGCTTGATTGTTGGAGATGTGTCCCAAGGAAACTGTTACAACAGAGTTTAGCATCATGTATGCTGACCCAACAAGGATTCTTATCCAATTTGTTGAAGTGTATTTTCGACGGGCACCGAAGAGGATGAGGATTATCTGTAGGAGAAGGCTGAGGAAGATTAAGAATCGGATTTCGATTCCATTCCATTGTTGTACAATCTTTTCTGGAAACAATATCTCTACACCCATCTGTGTTGAACAACTGCAGTAATGTTTCAACTTTAAGACATTCATTTGATCATACAAGTAAATATGTACAAATTAAATGCATGAATTTTAATGATTTGATGACTTAGCAGGTACTTATATTGAGTACGATTTATAATTTCAAAATTTAATTAATAAAAACTCCTGATTGTGCATAAAAATTCTTCTAAATTCGAAACCAGACGGTTGTTTTAGAAAGAAAAAAAAAGAAGTTAAAATTCGTATTTTGTTTAGAATCTCCCTAATAATAATGCATGCATGTAAATCCTTTTTATTTCTTAACATTTGTTATAAACTTATAATAATATAACTGATGACTTACCAGATAAAAACTTGATTCAGAGAACTACTTGTGAGTTGTGAGATACGTACTTCAAGTATAGAAAAAGAATTGCCAGCCTGAATTCTGAGATTACAAACAAGTGAATGAATATTTCAGACTTACTGTCAGGTTTTATATATTTCAGGAAGTACAGTAATTTAAGTGTAACTTGATAGTAAAGCTAGGGATATTATCTTGAAACATGTGTTAATTACTAGAGAATAAAGATGATTGAGAATAAAGCTAGGGAAGTACTGTCAGGTTTTAATGAAGCACTAAACCTTTGCCTTGGTGCCTTGGTGCCTTGGTGGTTGAAGTCTTCAAAATGAAGCTCCACCACCACGATTCAAACTATTAAGTGTGAGGAGACCCCTCTTTCCAGTAAGAGTAGATACCTCCTGATTGTGAAAGTAGATATCTGGACCATATATATAATGGTTGATTTCAGCATGTCCCGATAGCCCCTTGACCAAATTTGTTGTTTACGTGTGTGTCTATATATATACATATAATATCAATTTAATGAAGCACGAGTTCTATGTTTCTAACTTATTTAATGTATATTTGTTTCTTTAATCTCACTATTATTCTTTTTCCGAATTCCGAAGTTCTCTTTAAAAAAAAAAAATTATTTTGTTTCCTTTTTTTTTTTTTTTTTTTTTTTAGAAGAATTTTCCTTTCCAAAGTCAAATTTTCCAACACTTTTGACTTTGGAAAGAAAAATTCAACTCAACTTTGGTGATAAATAACTGAGAGAAAATCAAAAGTAGTCATTGGAAACTTAAACTTTTGTTAGTAACCACTTTTGAAAATTTAATTGTTAATAACCACTTTTTTAAAAAAAAAATTCAGTGTATGTCCGTAAATTACAAAAGTACCCCTGAAAATAGTTTTTTCTTAAAATAAAAACCTCGAAACAAACTTGAAATCACGACTAAAATCTGGACCAAACTTGAAATCATGCCTAAAATCTGAAACCAAACTTGAAATCATAACTAAAAATTGAAACTTGAAATCATGAATAAATTGAAATGTCAAAATTTGAAATCATGACTAAATTGAAATGTTGAAACTTGAAATCTTGACTAAATTGAAGTTAGGATTAGGTTTTTTTGTTTTTCCCCTTCTTCTTCTTCCTCTTCTTCTTCCTCAAATTAGGTTTAGGTTTTTTTGTTTCTTTTTTTTTTTTGCATACCACATCGCCGGCGATCACGAAGCACGGAGCCGCCGAATGTCGTCGCCTGGTCATCTCCCATCGCCGGACGTGGACCATCGCCTGGTCGTCGCCCATCGCCCATCGCAATGCTTGACGAACCACGGAGCCGCTGGTTCGTGAAGCTCGCGCGACGACGTCCGATGCAGCCGGACAGTTCGGCGACGACTCCGGCAATGGGCGACAACATTCGGTAATGGGTGACAGGATGGAAAGGAGAAAAGAGAGAGAGGATCGGGAGAGTGAGAGGGCAGAGGAGAGAGAAAGAAAAGAGAGAAAAAGAGAGAGAGTGTTTTGGGGATGGTTTTTATATGAGGGTTTTCCAGTAATTTCTCAAAAACATGGTTATTAACGATCAAAATTTCTTTTGTCGTTACAAACAAAATTTGTATGTTGTATGTGGTTATTTTGAGTAATTTCCACTAATTAACTTAAGGAATCCATTCTTTTTTATATATATACTGTACTTAGTTCTAAACATTGGATTTGAACGACTTTTGATAAGTAGAAAATGTAGCACAATATATACTTTTATATTTCTCTAGATTTTGTTTTTTAAAAGCTAAATCTAAGTGGTCAAAAAGAATGGGCTCATGGATATGAAAAATGATCTTTTTTCACGAGATCTCCTTCAAAAGAATGATCTTTTTCAATCTGTTTAACGAAATCACAAGAAGGATCCGGAGCCGATGAAAACAAACCATCCTTCAAACATTGTATGCTTGAAGACCTGAGTGCCAAAGTCCTCCCTCCATAATTGACTAGTCCAGAGATTAAAATTGGGATTGCAATGAATATTAACGGATCACGTTCCCAGGCCTGTACGAATATTTAAAATGCAGTTCCCACATGGACACTGTGTACAACAGGGTGCCTCAACCACATGTCATTGTCTTCCAGGGCATACCTGTGATAGTTTCCGGGCCTCCAAGATGTACAAGAAGAAATGGTGTCCAAAATTAATTCCTGGAGCTTGTTGTTTAGAACAGAGGAATTTTTAGAACAATCTGGTTGATTGTTGGAGATGTGTCCCAAGGAAATTGTCACCACAGAGTGTAACATTATGTATGCTGACCAAACAAGGATTCTTATCCAATTTGTTGAAGTGTATTTTCGCCGGGCACCGGAGAGGATGAGGATTATCTGTAGGAGAAGGCTGAGGAAAATTAAGAATCGGGTTTCGAATCCTTTCCATTGTTGTACAATCTTTTCTGGAAGTCCTAATTTACTCATCTGCAATTACATTTCAACATTGAGCGAGAAGCTTTTGAATAATTCATCTATATGATTTGAATGATTTACTGTCGGTTTATATGGACCTGTTTGGCTTAGTTATATAGTTATATATATCACTTAAAGCGACGATGACTCAAACTTGAAACATTGTCAGGTTAAATGAGCGCTCTTACTGCTAAAAATTACAAATTCTTATGATTGAGAAGGTTCATCTAGGTACTTATATATCAAGTACAGTTTATAATTTCAAATTTTAATTTAAAAACCCCTGATTATGTATAAAAAATCTTCTAAATTCAAAACTAGATAGTTGTTTTAGGAAAAAAAAAATGTTAAAAATCGTAGTTTTTTTTTTTTTTAGAATCTCCCTAATAATAATGCATGCATGTAAATCCCTTTTATTTCTTAATATTTGTAATAATAAAATAACTGATGAGTTACCAGGTAAAAACTTGCTTCGGAGAACTACTTGTGAAGATATTTCATGTATAGAAAAAGAATTTGCCAGCCTGAATACTGAGACTACAAACAAGTGAAAGAATATTTCAGACTTCTGCCAGGTCTTATATATTCCAGGAAGTAATTTGAGTGTAACTTGATAGTAAAACTAGGGATATAATCTTGAAACATTTGTTAATTTCAAGAGAATAAAGATGATTGATTGATCGTTTGAGGGTCGTTGAACAATTTAATGAAGCACTAAACCTTTGCCTTGGTGCCTTTTGTGGTTAGAGTCTTTGGAATGAAGCTCCACTACCAAGATTCAAACCGTAAAGTATGACGAAAAATCTCTAGTAGAAATAGATATCTCTCAATTATAGAAGTAGATATCCGGACCTCATATGTAGTGATTGATCTCGGCATGTCCCAACATCCCTCTAACCACCGGATCGGTATATATATATATCAATTTAATGAAACACTACTAGGGGCAGACCCACATAGAGACCAGGTGGGGCCCATGCCCCACCACAAACTTTCAAAAAAAAAATGATTTAATTTCTGTTCTTATATATATATATATATATATATCGAATAATATTCCATGAAACATCTCATTACTTAGCATAGTTGATAGAGTTGTTACATTTTACCAATGATAGATGAGGATTCAATTCTCACAATAAGCAAAATAAATATTTTAAAAAAAAATTTATTTTTTATTTTACACTCTTTTCCAATTCTTTTCTCAAATTTCCGTCTTCTTCTACAACAAATTAAATAATTCACTTCCTTGTTTCATCATTGTCAAATTCTTAACCACCCTTAATTTGCGATTTACTTAATTCAATTTTATTATATAGTAAATTATCTATTATTAATTTATTATTTTGAATTTTTTTCTTATTTCTAATATTTTTAATTTGACTTACCTAACTCATCCAATCAATAGACCCTAAAATCTTAAATTTTAATTTATTGTATTAAAATAGTTCATATATTATTATGATTCATTTTATTTTATCATTTATATTTTTCTTTATTTTATTATTTTAATTTATTTAGAATCAATAATAAGAATAATAACAATTTCAAAAACATGTCTAGTAATATTTATTAATCAATTATTTTTGTATAAATTTTAAGTGAATTCATTATAAATGCAAAACAAAGTTTTTTATTATAAAATTATATTTTAATTTTTTTAAGAATAAATATTATAATTTTTCGTTATTCATGTTGTTTTTCTTGTTATTATTTATTTTTTAATATTGTGTTTCTTGTTTTTAGTTTTTTTAATGTAAAATTTTTTAATTCATCTCGAGTAAGTGTTCTATTTTTTATTTTATCTAAAATTTATTATACCATTAATTTTTATATATATATATATAAAATAAAAAATAAAAAAATAAAAAAAAAACTCATTTTATTATGATTTTAAATTTTCATTATTTTTTTTATATAATTGTTATTTTGTTCAAGTGTCCCACCTTATTAAAATTTCTGGATCCGTCACTAAACACTATTTCTATGCTACTATCATACTTAATGTATATTTGTTTATTAAATCTCACTATTATTCTTTTCCAAAGTTCTCTTTAATTCTTTATTGTTTTCTTTTCTTTTTGTCGGAGCATTTTCTTTTATTTTTCTTTTTCTTTTGTAATGACTTTTGGAAAGGAAAATTCAACTCAACTTTTCTTTTTTATATATAGTTAGTTCTAAACATAGGATCTGAACAACTTTCGAGTTTCGACAAGTAGAAAATGTAGCACAATATATAGTTTTATTCTCTGGATTTTATTCTTTAAAGCAAGTGGTCAAAAGACAATATGAGAAATGAGAAACTCAAACCACGAGATGTGGTGCTGTTGGTCACCGCACTCCCAGTGGGGCGAATGGTTCGTGCTCTGTCCGAGTTCGAACCCTACTGGAAGCACCTCATGGCCAAGCTTTACTAACCTCCCGGCCGAAACGGGAATTAGTCCCACTCGTTAACAATCGGTTGCTGATCAGAGTGAGGGATACCTCGTGGTCTAAACAAAAAAAAACAAAAAAATGAGAAACTCATGTTCCAAAGCATATGAGTGAAAATAAAGAATGTTTACTTTGAAGCCTAATGAACAATATTAGCATATCACTTCTTAGCACAAATGGTATTCTATGTTAGTGATAGGTCATTCTCACTGTATGAATTTTACAAACATGTGTTGAGAATTACACATATATTGATTGATTTGTTTAATCTCGATATGTCCTGACAGACTCCTGAGTTGTAATACTTCAAAAAAAAAAAAAAAAAGTACCAGTGATCCTTTCTAGAACAATAATTTTTTTATTATTTTGGTTATATGCTTATTCATTTCTATCGCTGTCATTGGATAGAGTAAGTTTCTTTAAAAAAAAAAAATGGAGGATTCAGCTGATAGGCTTATAAATATTTTAGTTATATATGTATATATTATGATCAAGATGTATGAACCCTTTCATATTAATTAAAAATTCAAACTGTTTGTTCGTTTTCTGATTTGATGCCGTCGGGACTAAAATAAGTTATCTACAATCGAGTTTTTATCTTTAAATTGTAAAAAATTATTAAAGAACTTATCATCGAATCTTATCTTTTATAATACACTTTGATACACAAGACGGCCACCTACAAGGTATTGTATGCTAATTTGACCTATTATACCTCACGATTGTTCATAAAAGGGTCTTCCTGAAGACATAAATATGCCCAAGAAAGCGTCTTTAACAACAATTCATGGTCTTCTAGTCAGTAAGCAAATCCCAAGCTACAGTACTACAATTGGGCTCTTATCTATCAGCTTAAAATTTTATACAATTTATATCAACCAGAAGCAAGCAACAATGCATTTTATGATAATATTAGCACTGAAGTGGATGAAGTGATTCAGGCATGTAGCTATATTCAATAAAGATGAGAAAAATACAGAATAACCCAACAAGATTACAAACATCAAATAAACCAACAACTTAATTTTACCAAAACACAATCTCTCACAGAAGAACAAAATCAGAACATAAGCAAAATAAGGGTAAAAGTCATCTAGATTTTGTTGTTTTACCCACCCCACCCAACATAAAAGAAAGAAGTTTGGTATATCACACGGAAACACTTTATAAACAAATAAGAATTCCCATTTAAATATTTCACTTGCGCGCGCTTACAATAAAAACAAATTGACATACTGTTTGCTTAAGCCAAAATGTGCCATAAGAAGACATACATGAGTGAGTAGCTCTCCACCTTGCCTAAGCTGTTGACCATGCTCTCTCCATCCACACTCATGAGCAGCATATGACAACATTTCCATCCAAACTTGGCTTATTATCTCCCATTTGTTGTAGTTATGCTCAGATGATTCCACATTCTGCAATTCCAATTCCACATTTTGCAATTCCATAGCAAGCTTACATCCATCCTGTAGCACAGAAAATTTGTCTTTTACTAATTCTAAACTAGGTTGGTTTACACGAGCATCTTCAAGCAATAAACTTCTTCCTGTAGATGCTTGTATCGTACCTCTTTCCTTGGAAAATCTTGGCTTAAAAAATCTCTTTGCCTCATCAAAGGTATGTACATACCTTATCTCACTATTCCCTTTGGGCAGCATGGATGGACAAAAGACTAGAAGATACAACATGTAATCTGACAAGCATTTGCTAATTTTACATTTCGGGTCAAGTTTATTAGCATCTCCTTGAACACCGTCAAGATCGCCATGGTAGCATAGATCAGTAGCAATGTGCCAAATAACAAGACTATGATCGTATTCTACCTCGGTTATGCTCCACCCTAATCGATTATTAGAAGGAAAAAACTTTTCAAGTGCATAAGTGCCTCTGGTAGCCAACAATTCATTGCGTGACTTGAAGAAAGAATCCGTAAGAAGATTTTCATCTTTAGTTAGATGGTTGCCTTTCTCTTTTAGATAATCGAATATCATTTTTTGAAAATCAATATTAACATTGTCCCACGTCAAATGCCTATACTCCAACAATTTACCGATGAAAGGAATCTTCTGAACTACTCCTCCCATGCCAGTAGCTTGCACATCTTTAATGCAAACGCTTAACATATTGTATTGTCCCATGGACCTTGACCACCTCTTGCGATTTGTCAAAAGAGAATGCGAACAACTGACAAACTTCCATAAATGATTTATCAGAGTTCTTGAGATAAGATTATGTTGTGAAGTTTTGAGCTTGATCAACCAAAGCTTTGTCCAGTCCGAGGAAAAGAGTAAGATGAATGCATAGACCTCCACCACAACCGCCCCAGCCAGCAGTAGGTAGGTTATAAAAATGTCGACGTGAGAAAAACCATGGACATCAATGATAATTGAGAAGATTACTAAAGCAACAACATAGGAAAATAAGCTCATGCAGCGAAAAAAGATCCCCAATCGTGAATAAACAATGGTGGCCTTGGTGTAGAGCATATCATACAAGAATCCAAATTGAACTGCTACCAATTCAAAGGCATCTCCTGCAGACTTTTTTTCAATGACGGAGTACATGTTTCCCCTTTCAAAGTTTCCAAGAACTCTACCCGCGAAAAGAAATTCTAATTTCTTGAATAAAAAATATGCTTGAACCAGATAATGGTCCTCTGGATCAATCCCATCTTTTGGGATTATAGACTCATTGTCTCTGTAATCAATAAATTCTGCACACAAATCCGGAGTTGAGGACAAGGAATCTTTATAATGCTGATTGCTTGAAGACCTGAGCACCAAAGTCTTCTCTCCATACTTGATTATTCCTGTGATAAACATTGGAATGGCTACAAACATCAGGGCAGTGTTACTCCAGGATAGGAAGAATACATAATATGCCACTCCAATTTGTACAACAAGCCCGTTAAAGTGTCTCAACCATAACTCGTTGTCTTCCAAGGCGTATGATGTGATAGTGTCTGGACCACCAAGGTGCACGAGAAGGATTGGCGTCCAAAATGCCTGGAGTAAGTTGTCTGGTTTCGAAGAATGATCTTTGGAGTCATTCCTTTGGCTGTTGGCAAGGTTTCCCAAGGCAACAGTTGCCACCCAATCTGCTGTCAAGTATGCTGACCAAACAAGGAACATTACTCAAAATCTTCTTCTGTACTTTCGTTGGGCACCAAAAATGACAAGGACAATTTGCAGAAGAAGGCTGAGTAGAATCACCCCTCGAACTTCCCATGCGTTCCATAGTTTTCTGGCCTTTTCCGAAAAAAGCAGCATTGCCCTCCTTAAAAGAAAAAAAAAATTGAAGCTCAAACAGTACTTTTTCTGATTCTAAAATAAATAGAAAATTAAAGCTCATATAATCAGACTTCTGCTTATAACCAAAATGCTCATAGAAGCCTAAAGTATAAACAGCTGAGAAGCTGTGGAGTGTGGATGACCAAATTGAAATGAATATATTAGTTGTTGTAAAATAAATGTGCCAAGGGATTGTTGAAGCTGATTAATGCAGGTGATGTTGCCCAGACCAGACCACCTGGTTTTGAAATTCAATATTTTATTTTTTTTTCATTTTTCGACTTTGGAAGCCATTTTATAGTAACAAGTTTGATAAATATTTTACAGCTTGGGTGTATCAGCAAGTCAAAATTAAAGGGTAATTTCTTCCTGTCAAAATATATAGCAGCAAGTAGTAGAAAACTTATCGAAATCGACATACTGAATTCGGAATATCCTATAAATAAAAATGAACATTATACGCTAGAATGAATCGTTGCAGTTGGTACCATAGATAAAACTACCCAGTATCTCCTACGGTATATATATACGTACGTATTTGAATTCTTATATGTACCGATGTACACATGAGGCCATTAAACATAGAAATTTTCCAATCAAAATAAATTAATTGGCTTACCTTATAATAAGAAAAGCGCGCACCCAAGAACTTTTGAAGCTAATTGATGATGTTGCCTGAACGACTGAACCAATGTACAGGGGATGTAATTTGAAATGGTAAGGTCTGAATTTGGAGGCCGTTTAATAACAGAAAAACAAGGAGAGAAAAAAAGCTAACTGGAAAGTACAGTGAAAATAATACTGTTATAGAATGGATAAATAATTCCAAGTGACGAATAACTTCTGCAATGGGAATGTATATATAATAATCATCTTCCTACGAAAATCGTATTTTCTAGAAAAGCTGGTAAAAATTAAGAAATGGAGTAGGAATCAAGAAATGGAAGAACGGAGTAGGAATTAACGTATTATCTAGAAAAGTTAGCAAGTACTAGAAATGGAGTAAAAATTAATGTATTCTCTAGAAAAGCTATCAAGTACGAGAAATGGAGTAGGAATCAAGAAATGGAAGAATCAAAGTACATTTCCAATTGCTTTCTAACCATATACAAAAATCTTTACTCAATATATTCACAGAAAAAAATTCTCATATACAATCCATCAACATGGATGTCTTTTTGAGTTAAAATATGTACATAAGAACTGAAAACAAAACACGAGATGGGGGCTGGATCTCCCAACCTCAACGGATCTCAAGACGTATATATCCGCATCGAACTCCGGATCGCCATACGACATATAGGACACTTTGGTGACACTTCGCGTTCAACTGATATGGCACAACGATAGCAACAAACAAGATGCCCACACGGATTAAAAGCAGATGTCCTTCCCCTCAGCAAGCAGATAACACACAGCTGCCCGTCTGGAATATCTCCATCTACTTCCTCCTCTTCACCAAACTGAGAGTCAGCATCACTGTCATGAGCTTGGGTTGGTTGTTGCGACTGTCTGTATCTTCTATATTCTTTCCATCTATTCCAGTTCCTGGAGACAATCATTGAATGATATGTTAAAAAACCGAAAAAGTTATAATCATAGTAGCTTGAATGCATTTTGGTTTAAATAGCAGAATGTACCTGAAAAAGCAATAGCTGAGGGCACCGAGTGATAGTGAACTGATAACTATACAACTCCAGAAGAGTATTTTTGTCTTGTCAGCAAGATCTACTACCACCTGATCCTTAGTCATTTCGGTCCTGCAAAAGGCCATAACACCAGTTATTCCATTAAATTCGAAGCCTCCACAAAACGACACCATGGATGTGCATAAATTTGGTAAGCAGATGCCTGGATCAAAGGAGTAACAAAGGTTTGTGTAAGCTAACTCGCCAGTACGACTTCAAGGAAGCTAATAAATTCTTTCAGACGGTCTTTAAATTGATATTATTTTGGAATGAATCCCCTTACAGAAAATAGGGAAGATCCTCGCAGGACTTGATCTCCGGAATTCCATTTTTAAAATTACAAATGCCGATGGCACTGATATGTTTCCCCAAAGGAAGAACTTTCTCTTCATCAAGCACACCAACCTTCAAAAACAGAACAATGAACAATATCAACAATTGTAACAGAACTGAGAAACTCAGAAGGGTAAAAATAAATGCAACTGCAGAACGATGACTTTAGTGTCAGTAAACTGTCAGGCACTCAGATTTTCATGCCTAGGCTATAAGCAAATTTCAAATTAGCAACTTCTGGACTTACAGGGCATTCATGACCAAAAATTGCCTGAAGAAATGTATGAGGTGAAACTTCAATAGGCTGCAGTCGGTGGTAAACTGTGGTTAAAGGTAAGGGATGTTCTGAGCCTTCCATGTTCACAATAGCATAATTGGGTGATGGAAGCCATCCACCTTCAACAAGAACAAAAGGAACCTGTAGTTATGATACAAATGAAAAAGTAAGGCAATGCTATCACAACCAGCAAAGAATGTCTACACCAATCACACTTGATACAAATGCAACAAACTATAATAAAGCATTAAAGCCAATAGCTATCCCAAGTGGTTTCAACTTTCTTAAATATAAATTTGAGTTGCTATGTAAAAGACCAAAGAAGAAAGGACCTCCTAATCAACATTTAATTTCTGTTATGTTGGAAGGTTCAGACTGTTAAAACTGAGGAACCAAAATGCTCTATGCACACCAAATACAAACAAACAAAAATAAGTATCGCTTGCCTCTATAGCATTTCTCTGACTAAGACATAATTTAAACAAGTGCCAGGTAAATTAATGGAAATAAGTTATTACTTTACCGTTCTTAAAGATGTCGATTTTCTTTTTGTCCAAGATCTTCCAAAGATGGCACGTATATCAGTACACCATCCAAAAACACCTCTCCATTCATTGTATATAAACTTCACAACATATAGAACCACAATATTAGCACCGGTGTGACCTACAACTCAACCAATAATTGCGCAAAAATCAAGGAAAAAGTAAATAACTTCCTGTTCTAATCCTTTAGCAATCCAACAATTGTAGCTTATCTGTAATGCACTAATAAATCTATCACCTCAAATTTTACCGTTAAATCAAAACTTCGATGATCCAGGAATCGACACAAGTAACCTGTTGGCAACACGTAATGACTAACGAAGATATTTAATTTCATTGTTAGCGTCTATTACAATAACTTCATCAAAGACCTGATAATACAATTCCAAAAGAATATGCAATTTGATTCCCATAACACTCAAAAACATAGCAACAGATTGCATGCCTATAGATATAACTCATAACAAAAAAGTCCCAATTTCAATCACAAGCAACACAAAAACCATATCGACTTCATCCACCAAAAATATGCATGTAAGACATTTGAAATTCAGTTGCTTCCTAGTTTCTCGAAAATGAAAGACACATCAAAACACGAAATGGCCTACATTTTTGTTTATGAACTTCTGTTCTCCTAAATTCAAAATTCAATTTTGTTTTCATTTACTCGTAATCTCTAGTGAACAATACAAAAATAAAATCAAAACACCAAATTTTCACTAAAACACTTATAATCGTATAAGTATAAAACTCCAACAAACACATATATCTACAAATAACATAAATTTCGAACGGTTAAAATTCAATACATACGGTTTGTGTTCTTTGAATGATAACAACTTTGTCACTACTCTCAGGAGACACCAGCACACTGTTATTGTTCGTCAAGTTCTTCCAATTCTTGCCGTCGACAGCCGATTTCGCTTCAACTTGGCCGCGCACGATCACGAGGCGATCTTGTTGGTCCTGATCGGACGACTCCGAGCGATCCTCGTGCAGGAGAACGCGGAGGTCGGAGACTCTGAGCGACGGGGCGGTGCGGACTCGGCGGAGGGCTTTGGAGGTGGAGCGGAAGCCACGTAAAATGCGGATGGCCGCGTAGGCGAGGGCGGCGCCGAGTACGGCACCGTCGTGGGAGATCGCGAGGCTGTAGAGGGACGACGCTAAGTCATGATCGTGCGAGGACATTATCGTAAATTTTTCTTCTTCAAGCGAGAGGCAGT
The DNA here is from genome assembly GCA_954870605.1 of Acer campestre. Taxonomy (NCBI): domain Eukaryota; kingdom Viridiplantae; phylum Streptophyta; class Magnoliopsida; order Sapindales; family Sapindaceae; genus Acer; species Acer campestre. Next base: position 62,356,575 of record OX940799.1, read on the forward strand.
TGATGTCATCAACTTGATGAAAATGATTATAACAGTTGAGAGTGGTGGGACCTGGTGACCGAGTTTATTTTTCACGAGAGTGAGGAAGCACGTGATCGGCACGTGTGGGCAGATTCGTGCGTGATGAGGGAGGAATTTTTTGTCGTTAGATAGAGAGAGGACAGAATAAATCTGCCCCTATTCCAGTTTTACAACTATTCAGGAAAAGAATGGGATAGTACTACTCTCCGGTCTCCACCCTATATATATATATATTTTTTTTTTTTTGAAATATTACACTTTTATGTAAATCTGGATTTTTTGATTGATGCCACCTTCTCCCCACAAATAGCTGAAGCTGTAGCTATTTTTCGGAGTCTCCAATTAGTTATTAATACAGGCTTATCTCCCTGTCAAGTTGAATCCGATGCTAAAATTGTTGTTGGTTGGATTAATGGTTCGAAATCTCTGATTTCTGAGATTGGTTCTATTATTTCTGATATTAAAAACTTGTTGGTTCAAGCTCGTTGTGTATCTGTTTGTTTCGTTCCTCGGAAGGCTAATTGTGTAGCCCATTTGTTAGCTAAAAACGGCCTCTCTTGTGTTGAGGATCTGTTTTGGCTAGGGGATTTTCCCTCTTGTATTAGTACTGTTGTTTCGGCTGAATGCCGTTTGTAAGTTTGTAATTCTGTTTTTCCTTCAAAAAAAAAAAAAAAAAAAAAAAAAAATCTGGATTTTTTGGAAAGAGGAAGAGAGTCGAACTAACAATCTCATGATGCAGGTGTAAAGAGTTTTATCACTAGACAAACCTCATCTCATCTCCACTCTGTTCTAATCTACAAATATACGAGTCTTTTTCAAGACATTATGAATATTACATTCTACAACTTTACCAAACTGGACTTTTAGTTCAATAACATTATGAATATCACGTAGTAGTTTCGCAACGTTGTACTAAAAATATAATGTAACTAGGTTTTTAAAAATATAATGTAACTAGGTTTTTAAAACCAACATAGATTATTAAGAGCTTGTTTGGTTGGACTTTAAAAAACTTCTATTGGTAAAAGATCTACTTGTAGTAGATCTTTTAGAAATAGAGTTTTTGAAAAAAAAAATCATATATGTTTGATTGGTAGACTTTTTTAAAAAAAATGTATACTTGGAGAAGCACTTCCCTATGAGCTTTTGCTCATTAGAGGTTTAAACTCTATTAGCTTCTACTCAATTTAAAATAGACGTTGGTAGTCATTTTAAGCCAGTAAAAAGCTCAACCAAACCAAACAAGCACTAAGAGAAGTTGAAGTAGTTGTTAATATTGAAAATAATATAAATGCCTTTGGTATTATTTTAGAAAAACAAAATGTGTGATCGGAGATGCCAAGATGGCTCCGCCACTACAAACCGCTCCTAAGAATGAGGATATAAACGTATATCATAAACCTACTCTAAATCAATGAAATTTATCTTCTTATGAAATAATCTCGAAATTAATTTATCAGAAACCAATTATAATTCTATCAAATCTCTAAACAATATGCATAAACAATGAAGAGCTAGTAATTAATCACCCAAAACAAATGAATTTATCAGATTATTGAGTTGATTAGGTGATTCAATATTTGCAGCATGGCCTACAATTTTGATGATCACCGATCTTGATTTTGATCTCAAACTCCTGTAATTCATTAAAAGCATTGTTAAAAATGAATCCAGTGAATCTCAAAATTTCGAAAAACGATCGTACAGTTTCGAAATTAGATAAATCTGTTAGCTAAAAATCCGATTTACCTGTGCATTTGATGGGCAATAAGTGATATATTTTTCAAAATTGTTTTCAGCTAATCAAAAACCTTGTTTTTCATACATTATATATCCATGAAAAATTTTTGAAGTACTTTTGACACTATCAAGAATGTTTACAAAGCAGAAAGTGCTTATCTATTCTGCTTATCTATAGGCATAGCAGAAAGCACTTAATAAATACTTCTTTGTAGAAAATGCTTTTAAATAGCAATATAAAAAATAATATTTTCAAATGCTTCTATGAAAAACATTTATATTCGAAAGTTTCTTTCAGTAAAAGCATTTCCAAACAAACCCTAAAAAATTCACCAATCAAATTTTATTTTTTTGTAAACTAGTCTTTTGTGAAGATTGCAAACAAATTAATTAAATTAAATTATTTACCTGAGTTAAGGTGGGAATATTTGGATTTGCATCTTTTTTCAACAAGTACTCAAGCAATGCTATCTGCCCTTTCCTGTTAGTATCATACTATCATGCATCACCTATTAAAAAAAATGAAATCGGATCAAGGATCTGCCGGAGCCTGAAATCAGATCAACAAAATTAAACAAAATACTCACGTTAATGAATTCCCAGAGCATGAAATCAGGGGACCACTTGATGAAACGATAATCGAAGAAAGCTAGAGTGACTAGGAGCCGTAGATCTTGTGGACTTTCAGAGACCAAAATTCCTGAAATGTCTCTTCCAATATTTCAAAGGTAATTCTAGTTCTGATTCTCTGAATATACTATTCCACTGCTCACAATCCCAACCTTCTCCACTTCCTGAGGAGAATCAAAGTACACAAAAGAATCAGCTTGGTAAAAATTAGTAAATGAAATGTAGGGAAAAGGTAAAATGGAATACATTTCCAACCGTTTTCTAACCATGTACAAAAATCTTTACTCAATATTTTCACAGAAAAAAATTCTCATATACTCTAATCCATCAACATGGATGTCTTTTTGAGTTAAAATATGTACATAAGAACTGAAAACAATACACAAGATGGGGGCTGGATCTCCCAACCTCAATGTATCTCAAGACATATATATCCGCATCGAACTCCGGACCACCATGCGACATATAGGACACTTTGGCGACACTTCACGTTCAACTGATATGGCACAACGATAGCAACAAACAAGATGCCCACATGGATTAAATGCAGATGTCCTTCTCCTCAGCAAGCAGATAACGCACAACTGCCCATCTGGAACATCTCCAGCTACTTCCTCCTCTTCACCAAACTGAGAGTCAGCGTCACTGCCACGAGCTTGAGTTGGTTGTTGCAACTGTCTCTGTCTTCTATATTCTTTCCATCTATTCCAGTTCCTGGAGACAATGGTTGATTGATATGTTAAAAAACCAAAAAAGTTAAATCATAGTAGCTTGAAAGCATTTTGGTTTAAATAGCTGAATGTACCTGAAAATGGAATAGCCGAGGATACCGAGTGATAGTGAACTGATAACTATACCACTCCAGAAGAGTATTTTTGTCTTGTCAGCAAGATCTACTACCACCTGATCCTTAGTCATTTCGGTCCTGCAAAAGGCCATAACACCAGTTATTCCATTAAATTCAAAGCCTCCATAAATCGACAGCATGGATATGTATAAATTTGGTAAGCAGATGCCTGGATCAAAGGAGTAACAAAGGTTTATGTAAACTAGGCATTTAAGCTAACTCGCCAATACGACTTCAAGGAAGCTAATAAAATTCTTTCAGACTGTCTTTAAATTGAATTATCTTGGAACAAATCCCCTTACAGAAAATAGGGAAGATCCTCGCAAGACTTGATCTCGGGAATTCCATTTTTAAAATTACAAATGCCGATGGCACTGATATTTTTCCCCAAAGGAAGAACTTTCTCTTCATCAAGCACACCAACCTTCAAAAACAGAACAAAGAACAATATCAACAATTGTAACAGAACTGAGAAACTCAGAAGGGTAAAAATAAATGCAACTGCAGAACGAGGACTTTCAGTGTCAGTAAACTGTTAGGCATTCAGATTTTCATGCGTAGGCTATAAGCAAATTTCAAATTAGCAATTTCTAGACTTACAGGGCATTCATGACCAAAAATTGCCTGAAGAAATGTATGAGGTGAAACTTCAATAGGCTGCAGTCGGTGGTAAACTGTGGTTAAAGGTAAGGGATGTTCTGAGCCTTCCATGTTCACAATAGCATAATGGGGTGATGGAAGCCATCCACCTTCAACAAGAACAAAAGGAACCTGTAGCTATGATACAAATGAAAAAGTAAGGCAATGCTATCACAAGCAGCAAAGAATGTCTACACCAATCTCACTTGATAAAATACAACAAACTATAATAAAGCCAATAGCTATCACAAGTAGTTTCATCTTTCTTAAATATAAATTTGAATTGATATTTAGAAGACCAAAGAAGAAAAGACTTCCAAATCAACATTTCATTTCTGTTATGTTGGAAGGTTCAAACTGTTAAAACTGAGGAACCAAAGTGTTTTATGCACACCAAAAAAAAAGTATTGTTTGCCTCTATAGCATTTCTCTGACTAAGACATAATTTAAACAGCTAACATATCCAAATAAATTAATGGAAATAAGTTATTACTTTACCGTTCTTAAAGATGTTGATTCTCTTTTTGTCCAAGGTCTTCCAAAGATGGCACGTATATCAGCACTCCATCCAAAAACGCCCCTCCATTCATTGTATATAAACTTCACAACATATAGAACCACACATTAGTACCAGTGTGACCTACAACTCAACCAATAATTGCACAAAAATCAAGGAAAAAGTAAATAACTTCTTGTTCTACTCCTTTAGCAATCAATAATTGTTGCTTATCTATGATGCATTAATAAATCTATCATCGTCTAACAGTAATACCTACTGAATACAATTTCCTCAAATTTTACCGTCAAATCAAAACTTCAATGATCCAGGAATTGACACAAGTGACCTGTTGGTGACACGTAATGACTAACGAAGATATTTAATTTAATTGTTAACATCTATTACAATAACTTCATCAAATACCTGATAATACCATTCCAAAAGATTATGCAATTTGATTCCCATAACACTCAAAAACATAGCAACAGATTGCATGCCTATAGATATAACTCATACCAAAAAAGTCCCAATTTCAATCACAAGCAACACACAAACCATATCGACTTCATCCACCAAAAATAAGCATGTAAGACATTTGAAATTCGGTTGCTTCCTAGTTTCTCGAAAATGAAAAACACATAAAAAAAAAAAAACGATATGGCCTACATTTTTGTGTATGAACTTTCGTTCTCCTAAATTCAAAATTCAATTTTGTTTTCATTTACTCTTAATCTCAAGTGAACAACACATCCATAAAATAAAATCAAAACACCAAATTTCACTAAAACACTTATAATCGTACAAGTATAAAACTCCAACAAACACACATATATATATACAAATAACATAAATTTCAAACGGTTAAAATTCATACGGTTTGTGTTCTTTGAATGATAACAGCTTTGTCTCTACTCTCCGGAGACACCAGCACACTGTTATTGTTCGTCAGGTTCTTCCAATTCTTGCCGTCGACGGCCGATTTCGCTTCAACTTGGCCGCGCACGATCACGAGGCGGTCTTGCTGCTCCTGATCGGACGACTCCGAGCGATCCTCGTGCAGGATAACGCGGAGGTCGGAGACTCTGAGCGACGGGGCGGCGCGGACTCTGCGGAGGGCTTTGGAGGTGGAGCGGAAGCCGAGTAAGGTGCGGACGGCCGCGTAGGCGAGGGCGGCGCCGAGTACGGCCCCGTCGTAGGAGATCGCGAGCCTGTAGAGGAGCGACGCTATGTCTCGATCGTGCGAGGACATTCTCGTAAATTCTTCTTCACGCGAGAGGCAGATGATGAAGAAGATTATAACAGTGAGAAAGAACTGACAGGCGCTGGCGGTTGTAGAGTAGTGGCGCGAGTTTGTTTTCACGAGTGTGAGGAATCAAGTGCTCGGCACGTGAGGGCAGATTCTTTCGTGACTGCGAGGACGAGGTAGGATTTTTTATCGTGAGAGACAATAAATTGGGGAGTGTTTGGATAGAGAGAGGACAGAATAAATCTGCCCCTATTCCAGTTTTACTATTATTCAGGGACAGAGCCACTCAGGCACTCAGCCACCTGTGTACAAGAGGGGGCCACTGCCCCCGCTAAAGTTATACAATTTTATAATTTTTCCCCAAAATTTCAGAATTTTATGTTTTTATCCTTGTTTCATATCCCCTCACGTTTTATAGTTTTATAAATATGTTCTCAAAATCTTTATATTTTTATATTCTTACCCTTACTTCATATTTGGATTTTCTAATTCTTTTATAAATTATATCGTTAATAATTTTATCTTAATAACGTAGAGAATATAATTTGTTCTAAATATTTTTTTTTCTTTATATCTCAAATATAAATCAAATCGCAACATATATATTTTGTTATGTCAATTGTAATTTTTTCTTATCAAAATTACACTTACTCAATTCTTTCTTAACTAATTTCATTATATTCTTAAAATATTCTCTCTCTCTCTCTCTCTCCAAATCTTACTTATCTCACTCTAATACGGTAATACAATGTCATTATTTTGATAGGTTATTTATTTATTTATTTTATTTTATTTGTAATTTTTTTTTTTAAATACGTTAATTTATATAGTTAAAACATGTCAAATAAACATAGTCATATATTTATGTTTAATTATCAATAAAATTTTATCAAACAATTTTTTGTAATTTTTAACAATTAAAATAGTTTTTGGATTTAGAAAAATATTAGGAGTACAATTTAAAACTCAATTTGTTTTCTAACCATTAAACACGATTATTAAATCTTAAATTAATGGCCATAAATTTTAGTTTATATTATTTTTAGAGTAATGCTAGACATGCCACCAACTTTATATCTCAACTTGTATTTCAACTAGTTGTGTGTCTCTTAACAAATCGATACATACATACATACATACATATATATATATATGAAATATTACAAGAATTTGGGGTTTTATAGGGGAGGGGAGAGAGACTCGAACCCACAATCTCATGGTGTGGGTGTGAGGTGCTTTATCACCAGGTCAATCTCATCTTCTCTCAAATCGATACATAGTAGTTATGATTTATTTCATTCGTCACATTTATATGGATTAAATTGTCTAAGTTACAAATTGAGATATGATTTGGAATATCTAGCATTGTTCTTATTTTTATTATGCTTAATTTCATTACTATTTAAGGATCATCTTAAATGTTTTTCATAAATACACAACTTAAGATAATTTATCTCAATAAATTTTTTTTATTCATTTTAAATAATTAATGAAAAATAATAATGTTTTAAAATATAAACAATATTTTTAATAATTGATTTTTTTTTTTTTTTTACAGCGTCCCCTCTGAAATATAATCCTGACTTCATCCCTGCTACTATTAAGGACAAGAATGGGATAGTACTATTCTCTACCATGTTCTGTTATACGGGTCTTTTTCACAAATATCCGAAGAAAATCAGGATCAAAGTTAGGTTCTACAGCGTTATATAACTAATAGTGTTTGTTGAAGTAGTTGTTAAGACCGAAAACAATATAAATATCTTCAGTATTACTTTAGAAGAAAAAAAATTGTGATTAGAGTTGCCATTGACCACCGCTCATAAGAATGAGGATGGTGGAAAGATGAGAATACGAGAAAATCGATTAAATGATATGAAAAGCAATTCGTATCATAAACACGTTACTCGTGGATGATGAAACAATAGGATTACCAATATAGTAATTATAAATAAATTTTCCTATAATTTGAAACTGAAATGGGTGTTAGAATGGTGATCCGAGATGATAAGGGATCTGTCATGACTGATTGTGTGAAAAGGTTTAGCAACATATTTTTCTATTGAAATTGCAGAGGCAGTGTTGAAGGGATTGGATTTGGTAAAATATACGGGCCTATATTTACCTTGAGTCAGATTCTTTGGTTGTTATCAATCTAAATAAATCAAAATTTCTTCGTTGTGTAGCTCATTCTAGTGGTGTCAAAACAAGCCGACCTAACCCATTAAGCCCGAGCCTGTTAGGTCCACTGGCCTAATGGACCATGCCAGGCACGACCTGTTAGGGAGATAGGCCGTGCTAAACCGGCCTATTTAGGGGGAGGGTGGGCCCGGTCTAGGCACGTGGACTGTGTCGGGGCGTGCCCAAACCAAGCCTGTGACGGGCTGGCCTATTAAGGCCTTAGCTGGTCGAGCCCAATGGGTTTTGATTTTTTTTTTTTAAAAAAAAAAATTGAAATTTTAAATTCTGGTGAGCCCTAACAAACCGGCCCATGGACCGTCCTGTTAGGGCAGGCCCACAGGCTTGGCGGGCAAGGCCTTGTTGGACCGGCCCGGGCCCGCGACCGAAACAAGCCAGGCCGGGCAACCCGCCAGGGCATGGCCCGTTTTGCCAACACTAGCTCATTCATTAGCTCAATTGGCTCTCTCAAATGTGTCTGATGTGATTTGTAAGTCCTTTTAGTTGTTTACGAATCCATCTTAAAAAATTAATAAAAAAATAAAAAATAAAAAATAAAAAAAATAAAAAAAAACTGAAATTATTTTTATAAGTACATAATTCACACCATTGAAATCAAACACACTTGTCGTTTCATATTAACATACATTGCATGTAAACCTTCTTGTTTGGATTATATTATTTTATGTTATTTTTGGAATTTGTTTATGTAGTTTTCATATAAGCAAATTTATATTGTTTCAAATTTGGTATATATTTGCACATCAACTCTTGATTCTATTCAGATTCGGTTTCGGTGTCAATTTCAAAAAATAAAAAATATTATATAGTATTATATTTTTTTCTAATATTCATTGAGAATATCTATATCATATCCACAATCCACATAAAGTATTGAGGAAATTTTGAACATTTGTTACCATTTTTTAAAATGAAAAAACTTACTTCACAATCTAATATTAAACAATTATTTGAATACCCTATAAATCCAAACTTTAACATTTACAATAATAATAAAAAAAAAAAGTTATAAATTCCTATATCTCTCTACAATGTAGACTAAATACAAACATATCATAAACCTATTTTGAATCGATGAAATTTATCAGATACTTTCCGAAAAATTCTTCTGAAATAATCTTGAAATTAATTTATCAGAAACCAATTAATCCTATCGAATCTCCAAACAATATGCTTAAACAAAGAAGAGCTAGCAATTAATCACCCAAAACAAATGAATTAATCAGATTATTGAGTTGATTAGGTGATTCAATATTTGCAGCATGGCCAACATTTTTGATGATCTCCAATCTTGATTTTGATCCCAAACTCCTGTAATTCATTAAAACCATTGTTAAAATGAATCCAGAAAATTCCAAAAACTCGAAAAACAACCATACAGTTTCGAAATTAGATAAAAATCCGATTTACCCAACTCGGAAACGACATGATTGTTTTTCGATTTCGATTCGGATAAGGTGATAAATGGAATTATAAACTGTAATATTTTTGAGTTTATAATCTCAATACCTGTGCATTTGATGGGCAAGTTCTACTGGAAAGACTTTGTCCTGATCACCCCAAACTATCAATGTTTCCTTCACCCAAAATAAAATCTATCAGTGATATGTTTTTTAAAAGTGCTTTTAATAGTATTTCCAAAATAGTTTTCAACTAATCAAAAACCTAGTTTTTCATACCTTATATACCTATGAGATATGCACACTACACAACATTTTTTGAAGTACTTTTGACACTATCAAGAAAGTTTTTACAAAGCAGAAAGTGCTTTTCTATATACAAAGCAGAAAGCACTTAATAAATACTTCTTCTTTTTTTGTAGAAAATGCTTTTAAAGTTTTAAGTATATATCAATATAAAAATAACACTTTCAAATGTTTCTAAGAATTAAAGTTCTTTTAGTAAAAGCATTTCCAAACAAACCCTAAAAAATCATCAATCAAATTTTTATTTTTTTTTTGTGAACTAATCTTTTGTAGTGGAGATTGTAAACAAATTAAATTTAATTAATTACCTGAGTTAAGGTGGGAATATTTGGATTTGCATCTTTTTTCAACAAGTACTCAAGCAATTCTCTCTGCTCTTTCCTGTTAGCATCATGCATCACCTAGAAAAAATAATTTGAAATCGGATCAAGGATCTGCCGGAACGTGAAATCAGATCAACAAAATTAAACAAAATACTCACGTTGATGAATTCCCATAGCATGAAATCGGGGGACCACTTGATGAAACGATGATCGAAGAAAGCTAGAGTGACTAGGAGCCGTAGATCTTGTGGACTTTCAGGAACCAAAATTCTTGAAATATCTTTTCCAATATTTCCCAGGTAATTCTCCTTCTGGTTCTCTGAATACACTATTCCACTGCTCACAATCACAACCTTCTCCACTTCCTGAGGATGAATCTCAGCCATCCGATACGCCACGAACCCACCGTAACTCATCCCATAAACCGCGAACCTGTCCACACCCAATCTTTTCATCCCCTGGACTAAACACTTGGCCTGGAAGGTATCACTCCTGTCCGAATTTGCGGTCCAGGATTTCCCAAAGAACAACAAATCAGGAACGTAGAGATTGAATCCGACGGCTAAAGTTCGAACCTGGTGGAAGAATTGCCACGTGGAGGTCCCACCGTATCCATGTATCATCACCAATGAAGGCTTGTTGAATTTCCTGTGATTTGGGGTCCAGAAATGGAGGGTGGTTTGATCATCTAGATCAATGGTGCAAGGTGAGAGATCACATAGCCTGAAATACATGGAAAGTAACTTGTCGATGATCGGAATGACGATCGGAGGAATCCGGTTCATCTTCGACAAACCGGAAACATACTTTTGAAGAGTATGTAGAATGTGAAGAAAGTATCTGAACAAAAGAAGCATTTTTGAAAGGTAGAAGGAGAAGAAGTGACACAGTTTTTGTGTGTCCATGGAGAAATTTGATTTTTTTTTATTTTTTTTTAATCAGAAGAGTCAGTTTTTTTTTTCTTGGTATATATATATATAGTCGGGGGAAGATCTCAATAACCTCCTCGATTCGATTTTTTATTTTCAAAACTCTTTATTTAAATTAAAATCTAACGAATCTGAATTACTCCTGTAGATACAGATAGATACAGTAACATAACCCCAGTTAAAATAAAGACATATTCCATTCGTGTCGTTTCATTGAAATCTTTCCTTTACGAAAAGAAACTTGTGTATCCACACTTCAAAGAAACTTTAACTATGAAGAGTGTACTCTTCTTCATATTAAAAATTCAATAAAAAAAATATTTAGTTTTTGTAAAAATACTCATATTTTCGGTCGGTATATATAATATTTTATCACGGTAGATTTATATGGATATTATATTAAATAAAAATAAATATAAATAAATAAATAAAGGTTAGATTTTTTTATTCATTTTAGTGGAACACAGCTTAAGATAACTATTAATTATTATATAGCAGAAAGTGATGATAAATATCTTATTTTATAAGATGAATCTCGTAAACAAGAAATTATTGTCCTTTGCAGAATATATGACGCAAAAAAGACAAGACATAGGTTAGTGTGTTGTATGATTGATTACCAAGATTTATAGAAAATATGGAAACAATAATTTTTTTTTTTTTTTTTTTTTTTTTTTGAGTTTCTATTACAATTGACAGGACCCAGTAAGATTAAACTCTATAATCACAGCCCAGAATACTACTCCCACTATCGGGGGAAGGGTATAAATAGACTTACAACTCTCACAACTGGAGAGAGGGCTACTCCCACTGAATCGGGAGAGGGCTCCCACACTTTGGGATTTAAAGATCAAAGGTGGGACAATCATGTACATACCAAGGCTTGAACCTTGGTGGTGGAACCTCCCTTGGGAGACTCCAACCGCCAAGGCAAGAGGTCATTGGTATGGAAACAATTAATTATATTTAATTACCTATACATGTTATGTTTCAATTCAAATCCAAGAAGATTTATTTGGTTTTAAGATTCATAATCACAAACAATGTCCATTCATATAAGGTTTTTTTTTTTTTTTTTAAGTATTACAAAAACTTTTACAATAGAACTGTCGGAATCAAATAATACATGTACAACTTGGATATCTACTCTCACAATCTAGGAAGAAAACTCCTCACACATACTTGTAAAATACGTATGACGGTATTTGAACCCCTCACCACTTACGTGGAAGGGAGGTACACTACCAACTTTGTTAAGAAGTGATTTGTTGTCGATTTGACATGTACTTTCCAGTTAAGGAAAATACAAGAAGAATTTAGGAGGATACAATTAGAGAGATGTAGAAGATAGATAGAGGACAATTGTCATTTTCATTTCCTGCCTTGCATTTAATAAGACTCTCCTTTTATAGGCTACAACTAAACAAGATAAACCTTGAAAACAGGAAATAGTGCAAGGGGTGCGTGAAGCACTATGCCAACTGCTGATAACTAATTCATTCCACTAATAACTAATCTACCGCTAACTACTTGACCAAGTCCTCCAATTTCTTTGCACATATCACAATTCGTATAAGTTAATCTTTCATCCACCTGAAGATGGAAATTTCTGGATCTTGAGAGATTTACAAGGAAGATTGAAACCGTTTAATTTCTAACAGAGACATGGAAAATAACTGGAAAATAATTAATTCTGAAACTTCTTGGTATATAACGCCTATTCAAATAACCAAATTTTACTCATCAAAAAAAAAAAAAAAAAAAAAAAAAAAAAAAACCAAATTTTAACGAACCTCCTGTCTACAAAAACTTTATTTTTCGAATGCCTACCCTAGAAAATGAAAGTCATTAATTAAGTAAGGGTAGTGTTAACATGTGCCTTAAGAGCATCTCTAATACAATACTAAATCACTCTGCCAATACTATAATTTAGTACAAAGTAAAAAAAACACGCTCCAATGCAATGTTAAAAGCTGTGCTAAATTTGACATATGCTATAAATTGTGTCAAATTTGGCACAGTGTATAGTATATGTCAAATTTGACACAGTAATAAATACAGTCGTATTTGTTGATTTTTTAAATTTTAAATAATAAAAATTTAACAAACTTAGTAGGGAAAATTGAGATTAAAATAATTCTAAAAAATATTCAGTGCATCCATTGAATGCATTAGTTATATTTGTTGACTTTTATAATTTTAAATAATAAAATAAAATAAAAAATAACATATCAAATAGAATTTTGCATTGGAGTACAATGCTAAAATGATGTGTCAAATACAACATTTTACAATATTTCGTGCCAAATTTGACATTGACATTGACATATACATCGAAGATGGTCTAAGGCACGGGTTAACAATTAAAATTTACTAAAAATATAAAACATTTATTTTAAATATATATATTCATTGCATTGACTAAAATAATAAATGTAATTAACATTTTCCTTTTTTAGTTGTTAACACTACCCATTAAGTAATACCAAATTTTAACTTCATTCATTTATTTTTTTGTAACTTCTACACTACTCTAGAGAACGAAAGTCATTAAGTAATCAATTACTTAAGATTAATTGAATCAATGACTTGAAAGCAAAACGTTGACTTAAAATATGTATACATATTCTTGTACGTTTTGTGCAACTCAAAAGTCAAAATCACTTCATGTTTTGAGATAGATGTGCAAGCAAGGCAAAGCTTTCTCGGTTATATCAAACCATGTATCAATAATATTCATTATAGTGAACCAGTTTTTTCGTGGAGAGAATCAACTTTGTAAATTGTAACACTAAGATCTTTGTAGGATTTAGGTAGTTTACAGATACGAAACTATACAGTGTAGTTATAAGTAAGACATTATCTTTTTCTTTTTTTTGTTTTAAGAATTTATTTTTAAAACTACTCATTTATTTGAATCCTTAAATTAAAATCTAACAACTCTGAATCATTCATGTATAGTTACAGACCTTTTATAGTTGCAAGACCCAAGTTTTATAATGTTATAGAGTCGATCCTATATCTAAAATCACCTCTCTCTCTATATATATAAACAGATGAAAATTAAAATGGTCAAGAATCAAGGGTTTTTTTTAGCAAAAATGCATCTCTCTCTCTCTCTATATATATATATAAAGACAATTGAAAATTAAAATGGTCAAGAATCAAGGGATTTTTTTAGCAAAAATGCCTTTTTTTAGTTAACAAATCCATATTTTCACTTTCTAATGCCCTAACCATCCCAAAGCCTCCTGCCCACCTATCCCAAATCTAGCTCACCCAACCTAAGGCAACCCGACTTCAAGGGCGGCTGATGCCTTAGGCAACTTAGGCAGTTAGGCGGTTGCCTAAGGCCCCAACTAAAATCAATATTTAAAAACAATTTTACAAATAAAAATATTAAATACTAATTAAACGCTAATCCTAGCACGCTAAATGAAGTGTGTTGTGTCGTTTTGTGTCGTGCTGTACTAGTTTAAATGAAAGTGGGACATTATTAGTTTAATGTAGGGGTGTCAATAATAAGTTCAATTACATTAATTCTTCACAACTTCACTTAGACGTACATTTACCATTAATTCTCTCCATCTACTGCAAATCTCTATATATATTTACACCCTCTAGCCTCTAACACCCTTTCATCCTTGTACTACATCAATACATCATAATATCATATTCTCTTTGTTCTTCCCTTTCAAGTTTCAAGTTTCAAGTTTCCTCTCCTCTGTTCCTATAAACACTATGTTTGGTTTGATGGAGAGGAAAGGAAAAGAAAGGAAATGATAGTAAGGAAAAGAAAGGAGATGATAGGGGTTTTAATGATTGTTGTTTGGACGGTTATGGGTGGAAAGGAAATGAAAGGATAGTTGTTTTATTTTATTTACGAAATTACCCTTCTTTTAATAATATGAATACCAACAATATGAAGGGTTATTTTTGGGATTTTGAAAAAAAAATTAATGGTGGATTCATTTCCCTACCTTTCCTCCCAAATTTGGATGGAAACCAAAGTGTGTAAAATAGGAAGAAATAATTCCCCCAATTTCCTTCCATTTCCCTTCATTTTCTTTCCTTTCCCTCTCATTTAACCCTCCAAACAATAAATCAGAAATCCCCCCAAATCCTTTCATTTCTTTTCTCTCCAATTCCTTCAAACAAAACATAGTGTAAAGTAAGATGCTCTGAATTTCTTTTTTTTTTTCTTTTTCGTCTTTTATTTTATTTGAACTTTTATATATTCCTTTTGATTTTTTTTTTAAGTGAACACTGGATGTTATTGCTTTTTTTTTTTTTTTTTTTTTTTTTTTTGCTTATTAGTTAAAAAAAATATGCGTAGGTTTCTTTTTATAAAGTCTTCAACGAGACTAGCATTTATTTTTATAAATTTTAAGGGAACTTTTGACATTTTACAAGAAATGTACATTTCTTGTAAAATGTCAAAAGTTCCCCTAAAATTTATAAAAATAAATGAAGTGTGTCGTACATGCTTAAATGTAGGAACCCGTTATGTCGTGCAATCTCTTAAATGAAGTGTGTTGTTATGTAGTACGTGTCATATCGTGTCGTGTTGTGCCGTGCTTGCAAGCTCAAGAAAGCTCTCCGTTAAAGAGGTCCATTGAAACAATTCTCTTGTAAAGCCATAGAGGCAACCCATTTTGCCAAATCTAAAGTAGGAAACCCATTTGCAGCACTAGAAACATTTTTCAATACACCAAAACAAAAAGAAACAAATCACAAAAACAAGAAGAGAACCAGAGTTTGGAGAAACAATGCAAAATATATGTATACAACACTATCTGAAATTTGAAAAAGGAAGTTGTGTCAAAGAGGCAAATATGTCTTGTTCTTCAAGTTCATACTTGGACCAAACTATCTCATGTAAATTACAATTATATATGTGATTTCCATGAAAATAAGGATAATATATGAGGTGGAAAGAGAAATTTATTAAAATGTAATACTTGAAGGAATATGATCAAAATAGTTACATATGGCCACATGCAGAGGATTCAGTGTAATAAGATGTACCACAAAGTTGGTGCATCATACACACCGAATAGTTACATCTTGCCAGGATAAATATGCCTCTTGGCATAGAGACATTAGAAACTGGATGAGTTTAAATAACCACCATCACAATCGTTCAACGCAGGCTTAGAAAAAGCCTTAGTATGGGTTAGTTTCAAATTATCTGAAACTCTTACTTTCCGTATATGTTTATTAACCCAAAATACAGAACAATACAAGAGAGATAGTTTTGAAAGGCTCTGCATGCAACCAACAGCCTAACGGCGTTGATTCGATTCCTTTCCAAATATACTCTTTGCAAGTATATTTTCCTTCAATACTTACCTTCAAACCACTTTATATAACCTTCTCTAAGACTTAAATAGTTTAATACATCAAAATTGAAGAAAAAAATATATTGTGGAAAAGAAAGCATTAATTAAGGTTGATAAATATGGTGTACTGGTGTAGTGACGAGTGAGGGCATTTTGAGAAAAAATATGGAATTTTTGCAATTGTGTTTTTATTTTAGGGTACATTTGCAAGTCCCTCCCTAAAATAGGGTATTTTTGTTAAAAACCCAGGAATCAAATGGCATGCTTTGGAGATGTGATCCAATCTGCAAAGTTGAAGATGTTATAAAAATTACAGTTATTATAAAACTATATATATGTTTATGGTGACAAAAAATATATATATATAAATTATACTAATGTTAATTTTATTAATAAAGATAGCGAGTCCAAAGTAGATATGATTAAAAAAAAAGCTATGAATAAAGAAACCCATCTCGGTGTCGATATCGATATCCTGATCAAGTTCATTTCCTCTCGGATGGATTTCATGACTTTCTATCTGCAGAGCATCACTGTACCATATCCCATAAATCACACCAATATATTGATGAATCTCAGCCGTCCAAATTGCTACTTTAGATATGATGAAATCACTATGTATGAGTGTTGATCAAACATGTTATATTTGGTGGAATATAAATAGAAATTATCATGTGCAGATCTGATAGAGAAAATCAATTCTCCACAAACAAGTTTTTTTTTTTTTAATTAAAGTAACTGCCGGGAATATGAAGCTTTTTAGACTGAAACCTAAAATAGACAATATCATACCAGTCATTAATTAGGACTAAGCTAGCTAGGAGCGGGTTCTTATAGAGAACCTAGAACAAACAATATACATAAAAAATTTCTCAATTCCGAGTCTTGGTGATATAGTTATGTTCGGAACAATAATTCTGTAACGTTTGAGAAGTGATTCTTTAATGTTATAAAAATGTTTCCCGAACTTAACTAATTAAATCCAAAATTTCAAACCTAAGAAGCTCTTACATACATATATTATACAGATGGCGTGGCACCAATGTTAGTTGTCTACCTGATGGTAATTAATGTGGAGTGACTAACCTCGCAAGGATTAATTCATGAATTCTATAGTGTCTTCAATGTGTCCCTACATGAATATGATGATCATATATATATATAGACGGTGCTAATTTGCATTTGACACAAGACACTTCATCTAAAGTGAATATCTTACATACAATACAAGCAATTAATTAATGGGACACAACTTTGTGAAAGCATTTGTATTACTTTTATGTTGGAAACCATCAAAAAAAAATTTTAAAAAAAAAATTGACACTGTGTAAATTAAGGATCTGCTGAAACCTGTTGAGATCAAACACTACATATATGAATCGGATATCATAAATTCCCATAATCAGGAAATATCTACTTGCACATCACCTCACTGATGAAAAAATTCTCTAGAGAAATCTTTAAAATGTTCATAATGAAATTGGACACAGCTAAAGTAGAATAGGAGGTACACACTATCTATGCCAAGAGACCAAAGCTATCCACTTCCAATAAAATTGGACACAGCTAGCATAAGCAATGCTTGTAAAACAAGTATGAACACAAACAAGTTAAGATACTTTACTTCCAAACCTTTCCAATCACACTTTACCTTTTCTCTCTCTAAAACTTTGAACTTTATTAACATAAAAAACAATATCATGATGAAATTTAATCACTTTTTGGACGGCTGTCGATCATGCTTTTACTCTCATCATCCAATCACGACCCTCTTTTTCCACCTAGATTCCTTCACTTGTTTGATCATCTTCTTCCTTTGCCTCCCCATATAAATCTCCCAAAACCCCCCACTTAAATTCAACACACAACAAGTATTCCTGATCATCAATATCTCCTCCATATATCAATCAATCAATAATGGCTAGTAATTTTCTTAGTACTAATTACAACACAGCTACTCAAACCCCATCATCATCATCATCACAGAGAGGAGTGGCTATGGTTTTGGCTTTGATATCAGCAGTGGTGTTGTCTCCACTATATGTGACAAGATCAAAAAATGATCATCATCATTATTATTATGAGAGAAAACTTCTAGGAAACACTAGTTACTCTACTTTTGTTCTTCCTTTGGTTCTTGGTGGATTGATAATTGCCATTAGAACCACTTCTTCTTCTTCTTCTTCTTCTTCAATGGAAATGCAAGAGAAGGCTTCATTGATTCCATCACCAGAGCCTTCATGGGTGCTTAGAATTGGCAGCTCTTCATGGGGACTTGCTGGGGTTCTAGTTATGCTATTGCTTGTGCTTTCATGGCAAGGTTCTGTTCAAGACTTCTTTTGGAGATAGAGATCTAGGACTAAAAGAAGAAGAAGAAGAAGAAAATTAATAATTAGCTTGTTATATATAGTGTATTTGTATTTCATTTTGATTATGGTGTATCAAATGGAGTTTTATAATAATAATGTAAGGGTATTAATTGAAGCTGGATTTTGCTAGTTATTTTTTTTTCATGTTGGCCAATTAATGTGTAATATTATTTTAATTCATGAAGAACAAGGGAACAAAGTATAATTAGATATTTCGTTGGAAATGGATTGATAGATTAACATAAAATGTAAAAATAGAAAAGAAATAATTACATTCAATAACTTATGAAATAAATTTCCAATGAATGCTTGACACATTATCAAAATTAAAAAAAATATATATCATAATTTATTCTCATCATGTACGTTCACTCAGCAATTGAACTTGTTAGGTCTCGATAGACCCCTAATGATCGGCTTCAGATTTCAAAATAATAATAATAACCTATTTCAATTACATGTGTTTGTTAAACAAGAGCATTTGTAATATTAGGCTACCCAAATTATTTGTTCAAATAAATTGTAATCATCATTTAAATCGGAAATGGTGTGGTTGATGATATGTTGGTTATAACTCATTTGCCATATCATTTGATCATGATTTTGGACAACCAAAGATAGCAATTTCTAACGAACCCTCAAGCACCCACCCAAACTCGAACTTAAAAAAATTTGCGGTTTCAAATTTGGATTCAGCAAAACCCAACCGAACAACCGAATCCAACATGTTGTCATCCCTAGTTTGACATTACTCATAAAATAAAAAGCGAGTGCGAATTTTAAATATAACTTTTTTTAAAGATATGAACTATATTCACAAAACAAAAGGAAAATATATATATACGGTCATTCTATTGTCAGTTCGTCCTGATAATAAATATATCATGACGAAAAATGTAGACTACAAATTATGGAGAAGTTTTGACAAGTGCATACACTTTGAGTCAAAGTATGTAAACCTAGTGGTCCATAGAAAATCTGTATATATATATACATATATGAACTATATTCACATAGTATAAGCTTAGAGGGGTTTTTTTTTAAGTAATTCCTTAATCTAGTTTACTGTTTTCTATCTTTTAAATCGTAACCATTAGATTACATTTTCAGTTTCTATTGATAAGAATTCAGAAGCCTTAAATAGACCTCCATATTTTTATTTTGGGCTTTAGGCCCATTAAAGTTCTGGGCTTTAAAAAGCCCATTATCATCCTGAGTCCTGAGACTTGATACTTATAGAGAGATCAGCAAACAAGAACACACGGAGAACAGAGACAGAGACAGAGAATCCGACGTCATTTGATCAGAAAAAGGGTGAGTCTTTGTCTTTGATTTCTATTTTTATTGAAATTTTATGAAAAGTTTCGGTTTATATATATATATATATATTTTCTTGTTTATTTGTTGTAGTTGCTGATTTCTTATATTGCTTGCTCTGATAATTTTACTTTCTGTTTGTTTCCCGAGAAAAAAATTGAAAATTTCGATGGATTAGAAGTAGAAAAATTATGGGTTCTCATGTTTCCAATTCAGTTTACTCTTTTGTTATGTTTTTATTTAGGTATTGCTTTCGTTGTATTTAGTCCCCTGTTAAACTGTTGCTTTGATTTTCATGAAAATTGTTATGAACTTGATAATATCTACTATAGCTTCAATATCTATGTGATTACTGGGTACGGGCACCGGGTTCTGTTTCATGTAATTTTCGAAAAATTTAGATGCGTGTCAGTGTGTGTTCTTATAAATTTTAGAAGATTTATATGTGCTGAATCCCATAGACTAAACAGATATAAAAGTAGGTTGTGTGTGCTAGTTTTGTGGATGAGAATGTGCAATATTGTTATATTTCTTTGTGTTTTTTAACGAGTCTCGTGTTATCAAGTGTCTGACATGCCTATTTTTGAATGGAAGTAGTGTGCTACAAGTAGAAACCATATGCTATTATGTTAGCTTTCGTATGGTATCAGTGTATCTCCTGTTGCTTTGTTAGGATAGGTTACTTATTATCGTTATGATGACATGTCTTTGTGGACGATCCAGTGAAGGAAAATGGCGGAGGGAGATGAAATCTTGCCGAGGGATGCCAAGATTGTGAAATCACTGCTGAAATCGATGGGTGTGGAGGACTATGAGCCTCGTGTTATACACCAGTTCTTAGAGTTGTGGTACCGATATGCTGTTGATGTATTGTCGGACGCTCAGGTCTACTCTGAGCATGCCGGCAAAACTACAGTCGATTGTGATGATATCAAGCTTGCTATACAGTCAAAAGTCAATTTCAGCTTCTCTCAACCCCCGCCAAGAGAGGTTAGTCGGAACATGAATTTTCCTTAATATGCATTCTTCTTGATGATTTTTAGAATCTCAATTACAAATTTACTTAGAAACTGAAGCTTGTTTTGTAAGATTTGTTCTCTTTGTTTTTTTTTTTTGTTGTTTGCCCTTCATTTTGATTTTTAATGGAATTGAATGATCGATGGCTTGTGCCGCTCTTATTCTGCCAAATCATATTACTGTGGATTAATGATAATCAAAAGTAACAGATAACTATTCGAACTCTTGCTTAAATAAAAAAACAAACCCGATTCTTCCGGGATTTAGGATTCCTAATTTGACTAATCAGGGCAAGCTCAAAACTTACCCAGAAAAGGTAACTCCAAAACCTAATGGACCAATCCTAAACGAACTAAAAGAAACAAAACTTAACAAAAAAGGAAATTGCTAAAACATGCCTGAAAACGTAAAAACTGAAAAATGGAGGTCTAAACAGCCTTTTTAGGGAAAACGGTGATGCAATAAACCCCTGGTAACTTCTGTAGGGGTCGTTGATATGGATTCAACGATATATTATGGGTCTAAAACGGACATCGTTTGCCCCTCCAAATGTCAGCTGTAAATGCCCTACATCATTTTAGTTTGTATAAGACATGTAACATCGTTTAGATGCACAAGCATTTCAACGTTTTAGTTTGTTTAAGACATGTAACATTCTATTATGTTATCTTCTACCAGGTCCTACTAGAGTTGGCTAGAAACAGAAACAAAATGCCATTGCCAAAGTCAATAGCGGCGTCTGGTATTCCACTCCCACCTGAGCACGACACACTGATCAGCCCCAACTACCAGCTTTCCATTCCAAAGAAGCATTCTTCTCAGGCAATGGAAGAAACGGAGGAGGATGAAGAAATTGGCGATCCCAACACATCCCAAGAACCAAAGACAGATCTGCCACAACAAACCCCTCAAAGGGTATCTTTTCCGCTTGCTAAACGTCAGAAGTGAGCCCTTCGATGTGTTGGCTTTTGGAGACCATCTCATCGTCATTCTAGGCAATGTAAGAGAAACAAGAATGAAGATCGCCAGTTTAGAGAGCTTAGTTATTGTAACTATCTACAAAATTCTGATTTGCTTCAGTTCTTTATTGTAATATTTCAATGTTGACATGTTTATGTTTACTTGATTCAGATAGATTCAGACAATGAGTTGTGAAAGCACAACACAGAACTTGAAACCAATGATAAATTTATGGTGAGAACTTGGGGAAATCAGTCATTTAACCTTCTGTTGAATCCAGTTAGACATTTTTTTTTTCTTCATAAAAGAACCATGAAGCTGTTCTGTACAGACATTTTCATCTATATACAAGAATAACCAATTGTAACTAAATGGTATACTATAAATAGAACGAAGAAACAAATGGTCAACTTCTCCGGCCAGCCATACTAGTAGTAGCAGGCCCTGGGTTTGATACAGCCAAGCCTCGTTCATACATTCGTTGGATCTCTTCCCTGTACTCCGTCAAAGACTTGTCGGGTATTGCTGGTGTGAGCTCTATCACATCCCCCATTTCCAACTTACATGAGGGATCGCTCACTGGTTTATGGTTTAACCTTGGCCTCAATTCTTCCTTCATAGGAAACCCATATGGAGACCATCTTGTGCTACCCCGTCCTGCTCTTTCCAGCAAATCCATTACCGTTGAGTTAGCAGGAAGCTCCTGCACTGACATCTGCAACACATTCAAACACCAGATTTATTCAGGCCATGCCACTAAAACAATGGATGAACACCAGATAGTCTCATCTTATCAATGTATCACAGAAGGAAAGAAAAAGATATGAAAATGCAAGCTTTGAATCGGACCTTATCATTCTCGAGCATGATAACAAAGACAGGACCGTCCTGGCTGCAGTGAGGCTTATAAGAATATGGACAATCAGCAGTATGTGTGGGGAACGCACAGGGTGGCTTAATGGAATCAGCATAGACAATGGAAGACCTATCTTTGCTCATTGTTTCACAATGCCATGTCAAAACCCATCGTGCCCACTCGACCATCTGAAGCACAAAAGAAGGGTGCTTGCAGTCACCTTCCTTGTATCTCCAATGAGCCGCAAATCCAAAATCAGCTTGCAAATGCATCTCTTTCGTTCGAATTTGAACTTCAAGTGGAACCATGCCTTCACCCTTCACAACAGTGTGAAGAGACTGATACCTATAAGGTAAACCAAGAGTTAGATGGAACATACAATATATCGTAGTCAACACTCAACAGCACACCATTACTAAAAAGATATAACATACCCATTGAACTTGGGGTGGCTTATGTAGTCCTTCATCTTTCCTGGTACTTCAGCCCACAACTGATGAACGATCGATAATACTTTGTAACAGTCTTCCTCATTTTCAACAATCAATCTCAGCCCATGTATATCATGGATTTGATCCATAGTCAGCTTCTTTCTGCACAAGGGTAATTATTAACACATCATTCGTAAGAGGTAGACTATAAAAAGATGATTAATTATACATGGTTAAATTGCAGCAGAATCGAATAAAGTATCTGTTGTTAAATCTTTACAAATACCAATATACCATGAAAGAGAGAGAGAGAGAGAGAGAGAGAGAGAGAGAGAGAGAGAGAGAGCATACTTCAACATTTTGCTGTGAATGCCATACAAGCTTTTATGCCGCCCAGATATGACATGGTAAGAAATGGATTTATCCTTGAGGGCTCGCTCTAATTTCTCTATTGCAGAAGTGATCATTGCTTCGTCGAAAGATTCTTCAAGCTTAGTTAACAACTGTTGGTGCTGATCTGGGTTGAGATGCTTGAAGCATAGATTTTCTAGTTGCTCTTTCCAGCTATAGATCCCCAAACGGTTAGCCAAAGGGACTAATATCTCCAATGTCTCCTTGGCAAACCTCTGTTGCTTTGATAAAGGCAAAGCATCAAGCGTCATCATGTTGTGCAACCGATCTGCTAGTTTAATAAGAACAGCCCTAGCATCTGCCATGGCCAGGAACATGGTGTGCAGCCGATCTGCTTCAACGGTTTTGCTTGCTGTATTGTTCTCACGTGCGAGCTTACTCAATTGACTAAGCTTAGAGACCTGGTAAACAACATGAAAACCTAAATTAGATGTTTGTAATGATCAAACCTCTTATTGAAAGAAGACTTCAATTCATGAAGTTCTAAACAAACAATACTTCCTAAACCACGCATGATGAAATAAATAAAATGAAATCAAAAACTGAGGTAAACCCTGCTCGAACTGCTTTGAACATATATCAAGTCCCAATACAACTATGCAGGCCCAATATCGATTCCAACACTCAAAACAACAGAACCAGCTAACCGGCTCAATCTAGAGCACACTTAATTGTCATTGCAGACAAAAGACAAATCATATAAAATTAATCAAAATAACAATTACCACAAAGATATATACTAAAAGTAATAAGTATAAGTCCTTTGTCCTGTGGTATCATCTATATCTTCTTTCGCCAGAACCCGAATCAACATCTTGTCAATATATGTTTCAAATTCAATGCAGCTCTTTATAATCAAATATGTGAATCACAAGAGCATTGCTTATAATAACTTCTTCTGCGTTAAAATATCAACTTTTTGTCAACTAACAAATGAATGATTCACAGCTAAATTTTATGTACAAGCATCCAATAACAATTTTTGATTTAATCTCTCTTACCCCTTCAACCAAATCGGCAACTCCAGCTCCAAACGTCTTGAAAATATAATCATAGCTTAAACACGAATCATCAAGTGTATCGTGCAGAAGCCCTGCAGCAACCACAGTGGAATTGGCACCAATCATTGCCAACAACACCGCGGTTTCCACACAATGTTGCAAATATGGATCACCACTTGCACGCATCTGCAACAAAAAAGAACCTACGTCACCAAAAGATTACAAAAAACAACACAATTTCAAACCAATTTCAATCCTCTTTTTTACCTGCCCTCTATGTGCTTTTTCGGCATCGTAGAAGGCCTTGATCACGAAATCCTCACAAAAGATTTTGTGCCTCAACTGTGCACTAACAAGTAACTCCTTGGCATAAGACTCCAGATCTCCCTCCACGAAACTGCCCTCCATACTGAATGTCAATTCATCAACCAAACCACCATGTTCTTCGACACGAAAACTCGGAGAATCATAATCCACACACGACCCCAATGCATTCCTCACAAACCCATCAAACAACCCATTAGTCCCCTTGAGAGAACTTTGGAAATTCACACTAACATCAATCTTTTCGCAGCCAATTCGTATAGGAGGACTGCTTCTCGAATACGAGCCGTTAGAGACAGGACCATTGAACACCGATACCGGGCTCTGGTCCCTCTTCAACGACGAAGAGGCGCCGCCGCCGGAGAATTTCAAGTATCCGAAAGAGCTGCTCAGCTCCTTCAATTCTTCGCTTCTGTGGTGGTGACAGTGAGAACCAATCTCCGGGGGCGACGAGAACAAGCACGAGAGCCCACCGACCACCGGCTTCTGCGATTGCGACGCCGCCGCCGTGGACGGAGGCTGCGCCGAGGTCGACGCTCTCGCGGAGCTGAGGTCGAAGTCGTACGTCGTGTGGGAGTTGATCTGGTGCGATGTTGAACATACGGTGCTCGGTGGGCTTGCGTACAACGCTATTGCAGGAACCGCCATGCCAGGCATCGAAAATCGTAAAATCGAGCGTCAAAAAGTTGCGATTTTGAACCCAACCCAGATGACCAGATCGCGAAACCCCACTAATTCTTCAAGAAATCCAATCTGGGCTCAAATGATTTTGTAAAACAAAGAGACCCAATTGGATTTCCAAATCCAAAAAGTAAAGAAATTGAGTGACTCGACGAGAGATAATATCGTTAAAGCTAACAATCTATATATACACACGGATTTATTTTTCCAGAGAGAGAAGATTTGAAAAAATTAAATTGGAAAATTTTACAGAATTTGAGCCTACAATTTTATAAAAGTCAAAGGAAGATTGATTTTTTTTTTTTTTTTTTTTTTTGAGAGAGAGAGAGAGAGAGGGACAGAGAGAGTTGCTTCTTCTTTGCTTCCTCTTCTGTGATTTTTCTTCGGAAATCTTTTTCTCTTCCTTGGTTAATTATTCTATTAGTGGCCAGAAAATGTAACAGCAAAAGTACCAAATTATCCTTGGGTCGTACCAGAAATAACGGTATGTACAAGTCAGTATATAAAATTCAAAAATAATTATTATTATTATTTGAAATTTTAATATATCGAAATCTACCAAAATCGAATATTTTTAGCTAGAATTGGGTTTTACCAAAATCAAATATTACTAGCAAGACATCAATATCTACGGTAGAGATGAGTTTGTTTGTTTTTTTTTTTTTTTTTTTACATTACAAAATATTACATTTTATTTATAAAAAAATAATATGATTAAATAATTATGATTAGAATTATTTTATTTTATTTTTTGTTTAAATATACATTTAAAATGTTTTTAAGATTAATGATCATTTTAAAACATCCACTTACCGTTAAAATAATTGTGCACTTTCCATTTAAATGATAAAGTCTATTCGAAATATAATTATAACTATTGATATTGACCGGTCTCGATAGACCCTAATTAGATTTCAAAATGAACAAAATATTTATTTTAAAGAATTTTATCTTGTAAATCTAAACTTTATTTAAATACATATCATTTTAGTTTTATAAAATAATTTGAATACACTATATATGTTTTGAAATTTCTTTAAATACTATATTATTTTTCTTCTAATTAATAATACTTTAACTATTGAACGGTGAGATTATTTTCAATTAAGGATAGTGATAACACGTGTCTTTATAGCTAAAAGTTTACTAAAAAGGGAAATCATTTATTACAAATATATATTTATTGTATGGCACAGATTAATATAGAGATACACATTTGGGGACATGGGGATGGATCTACCCCCCATTTTGGGGGGACCTTTTCATCCTTAATTTCCCATTTTTCCTGTTTTTTCCTGTTTTTCCCTATTTCCTCGTTAATGTATATGCATACTAAATAAAAATATATATATATACACACTAAATAAAAAAATTACAAATTAATATATATATATATATATATATATTTGAGATATGCTATGCATATATACATACTAAATATAATTATTTGTTTCAAAAAAACAAAAGAAAAAATTGATTTCTAAAAAAAAAAATATAAAATAAATTAATATCATCCTCTTATTTACCAATATGCCACTCATTGGATGGAATTTTATGGAATTAAATGGAATTTGATGGAATGGTCAATAGTGTCACAAAGTTCGCCAAAAATGACCATTTTGGAACAACTTTCCAATCCAATGGTCATTTTGATAGTGTGTCATCAATTCGATAGCCGTCGAGGTAATTATCCCTTTTTTTTTTTAATGACGTGGCCATCTTTTTTCCTTGTTTATTTTATTTTATTTCCTTATCAAAAATATATGAAAAATTAGTATCAGTTTTAAATATTTACTAAATCAACCTAAAAGATAGTTGTGCAATAGACCGTTTGAAGGTGGACGGTCATATTGACAATGTCTGATATTTTTTTTACCACGTCGGCTTGAGGTTAAATATGCACGGTAGCATTGGAGACACAATTATTAACATAACGTCTATTTATCCAACGTGGTATCTATTTTTTTCACAAACCACGTTTGCATTGGAGAT
This sequence comes from Acer campestre, assembly GCA_954870605.1. Taxonomy (NCBI): domain Eukaryota; kingdom Viridiplantae; phylum Streptophyta; class Magnoliopsida; order Sapindales; family Sapindaceae; genus Acer; species Acer campestre. The sequence goes on from OX940799.1 coordinate 62,384,055, forward strand.
ACTCTTAGCTTTCATTATTATTATTATTCTAAATTATGACTAATTAACCTTATCTTTAACTTTAAATATTTAAATATTTGTGTCATTAATCATTACAGACACTGAACTTATCCTCTAAATCTTTTTTTTAATTACATAATTCAAATATGGTATTGGCATGGCATTGGCTTATGTATTAGAGATGATCTTACCTTTAGAGTGATTGTGAAATCTCCATTTACATGATAAAGTCTTTTCAAAATGTAATTATAACTATTGATATTGACCGATCCCGATAGACCCCAATAAAATTTCAAAATAAACAAAATAATTATTTTAAAGAATTTTATCTTGTAAATTTGAACTTTATATAAATACAGAATCATATCATATCAACTTAAATTTACTTATTTAAAGTTTAAACCCTCCAATTATTTATTTGTTTTGGATAAAATATTATATTATCAAGTAGATAAAGTCAAAAGAAAATGTGTCGGAACATTAGCTTTCATTATTATTATTATTAATCTAAATTATATGACTAATTAACCTTATCTTTAACATCAAATATTTTTATATTGTTGTCATTAATCATTATAAACACTGAACTTATCCTCTAAACCTTTTTCTTAATTATATAATCCAATGTTTGGAAAAACCATGGCATTGGAAGTTGGAAACTTGGAACTCATACTAATAGTATATTAAATATTTTAATTAATATTCTAGATCTAGTTGCTTTGTATTCAAGGAAAGAATTATTATTATTGTCAAAAAGGAGGTGATGAAATCAGCTGCTTTTTAGTGCATGACAAGTTGGGTAGGGACCACCATTTGATATTTATTTATTTTTTCACAATTTTTGGGGTATCATTTGATATAGATTTTTTTTTTTTTTTTTTTTTTTTGAAGGAATCATTTGATATAGATAGTGCATCAATAATCACTTTATAGATGAGGAATCCACTGAATCTTTTAATTTTATTTGAGGGAATAAAAAATCTTTGATTTTATTTATTTATTTATTTATTTTGATAAGGTTGTGATTTGTTAGACCCACAATGATGAATTAATGCACTAATTTCATGTTTGAAGGCTGCTATTGGGTTGTGATTAATCGAATATTTGATGTGATTAAGGAAATATTTGATAGGATGTAAGTAAATTTAATGGATATTGTTGGAATTTTATTGACATATGAAGAAATAAATAAATAAATAAATAAATTCTTAGTTGAAGGATTTGTATATTTTAATGCTATATATATGGGCCCTGTTCTGATCGGTGTGCACTGATGTAACTACATCAGTATCGATGTATATGGACAACTGATTATGAAAAAGTTTTGACAAGTGTATACACTTTGAGTCAAATTATGTAAATCTAATGGTCCACATCCAACGCATTGATGAAATTATATTAGTACGCATAAACTTAAACATTTATATATATAGGTGAATTCATAAAGAGCTAAAAAAAATTATTGGTTTATTATTTTTAGCCACCAATTTATATTTTATTGTTTTCATCACTTTTGACCACTTTTTGACAAAATTACCTCTAAATTTTACTTCAATTGACATGTAACTTTGTTACATGCTATTTGATTCCAAGTTACATACGAGTTGATTTTTCAACTTACATGTCAGTTAAGTTTTAAATTACATGTAAATTGACTTTCAACTTACATGTCAATGATTTTCAAGTTACATGCTAGTTAATTTCTAAATTTATGGGTGGGTGAAGTAAAGACAAAATCGAGGGCAATCTTGTCTATTCAATGCTAAATGTGATAAGTATAATAAAATATAAATATATGGCTAAAAACAATAAACCAATAAAGTTTTTGATTATTTCTTGCAATTTCCTCATATATATATATTATATATAATGGGTCTCTCATAAAAGATCTCTTATTTTAATTTCGATAAGGATTTTGAGGAAATCAAATCAATTTTTATGAAATTTAACCTGGATTTTTATATAGATAATAAATTCAATGAAATATAATTATATATAAAAAAAAAAATTGAAAAATTTTCAAGCACTAAAACTATTTTTCCCGATTTTGATAAATATGAAGGAATCAGAAAAATTGGTGAAATATAGAAAATTCAAGAAAAATAATTTCAGTGCTTGAATATATCTATATGTAGATTTCAATGAACTTATCATCCATTAAAAAAAAAAAAAAAAAATCAGATCAAAATTCATAAAAATCGATGTGATTTCATTAAGGTTCTTACTGAAATTAAAATAAGGGACCCTTCATGAAAAATTCATCATATATATAGAGTCTTTCTACTATCAGTTCGTCCTAACATAAGATATACCAGGACAAAAAATGTGAACCATAGATTATTGATAAGTTTTGACAAGTGCATACCTTTGAGTCAAAGTATGTAAATTTAATGGTCCATATTTTTCATCTTGATATATTTTATATCATTACGAACTGATAATAGAAAAATTGTATATATATATATATTTGAAGTATTATTATACTATTATATAAATTCGAAGTTTTATTTAGAGGGTGCACTTGAACCCACAACCTCGTGATGCGGGTGTGAATGATTTTATCACCGGACCAATCTCATCTCGTTATTTTAATGCTATATTTTGATATTAATTGTAAATTATTTTTGAAATAATATAAATTTGTGATTTACGAACGCCCCGAACGGATAGATTATGTCAAAACTCTTATAATGGCATTACAAAAACATTCCAACAAGCCTCCAATGAACATCACATATTAAATTATAGAATATTAAAGAAGTTTCACTTAAAGTCTTAAACTCTCTAGATTGTCCTTGAAGTGTACCGACTACAAGTGTCAATTTATAATTATATATTGTTTTCTTATTAAAAAAAAAAAAAGATTCCAAAAATTAAAAAAGAGGGGCAAAATAGACAATATCACAAAGGAATACAGATGATAATTCCATGTCACCTTCCATTTTGAACCTCTAGAAACGTTGAACTATTGAAGTCCATCCATGATAACAACCCAAAAAAAAATTAACTAAATAAATAAATAAATAAAATCACCCAATTTTTTATTTTCTTAAATTAATTTTCTCTTGCTTTGATTCTTTTTTTGTTTTTTTCTTTCAAGTTCACAGCTTCACGAAGACTGTTGGCGGCACGTGGCGTGCCAACACCAACGACCAATGCCACACGGTCATCCCACGCGCCGTACACGTGTCTTCTAGTGCTACTTGCTTCAACGTTTTTTTGTCACAGACCGTGACTGTCACACTCGCCGCACGTGGTTAGTCCACTGTTGCGTCCCGTCTGCTCAACCACCCCGCCTCGGCGGTGACATTTTAGGGACTATTTCAATCACGTTGTTTTGACGCCGGAAAATACGGATTTGAATTAGAAATCTATCGGAACATGTTGAAATATAAAATTGGGTTAAGAATCTCTCGGAATTGAACCTGTCAAGATATTGTATATTTGAGTATGTCAAGACTTAAACATTACAAGTGTAGGGTAAATGAAAACTCTTACGACGAGATGAGATTGGTTCGATGATAAACCTCCCTCTTGTATTACGAGGTTGCAAGTTCGAGTCCTCTCATTTCAAAAAAAAAACCCCAAATTATTGTAATACTTAAAACAAAAAAAAAAAAAACAAAAAAAAAGATAAACACTATAAATGCAGTCCAAATGAAAACCCTCAGAACACCAGATGTAGCAAGATTAAACACTACGAATGTATAAATATGATTGAGAATTTGGTATTTTTCACATATTTTTTTACAAGGTGAAACTCGAACTCAATTATAAATATAAAACGGGTGGTATACTACCTTTAAGCAATTTATACAAATACTATCATTCCATGTATTTCAACGCTTATACTTGTTATGGTATATTCATTTTTAATTGAGTGGATGTGTATCTTTCGCTTTATATTTATGATAAGGGGTTTGAATCTTACATTACAGTTTTACACGTTAAAAAACAAATACGGTGAGACATCCCTCTCATATCATAAAAACAACTAACCTCACTAATAATACTTTGATTTTTACAAGTCTCGACAAATCTTTGAATCGTTATAACATATATAAAAATGTGTTCAAAATCAATTTTGTGTTGGGAAATTCAATCAAACCATCGAGTTCCACAAAACGTGCAAGCGAAGTCCATGCATGTTGATGACCACGCTTTTAGAACACCATGTCACACTCAGATTTTTTGACATATTAGAAAGTGATTTCTAACTAGAAGAAGCAAAGAAGCAATTAATTATTTGCAAGTCTACATTACGTACACACTAATTAATAATAATATCTTCATCTAAATAATAGCTATTACAACTGTTTATCAAAAAAAAATATATATATATATCATTATAATCTATTAATTTAAATTGTATTAAATTTATATAATTTAAATTAATAGATTATACTGATGCTACGTCATTTCGACACTAAATTTGGATAAAGTAATATTATTCTATTAAAAATATATATGAACAATATAATATATATGTCTAATTAAAGAATTTCACTTTATATAAAAACACAATAATCGAAGTTTTAACTTGTAATTTGAGTATAACGAAACAATATTTAGATTTTACTTAGAAAATATTTTAAAGTAGTTAAATTGTTATATATATATAGTTTTTTTTTTTTTTTTTTTTTTTAAAGCAATGAAAATATATAGAAGTGCTTTTTGATTTTTGATTTTTTCTATAATGAAATATATTTGTTAAGTAGGAAAAAAAAACGTGAAGTGTATTTTGAAAACAACACTTGTAGCAAAGGGATGCCCTAACACGTGTAGGAAAACAAAAACAGTTTTATTTGAAAGCGCTTTTATGAAGGGAGAAAAAAAAAAAAAAAAAAAAAACCCATCAATTAAAAGTTACGAAATAACATGCATTTATTATTATTTTTGCATGACATTTCCATTAAATATTAGATAGGTCCAGCCCCATAATCAAATCCAGCTCCAAAACCAAATATATATATCCAAATCTGGAACCAGAACCGAAACCGGATCCAACTCCAAATCTAAATCAACCTGAAGGACTGATTAATTACGAGGCTTATCATAATTCAACAAAATGGATGAATTTCGAAAACTATGAAAACGAGATCGACATTGGACATAAAACGTTATTATCAAAATGAGATTAATATTGGACGCGTTGTGAACGATAATTATGGAAACAAAAGTAATAATTTTGAATCTTTACTTAGGTATGTTCGTGATTATATAGAAGGACTTTCGTTGAGGTATAGATAAATAAAATATATCCAATAAATTTTAAAAACAAAAATATATATATATATTGAATACATATCATTTATGTAATCATTTGATGTAATTGTGTTATTTAATTATTTGATTGTGGCTCTATTGCCACCAAATAAAATTTATCATTACAATTTTTTTAATTAAGAAAATATTTTGCATAAAATATCTGTAAATTGAAAATAGAATTTTATTTGCATAAAATATCTGTAAATTGAAAATAGAATTTTGTTTTTTCTTTTATGAGATTTTATGTAAACATTTCTTAAAAAGATAACAATCCAATTTTATTTTTTGAGGTCCCTTTTACATCATTTTCTTAAAAGTATTTATAGGCTTAGGAATCAAATAGCTTTTATATTTGCACATCAATTTTTAGTTGAGTTGGTTGTGCTCACCCCTCCATGTTACAAGGGGAGTTCAAGACCCACCTTTCATGTAGAAATGTAAATGTGGAAGACCCCTTCTCTCCTCTATTGTAAGCGAATCGGACTACACTTGTATTGTTTGATGTAAATATATTTTGACAAAACCTGACTCTATTGTAAGAGTAGCTATTTGGGTTTGAGGGCCGAACCTTTTTTTTTTTTTTTTTTTTATGAGTTCCGACCTTGACCATGAGCCTTATTCAAAGTGGATTTGTCCGCACAAGGTGCCCTCGGGCTTTTAGTTTGTTTTGTATTAAAAAAAAATTAGTAACGATATTTACATCCCTAAAAAATTGTGTGAACACTCTCTTCACCACATAAAACTTTAAAAAAAAAAATTAGTTTGTATGAACACCCCATTTATTACCTATCTTAATTTTTTAGAAAAACTTGACAAAAAAAAAAAGGGAGGAGACGCATCCACAATTTTTTGATTTTAAAAGAAACATATCTCTTTCAGATACAATCCATCGTTCATGCATCTCCAGTTTTTTTTTTTATATTTTTTTTTAATAATTTATTATTATTATTATTATTATTATTTTATTTGAAAGCAACGTCTCTCTAGTCTCTTCCAGAATCCAGATACAATCCAAAGTTCAGATTTTTAATTTATTTTATTTTTAAAAATTTACCAATGAAATCCCCTACCTTCATTTTCTACTAATAACTCAACAACAGTAGACTCCCTTTATCAAACACCAAATTGTTTGGTGTAGATCAAGAGCAGAACCAACAATAAAATTGGATTGATTTAACAAAAAAAAAAAAAAAAAACAATAAAATTGGAGCATCAATGCTTTCACCATTAATTTTTTTAAGAAAAAATTTATGCTATTCATTTGATTTTGATTATGGATTATATGTTTCAAATAGATTATTTACGGTTTTTAATAAATAATTGTTTTAAATAGTTTTTAAGTTAAATTTGGAGGTTAACTTTACTTTCTAAATTTTAAGAGGGTTTTTTTTTTTTTCCTTCTTGAAAAGTTTAATTTTTAAGAGTTAATTTAACCTTTTGGGCGCGTTTACTAAATAGGAATGAATGGAATCAGAATTAAGTTATGTTAAATTTAGTATTTGGGAGAAAATAGAAGAAGAGAATTTGTGAATTTTATGTATATTTCTTCAATAGAGAATTACAAATATTTATACAACTAATACAAAAGAGAAAAGGGAAACTAACTTAATTACAATTAATTACAGTTGATTCTAGTCAACTATACTAATTAGTATTGATTGATTATAGTCAACTATCTTAATTAATATTGATTGATTATAGTCAACTATCCCAATGAATGCACGTGATACTTGACAATAATCAATGAGATTCTTTCCTTTAATACTCCCACTCAAGTTGGAGCGTGAATGTCAAGAATGTTCAACTTGCGAAGAAATGTGTGAAATGGTGCTTGACCCAATGCCTTAGTAAATATATCTGCAATCTGATTCTCACTAGACACATAGGCCGTTTTGATTTCTCCTCGATCAATGCGCTCCTGAACAATATGAAAGTCAATCTCAATGTGCTTCGTTCTTTCATGAAAAACCGAGTTAGCAACAATGTGCATGGCTGCTTGGTTGTCACAGTATAATGTCACATGTTATGGATGATCGATGCATAAATCTCGCAATAAATATCTCAGCCAAGTTAATTCACAAGTGATAGATGCCATAGACCCGTATTCTACTTCAACTGAAGATTTGGACACTGTAGTCTGTTTCTTGCTTTTTCAGGAAATTAGTGCTTTTTCAGGAAATTAGAACTTTTCCAAGAAAAACACAATAACCTGTTACTGATCGACGTGTTGTAATGTCTCCGGCCCAATCTGCGTCACAAAACCCAACTAAATTCAAATCGCCATTAGATGGAAAAAATAACCCTTGGCCTGGTGAGCCATTCAAGTACCGAAGTAAGCGATGAACTGCATCAAGATGAGGTCGTCTAAGCTCCTGCATAAATTGGCTAAGTGTGTTAACCGAAAAAGAGATTTCTGGTCTTGTGATGGTTAAGTATATCAACTTCCCCACTAATCGTCGATAATGTGTCAGATCTTTGAGTAAGTCATCGTCGGTAGAAGTGAGTTTCAAAGATTGTTCCATGGGGAATCTAGCAGGCTTCGAACCAAGCAATCCCACCTCTTGAAGAATGTCGAGAGTATACTTACATTGATTGATAGAAATACCCAATTGAGATCGAGTTATTTCAACCCTAAGAAAATATTTCAACACCCTTAAATCCTTCAACTTGAAGCAAGACCCAAGAAAAGTCTTCACATCATTGATAGCCTTAGAACCATTCCCTGCTATAATCATATCATTAACATATAAGAGGATGGTTGTAAAAGAGTCTCCACACACCTTTATAAAGAGAGAATAGTCAACCCGAGATTGTTGAAAGCCAAACTTGTTGATGGCGGTAAGAAACTTGTGGAACCATGACCGTGAGGCTTGTTTCAACCCATATAAGAATTTATGGAGTCGACACACAAGTGGCTCCCCCTATCGACGAAAACCTAGAGGAGGATGCATGTACACTTCTTTAGTAAGATCCCCATGTAAGAAAGCATTTTGGACATCCATTTGATGGAGGCCCCAACCAAGAATAGAGGCAATGGCAAGAAGGCACCGAAGAGTAGTGAGCTTGGCAACGGGAGCAAAAGTTTATGTGTAGTCAATGCCCTCTCTTTGAGTAAACCCCTTTGCAACCAAGCGAGCCTTGTATCGTTCAGCAGTGCTATTTGAGTTATATTTGATCTTGAATAGTCATTTGCACCCAATGGGATGGTGACACGATGGGAAGGGAATAAGAGACCAAGTCTTGTTTGTTTCAAGTGCCGTGATTTCAGCCTTCATTGCCTCAATCCATTTTGGATCCCTACAAGCCTGCTCATATGTTTCTGGTTCGACCAAGTGAATAACATTAAAAGAAAAAGTTCGATGAGCATGAGAAAGGTTAGAAAATGACATGTACCTTGACAAAGGGTGATACGTGCTTGATTTAACCAGAGAAGACGAGTCTGAAGCAGACAGAGTATGATTGATTTGATAATCTTGGAATTATGTTGGTGTGTGGCTTGGCATCGTAGAAGGACTGTTTCTACCTCTGTCGTGGGTTCGATCGACAGGTGAGGATTGTCTAATCGATCAGTGGATTCCATTTCGGAAGGAATCACCGTCTTAGATGGTCCGATGGGTTCGGGACTGGCTTTTTGAGACTCGTTTTGTGGTGAACTTGGTTCATTTGGTGTATGGTAAGATGTGGGTGTGCCATTGGTGATGTCTATGAGTATTGGAAGTGTGGGAATGTCATTTGAATCAGAATGTGGTATGGTGGTATATGGAAAAGTGTTTTCATAGAAGATGACGTCTCGGGAGGTAAGGAGTTTCTTATCATCTAAATCATAGACAAAATACCCCTTTTGCCCTAGTGGATACCCAATGAAGACACAATGATGTGCACGACTATCAAACTTATGAATGAGTTGTAAGTTTGTGGCAAAATATAAGCAACCGTAGACTCGTAGGTGGGAGTAGGAGGGCGACATTTTGTGTAATCGCTCAAATGGTGTTTTGTTTGATAAGAGTGGTGTGGGTAAGCGATTGATGAGGTAGCAAACTGTTTGAACATGTTCCCCCCAAAATTTTAAGTGTAAGCTAGCTTGAAAACATAATGCCTGTGCTATATTTAGGAGATGACGATGCTTGCGCTCCACAATCCCATTTTGTTGAGGCGTGTAAGTGCAAGATCTTTGGAAATTTGTACCATTTTCATTGAAAAAGGTTTCCACCCCCCCCCCCCCTTCCACCCCCCCAATTATCAGACCTAAAGGCTTTAATCTTACAATTGTATTGCGTTTTAACCCAAACAAAAAAATTCTTAATGATTGATTGAGTTTTTGATTTGTAACGCATAAGATGAATCCAATTATATCTAGAATAATCATCCACAATAGTTAAAAAATATCGAGCCCCATAATAAGAATAGATTTTGTATGGTCCCCAAATATCACAATGTATTAAATCAAAAGGTTCATGACTTGAAATACCACTATTGGAAAATGATAAACGAGATTGTTTTGTAAGAGGACAAACATCACAAAATGTACGAGAATTAAAAGAAATATCTGGAATAGTTTTAGATAATAACTAAAGAGGAGTGGTGGAAGGATGCCCGAGACATCTATGCCAAAGGTTGGATGTGTGGTTTATGGTGTTGGATGAGGATGAACTCTAGTTCGCCTTGAAATAGTAAAGACCATTACTCTGCCTCCCCAGTCCAATCGTTCTCCTCGTAGTTAAATCTTGCATCACACAAAAATCAGGGTAAAACGTCACATTGCAACCTAAGGCTCGTGTAAGTTTGCTAATAGAGAGCAAATTCACTTTGAAGTTCGGGACATATAGCACATTGTCAACAGTCATATCATTGCAAAGTTTCGTTGATCCAATGGATTTAATTTTAGCATGTCCTCCATTTTGCAATTGTACAGAGGTATATTTAGAGGCAGATTTATTTGTAATGAGTGGATTTTTAGACACATGATCGGTGGCGCCACTGTCTATTATCCACGTGCTATTTGCATAGATAGATGAGAAATCAGTACCTGAGGTATTGATAAATGATTCAGTGTTACCAGTCTCTTTGCGAAGAAGGGTCATGATTTGGTCATACTCATTTGCAGTGAATTGTTTGGTCTCTGGCATCTCTTCATTCGAAGTAACTAGAGAGTTTGTGGATTTCTTCCCTCTTGGTTTAACATTCTTGCCATATAACTTATGTCCGGGTGGAAAACCATGAAGGAAATAGCATCGATCGACGGTGTGATAATCCTTGCCACAATAAGAGCAAGTTTTCTTGACATTCTCGGTGGCAGTTGACCGATCCTTCTCATGTGATTGACTGGATTCTAGTGAATTTCTAGAGGTTTGCATTGTTGCATATCCCATACTTTCACGTTGGGCAACCACATCAGTCTGTCTTTCTTGCTGAAGCACCAAGGCATGAACCTTGCGTGTGTCCAGGAGAGGACTCATCATAAGAATTGAACCTTGCACGATGACATATAACTCGTTGAGTCCCATTGAGAATTGCATGACCTTTTCCTTCTCCTCACGCTCAGCAAGACCTTTGATAGCCCCACAACTATAAGAAATTGGGTTGTGATAGGAAGCCAACTCATCCCAAAGCGACTTCATCTTGGTGTAGTAGGAAGAAATTGATTGTTGGCCTTAACGTAATCCCATAATCTCTTCCCGGATTTGATAGATTCGGGAATCATTCCCTTGTTCAAATCTATCCTTCAAATCTCTCCACACTTCATTAGCAGTATCTGTATAAATAATACTACTAGCAATATTAGATTAAACTGAATTCAAAATCCAGGATAATACCATGTGATTGAATCGCTGCCATGCCGGAAATCTGGGATCGGTTGATGGCGATGCTTGTATCGTCCCATCAATGAATCCGATCTTGTTCTTGGCACTCAAAGTAAATCGTATCACGCGGCTCCATTGTCCATAGTTGTCTCCTTCAAGTGGTTTCAAAACCAAAACGAGATCTGGGTGATTCGAATGGTGGATGGTGAAGGAATCCATGTTGTCTGTCATCTTCTTCATAGAAACAATCTCATCTCTTTCTTTATCTTGTGCAGCGGAAGTCATGTTTAGAACCGATGGCTCTTATACCATGTTAAATTTAGGGGGGTGTATTCAATTAAGATTCTTGGGGGGACATTTAAAGACATTATAAATCCTGGTGTATTCAATTAGAACATTTAAAGACTTTAAAAGAGTCTATATTAATATAGTGGTATTCAATTAGGATTTCTATGGACTTTTAAAGAATCCTTCCAAATCTGGGTGTATTGAATTAAGACTTTAAAAATGTCTACAAGAATCAAGGTGTATTCAATTAGGACTAGATTTTAAAGGATTTTCTTAGGTCATGGATTTTGGTGAACTTGATAGTGGGAAATATAAATATCAAATGTCATAACATGTCCTGCCTTCTCCCTAAAGATTTTGGTGGACTTTGCTCTCTCTCTCTCTCTCTCTCTCTCTCTCTCTCAAAACAGAAACGCGTTGCTTCTTCTCACTTCTTCTTTGCTCAAATAATCATGATCAATAATCTTCCCTTCCTGATTTTTTGACTGCAATCTTACACAACAACACCTAAAAAATAAAAATAAATAAAAAATAAAAATAAAAAAAAGCACATTCCACTACCACGATTAGCCCCCTTTTTTTTTTCTTTTTCTTTCCCTGTGTGTTATACACACTGGCAAGTGGCAACACATACAAGCAAAAACGTTAATTTTTTTTTTTTTTTTATTTGTCTGTGTTTTGCCTTTTATACAGATTCTATGCATTTAACTTACTTTTATTTTATTTTGCACATCACCTCCTAGAAGAGATGGTTGTGCACCTCCCTTCCACACCTAGTGGTCAGGGGTTCAAGTCCCACCATGCGCATTTTACAAGCATGTGTGGGGAGTTTTCTCCCAGTTTGTGGGAGCAGTCCGGTTGTGAGAGTTGTAGTCCTTAGCGTTTACTTAAACCAATGAATCGAAATGATACATATTTGATTATAAAAATACCCTTATATATATAACATTATGAATTTTTATTATTATTATGAAAACATATATTTTATATTACACATAACACTATAATTATAATAATTGACATCTTTGTATTGTAAAATTTGAACTAATTAGATAAATAAAAAACTATTGACATAACTTGATTAAAAAAATAATAATAATAAAGTTGCGATAGCATGCATATATATAAGAGATGAATATGTAGTAGTTATTATTATTACTATTATTATTTTGAAAAGCGCGGTAGTTATTTTTAGTTCATAAATAGTATTGTAATATATATATATATATAAAGATGATTTTTTTTTATATATATAAATGACAAGGCTATAATTTTATAAATTATTAATTATGTAATTTAATATGAAGAATAAAAAAAAAAGTAAACAAATATAATTTACATAAATTAAAAACAAAAGTCAATAATCATGAAGAAGACGATATATATATATTTTAAGTTAGTATATTTTAGTAAAAACATAATAAATTCTTTTTGCAATTAGGAATCAAGTTCCCCTTCCATCGAATTTAATTCTTAATTTGTAAGTGGGGTCTATAAAATTTAATTTCCTAAAAAATTAGTAAACGGTGGAATTCTGAAATCATGAACTTAATTCTCTTCCCTTTCCTAATTAGTAAACACGCCATTTAAGTAATTTCACTTGAGGACTATATTGGAGTTTAAAAGAAAGTAAGAATTTGAGATACACATACGGTTATTGAGTGGTGCAAATATTGCCACTTTTTTTTTTTTTTTTTTTCATTATGTAAGTTAAAACCCTTCGCTCAAGTCCGACCTTTCATGTTCAAGGGCCTAAATAATCAAGCTCGACCCTCTCAATTATATGGACATGTGGCCCTAAAATAGAGATTTGGGTACGGGCCGCCCGACCCATTTGTTACGACATCTCTAAAATGTTTTAGTTTCCTCTAAAACTAAAAAACCTAATAGAAATATTATTGAGAGAAAACTAGAAATAGCCACTCAAAACAATAAACTTTCCTTAATAACCACTTTTGAAACTTTAATTGTTAATAACCATTTTTTAAAAAAACTTTCAGTGTATGTCCATAAATTACCAGAGTACCCCTGAAAATCGTTTTATTTTAAATCTCGAAGCAAACTTGAAATCATGGGTAAATTGAAATGTTCAAACTTGAAATCATGCTTAAATTGAAATATCAAAACTTGAAATTAGGCCTAAATTAAAATATCAAAACTTGAAATTTGGACTAAATTGAAATTTTGCATTTCTTCTTCTTCCTCTTCTTCTTCCTCAAAACATTAGGTTTTTTTTTTTTTGGCTTCCCTTTTCTGCAGATCACCTCGCCGGCGAAGGGGGTTCGATTCCGTCGCCGACGAAGCAGCAGCGGACGGCGAGGAGGTCGCCTGCGCCCACGCCTGGTCCCCCGTCGCCTGTCCACCAGCCTAGTCGCTAAAATCAGCGACGCCCAACACCAGCCCAGTCGCCGCGAAGCCCAGGAGGTCGTCGGCGCTCGGCGACACCTTCACCGGCGCTCGGCGACCTCCAAAGCCCGTCGGTGAGAGAGATCGGGGAGAGAGGGAGACTAGTCGGGGGGGGGTTAGATCGTTTAGCCTTAGATATGCTTAGGCTGAGCAACAGTTCGTAATGATCGTTGAACTTGAATTCCGGTGGCCGTGATTCTTAGTATAGAATTTCAGTACGCTCTCATAAGCTTTTTTCTATCTCCTTAACGTGAAAAATGTTTTGCTATTTATAGGAAACTCCAGGTTACCGTTTGAAACAAATAGGTAGAATCATGGACTGATTGTGGGCGAGATTCTCGAAGAGATTTTCTCCCTCAGAATCTCGTTACTTGACACACTCCTGGCTGACTTGGTCTTCAGACGACCAAGTCATGCCGTTGCCTTTCCCGTTAGGCTACTTAAGTTAGGGCTAAAGTGAAATGAGTCTGGGCTTTACATTTTGGGCCTATGGGCCATTTTTGGCTACCACAATCACGATCGAAATTAAAAGTTTTCTATAAAAAAAATGCACATGTGATGAGTGATTTCAATGTTTTTACTTTTATTTTAGCCCACATATTTCTTGGAGGAAGCGTTTAATGAGACAAATTCACTTCATGATCATCAATAGATAAAAAAATAAAAAAATAAAAAATAAAAACTCGTTGAATATAATTACATTAATTTAGATAATAAGGATATATGCTCCTCTCATCGATGGTTTTCAATAATTTCATTTTTTTTTTTTTAAAAAAAATTTACAGAGAAAGTCTTTAATGATATGGATTTACCACGTTATGAATTAATAATCTTAAATTTTTGATCAAAATCACGATCACAATTGATAGTTTTCTAAAATAGAATGCACACATGATGTCTTCCATTTGACATACATAAAGTGATAAAGATACGATTGTTTGTTTGTATCTATAGATTATATTTTCTAAATAAATGCTTTAATGATATGGTTTTATTGAATATATTTCCTGAAGATGTGCTTTAATGATACGGTTTCACTGTATTTATCTTCGAGTTTAAATTCATTATCACAATCACAATTAATAATTTTCTAAAATCAGATATGCCTAATAACATTTTACATTATAGTAATGTAAGGATGTCATGGCATGCCCGTCTTCATGTTACGATTTATCGAAATCAAAACCACGTAATTACCAAAGAGGGGTCTATTTTTAAAATCAAAAGGGTAAATTGGTAATTAGGACCCAAATCCCAATATAAAATCTCCTCTTCTTCTCAAAGTCTTCCGCTGCTCTCAAATACTTTTCTTCTAAACGTGGAAACAGAAACCAAACCTATACAAATTTGAAATCCAATCCAAATAGGGTTTCTCTACCTTTTTCTTCAATACAAAAACCCTAGGCCTCCACAAATACACATTTATAAAAGCTCCCTGAATTTTCATCTGATCAATAAAGTGTATATAAGGTAAGCTCTCAAAAACCCTTGTTTGAATACTTCTCCCAACTATCTGAATAAACCCAGAAAAAATATTGAGAAACAAAGTAAAAATCAAAGCTTTATTGGAGATTAGATCAGAAGTGAGGAAAAAATATCTGGGTATCTGGTTTGGAGTGGTTTTGAGCAGTTTAAAGTATGGATGATCTCGAAAAAGCCATACTTTTTAGCTTTGATGAATCGGGTGCTGTTGATTCAGTGTTGAAATCACAAGCAGTGAATTACTGTCAACAGTTTAAGGAGAACCCATCAATATGCACTGTATGCATTGAGAAGCTTTGCTACTGCAAGCTTGTTCAGGTTCAGTTTTGGTGTTTACAGACTTTACATGAGGTTATTAGAGTTAAATATGGTGTGATGAGTTCGGAAGAGAAGGGTTTCGTTAGGCAATCTGTGTTTTCGATGGCATGTTATGATTCTATTGCTGAGAAGAGCGCTGTTAGGGTTTTAGATAGTCCTGCATTTATTAAGAACAAACTTGCACAAGTGTTGGTTACTTTGATTTATTTTGAGTACCCGATGATTTGGTCCTCGGTGTTTGTTGATTTTATGCCACATTTAAGTAAAGGGTCTGCTGTGATTGATATGTTTTCCCGGGTTTTGAATGCGTTGGATGATGAATTGATAAGCTTGGATTACCCTCGAACTGCTGAGGAAACGGCTGTGGCTGCGAGAGTTAAGGATGCCATTAGGCAGCAATGTGTGGAGCAAATAGTTAGAGCATGGTATGATATTGTGTCCATGTATAAGAATTCGGATTTTGAGGTCTGTACTAGTGTATTGGAAAGCATGAGGAGGTATATTTCTTGGATTGATATTAATTTGATTGCAAATGATGCGTTTCTTCCTTTATTTTTTGAGTTGATTTTGTTGGATGGGTTGTCGGAACAATTCCGTGGTGCAGCAGTGGGGTGTGTTTTGGCTGTGGTTTCTAAAAGGATGGATCCTCAATCGAAACTAAGCCTCTTGAAACGTCTCCAAATAAGTCGGGTTTTTGGGTTGGTGAAAGAAGATGGTGAATCGGAGTTGGTTTCAAAAATAGCTGAATTGCTTACTGGGTATGCAGTGGAGGCTCTAGAGTGTGTGAAGCGGTTGAATTCAGAAAATGCTAATGTGGTCTCAATGGAGCTTTTGAATGAGGTTCTGCCATCGGTATTCTATGTGATGCAGAATTGTGAGGTGGACTCAACATTCAGTATGGTCCAATTCCTTTCAGGTTATGTCGCCACTATGAAGAGTCTTTCTCCACTGAGGGAGGAACAACTTTTGCACGTGAGTCAGATATTGGAAGTTATTCGAACACAGATTCGTTATGATCCAACGTACCGACATAATCTTGATGTTTTGGATAAGATTGGGATAGAAGAAGAGGACAGAATGGTGGAGTTCAGAAAGGATTTACTTGTTTTGTTACGTAGTGTTGGTCGTGTAGCACCTGAGGTCGCTCAGGTATTTATCAGTAATTCATTAGCTAGTGCTGTTGTATCTTCACCAGACAGAAATGTTGAAGAGGTGGAAGCTGCACTTTCTCTTTTGTATGCACTAGGGGAGTCGTTGAGTGATGAAGCGATGAGAACTGGAGCTGGACTCTTGAGTAAGTTGGTGCCAATGCTTTTACAAACAAGGCTTCCTTGCCATTCCAATAGGCTAGTTGCACTTGTGTATTTGGAAACAGTAACAAGGTATATGAAGTTCATTCAGGAGAATACTCAGTATATTCCTATGGTTCTGACTGCTTTTCTTGACGAGAGGGGTATACACCATCAAAACGTTCATGTGAGTCGTAGGGCTAGTTATTTGTTCATGAGGGTCGTGAGACTGTTGAAAGCAAATCTTGTCCCTTTCATAGAGAAAATTTTGCAGGTATTATTTGTGTCTCCTACCTATAATAATTGTACCATAACTATGTTCATACTTCATACTTTTGCTGTGTATACTTATTCATTTGCTGTGCAGAGCCTGCAAGATACAGTTGCTCGGTTTACAAGTATGAACTATACATCAAAAGACCTTTCAGTATCTGAAGACGGTAGTCACATCTTTGAGGTATCTGGTCCCCTGCTTCTTCTATGTATAATCGGATCCATGGACAGATATATATATATACACACACACACACACACACACACTTACATTTTAGAAAAGATATCTTGAAGTGTTCGAAAATATTCTTTGGAGTGGGTTTTCGTGCTTGTTTGGTTTCTAATAGCTGTGCTAACTTTTACAGGCAATTGGTTTATTGATTGGGATGGAAGATGTACCAGTGGAAAAGCAATCTGATTATCTCTCTTCATTGCTCACTCCTCTATGTCAACAGGTTACAGATAGTTAAATATATGCTTGTTTAGGAATACCTTATCTCAATGTAGTTGAAGTGCTTAAACTTGTAACCGTTTGATTTCTGATGTACATATTCTGAGGTGTTTTTGGCATACATGTTTATGTGTCTGACACTGTCATTAATTTATATTTGATGCCTAATCATGTGAGTAATGCTATAGATATATGCTTTCTAAAGGGCTCTTGTTTGTTTTCAGGTTCAAGCATTGCTTCTGAATGCAAAAACATTAGATCCAGAAGAATCTCCTGCAAAAATTACAAATGTCCTGCTAATAATTGTGGCTATTAACTCTCTTAGCAAGGTTCTTCCTTTGACTTTGTAAATTGATATTAGTAAATTGCTTTTCATCTTAGGTAATGCCCTGCATGGCTTGCTAATTGCTATGCAACTATTTACTTATATCAATTTTAGTTTTGATTTCATTATTCTTTCAGTATTTTTTTTGTTTGAACATACTCATGTGACATGATTGTTAATTGGAGTTTTGACTTCATAAACCTGCATTTTATCCTCACAATGTGTTTTTGTGATCCAGGGTTTCAGTGAGCGCCTTGTAACTGCTAGTCGCCCTGCAATTGGTCTCATGTTTAAGCAGGTTGGCATTTGGGAGTTGTTTTTTGTTGTTTTTCTTTAAGACATAATGTCGTTCCTTTTTGTTAACTTTCCCGTTGTCAATTCTAGAATGAAGTTCAAGAAGCTCACGACCTTTAGTTCTACATTATTTCTTAAGCTCAAAAATATACCTGTTGGCCCATCTTAATGATTTTTGGTTTTCCTTTTTCTTTTTTACTGTGGTTCCAGACATTGGATGTACTCCTTCAAATTCTTATCGTATTTCCAAAGATAGAGCCTCTGCGAAGCAAGGTAGGAGTTAAATATGGGACTGTGATATTACTTTCCTTGATTTATTGACTGTTCATATTGCCTAAAGTTATTGTTTTGGTTTTCACAGGTCACATCATTCATACATCGAATGGTGGACACACTGGGAGCATCTGTATTTCCTTATCTGCCTAAGGCATTGGAGCAGTTGCTTGCAGAAAGTGAGGTATTTTAATAGCAGCTTTTAGTATAATCCTTTCTTTTTTGGATTTAAATTCTATACTTAAGAGAAGAAATGGAGTGCTACAGTGTATTGATCAATGATCACATATAAATGCTCTTTACCTTTTTTATAACTTTTGCTATTATTGTTGCTTGCGTGTGGTGGGGAAATGATCACGGAAGAAACATCTAGTTTGAACATTTTCCGCAGCTGTGTTTAGAATCTGAATGTCCTGTGATTGATTTCATGGCGTTTAATTCTATTTTTGTTAGTACCTAATCTGGCTGGTTTCCTTGTCATTGATTTATTACTATGTTCGAAATGAGTTTCCAATTTTCAACAGTGTATGAATACAGGAGAAAAACTTCTATTGATCTGTTTCACCACTATCAGTTGTGGGACAGACCAATCAAAAAGAGGGCCACAAGGCATAAAACACCAACAAAAGTGCCTTGTGGCAAACTTAATTTTTGTTTTTTAAATGGAAACAGGGGAGGCCTTTGCTGGATAAGTCCTCCTCCATCACGATGGAGGATCTGTTCTCCATCAACGGAATCCTCTGTTGATGGAGAAGAACCCCTTGTTGGAGGAGGCCTCAATTGCCTCCTCTGGCAAGGCTTTTCCCAGTGACCACCATGACCACCTGGTTTTCGTTTTTTTAAATGGCCATGTGGCATAATATAATTGTTTGAGTTTTGTGCCATGTGGCACTTTTCTATAGGTCCGTCCCACAGCTGATGGTGGTGAGACGGACCCGTGGAAGATTTTCTTTGAATATAGAGCACCTTGCAAAACCTGCTTTCTAAAGGGCGGACACATGTCGGAAAACTGATAGTTTGACTTCCTTTTGTAATTACAGTTAGTCAGTTATTAACAGAGTTTCTAATTAATAAATCCAGTTGAGTTGGTTAGGGCTTAATGCATCTGTGGTCCTCTTTAAAATTTTATTCTTTAACATCATTATTTGATTCATGATAGAATAAATGTTATACAGAAGTTTTTTGCTTATCCTTCGAAGAATAAGGCAAAACAGTAGAAATTGCTCTCATTATTATGTTTTTGTGATTATGATTTTACTGTGCTAATTCTGAGCTGAGTGTGATATCAATTTTGTACTCGCTATTTATTTTGTGATATTACTGTCTGATTTTGGATATTTTCATGTTGCAGCCAAAGGAACTTGCTGGCTTTCTTGTTTTACTCAATCAACTTATATGCAAATTCAACACTTCAGTGCATGACATAGTGGATGAAGTATTTCCTGCTATTGCTGGTAGGATTTTTAATATTATACCAAGGGATACGTTGCCTTCAGGACCTGGAACCAATACTGAGGTATGTCATGTACCTATTTCTCCAAACTTCTTAAACAATGGTTGTTTAGTCACTCGTCAAATGTTTCCTTTTTTCTTTCTTCTTGTAGGAAATGCGTGAATTGCTAGAGCTTCAGAGGACACTATATACATTTCTTCATGTGATAGCCACTCATGATCTTTCTTCAGTGTTTCTTTCTTCCAAAAGTAGGGGCTACTTGGAGCAGATTATGCAATTGTTAGTGAACACATCTTGTCATCATAAGGATTATGTCATGAGAAAGGTGTGTGTAATACTCCCAAATTTTTATTCTTCCACTTCATTTTGATCTCACAAGGATTGCGATTTCTAAAATGAGAGAATAATAACCGAATCTAAAATTTTCCAAAATTTTCCATGTATAGGCATGTGTGCAAATATTTATTAGATTAATCAAAGATTGGTGTGCCAGGCCTTTTGGTGAAGAAAAGGTTTATCTCTCTTTCCCTAAAATCTCATCCTTAATTATGTTGAGTATATTTTCTGTCTTTGATGGGGTTAATTATTAATGCATGTAGGTACCTGGTTTCCAAAATTTTATGATAGAGATCTTTGCGAAGAATTGCTGTTTATACAGCGTTCTTGACAAATCTTTCGAGTTTGGTGACGCAAATACTGTAAGGACAATTTATTTATTTATTTATTTTTTTTTTTCTATTTCTGTCTTTTATTGTTTGAAAAAAATATGCCTTACAATGTTGAAAGTATGTTAAGATGGTAGGGTAAATAAACTGTGTTGGTCTGTAAAATTGAGGTTATTATTATTTATTTGTTTTAAATGCTAGTTAAAAAAATTTATTTGGCTTATTCTCTCGGTGCTTCCTAAAAATAAAGAATTGTTATTTTGGTCCTGTGGCAGCTTATTCTGTTTGGAGAAATTGTCTCGGTTCAGAAGGCCATGTACGAGAAGTTTGGCAATGATTTTCTTGTTGGTTTTGTATATAAAAACTTTCCTTCTGCACATTGCCCACAAGATTTGGTAGAGCAATATTGTCAAAAGTTGCAGGTATGGAATTATACTCCAGCCTTTTCTTATATAACAATGGGACTATTAACACTATGGAGTTCTTATTCATGCGTGTTCTTATTCATGCATGCTAATTTGTCTATCCAGATATGAACTATCGTAGTTATCCATTTATCATTGTTTCGATGGTGTGTTGTGTACTTGTGTGTAGCATCTGTGTGTGCGGTTTAGGTGTTTTATCCGTATATTTATGAATAAAATATGATCTTTCTTGGTTTTTTATGAGGTTCAGCCTCCTTTGTGTATGATCTGGTTTCCGAGTCAAATTACAAGGGTTCAAATAAGTAACTTTTAATTCCTACATGTTTGCTCAGTCTCTATTATTCAAATAATCATTCTGCATTTCGAGTTTTCCTGGGTGCTCGCCAAGCTAGAGCCTGCCACTTTGGCATTGCATGTTATGGCCGTATAGGTGTGCATATGTTGTGTTTCTGCTAGAACTCCAAATAATTCAAGCCTTTTGAAGCTTTTAAAAGAATAGCAAGTTGAGAGAAAGTGAAGACAGAGATATCTGGAAAATCAAATTTGAATACGAGTTTGTAATTTTTAACATTAATTAAACATTTAAAAATTAAAAGCTATATTTAAGTGGTGCACTAATTATAAAATTAAATAATCAAATTATATAATATGTTCATGAGATAATTATATAATGTCATCTTTAATTTAATAATTTGATTATTTAATTTTATAATAGAGTGGTGCACCACTCAAATATAGCTTTTAATTTTTAAATTTTTAATTAATGTTAAAAATTACAAACTCATATTCAAATTTGATTTTCTAGATATCTCTGTCTTCACTTTTCCTCAACTTGCTATTCTTTTAAAAGCTTCAAAAGGTAGTCGTCCTAGAAATTTAGTTCACTCTTGCACAAATACTGGATTTAAATTCATCGAAACAGGAACTGTCTTGCATGTTATGGCCGTAAAGTTGTTTTTAAGTTTTGTTCTTCGGATAAGTGTCAATATATGCATAGCATACAGGAATGAACTGCCCTAATCTTTTTCATGCTATGAATCTTTGTTTTCGCAGGGTAATGATTTTAAGGGATTGAAATCATTCTATCAGTCGCTGATTGAAAAATTAAGACTCCAACAGAATGGAAGCCTTGTTTTCAGATAGCACCAACGGAAACAATCCAATTTGCATTATTTATCAATTCAGTTTTTTTTTTCCATCTAAAGGTATGTTGCATCTTGCGCCATCTGATTGTTTTTATTTTCCAAATCTTTATGTCGTATTTACTATAGTTTATATTGCAGGATTTCTTTTTTGTAAATATCAGTTTATGTCCATTCAGTGTGGACGATGAGGTACGAAAAAGTAAATTCTTTTACGTTCGATTTGCCTCTAGTACTTAACCGATTATAAGTGTAACTGATTTTTCCTATACTTTGATTCTGCAGTTGTAGATTTCCGGCAAAATGGTTCTTTATCGTGAAGAAATTCGTGGAGTTATAATAATTTTCATTCTCAGTTTTTTTTTTTTTCAATCTTCCTCCTGTAAAAGTAAAATGCGTGCATTCGACCAGTTTTTCTCCATGTATTATGGCGCCATGGTTTTTGTTACAACAAATTTTTGCTTGTAAAATGATTATAGTTCTCAAGTCTCACAACTTTTTTTTTCTTTTTCTTTTAAAGTAATTTAGTGTATAAACATCACTAGATGTTGCTTCATTAGAATTTTTGAAAGCATATATTTTTTTTTTCTTACATTTATTGAACCCGAGGAATTGTCAGACTGAATTAGTTTCATTTATTTAATCATCATATTTGAAAATCTTTAACATTCAAAAAATTCTATTCAATATTATGATGGGTTGATTTATGAGTCAAATTTTGATAATGTCTCTATTAGGAACTTGCCTTTTGTGGCATACTCCCTACCACAAACCTTCATTGTTTGTGGCCACTTTTGATTTGAAATTGTAGGTAGGTTTTGTTACCTTTTTGTGGGCACAAAAATGTTTATTGGTATTTTGATATAATCACGAATTTCTATTATTTCATTCTATCTATGAGCTTAAAAAAAAAAAAAAAAAAAAAAAAAAAAACCAGAAATAGCAACAATCCCAAAGATCTTTTTTTGGTGAGTAGAAATTAGGATTATTTTAAGAGAAAATTGCCAATAGATTACGGGAATTATTTCATATTTTAATGGTTTATGGCCATTTTGCAATAAATTCTTTCAATCCCTAGCCAAAATTACAAAAAATATCCCAATCAATTAATTTTTTAATTTTTTAATTTTTTTTCCCATTACTCTTCTTCTCTTCCACGACCTCTTTTCTTTCTTCTTTCCTGCTCTTTTTTTTCTTCTTCCCAGTCTTCGACTTCTTCTTCTTCTTCTCATCTTCTTCATCTCTTCTTCTTATTAAATTAAAAAATTAATTAAAAACTAATATTAAAAATTAGCCTAGAAATTACAAGAAAGCTTGAGAAACCTAGGTGGGGTGTTGGATGAGATTCCAACTCTTGAATATGGATTATTGGATGAAATTCTAGCTGGAGTGTTGAATCAAGATTTGAATTATTTTTTTTTCGATCTTTCAGATTTTTTTTTTTTTTTTTTTTTGATTCGATTTGTTTTTCCTTATTTGTGGAATTTAATTTGGAGATGATGATCTTTTCGGACAAGAAGATGATGTTTTTGGACAAGAAGATGATGTTTTCAACTTTTGTATAGGGGCATTACTGTAATAGCACAAAAATTAGGTTATAAACAATTAAAATTGGCATAATTTCACATAAGTCCCACATTTTTTGCGTTTTATCATCTTTATAAATGTCTTTCCATATTCATCACTTTAGTCCTATTTGTTTCCAAAACTCATCACTTTAGTCCATTTGATTAAATATTTGAAAATAAACTATTTTAAAACCTATGAAAGTACACTTTTGCCCTTATTACTGTTAAATTTAGCTAAAATAATTATATTAGCTTTAAATTAAAATGAAAAAAAATAAAATTATCAATAATAAAATCTTAAATAAATAGATTACAAAAAAAAAAAAATCTTAAATAAATAATAATAATAAAAAGCCATTAATTTTTTCTTATTTTGTATTTTTTTTCATAATGGATATTTATTTAGCTAAAATGATTATTTTTCATATTTTTTTTGTAATTTATTCATTTAATATTTTATTATTGAGAATTTTATTGTTTTTCATTTTAATTTAAAGCTAAAATAATCATTTTAGCTAAATAAAAATCCATTATGAAAAAAAAAATTAATGGATTTTATTATTATTATTTATTTAAGATTTATTATTGAGGATTTTATTGTTTTTCATTTTAATTTAAAGCTAAGATAATCATGTTAGCTAAATTAAATAGTAATAAGGGCAAAAGTGTACTTTCTAGGGTTTTAAAATAGTTGACTTTCAAATATTTGGTCAAATGTATTAAAGTGACTAGTATTGGAAAAAATAGGGATTAAAGTAATGAATATGAAAAGACATTTATAAATGTGACAAATCGCCCAAAAAGTGAGACTTATGTGAAATTCTACCATTAAAATTTGAAAGTAGGTTATAAACGATTACTCAATATTCTAAATGGTTAGAAATGAACTTGTCCCTTATTTTAATGTGTGTTCTATTTTTATTTTATCTACTATTCTTGAGAGATCTCTAATCTTGTCTTGTTGTTAGTTTAAAAAGAAAAAGGGTTAATATTAAAAATTTCCCCTCACCTTTGAACTATTATTGGATGTATAGTTATAAATGCTTTTATTTTAGAAACCTCCCCCATAGACTAACACAATTAGTATTCTGTTTGTGTTGATTGAGTTTAACTGTTAAAAAGTCTAAAATATCCATGTTTAAACTTCAATTATATGAATTGACAATTATACTCTCATACTTTTACTAAATGAATTATTAAAATAATAAAAAAGACGGGAATGTTAATTTGTAATGGAGAAGTTATTTTACGGACAATTTTATCCCTAAAAATAACAAAATTACAAATGAACTAGAATATGTATTTACTTATCTTTTTTTATAAATCCAACCAAATATTCATTTTCAATGTTTTTGGTGATATGGTCTTTTTGAGTGGTCTTTTCCAAAATGGCTTGCTTGAAGATCTTTGAGAAACATGATTTCATGTGAATCATACAATAAAATCTTTTTAGATTTAATGGTTCTATTTAACACATAAGTCTCTTTCTTTTTCTTTAAAAAAAAATAATAATCACACAAGTCTTTTTCTAGATTGTGATTTTGAAAATAATCACATAATCTTTTTTTTTTTTTTCATTAATCCCATCATTATATAACTCCTTTTACATCCATAATTTTTTTTTTTTTTTGGTGGCTTATTAATGCGTTTTCTCTGTAGTTGCTTTTCAATTTCCATCAACCTTCACCTCATGAAATTTTTTTTAAAAAGAAAAAAGGTTGAAACATATAAATTATTATAAATATTAAATAACAAGTCGGCACACGATTTATCAATGTTTCTTTAATTAATTCCAACTTAATATTTTTTAAATTTTTTTTTTTTATATGATATGTGTCTTTAAAATGCATGTTAATCGGATCCATATAACTTTTGAAATCTACAAAATACAAATTTATAAGTTTTTATTTATTTATTTTTCTTTAAGAAACTAATACGAATTTATAAGTAGTAAGCTGTAATCCAAACAAAAGACTTTGATTAGAATAATATTTTGGAACATTGTATAATTATCTATTTCTTTGTTTTGGAAACCGTCAAGCAAGAAAATAAGAAATACGTATATATTTTGAATTCATTGTACATTGAGTTGACTATAATTTGTCAAATATTTATTTGTTTTTCTGCCAAAGACTACCCAATTAACGAGACTATGTACGTTGTATACCTTTTTGGAAACTAAAAAGGTAAATAAAAAAAAAAATGATTTATATATATATATATATATATGAAAAAATATTATAAGGTTTGATTTCTCTTTAGAATCACCCAAAATTGACAAAAATGTATTTAATATAATCCTTTACTATATTCATTATCATTATTTTGTACGAGATTTCGACTATGTAACATTATATAGTGATTTTACTCTGAAAAATATCAAAATAACAAAATCGAATCCTAATATATATATATATATATATATTTTGAAATCCCCCATTTGATCAGTCGTATGTTATGTATTTTCTAGTTGAGAATTCAGAAACAGAGAGAGGGAGGAGATAATAGTAGGGAAGCTGTTCAGTTGAATTCACCTGTATAGGGTCCAACTGCTTACTTCTTCTTTCCTGTTCTTTGTTTCTTATTTCTCTTATGTCAACAAAAACCAAAAAAAAAGAAAAAAAAGAAAAAAAAGAAAAAAAGAGGTAGAATCACAATCGTGTATGAAACCCATTAATCATGAGCAACGGTGACACTAATGTCACAACATTAACAACTTAACCTAATTTATCAACCTACCAAACTAATTAATAATCTGACTAAGTACACAGGTCATGCACATATCATCGTATCGTTATAGATACTTAGTATCGATACGTACTCCCGATACAAAATATTATTCCAAAAAATATATTTTCTTTATAAGAACACTGTGAGCATATGATTATGTGTTTAGCATATGACTAATGAACTGATTTTGGGGAAATTGTGAACCTTTGAAAGGGACTTAGGGAGCCCACATTTTTTTGTTGCTATTGACTAATTATTTTGCAGTTAATTTTTAATTTAATTGTTTAATAAACTTTGTAATTTCAGTCATAAATGGCAATTGGATAGTATAACTTGTTTTTTACTTTCATGTGAAGCAATTGAATTTAGTAAAAAAAGATGATGTAATCAATCATGACATAGGGTGAATGAAAATGAAAGTTATAGTAAAATAAAAATTATCACATGTAGACCGTTCTATTTTTTTAATTTTTTTTTTTTGGTTTACACCATCCGGTTTCCGTTCTATTTTTTTAATTTAATTTGTACCAATATTGTATTATTCAGGACAATAACTATAGAAGACAAAAAAACTTATAATTTATTTAGATTCAATTAGATTGAAGTTATATATATATATATATATACAAACTCACTAATAAAAAAAAAATTAGTTTAATTAAAATCTTAAAAAAAGTATAGAAGAATAAAAAGTTGGTAAGAGAAGTTAAGACATAAACTTCACAACTAAATATATATTAAATAAAAATTTACGTAGGTGCTTAACTAACATTTTTAAAAAGAAATACTAATAAATTAAAGAGAATTAAAGAGAATGCAAGTGGATATTAATTAATTAAAAATAGATTTCGTCAATGTATGAACTCACTTTTCTCTTTTAGTCTCCAAAATACCAGCACGCATGGAAAACACAAATTCAAGAAATTCCAACTTAAGCTTATCATCAAATGAGCCAAGAAAGTCAATAGCTTAGAAAGATTGCCAATAAATTCATAAAATTAATTACTATTAAGTGTTAGGTTTTGGCTCATATTCTCGAGCAAATCCAATGTGAACTTCCTAAAGACGTGGGAAACATTTGGAAGTTGGAGATGGTGTTTGAGGGAGGTTTGAAGATCGAAGAATTAGATTCCGGAAGGAACCGCGACATGGGCGCGCAAGGCGCATTGACTGTGACACAGGAGCGGTTGATTTCAGTGAGATCAGCGTGATGCAGACCGCGTCATAGGCAAGAGATGCAAACCGCGGTATTATGAGCGTCATAGGAAAGTCTTGAGCATAAAGGAGTAGGATTTTGCGTGGATCAAGAATACTTGTGCAGAAGGTTTCCTTGTTGGTTTGAAACTCCTTGTAACTAGTATAAATAGAACCTTGTAACTAGATTATTTTGTGTGGATTGAAAGAACATCTGTAACATCAGAGAGTTGGTGAGATCCGGGGGAGACCCCAGGGAATATCCGGGGAGGGATCCGGAGAATATCAGTGTATTAAGTTAGAGATTCGTGGGTAATATTTAGAGGAGACCTAAGGGATATTGAAGGGTTCTCGGTGAGGATCTTGTGAGCGTTGTGAATTGAGAGTCATGATGTAAAGCTCAGTTGTGAGTCACAATTAAGTTACTAATCTTTTCCTAATAATATTATAAGTAAATGGTAGTTGATAATCTATTCTCAAGTTGTATAATTATAAGTAAATGGTAATTGCTAATCTATATTATATAAGTTGAATAATTGAATATATTTTCACACTTAATAATTCTTAGTTGTTAAAAATTTAAAATGAATATATTTTTACACTTTCTTTATTATAGTTATTTTAATCATTAATTCTATAGAGCATTTAGAGTGTAAATATGTAATATATATAATTAAGTTACATTAAAATAAATAAATAAATAAATAAAAATAAAAATAAAAACCTTAATTTCAAAGGTGGAAGTTGAGATTGTCCGGTTGGAGTCATATCCTCCTTCCCCAGCTCTTAAATTTGTAATAGTTAAAAAATTAGCTCAAACTAATTAATGTTAAATATTTCTTAATCTGTATTTATTTTTTAATCCTACCAATTTTTTTTTTTTTTTTTTGGTTGGATAGAGTTTAAATGATTAACTCTCAACCATCTTTATTTAAGTAAATCAAATATTTGTAAATAAGAGTGAATCTCTCATGAGGGATTTCTTATTTTAATTTCGGTAAGAACCATGATGAAAACACATCGACTTTAATGAATTTTAATCTGAATTTTTTTGTGGATGATGATTTCAATGAAATCTACATATAAACAAAATTTGAGAATTTTTCGAATATTATAACTATTTTTCTTGAATTTTCCTATATTTCGCCTATCTTCCGATGCCTTTATATTTAACAAAATTTAAGAAAAATAGTTATAGTATTCGAAAAATTCTCAAATTTTGTTCAATTAAACCTAATTAAAATATATTTTTTAAATTTTAATGAAAAAAAAAAACTTAAAGGGAATGCAAATAGATAATCAACAATGTAAAACGGCTCAAGCACGCACTATGACGTACACACAAAGAATTTTAGCACATGTCCAAACAAAACAAAACAAAATCCATAGACTTAATTGATTTGATTTCTTAATTAAAATCAAAGTCAATATGGGGCCAAATTTCATTTTTACTCAAAATCCACTTTGATTGAAGACTTTGTTAAGACTTATGACTATAAATTTTAATTAAAGATTTAACACACACGAGTATTTATTATAAGATTTTGTACATCATTAATTCGTCACTGGATTGAGATGATCATCATTTGTTAATATCATGAACTCCACTAATTTTAAACATCTGCATTCAAAATCATGACACTTTTGATCGACGACGTGTTTAGGTTTATGTTAAATCTAGATTTTTTGATCTAAAAATAAGTACTCCTTAATTAAACATGATTGGTTATATTAATTTTTGATCAACAGAGAAATTATACTTCTAGATTTGATGTTGAGTTCCACTAGGTTTTGAAGGTTTCCATGATATTTATAAACATTTGATCAATACGTACCATTCATGATCAATCGCAATTTGTGTATATCAAAAAATAACTCTTCATCATACATTTTATATATATATATAAAATAATTCTTTAGTCAAGTCGATCGTGATTTTATTTTCTCTATATTAATCGAATCAGGGAATGACCCATTATACAGTTATGTACTTATTTTTAAGTTTAGATCAATATAGAAAGGGTGTGGATATTGCCACCAATAAATATGATAAGCACATCCTACACCCATGTCTAAAATTTAAAATTAAATAATTACTATATGCATCCATCTTAATGCCAACAATACTCTTATTTAAATGAATGTATTCATTTTAATACAATTTATTTAAATACCCTCTTAAGCTAGTTATTAACACACCCAATTTTACAAATGATAAATTCTTAAGTTCTTCATGCTCGAAAAGATAGTACAGTCGTTGTAAGTTTTTTGCTATCAACAACTACATTAGATATCTTCTCTGCATTTACAAAACTCAAGCATCGTCTATGTTGCTAATAATCACATTCCACAAAGTTTGGGACACCAGAGGTGATGCTCTCAACATCATGGCCAATCACAAATTTGAACTCAGTTAAGCGCCGGGAATTCCATGCTATGCTTTTTTGAATGAACAGTTCGAGAAGCTCTACTTTAG
The DNA here is from genome assembly GCA_954870605.1 of Acer campestre. Classification (NCBI taxonomy): domain Eukaryota; kingdom Viridiplantae; phylum Streptophyta; class Magnoliopsida; order Sapindales; family Sapindaceae; genus Acer; species Acer campestre. The sequence goes on from OX940799.1 coordinate 62,414,176, forward strand.
GGAAATGAAAACAGAGAGAAATCAACTCTGTCAAGTTGCTGATATATATTACAACAAATTTCACATCCTCATATCACGATCTCCTGGATACACAATGATATGTACTGCTATTTTTTTTAAAAATTACTTCTCAATTATTGATAGAGTTCATAAAATAAATAAATAAATAAAACGTATCTTTGTATGATCAGAGTCCTCTGAAAATTCTTTTTCCATTACATTGTTTATAATAATGGGAGATTTTGATACTGGAAATAGAATTAGAGTTTAAGTAGGGTTTAGTTTTTTTTTTTTTTTCTTTCTTTCTTTTTTTTAATAAAGAGATATAGTTGAAGATATGTGTATAATTAATGGGTGTACATAATTTTTTTTTTTTTTAGTTAAACTAATTTGTCCTTATTGATAAATTTCTATTGGGATATTTTTATAATTAAATTTTTTATTAAAATATTAGAATACTTATCATATACTGGCAATATTGGCACCCATATAGAAATTATACTTATAAAATTGAATATTCCCAACTGTACACAACTTGAGAACATTGTTATAAGAGGGAAATTAAGGTGGGGTTGCTTGTCACACAAAGTCAATATACTTGGGTTTTTTTTTAGCCTCAAAATCAAAACCTGTAAATCAAACAACCTTTGTTTTCTCACTAGAACTGAAACATATCTAAAACTTCATCAGAGAAAAAAGAAAAAGAAAAAAAGACCTGAAGACAAATTTAAGTCTCTATATATATCCAATCAAGTTATCTTAGAAGTTAAGTTCTAGCTATCAAAAACCTGAAACAAAACCACCATGTCTCTCAAAAGAGTTATCAGCTGGAAAATCCTCCTCCCAAGTTGTGCTAAATCCAGGAAAATAAGAAATTCTTCTTCAGAGCCTAGTAAATCCAATCTAATTTCCAAGCAGGTTTCTCTCCAGAGACTATCACTTTCTGATGTGAGCAACCCCGGTTCTCCGATTTCGCTTAGTGATCTATCAAACTCCCTGGTGGGATCAAATCTGCATATCTTCACACTCAAAGAGCTAAAAGAGATGACTCAGAATTTTTCCAAGAGTGAATTCCTTGGAGAAGGCGGGTTCGGTCCGGTTTACAAAGGCTACATTAGTGACAAGCTCAGGCCTGGATTGTTGGAAGCACAACCTGTAGCTGTTAAAAAATTGGATTTGAAAGGCTCTCAGGGACACAGAGAATGGCTGGTATTTTTTTTTAGTTTATTTTTATTTTTATTTTTATTTTTATTTTTTTTATTTTAGAAACGTGTTTTGAATTTTATATGATTTTGATTGATTTTGATTTTTTTTTTGATTTTTTGGCTAGGCTGAAGTGATATTTCTTGGACAATTGAAGCACCCCCATCTTGTGAATTTGATTGGCTACTGCTATGAAAATGAGCACAGGCTCTTGGTGTATGAATACATGGCCAAGGGCAATTTAGACAATCAACTGTTTAAAAGTATATAAATTTCTGCAAACTTGAATATTGTTTAAAAGTCTTTATTTATTTTTTAATTCTGTTATTGATAATTAAATGTTTTTGAATAATGTAGATTACTCTGAAACATTGCCATGGTTGACCAGAATCAAAATTGCAATAGGAGCTGCACAATGTCTGGCTTTTCTTCATGAAGAAGAAAAACCAGTCATTTACAGAGATCTCAAAGCTGCAAACATCTTACTAGACTCAGTAATTTATTTTTTTTTCCCTAGTCTTTCTTGCATTTTACAAGAAAATATCATATTCTATGACCAAACACCTCATATTTGTTTTTTGTTTTTTTTCAGGATTACAATGCTAAGCTCTCTGATTTCGGATTAGCAACAGATGGTCCACTGGGAGATAATTCTCACATCACTACATGTGTCATGGGTACAGAAGGCTATGCAGCTCCTGAATACATAAATACTGGTAATTAAGATTACTAACACATAGCCATGGGGCGATCAGATTGTTTTTGAAACCCGTTTTCTGTTTTACGAATCTAAAAACGGGGAAAAATATGTTTTTACAGGCCACTTGACGAATATGTGTGATGTTTATAGCTTTGGGGTGGTTCTTTTAGAGCTGCTGACCGGGAAGCGGTCTGTGGACAAGAACCGTCCAAAAAGAGAGCAGGACTTGGTAGAATGGGCAAGGCCAATCCTGAAGGACTGTCACAGGCTTAACCAAATTATGGACCCGAGACTCGAGGGCCAGTACTCGACCGAGGGGGCTAAGAAGGCGGCTGCACTGGCTCATCAGTGCCTGAGCCACAGTCCCAAGTCCAGGTCGACCATGAGAGTTGTGGTCAAGACTTTGGAGCCCCTCCTAGACTTGACTGACATCCCAATTGGACCCTTTGTGTACACAGTAAATCCTGAAGGGAAAATTTGTGATGAGCCAAGAATCAGAAAGGTCCTTGAGGAAATTGGAGAGAAAAAGTACTTCGAAAAGGGGCGAATCAGGCATCAGAAAGGTCGTAAACACCACCACCGGCGTCGGATCAAGGCATCATCAAAGTCTAGAGCTGTACATTCTGACACTACTTTGTACAAAGCTCTTGGAACTAGTCTGTACACTCCCAGGAACTAGATCAGGAATGCTGATGGAGGGACACATAGTTTAGCATTTCACAAATCACACAATATTATCTTATACAATTTTTTTTTTCTTTGTATTTTCTACTTTTCCGATTTGAAACTTTTGAGTGTTGTAATTACAGTTGCAGTTGTTTTTTGATCTCTTAAAAGCAGAAAATTGTTTTTCAGAATGATCATGTGTCTCCAAATTTCCTATGATTTATCCTAATTTCTTGGACTGAAACATACAAAGCACTCCAGCAATTTTGTCAATCTTATATTATTTATTGGTAGGGTCTTTCTTTGGTTAGATCGATCAAAAAATTCAAAACCGAAGTTACATAATGTTGTGAATCTGGTTCCACAACGGATTCCATAATGTTTAGGTTACAAATATTTATTTACATAACATTGTGGAACCGATTTCAACACATTATGTAACTTCGATCCTTAAATGTAATTTTCTTTCAAAACCGATATGACTAAGGAATAATCATTAATGGGTATACCTTGTACAGTATGAACCAATTGACATAGGAATCCACATGGTTTAGAAAATTTCCGAATATCCCTCTCGAACGAAGATTTTTGATGAATATGTCATTAATTTAGGAAAGGTTTATAACGAATTCCAGAACCGTCAGAGTCCAGCCGTACTTGATGAGGACAAAAATTTCCAACTTATCATCCAAAATTCCTGTAGGAAGAATGAGAAATAATAATCATGCTGAGGGACTTGCCCACTAGTGCAACTCTGCCTAATATCTTCTGAAATTGTGTGGTTAGCTTGCTCAATTGATTGAATCCCAAATTCGTAGTCAATGTTATTCTAGCTTGGCCTGTTCAAAGTTCAAACAACTAAAGAGAGGGTCTGGTTTTTCAAGTCCTCTGTAGGGTACCAACTACCAAATTCTATTGTCCTAGAATATATATGAACATGCTTGTAGAGTCAGGAAAATGACTTGCATTTATTTCCACCATTCACCAAACCCAATCCAATCGCTCAAAGTCAGATACAATGAACTATGTTATAATCTATTCATAGTATTTTTTTTTCCTCTTGTTTTGATCCTTAAAAACCTCCCATTTAAAGTCTAGGTATACATTAATAATTATCAGGTCTGGGATTCTGTACGTTTTTTCCTGTAGAATCTCGACTCTATAACGTTACAAAGTTGAATTCTGTATGAAAAAATGTACGGGATCCCACTCCTGAATGGTATAATGTATACATTTGGTAGACTTGAAACAAAAATTCTATTATTATAATTTTTTATGGTGTAAACATTTAGGGACTTCTCTTGACACTTTGGCTAATATTACATGCATAAAAATTCTTTATTGCGGACAGTCCATTTCAGAAACAATTTTTTTTGGTATCGAGGATATTGGACTTCATCTAGGTACCCATTAGCCCGTCCTCCCCAACTGTGTGACTTGCCATGACTTGTATATTGGATTATGGAGTAGGACAAATAGAAATACAAAGTTTCAGAAACAATTTATTATTATTATTTTTTTGTTAAGAAAATTATTATTATTATTATTATTATTATTATTATGATGTGATAGATCTTACAAATTTGTCAATGATAAGGTGGTTCAATCAAGATTCTCTTCGATTTAAAAGTCTTTAAACAGAGCAAATAAAATATATAAATATAAAAGCCATTCTAGACACACTTCATACTTTCTAGAAGAAATCCTCTATTTGTTTTTATATTATAAATAAAATAGTACAATTAATTTATTTATTAGAATAAACAGAGCAAATAAACTATATAAAAATAAAAGCCATTCTAGACACTCTATATACTTTCTAGAAGAAATCCTCTATTTTTTTTTTTTTTTTATATATATAATTCTATACTGATATATATTTTTTTAAATAGTACCATAAATTTGTATTAATTAAAATAAATTCACTAAGAATCAAAAATCAGAATTTATATTGGTGCATTCCATTAAATTTTTCTCCTGTAATTAATTTATATGTTTTTTTTTTTTAAAGAACTGAATTTTAATTTATTTCTACACCTAACCTTTTGAAGAAGTACAATTTGTACAACTAGATTATTATTCAACTCAAACAAACATCTTGTGCAGATAACTGTTATTACTAATAATTAATTTAATGTTATAAAATTGCATGTTTATGGTTATATATATATATGGTGTGTTTTGTGCTCATGTCTTCTTTATTTTATTGTTCAAGAACATGTTGCAGCAAAGATTCTCTATTTTTTCAACTAAAATATAATTGTAGATCTGATAACGTAATTGACTGTGAGTAGCTACGTACTTAAATCGTACTCATAACTTATGTGATTGTACATTTTTCCTTCACATTAGTGATAGGGATTCGAGTCTCATCTTTGATTATAAAATCATAAAATGTGTGGAGAACTCTCTGCGATCCTCTCCTGTAATGTGAATTGTTATCCAAATTGTGCTACATAGGTTGATCTTGTCGATTCTGGCATTTGTAGTGGTTGATCTGATCAGATTTCGGCAGACCCACAGTGTGAAATGCCTAAATCTTTAATGGAAAATGTTTCTCAAATTTACTATTTTAGGATAAACTTGTGTGAGGCAATGGTTTCTGATCAATCTCAGGAATTCATACGAGGACAGTGACATATAAAAATCACCCAAATTTAGTAGAGAGAATCTTTGAAATTTGTATATTGTTAGAAGTTCAAGATATTACCTCATGATCAAAAACAAATAAAACATGTTTAACGAGCCAATTCTAGAAAGTTTATATGATTTCTAGAAGAAGTTCTCTATTATTATTTTCACCTACCGACGATTTTCAGGAGCAGAAACAGATTGTGAAAAGCTAGAAAATGATTCAGCTTAAATGTGTTTATATCTGTGAATGGGAAAGCTAGAGATTATGTTTCAGCTGAAACATACAACTGCAGAGAAGACTAATACGATACAAATAAAAAAAAAAATCACTTTCAATCAAACCACAATTACATCATAATAAGGGGTACTTCTGGTCAAGATGGTTCTAAATTTTTTTGTATGGAATCTCAATTGGCACCGATGCAAAATGAAAAAAATATACATTCTGAACTAATGTTAATCGTGATCCCGCACAAAAACTTTTTGGAATGTCAAGAGCAGAAATTTTCTGTTATAATAAAACCACAACTTCAAGTGGATACTGAATCACCACTGTCTAAATGTCTAATGTGGCTAGGGCCGGTCCTGAGATTTTCGGAGCCCAAGACGAACTATAGAAAATGAGGCCCTCGATACTCTATGCATGTTTACTTGATTTTTTTTTCCTAGTAAATACTTGTAAAAATCAATATAATAACTCAAACTCGGGACTATAACACAGCAAAATAGCAACAAAAAAAAAAAAAAAAAAAAGTTACCAAAATAATTTTTTTATAATTGCATCAAAGAATATATCATTTAAACATTACTCATCTCACATTTTTAGAAGCAAAAATATTAATTAAGCTTAAATAAATAAGGGTTTTTGAAAATGGAAAAAAATGTATTGATTTATTTACATTCGAAACAACGACTTCTGAATTTTTGTATCAAGAGGGTATTGCGTTTTTTTTTTTTTTTTTTTTTTTTTTTTTTTTTTTTTTTTTTTTTTAAGAGATATAAAATAGGATTATTTGTGACAAACATGTGTGTTTCTAAGATTTAACCCACCGCCACCCTTGATTCAATGTTGTTGTTGTAAGAATGATGAATGAGTTTCCATTGGTGAAGTTATTTACGGGTTAGGTTACCATTGGTGGGCCTTTAAAAAAAATTATGAATAACGATATTTACGCCCTTTAAAAACTGTATGTACACCCCAAATTTAGTAAATTTTTAAAAATTCAATATTATCCTTGGTAAAATTACTTAAAGGACTAAATTGTTTTTAAGTACACACCAATAATTATTAATTGGTTTTATATCAATCCTTTGTAAAAAATAAAAAGGAAGTTTCCTATTAATTGTTTGATATGATAGTAAAAACCTTTCTATTTTATCAAACCTTAACTTCTATTTTAAATACTAATTTCAATTTCTTTAATGGAATACAAATTGATTGAGTTGACAAACAATTTACTGCTATAATTGAGTGAAACAAAAATCAATACCAACAATAAACTTTCTTATAAACAATTATTTAAAAAAAAAAAAAAAATCTTAGGATCAAGGGAATTGAGATATACTGTTGTTTGCTGAGAGCCTCTTTTTACATAAAGAATTAAAAAATTAAAAAATTAAAAATTAAAAATTAAAAAAAAAAAAAAAAACAGTTTTAATGCAATGAATAGAAAATTTTTTCATACAATTTTTTAGTGACATCAAATGTTTTTGCAGGAATTAGAAATTATTTTTTTAAAGAGAAATTATTTATTTGAATAAAAAGATATAAAATAATAAAATTTTAATAAATCTAGTTAGATAACAAAATAGTTGATGTGCTAACAAAAATATAATACAATAAAATTAAAGAAAGGGTATTTTTGGTATTAAATGAGGTTTATTTACTAACTAGAGATTTTTAAAATATTTTAGGGGGGTGTATTTACAAAAGGGGTGTACATACAGTTTTTGAGGGGTGCCAATATCGCCCCTAAAAAATTATATGTATATGGTGGGCGATTTTAAAAGTCATTTATAGCATGTTTCGTTTAAAATCTTTTATGGACTATACTTTAAAGAGTGTCGATAGTTACACCCCTTTAAAACTGTATGTACATCCCAAATTTATATATTTTCAAAATTTCAACATTACCCTTAAATTAAATTAAATATTTTAATAAAAAAAAAAAAAATTGGTACAAAGGAGGGCAAAGCCCAGACCAAGAAAAACAGCTAAGAGAGAGGGGCGATCAGGCAGTGCCTGAAACAAGATAGACCATTAGCGTTGACCTCCAAAGATAACCAATAAATATTTACTTTTTCAAAAAATATATATATATATATCTTAAAAAAAAAAAAAAAAAAAAACTAAATCAAATTAAAAATAATAAAGAAAAACAAAAATCCAAATCAAAAAGTGGGTAAAACATTATCATTCTACCAGAAAAGATGGAGGAGGGCCCCCCATCATTAAATTAGATAAAGATGGCCTCCAAAATTCAAATTTAAGAGCATGACTCCTTTCACTCTTTTAATTTTGTATTTTACATTAAAAAATAAAAAATAAATAAATAAAAAAACACCTAACATTCTCTCTGGAAAGATAAAGACGTAGGATAGGAGATGTCTCCATTTTTTTTATGCGTATGTAAAATAAAGAAAAAAAAAAATGAGATCCAACAGATATTAAAAGGTCCAAAAAAAAAAAAAAAAAAAACTTATATTTTAGATATATTTTATAATTTTTTTAGTTATAATATTTTAAAAAATTAATAAAAGTTCATATTTGGTAATGTGTGGGTGGGGTGTGATTACCGGATTTCATATTTTAAAAAATTATAATGAGGTGTACCTATAAAAAGGGGTGTATATACAGTTTTTTAGGGGTACAAATATTGCCGCTATATTTTAAAATCAATTTTTTGTTTTAACTACAATTTAGAGGTCATTTAAAATTGGGGGCCCTAGACGGTTGTCATACTAGGCTCCCCGTAGGGTCGGGTCTAAATATAGCTTAGTGGAGAAACACTCATTCAACCTGATAATATCCAACATTAGAATGTTGCCACCAACGCATGATGTGGTATGTATATATATATATATATAAATATATATATATATATAAAAGACAATATTTGCACCCCTTAAAAACCGTATGTACACTCCAAAATTAGTATATTTTTAAAAATCCAATAATACTCTTGAGTAAAATTACTAAGAGGATTAATTGTTTGTTAGTACACTCACCAATAATTATTAATTAGTTTCCTATTTTAATCTTTTGTAAAAAAATTTCTTATTAATGGTTTGATAATAACATATATCATAAAAACTCTTTCCATTTTAATAAATCATAGATTCCCTTTTAAATATATTTTCAATCTTTTTTAAGGAAATACTAATTGATTGCTAAGTATGAAAAATGAATCAAAATCATGAGATAAATTTGGTTGTGAAAAAAATAAGTTTTATATTAATTTTTATTATTTTTGTTAGAAGAATAAAATCATTATGTATATAAACAGACTTTTGATTAACTATATTGTCTATATTTTTTATTTCTTTCAAACACACTTTAGACTTTTTTTTGTTAAAAAAATATATTATATGTTTTTCAATTTCATTGAACACAATTTTTTTTTATATATATTAGAAATATCATTTAACACCTATCTACTTCCACATCAATTATTCAATTAGGATATAGCACAAATCTTGTATCCCAACTCAACAACTCTCTCAAACAGAAAATGGTTCTCTAATATTAAAAAAAAAAATAAAAAAAATCTTAAAATGAATTTTTAACAAAAAATGGAGTTTGATTTTTTAAAAAACCGAGAAGAGAAAAGAAGTAGGGAAAAGAAAGAATAGTAAAAGAATTAAAGGTAACAACAAAATTTGAAATAATAAAAAAGTAAATAACATAAGAATAGTTATAGGTGGTGTGTACTCATAAAAATACAATACAATACAATACAATATAATTAAAGAAATGATATTTTTGGCATTAAGTGGGGTTTAATTACAAATTAGAGATTTTTTTTTTTTTTTTATGGGTGTGATTATGAAAGGGTGTGTATATACGGTTTTGAAGAGTGTCATTATCGTCACTCAAAAAAGAAAAACACAGAATCAAATCGAAGTACGATTCAACCCACAAATCTTAAGTTTATATGGGCTGGATTGAATGATTTTCTCGGCCCATATATGTAAAGGCCGTAATTTGTTTCTGTTTTAATTATTGCCATTATATTTTGATTAAAAACAATTGTTAAATTTTATTATTTACAATTATATCATTATGTTATTTTATATATATTTCATAATACATTTATCAAATAAATTAACTGTGGTATTTTGAATAGAATCAATTTATAATATCATATACCAGCAATGAAAAGAGTATTATGCCTGCTTCTGAGTTGTGGGACTCTGCAAGTAATTTCTTGAATGATTTTCGGGTGGCTAATGGTGCTGTGCAGTCCAATCATGCTGAGCCCGTTTTGTCCCATCAATGGCAAGCTCTGAGGTTGGGAGTCTTCAAAATTAACATTGATGCCGCGATTTATTCTGCCAATGCAACTTCTGGTGTTGGGGTGGTGATTCGGGACAGCGATGGTCATGTTAGAGCATCTCTCTGTCAATCTTTTCGCGCCAATTATCAGCCCCTTGTCGCTAAGGCTTTGGCCATTAAAAAAGGGGTTCGGCTGCCTTTGCTAAGGGCTTTCTCCCGGCTGTTTTAGAGTTAGATTCTCTGAATATTGTGAATGCAATTAATGGGGAAGAGGTTCCAATTTCTGATGTGGGGATGGTTATTCATGATATCCTCTGCTGCCTAAAAGATGTTAGTGTGATTTCTATTGATTTTGTTCCTAGATTAGCTAAAAAAGTAGCTTATAGTCTCTTCAAGCTTGCTCTTAGCATGATGGTGAATTTCTTTAGCTTAATGACTGTCTGTTAGCTGTGAAGACTCTAGTCTTGGATGAGTATCCAAGTTTTTTGTAAGGTTTGTTTTTGCTGAATGAATTCCTTTAAAAAAAAAAACAAAAAAAAACAAAAAACAAAAAATCCTACTTGGTACAAAAATTTTGCTCAAGATTAATGTATTTTAAATGAATTGAAAAGTGATTTATAAGTATTAAAACATTCATCATGTCATTCCGTATTTTATATGAAACTTTAAAAAATAAAAAATAAAAATTTACTATCCGATACGGGTTATAATTTTTTTTTTTTTTTCTAGAATAGAGATATATAGTTAATAATTAATTCATGTGTCTCACAAAAAGATCAAATCCGATCAATTATTTTATGGTATAATTGCATTGTGATGAATTATTTAGAATCAATTATTTTATGACGCCTTTTAAAAAAAAATAAAAAAAAGTTCTATCACACAAAAGAATCATTATACAATCTAGATTCCTTTAACTCTTAATTCGTCCAAATTTCTGGTTGTTTTATTGTCAAATATGCTCCATATTTGACAAAAAAACAAAAACTGCAATTTTTCTATTTCCCATAATTATATTCCACATAATAATTGATATACCCCATTGCTCATGCTTCACATGGCTTACAAAACAAACAGGGCTGGCCCATGTGGGCAACAAACCCAGCCATTTGCTGGGGCCTCTAATGGGCCTAGTTTTTTTTTTTTTTTTTTTTTTTTTTTTTTTTTTTTTTTTTTTTAAAACCAAGAATCTCAGGATCTAATTTATTTAATTTTAAACAGGGTCCAATTTCAAACTTTTTACTGTTTTTATTTATTTATTTTTCTTTTCAAATCAAAGCATAATGAACTAATTCAATTAATCAAAAATAAACTTCAAAGGCCCGATATACTTGTAATTTTGATTTATGAGACTACACTATTTAAAACAAAAACAAACAGCAAATTATTAAAAACAACAACGACGACATAAATGCTAAGGTTCTAAATGAATAAAAAATTTTGATAGTAGTAGTATAATTAGTAAATTTGCACTTCAGAAAGCAAGAAGAATAGAAATTTAAACAATGTTTTGTTTTTATGTTATTATATACGATAAATCTTTTTTGTTTTAATTTATGTGGATTACATTATCAAAATATCTGGCCCTGAAAACAAAGCACATTATTTTAATTTAATTGTATTATTTAACCTTTTCATATATATATATATATAAAAGATAGAGTCACATGTTCTAAAATTCATAATAAATCTTTCCTAAAATTTTGAAATTTAATGATAAAAAATCGCCTAATTATATATATATATAAACTAAAATACCTCATTAAGTTACAATATTGATTGCCACAAATTATACTACAATATAAATATTTCTAATATTAGATGCTGTAGTGGATGATTCATCCACTAAGTGCACTAGCAAACTTTTTTAATAAGCACATAATAATAAAAAGTACTTGTTCCAAATACACTACTTTTAAAAAAAGCACTTCCAGTCAACCCTCACAATCACTTTACATCTCATAAAGATGAGCAGGAAGCCTAGGCTCCACCACAGCCTCAAGTGGGTACTTTTTAGGAGTTGAAAGTCCAAAAACCTCTTCCATATTCAAATCCTCCACCTTCACATGTTCAGGCAACTTCCATGTAAAACCATGCAAAAGATTTGCCAAACTTGCTTGGATCACCTTCAACCCTAGACTGTATCCAGGACACATCCTCCTACCTGCACCAAATGGTAGCAGCTCGAAGTCGTGTCCCTTTACATCGATGGATTTCCCCAAGAACCTCTCTGGATGAAACTCATTGGGGTTTTCCCATAATTCAGGATCTCTTCCGATTGTCCAAACCATGACTAGGGCTCGAGTGTTCTTCGGGATGTCATAGCCCGCAACCTTGCAGTCCTCTCGGGTCATTCGGGGCACGAGAAAGGGCGCTACCGGATGTAAACGCATGGTCTCTTTAACAATGGCATCGATGTAAGGGAGATTGACAATGTCTTTCTCTTCAACCCATCTCCCCTTGCCAATCACTCTGTCCAATTCTTCTGTTGCTTTGAGGAATATTTTTGGATTTTTGAGTAGCTCAGAAATGGCCCATTCCACTGTAACTGCTGAGCTCTCTGTCCCTCCAGCTATTAAATCCTGTGAAAAACATCAATAAGAAGACAAACTTTTTATGTTTCTTTCTTCAATGAAACAATCAAACAATTATTACACAATGTTATTCACATGTGTGTATATATATATATATACACGGGATATATATACGGGAGTACATTTCAGATGATTGTCACATACGATAAATCATGATCCTGTATGAAAAAATATATATATTCGGATCCTACATATATTAATTTATTTGTTTATATATATATATGTATTGTTGCATCACATAAATATGAATACAAACAATATCTATGGATATATATTTCACAAACAACCTCCTTTCAAACTATGCAAGTAAAATTTCTGATAAATTACTGAATATCAAATTAGGTTTCTGATGAATTTTGAAATTGTAGTAACGGTAAAAATGAAATAAAATTTATGCTACACATTACAAGATTAAACCTGCTTATAATTATAAATATACTCCATCAAATTTTATTCAACCTAATCTTTTCAAAATTGATGGCTATATATATATATATATCCCATGAGCCCACTGCCCACTTTGTTCTGTCGATAAAAAAACAAAAGTTAAATTAATTATAATGACTTGTCTATGTTTATTTAAATCAGAGACATGCATGGCCCATAACCGTATAATAAATAGCTAGTGCATAAATATCCTTTTAAATCTTGTTAAATTATATATATATATATATTAATGATCAATATTCAAGAGCTTTGGAAGAAAAGATTCAAATGATAATAATATCCTTTAAAAAAATATATTTACCTCCTAATTTTGTGTTTAATGTCATCAATTGTTATATGAAAAAAATATAAATATAACATATGATCTTCATTTGTCACATATATATATACACGATCCCGTTATGGTCAATGCATGCATACTGATGTAACTACATCGGTACCAATGCATGTGGATCATTGATTATAGAGAAGCTTTACCAAGGACATACACTTTAAGTCAAAATATGTAAATCTAATGATCTACATCCGATGCATCGATAAAGTTATATATATGCAGACTGACTTAAATATATATATATGTATGGGGTCCGGGCTACCAGTCAATTATTATATCTATTTAATTAAATAATCAGTTTAGAAGTCTCCAGGAAAATGAGTTTTCTAGTGATCCCACAAGCGACAAAAAGTAGTGGTTGACAAGATTCTTTTTGTTTTTTTTTTTTTTGAAAGAAACAGGATTTTCCATGGTCCAAAATAAAAACAGAAAAAATATCACTACTGAGTACTGACAGTGAAAATTAACCAATTGGAATTAAAAATACTTGAAAATTTTAAACATATCAACCACTTGTCACATATGATACTGTATATAGAGTTTATCTACTCGATAATATATATTCTTGTACGTAAGTAATTTTAGTGACTGACAATTATTTTTCGAAAAATTAATTACCTGTGTAAAAGCCTTGACTCCATGTCTTTCAAGCTTGATTTCAAGATTGGGATCATCCGCTAACTGCAAAAGCACATCCACCATGTCTTTGGCTTGATAATTCTCAATTCCTCTTCTTCTCTCATTGTGTTTATCCAAAACATGTTCAAGAAATCTGTCAAATTTCTTGGCTAAAACTTTCATTCTCTTGATGTAACCTTGCAAGTCCAAGAACGCTAACCAGGGAATCGAATCTCCAATGTCTAATACCCCATTTAGCAGAAACAACTCATCAATCATTTCCTTGAATTCCTGAGGAGTCACCACCTCGTTTTGATCATGATCTTCTACTGTGTATTTCTTCCCCAAAACCATCCGGCTTATCACGTTCAAGCTCACATCGGAGAGATGATCTTTCAACATGATAGGCTTGGCACATGACTTGTACATGTTTCTGAGAAAGAGTTTCAATTCTTCTACTCGTATATACTCGAATGATTCGAGGCGTTTCACGCTAAACAGCTCCATCAAACACATTTTCCGGGCCTGACGCCAGTAGGGGCCGTAGGGAGACCAAGTGATGTCGGAATAGTTGTAAGTTGTGTACTTTCCGGCAGCTATTTTGGGCCGGGAGGCGAAGATGACATCGTTGGTTTTCAGGAAGTTCTTGGCCATTTCGACTGAAGAGCCCACCACAACGGGGTATGACCCGAATTTGAGTTGCATAAGGGGTCCGTATTTTTGTGAAAGGGCGTGGATAGACCGGTGAGGAAGTGGGCCTATGAGGTTTAGGTTTCCAATGATGGGCCACGGTTTTGGACCCGGCGGTAAGTTGAGTTTAGGGCGGCGATGGAGGCGGCAGGCAAGGAGGATTAAGGTTAGGGTTGCCAGCCATGCTGCCAAGTATGGAACCCAAGAGGGAATAGTAGTACCACTAATGAGCTCCATTGATGAGAAGTGTAGAGTATGCTGATTTGGTGTGAATATCATAAGTTGGTTTATGGTCTATTTATAGCGGAAAGTGTGGATCTATTTTTTTATTTTTTTTTATTTTTTTTTTTGATGGAAAGGGCACCTGAAAACCTGATAAACCAGATCCAGGACAAGGTTACAACCATAACTGGGACTCCACAAGTAAAGCCAATTGAGCACAAGCCCAGAACAGAGTCCCACAACGGGAGAAAACGCCCACACAGAAGTGGGAATACAACCAAAACAGAAACAAAACAAACTGGAAAAACAACTAAATGGGCTGAAACCGATCCGGAGGAGAGACCAGGCCGCCGGAGAAGACCCACCAGGACGCCGCCGACCAAGCAGAGACGTCGGAGATGCCCAATCAAACCCCAAACCACCATACCAATCAAACCTCCACCAGTTCCCTATCCCGGTATGATATTTTTAATGAATAGAAAATATATGAATTGGTGTTATTCATGTGGTGGTGGGCCGATTTTAATCAATTGATAAATTAAATTATAGATGTTTTGATTAAAGTGTTCAATTATTTAAGTAGCATTTATATAGATGACTTCACACTTATGACTTCACACGTACACCTTACACCAAAGAGAGTAGAAATGTCAAAAAATATTTGGTTTGAGTGGCACCAAGATGTCCTTATCATGTTGTACAAATTTTGGTATGGATATTTGTGGAAGGATTTTGATTTTATTTTTTCTTGATATCAAAATTTTTGGTCACTACTTTTTATTATTATTATTATTTATTATTAATATACAACAACTGTCGGGATCTAGTAAGATTGGACTCTACTAGTACAATCCAGACTACAGCTCCCACAAGTGGGGAGAGAGCACCCACAATTGGTGGGACAACACCCACACTTGGGATTAATGGTCAAGGGGGACAAATAATATAAATATACATATGTACACATTGGACGTTGAACCGTGGTGGTGGAGGCCTCCAAAGGAGGATCCAACCATATTGGCAAGAGACCCAAGTGTTTTTAGTCACTACTCACTAGTGAAAGAATTGATGATAGATCTAAAAATGAAAGATTTGATAGATCTAAAACTAAAGTGAGTGGACACTCGCGAGTGACTCTAGCATTTTCCAATTATATAAGATTCCTCATTTTTTTATAAAATTATTGCTTCTTCATTATTTAAGAGGAAATAGAGTACAATCTTTACCTTTCTTGATGTTTTTTTTTTTTTTTTACTTCCTTAAGATCATCTCCAATGCATACGTCAATACCAATGCTAAATTTGACATGAAATATAGTAAAATGTTATATTTTACATATCATTTTAGAATTGTACTCCAATACAAAATTCTATTTGATATACTATTTTTTATTTTTTAATTATTTAAAATTATAAAAGTCAACAAATACAACTAATATATTCAATGAATGTATTGAATATTTTTTTAGAATTGTTTCAATTTCAATTTTCCATACTAAATTTATTAAATTTTTATTATTTAAAATTAAAAAGTTAACAAAAATGACTACGTTTATTGTTGTGTCAAATTTGATATATGCTATAAATTGTGCCAAATTTGGCACAGTTTATAGCATATGTCAAATTTAGAACAGCTTTTAGCATTGCATTGACACATGTTTTTTTTTACTTTATGCTAAATTATAGAATTGGTACAATGATTTAGCATTGCATATTTGCATTGGAGATGTTCTAAGAGATTATGAGATCCTTGTGGGAAAATTGCATACCTCCCTTTCAAGTTTAGACTGTAATTAACACCCAGATAAACCACGTTAGTTTAAAAATTCATTAGAGATTTATTTAAAAATTCAATATTATTGTCATAAACCATCTCTCTAAAATTAAAAGAAAAATAAAGAGTTTTGCTAGTTACATCAAGTTTAATTTGACGAAGACAAATAGAACTTACTCTATGTTTGGTTGTTGAGAAAGTGTGAAAACTCAGTCCAGCTAAATCGAGTAACAAGTGGGAGGGATATTTGTGTCCACTACCATGGCATTCTCTTGGTTGGTACTGTATGAAAAGGTATTCGGAACGATGACTTTAACATTCTTTCCAAGAAAATCTTCGTGGGAAAAATATTTTAATAAGACTTTCAAATTATATATTGACTTGGGTCAATGCAGCCGGTGGCTTATGTAGTTATGTGGTTATCTTTTGGTCAACTGTCTCAAGAGTAAATCATTTTGCAAAGGACAAATATCATGTGATTCATGAAAATTTAAATATATAAAAATTCAAGGATTTTTTTTTTTTTTTTTTTTTTCATTTCATGTGTTATAGTTTTTAAGAAGACATATTTGTACATATGATATTTGATCTCGATATGTCTTCGGTAGACATTTAATCCAACCGTTCAGTATTAGAATTTATTATAAAAACCCTTGAAAGTACTTTTAAATGAGAAAATTCAGAGTTCTATTTTAATAAATTCTCTAAAGTTGGTACTAATGAGGTTTCCTGGAAATTTGGTGGGGTTTCTACTTTCTACTTTCGATCGAGTAGACTCTCACTAAATTTGTTCGAATTATCAGAAAGTTTTGTACTTTTGAAATATCCAGGAAATTTGATGGGGTTTCTACTTTTTATTGTTTCTTGTCTTATTAATTAGGCACACTTTTTTGTAAATATATAGTGATGAAATTACACAGAAATTTGTAAATAAAACTTAAATTAAATAAGTTTAATCAATTTCTTATATACTATGGTTTTTCGCTTATAATAACCATTACAAGGAAAAAAAAAAAAAAGGCTATTGGAACGATTTTCGTTTCAGGTGGATAACAATAGGTTCTTTTGTCAAAGTGGTGCTTGACTTCGAAGGACACCCATTCCCAGCAAGGCACCAACCAACCACCCACACCCGCCTATGAAATCCATCTCGATTAATCTTTGGGCCACAAAGAGTGTCGAAGCTGACACCTGAATTGGAGGCAAACCTCATCCACTTTGCTATTGCTTTGAATAGGTTAATTAAAGCGTAAGTTTTATAAATAACCTTTATATGTTATTAAATTTTTATTAATTATTTTTCGATCAAAATTTTATTTGTAGACTAATTTTAATAATTTAAATTTTATTTTTATATGATAAAAAAATTGACATTTAATTAAATTATTTTATTAAAATCATATATTGTCAAATTAGATGGTCTATCATTAATTGTATTCGGACTAGAGAGACTTTCTGTACATTTTTCTATTTAATAAAAAAATGAAAGATTTGAATCCCTATCACAAACAAGAAGAAGAAATGTACAACAACTTTTCTAAAAAGTGGTTTTCCATTTTAGATTATTATTCTAAAAATAATATTATTTTTGTCCTAAAAAGTCCTCAAATCTCAAACTTTTTTTTTTCTTTTCTTTTCTTTTCAAAAAAAAAAAAAAATCTTAAACTTTTTAGAAACTAATAATTTATTTCATCCGAACAGACATCCTATTGGGACGAATAATTTATTTTGTCCCAATACACATCCTATTGGGACAATTTTTTTTCATCCCTGAAAGTCTCGTCATTTTCACACTTTCTAGGGATGAATAATTTTTTTTCGTCCCAATAGACATTCTATTGGGACAAATATTTTTCGTTTCTGAAAGTCTCGTCAGATTTGTCATTTGTAGGGACAAAGAAATTTTTTTCATCCCAATAGACGTTCTATAGTCTTTCTACTGTTAGTTCGTCATAATATATTTAATATATATATATATATATATTAGGATGAAGAATGTGATCCATAGATTATTGGAAAGTTTTGACAAGTTCATACACTTCGAGTCAAAGTATGTAAATCTAATGGTCAACATTCTTTGTTCTGATATATTTTATATCACAACAAATTGACAATAGAAAAACTATATATATATATATATTCAGGGGCGGACCCACGTGGAGACCAGGTGGGGCCCATGCCCTACCTCAATTTTTTTTTAAAAAATTTGATTCTGTGTATATTGTATATATACATATTTATTAAGAATTGTTAACAAGAAGTTGTTGTTAGTGTGTCGGGTAGTGGATTTTAGTTTTAGTCTTTAGGTGCTTGGTTCGACTCCTATCTCAAGTAATTAAGTACTTAATTCAATTTTATGTTCTAATTCTTTTATGTGCATTTTTTTAATTCAATTTTATCTTCTATTTTTTTTATGTCTTATTTATTTTATCATCTTTTCTTATTCATTTTTTCTATTCCGTTGTCAATTTCTTAACTACCATTACTTTTTGTTTACTTAATTCAATTTTATTTTATATTAAATTATATATATATTTTATTATTTCCAATAGTTTTAATTTGACATAACTAACACGCTCAATCAATAAATCCTAAAATCTCAGATTTTACTTTATTGGATTAAAATAGTCAATCTATTACTATGATTCTATTTATTTAATCCTTAGTATTTTTCTTTACTTTATAATTTTAATTTATTTAGAATCAACAAATCAATAATTTACTAATAATTTGAAGAATAAAAATTTTAAAAACATGTCTAGTAATAGTTATTAATAAATAATTTTTGTATAAATTTAAATTGAATTCATTATAAATGCAAAACAAAATTATTTCTTGTTATAAATTTAGATTGTAATTTATTCTTTTAATTTTTTTTCATTATTTATGTTGTTTTTCTTGTTATTATTTAGTTTTTAATAGTTTTTCTTGTTTTTATTTTCTTTTGAATGTAAGATTATTTAATTCATCTGAGTAAGTGTTCTATTTATTTTATTTTATCTATATATATAAACTATTTTACTATGATCTTAATTTTTCAGTAATTTTTCATATAATTACGATTTTAATTTATTCAAGTACCCTACCTAATTAAAATTCTTGGGTCCGCCACTGTGTATATTTATATATGATTCTGTGTATATATACAATTTTTCTATTGTCAGTTCATTTTGCTAATGTTTGGGTTTATATGTAATGTGGCTTGGCCGTGTGAGATTGACAAGACTTGCTATTAAAAGAAAAAAAAAAATCAATATGCAATGCTTATTGATTCTTCTAAAATTGTTTTTCTTTGTAATCCTTCTAAAATTGTTTTTAGTTTTCTAACACACAACCCTCCCCGTGCAAGATTTAAATATTTAATTAAGGTGTGTTTAGTATAACTTTTTAATTAGAATTTTTGGATTTTTTTTTTAACCTTTTATTGACCGAACGTGAAGCAAGTTGTACTTGTTTAATACTCAATTAATAAGACAATTTTAAGTTTGATTATTTAACAATATATCTTTAAAAGAGTTTTTAATTGTGATAAATTATAAATAAATAAAAAACTTTGAAGAGAATAAAAAAATATTATTTGATAATATATTTATAATGAAAATGGAATGTATAAAATTTATAAACTGTATGTAATTGAAATAATTTATCTTTTTTTTTAAAAAAAAAAAAAGCTCAAAAAAAGCTCGGGAAAAATCCAAATAAAAGCTTTTTTTGAGTTTTGACACCAAAATAATAATAATAATAATAATAATAATAATAATAATAATAATAATAATCTTAATAATTTTACATTAAAATAGATTTTGTTTGGCTAGATTCCTTAGAACACACTCTTAATGGACTTGTTCATGTTATAGAAAGGGACGCGAATGGGAAGATTGGATTTTAGGATCTCTTGACAAAATTGATTCTAATACCATATAATTAGTTTACCGATTGATGATACAAAAATTTATAGAATGTTAAACTATCCATCAACTAACTAAAAGTTAAAATGTAAAGGGTCCATGTATTGAAAAACTTGTCCATGATAATTTTCTATTAAAGAGAAAGAAACCAATGTTATCAAAAGATTGTACTTCTTTTTTTAATGCTTTTTATGGCAGATTATCTTTATATTGATCAATTCATGGAGGAACATTTTAGGTTGGATCATCAAAACTTGATGCATCAAGAACCTTTAATTATGACTTATAACCTCGTAGCATATTTGGCTGCGCACTTCTCGTTCCACCTTTATAGTGGGGGTTTGAGTTTTATTTTACGCATTTTACAAATATATGTATATTCGGACCGCACATACAACTTTGATTTAGATAGACCCTAACATCGCCCCAAACAACCACCGACCGTCCTGATTATGCCAAATCGGCTGGCCTAGGCGGCCAGGCACTTGGCGTCGCATAGACGTCCTAGGAGGGTTCAACACGTCTATGCGGCGTTAACTACCTAGGCACTTTACTTTTTTAAAAGAAAAAAAAAAAACCCCACACCCTACCCCCAAAACGACGCTGTTTTGGGATTGTGTTTAATGATTCACAAAACGACTTCATTTTGGATTCATTAATTAAACAAATAATTGTATTTATTTTTTTTCTCTTCGGCCTTCTCTTTCAATCGAGCAAGCAGCAGATCCTCACTTTCCACTTCTCTGTTAGGAATTAAATTGATGAGTGCGGAAGCGCATGCTTAATATTCATCACATAACAAATAACGTAAGTAGAAAAATAAGATGAGAGAAAATAAATCAATCACACATGAACATAAGATATACGTGGAAACCCTAAATCAGGGAAAAAACCACGAATCATCAGGCCGATAGAGAAATAATCCACCATGTAATAAATTTGTACAACCACACATTCCAGGATTCTCTCTTTAACCCCAAACTCCAAACAACTGACTCTTACCGAGCCCCAAGTTCACAACCAAGCTTACATCCTTACTCTCAACTCATAACGCTCATCGGGTCCTACTTTGAGTGCACCAGCCGAATATCTCCTAGGTCTCCTTTTAATATCACTCACGAATTTATCACTTGATCCCTAGATATTTTCTAGATCCCTCTTTAGATATTCCCAAAGGCCTCCCCTTGGATCCATCCACTCTCTAATGTTTCTTTGTAATCCACACTCTCAATAAACATATATTACATGTGTTTATACTATAGTACTAAGGAAGTTTAAACCAAACAAGGAAATCTTCTCCTACATGCACAAGTCTTCCTGATCCATGCAAAGTCATACTCCTTTACGCTCAAGACTTTCCTGTCCAGCACAAAGAGAAACTCCTCTCATTTTCCACAAAAGTTGTTCTGCACGTTTTCTTGTTTTACGCAACCAATTTTCGTCATTACTACGGTTGGGGCCGTGATCTGCAGCCTACGCTATGACCTGTAGAATACCTTTTGGAGACGACCACTCAGAATACCATGGTTTGCATCGCTTGCCTCTGTCGCGCTGAACTCATTGGAATCAACCGCTCCCTGTGACGTGATTCATGCACCTTGTTGTAAAAGGCGCAGTCGACCAAGACGAGAAAGAAGCTGCAAAAGTCCTAATAATAATAAAAAAAAAAAACATCTCTAAATAGCCAAAGACACCATAAAACTAAGACATCCTCTTTAACTTTATCATCCCTTATCTTCATCCACCCTTCTCGCAATTGCCTCGATACCTTAAACTAACTCCTCATCAACACCCCAAGGCATGTTATCTCACACACGCATAGTAGAGGACCTAGTCTTCATGCTATGTTTCTTGGGAGAGAGACCCAACTTTCGACCCCTCATTTTTATATTTGATGATATATTTGAAACAATCGCTCTACCACCTTCATGCCAACTACCACCCTCCTCATCAGAACTACTATAAACATTTCTTACTTCACCCTCCTCTAGCATTGAAGCTTGGCCCCTTAGATCAACACAAAACTCAATTAATGGACCTCTCAAATCACCTCTCAAAACACAAAATCCAGAACCAATAGACTTCTCCACCACTAAATTTCTCTTAGTGCCCTTTTGATCACACAAAGATACCAACGACCCCCTACCTAGCCTAATACTGTGACCATTGATCATAATACTCTGAAAAGTAGCCCCCACCATCCAAAGATGATCAAAAGTTGTCCCTATCAACACCACAACCCACAACCTTTCTTGTCTCTAGCTCTAACTTGCTACAACCAAAAGGCATAGCCAAAGACTTCACTTTTTCTTTTCTTTTCTTACACCATTTTCTTTTTGGTGAAACATCTTTGACAAACTCACTATCTTTGTCCTTGATGCTCTTTCTAGAGTTAAGAGAAACATAACTAAGATTGTCTCCCAACCCACCCTTAACCACATCGGAATTGCCTTTCTAAAGTGTTAAGAAGCATAACTCATGATCATGTTTTTGTTCTTCTTCTTAAGCTGTCCATCAACACTATCTCTCACCGCATCTCTTTCAATTTGAATTTGAACTTGCTTCAAAATAGAGTCTGCCCCTGCCCCTTAAATTATCTTATTGACCACAATTTCCTTTTCTGGTATCTCTACCTAACGATCATCTTCTTGCCTCTTATACAGATCAAGAAATTTCTCCATCCTCAAGAAATCCACATTCATCCAATCTTCTACCATTTTGACCAAAAAAGAACCATTCTCCAACACAACCTTAACATCACATGAGATTGATTTACAACCTGGAATTAGGACTAATATTCTTCCTCTATCCAATCGATTTCTCAACACTAAGTCTTTTTCAACAAAGAGAGGTTCACCTATCATCCACCCAAACTTCTTGAAAAAATCGTGATTCCACAAATGCAAAGGAATCCCTGAGCAAAGGATCCAAGCTGCAAACTGAGGGATCAACGCATCAAACCAATTAACCATAAAGGAAAAGCAATCATCCTACAAAAAACGGCTCTTGATGAATCTTTATTTCTCATTCTCCGATTCGAAACACCATAAAATACATTTTTCACCAACTTAAAAAGAATAGAACTTCACACCTCTGTTGTTTAGATGTCGATTGACACTAGACACCCCTAAAAACTTTCTAAGAATTCTCATAGCACAATTTTTAAGCCAATCCTGATCATTCTTCCGTTGCTTCCATTCCATGGTTAGACATTCTTCTTTTTTCATCACATGGGTAGTCGAATTCTTAGTCAAGTCTCCTCTTAACATTTCAACAAAGGAAGCTTTTCCATAACTGAACTCAGACTTTTGGCTATGCTGCTGATGACACGTCGTTGAGATGTATCAAAAGATTTGAATTTTACATTCAACCTCGCAAGTGCACGAATTAAAAGACTAGTATAGCGTGCAAGCAAGGGTATCGTTCCGTAGGGAAGTGGAATCCATCAACTATCGCTAGCTTAGCTTATTTGGAAATACGAATTGAGGTGTGTGTGTGCATTAAATGTAAATATTGCAATGAATAGATAAATTATGTGTAAGAGTATTTACAAAGATAGTATGGATGTGAGGGATGTGAGAGATGTGGCATATAAATGGTTACACTAAGTAAGTGACTCAACCATAGCAATCACACAATTTCATATAAACATGCATCGTTAATGTTGAAAGCCGTGCTCACTTAATCCTCGCCAATATTCTCTCTCGAGTAACAAAGGCTATACCAACATGCACCAACAACCTATCAACGGATGGTTACCTGAACTGCACAAGAGTTCATTAAGAACTATAAGACACATATAACGACTTTACATGCAAAAGCCTCGTGTATCTCTACCTTACCCTGCATGTAGTGACCAATTTACTCATGCACGTTGCGTACTTCACCTCTCAGTCCTTCACACAACAACCAAAGTTCATTCAAGTGGTGGCTAACTACTCAAAAGCATTAAGCACTTCAAATGACCACTCAACCATCAACAAACATATTTAATAAAAGAGGCAACAATACTAAGTTTACATCAAATCCCTAATGAATGAAAGTACACATCAAAGATGAGATAAAAACACAAATAAAGAAATACAAAATAGATAGAAAAGAGACCCCATCCGTAACCAGGAATTGAACACCGGGTTTTCTCGGTTGTCAATCCAATATGTACTCACCATTATACTATTACGGCAGTCTCTAATCTCATGAATGCCCAACTCTCTCATAGAGAAAGCTCTCTCTTTATCTCTCAAATCTCCCTAAGATAGATGACTAAAAATGGGATAAGCTCACCAAACAACAATGTGCAAATAGTTGTTTGTTATCATTAAGAACATTCAATTCGAGTTAAGGGTTCATTCTCTTGATTAAGGAATTCACCAAAATCAATTCATCACCCAACCTAAGCTATGAGATGAGCAATTGTGCCCTAATAAAAAGACCCATTAAGCACAAGAATATGGAACCCAATTCTAATCTGCATGTGAATGCATAATCAACCAAGCTTTCTCTACTTTTTAGAGCTAATACTCAAACACCCAAATCATTCTAAACATGGCATTTTGGCTCACTCATCAACATACAAACAATCATGAGAAGCTAAATTACACTACTCATAATCTAAATTACTCTACTCCTAATCTCATTCAAGCATACATATCGATTTTTACCATCCACACACATGAATATCATAATAAGAGGGAAAATTATGGATTTGGCAAAGAGTAGAATAAAGCCCAAAGAATTTAAGAAACATTCATACATATATTGCACAAGTGTAGGTTTATAAAATTCCCAAATTGGTGATTACATCCAAGAAAACAAGAAATACAAAAAGAAATGAGTTAAAAGGAGACAACCCTTGAAGACACTCCTCCAAACTCTCCTTGATTTCCTAGCCCGTTTTTGGTTCAAAGACCACTCCATTCTTCTTGTAATCTACTCCTAGATGGGTGGATGTAGTGTAAAAATGGTGGTGAAGATGTATGGTGAGCTCCCATGAAATCCTCCATGTGAGCTTGATTCTCTCACTTATTTGGTGAAGGAATGAAGAAGATGAAGAGAAGGTGTGAGGTTCGGTTTTAGGGTGTGGGAGGTGTAGAAGTTCTAGTTTTAGATCCCAAATGGGGGTATTTAAAGAGTTGGGAGGTTAGGGCACGAATGGGGTGTGAAAGGACAAGATTGCCTTCAAAATCGACCAAAAAACGCAAAACTGGTGCCCAGGGCGCTGTACGTACAACCCTTTTGTACAACGACCGTACAACACCACTTCTCTAGAATCGTTTTGGCAATATGGGCGTTGTACGTACATCCCTTTTGTACAACGACCGTACAACGCTTCTTGTTCTTCAGTGGTTTTCAGCATCGCGCACCGTCACGGAAATAGGCATAACTTCCTCTAGAGACATCGGAATCGTGTTCTAAAAAACCGTTGGAAAGAAGACAGCTTGGACTTTCCAAAATAGGTAGCATGAAACATAATTCAATTTGAGTAGAGAGATATGGCCCCCAAAAGTTTGGTGTTCTGCACGAGCCATTTTCGTTTCAACCCTTTTTACTTCCAAAACTCATCAATTTAGCTCAAATACCTTATTTATGGTGAATAACCTACAAAAAGCTCACAAAACACATTATATACAAAAATACGCTCGAAAACGAGAACAAACGATAAGAAATTGGGACCTCAAATAGGTGTAAATATGGTCCGATCAGCTGCCCATTTCTAGAAGTCATTATACTTTTCCATCCAAAATCAGCAACTTTTGAGACAATCGGCCACCTGAATACATGCATCTCATTAGTTTTTATTAGCCACTTTACCACCTTATCCAACGATTCAAACCAAATGAACGCATAACACCCTTTCCTTGAACTGTTCTTCAACGATAAGAACACATCCCTCACCTTACCAAACACCTTGAACACTCCCCATAAAGTTACTATATCGACTACATGATTTAGATTATTGATAAAAATCGAGAACAAACTCTTCCTGAAATCTCTTCTCAATTTTATTTTTTTTTAGGGGAAATCTCTTCTCAATTTAGTACCCTTGAAAGTCAAAGTATCTCTCTCCATGACTCATCAATTACTTTTAATCCTTAATGGGAGTTGTTGGTGATTTTATGATTATGCAAGCAAGTTGACGATTTCATAGTGACATCACCTTTTCCATTTCATAAATAAATAATTGTTTATCATCATGATATCTTTAACATGTGTTTTGGGTGTCCTCTGGCTGAGGACTATGTGTGTTTGTGTTGCCTTCGGGCTCTTGCAATATAATGACATTTAAAAAAAAAAAAAAAAAAGTTCAAATTAAGATCTAAAAATTAAATAAAAGAATAAATTTATTCTTTCTAGATATTAAATTATTAATGTATCACTTTTAAAACTTTAAAGAATAATTATGAGTTTTTATCTACTTCTTCGATCTTTAATGACATACGATAATATTTTACTATTAGGTCCCGTTTGGTGCGTAGGATTGGAATTTTATAGGATTGGATTAAATTAGGATGGGAATGAGATTAGATGGGATTGGATTGAACTGAATTGGACTAAATTAATACTATAATGTGTTTGGAGAAACATGAGACCAAACTGAATTAATATTATGTTTTGTTTGGTAAAACATAATATTGAATTAAATATAATATTTTTAATTTGATAATATTTTAAAATTGAATAATAAATTATTGAAATATGAATTTGAAAAAAAATAAATGTTTTAATTTATATATTATTAAAGTAAATATATCCAAAAATATTTTAAAAATATAGATTTATATTATTTTGGAATAAATTTAAATAATTTTCAATTTTATAATTTGTTTATTTAATAAAATAATTTTGTTAATATATATATATATATATATAGGTGGGATTGCGGTGGGCTCAACGAATTTAAATTCTTCAATCCCGTTGAGAGAAATTAGGATTGAAACAATCTCAGTCCCTAATAATCGAATGAAAATTGATTAACAAATTATTATTTGTCATATGTTTGGTACAACATGAGATTTGATTAAAATAATTATATATCATCATATTATTACTTTTTTATTAAGAGTAACACTATACAACCCAAAAAATTAACCTAAAATTCCACTTAAATTATGTGGTAAATGAGTTGTCACCATCATATAAATTATGGGGTGATGCAGTGAATGATATGGTGGGTACAATTCAATTGCCATCATTTGTGTTGGTTTTTAGACAATTTTTTTTGGTTGTCAAGAATTAGTGTTTTATTAAAAGTAAAGTTATATTATATAATTTAAGAAAATAAAATATTTAAAAATTATTTAAGTATATTATAGATACATTAAAATTATTTTTAAATAAAAAATACTTTAAAAAAATAAATCAAACAAAAATAAATTATTCTAACAATAAATTAAATGATGATTGATGTATGAAATTATTGTAAAAATGAAAATAAAAAAGATAATAAAAATAAATAAATAGAAACAAGTTCTTTAGTCCTAGGAAAAATAAACCTATGGGCCATGTGGCCATGGGTACCAGTAGGTTTATTTAGTCTCATGTTGATGGGACTAATGGACACTATTGGGATATAAAATCTGAATCCCATGTGCTTGCCAAACGTGGGTCTAGGATTAAAATAATTCAATCCTGACCTAGTCTCATCCAACAAATAGGGTCTTATTATATAGATTAATATAGTATTCAATATAGTATTAAGTGAAGAAAATAAATTTCATGCTCTATGTTATGGTTGGGTGAGCCGGGCTTAACTATTGAGGCCGAATCTATAGAGAGCCGAACTCAAAAAGAAAAGAAAGAAAAAAATAAAATAAAATAAAATGTTGATAGGAATCATAGGAAGAGCTGGACTTAACAAAAATATTTAAAGCTAGGTTCATGCCCGATCTTCAAGCCGATCCATTTGACAACTCAAATAAAAAAAGTTGATATACCACTTGTATTCTTGTAATATTGAACCTGGAATATTGTCAAATTGAAGAAGTACTTTTACTGTTAAGTCACATCTAGTAACTCAAATATAACTTTTAATAAGAAAATTGGTGCATTTGCATAATAGCTCTATGATCATCATCACACATCGGCATGTTGGGTGGATGCAAGCCAGATGAGCGTGGTTAGGACGGAGAGGAGATCCTCGCCGTTGTTCAACGTGGGCCACCAGTCCTTGTGCCGGGGATCGGCGAGGCCCGCATTGATGGACTCGGAGTTCCATATTTCTAGCTCCTTGTCATTGCAAATTAGAGACTTGAATTTGGGTAGTAGTGGTTCACCTAGGTCTGTACCCAGTTCTCAATTGCTGACCAAATTAGGAGCCCATCAGTGGCATATGGGTAGTCTTCTATTAGCAGCTTTAGGCCATGTGGTTTTGTTGGTTCAGGTTCTGCCAGGCCTCTGCATAATTGATAGACACACAATCTCTTCTTGTTAAGATTCAATCAAACTTTTTATATCACCAATTCAATCAAACAAGAAATTAAACTTGTCAAGGAAAGAATGTAGACTCCTTTATACAAAATAGGTTCATTTCTACAAAAGTCTTTGACAATTTTCTTTTCCTAGAAAGTTTTTCCTTCACTTGAAAGAAAATGGAAGCAAACCCTTTTTTCCCTTTTATTGGAAACATTTTTCAATCATCAGAAAGAAATTGGAAGAAAACCATATTTAAGTATGGTCAATTCCAAGAACCAAGATCATTCTCTAGGAAAATTCAGGATTGAAGTTATATACAATTGTGGAACCTGTTTCACAACGTTATGTAAATTCAGTTTTTTTTTAGATAAATTGACCTGACTATATAATTATTAGTCAATTCTAATTTATGGCTAATCTTTACGGGATCTAACATATTCGTGAAACTGGTGGTGACATGGCCTTTATCAAAAACTTTTAAATAAATTAAGTTGATATATATATATATATAATGTGTTATGTGTATACCTGCAAATGAGATCGGCAGGGAGGGTCCATGTACGGAAAAACTTTTCCATGATAATTTTCTACTAAAGAGAAAGAAGGCAATGTTGTCAAAAGATTATAATTCATTTTTAATGCTTTTTATGGCAGATTATCTTTATAATGATCAATTCATGGAGGAATATTTTGGGTTGGATCATCAAAAGTTTATGTATCAAGAACCTTTAATTATGACTCATTACCTCGTAATGTTGGCGGTAGGGGTGGATATGGGTTGGTTTGGGTTAGATTTGACGATATCCAAATCAAACCATTATTTAATCGGGTTATTTTTTTACAACCTAAACCAAACCAAACCAATGAAAATTGGTTTAGTTCAGTTTGATTTTGCGGTTTAAGAAAATAATTATATATTTTTTATTTGAACAAACATAATAATATGACAAGCATAATAATATCAATACAAGTAGTTAAACCCATTATCAATAAGATAAACAATAATACTAAATTTAACCCAAGTATGTACCAATAATAGTTAAAAATAAAAAACCCCAAGAGTAGAACACATTAAACTTATTAAAAATATATACTAAACTGAGCTTATTGCATTCTTGTACCAAAAAAAAAAAAAAAGTTACTTATCCTCAGTAAATTTGTTTGGTGTCAACAACTTTGAATGAGACGAAATTGCTTTAAGAATAAATAAAGGGGGTTAGAGCTTAAAACTAGAAACCGGTAACCTTGGAAATAAATATAATATTAAATTAAATTAATTTAAATTTTTTTATATGAGAATTACATATATATAGTATGTAATGGTTTGAGTTGGGTTATGCGGGTTGATAAAACATAGCCCACAAACCAATACAAACCAATCGGGTTACTAAAAAAATAACCTAATCGGTTTTTTTTTTCTTTAACAAAACCAAATCAACCCCTATAAATTGGTTTGGTTTGGACGGGTTGATCAGTTTGGTGGTTTGGGTGTCCACGGTCCACCCCTAGTTGGCGACGTACCTCTCATTCCACATTAGTGATAGGGTTCGGGTCTTCTCATGTGCATTTTACAAGTATGTGTATATTTGGGCCGCATATACTGCGTTTGATTTAGGCAGGCCTTCACAAGTCCTCTGACTCATTCGGTATCATAATTTCTTGTGTAATATTAAAAAAAAAAAGTTTAATTTACGTGATACACATTGAATATCGAAATTAAAATCCAACCCTTAATGGGAGTTGTTGGGGAGATTATAATCATGCAAGAGAGATGACGATTTCATAGTGGCATCACCTTGTCCCTTTCGTAAATAAATAATTGTTCATCATCATGATATCTTTAACATATATGTGTTTTAATTTTTAAAGGTTCAAATTAAGATAAAAAAATTAAATAAAAGAATACATTTATTCTTTCTAGATATTAAATTATTAATATATCATTTATAAAACTTTGAAAGAATAATTACGAGTTTTTATCTACTTCTTCTATCTTTAATGGCTCATATTAATATATTAATATATTATATTCTATATCATCGGCAGTCTTAATTATTAATGTTTTTTGTGTTTTGTGATTTAGATGAATACACATTTGCCTGAAAATCTGAAATAGATCAAGAGTATAAAGTGAATAAAATAAATTTCAAGCTCTATGGTTATGGATATATGATTAGCCAGAGGGCAGAGGCCCATACTACAACATTGGCAAGATTATATAGGTTTAGCAACGTCCTCGTCCACTTGGGTGTGACGTAAATAATATATAATTAGTTGAATATCTGCAAAGCTGCAATCATGTATCATTTTATAAGTAATGGATCTATGGTGAAACTTTCTCCTATTCAATTTCATTCTAATGATTCAATTTAGCTAAAAAGCTTTCAATTCGATCAATATTTTGTATCGAAGACATAATCATATGTAACAAATTATATATTATTCTTATGAACTTGATTAATTAATGCATTTACAACTCTAAGCTTAAAAATGTACTCAATTATTGCACCTACCTAGAATCTAGATACAACATATTTGGTATGATCATTATGCTCATTATTAATATAATTCTGAGCTATTTGATCAAACACTTGATTGTTTATATACCTATGTTGATTATCAAACAAAGATCATGTGATGAGTTTCCAATTTAGCAGGCTCATATTGATACGCTATTTGGAACACCTCTACATGTTACTCCAGGATCTGAACTAGGTGTAAGTAGCTCATATGGTAACACCCCGGCGCCACACCGGTTCCTGAGGCTGGGATTAGCGTTCCTGTTATCGATCTCCTTCTCTATCCTGTTGATCTCCGAGGAAAATTCAAAGAACGCTTCGATTATCTCGGTGTCCCCGGACCAAATCCAGGGCTGTTGCCTCTCCCCTATGTACTCCTCATCAGGGGAATGTGTAGACAATGTGTCAACCACAGCCATGTACTTGGTTGCTTGTAGCAAACTTGGCAATGACAAGAGGAAATATTTTTGAGGGTCAGCCAAGAAATTTGCATACTCAGGATCAGTTTCTTCAGGAATCAATCTCCTCATTAGAGGCGGGCGGTTTGGGACATAACCACCGTAAGGGTACTGTCCGAAATTGAGGGCGGCGTGTTGGGCGGAAGCAAGCCAGATGAGCGTGGTCAGGACGGAGATGAGATCCTCGCCGTTGTTCAACGTGGGCCACCAGTCCTTGTGGCGGAGATCGGCGTGGCCTACATTGATGGACTCAGAGTACCATGTTTGTAGCTCCTTGTCATTGCAAATTAGACTTGAATTTGGGTAGTAGTGGTTCACATAGGTCCGGACCCAGTTCTCAATTGCTGACCAAATTAGGAGCCCATCAGTGGCATATGGGTAGTCTTCTATTAGCAGCTTTAGGCCATGTGGTTTTGTTGGGTCAGGTTCTGCCATGCCTCTGCATAATTAATAGACACACAATCTCTTCTTGTTAGATTCAATCAAACTTTTTATTTCGCCAATTCAATCAAACAAGAAACTTGTCACGGAAAGAATGTAGACCCCTTATACAAAATAGGTTGATTTCTACAAAAGTCTTTGACAATTCCCGTTTCCTAGAAAGGTTTTCCTTCACTTGAAAGAAAATGGAAACAAACCCTTTTTTTCCCTTTTCATTGAAAACATTTTTCAATCATTGGAAAGAAAATTGAAGAAAACCATATTTAAGTATAGTCAATTCCAGGATCATTCTTATGTAAATTCAGTCAGTTTTTTTTTTTTTTAAGGTTTGACGTGACTAGAAAACTATTAGTCGGTTCTAATTTATGATTAATCTTTACGGGATCTAACATATTCGTGAAACTGGTGGTGACATGCAAAAGCCTTTATCGAAAACTTTTAGATAAATTAACTTGGTATATAGATAATGTGTATACCTGCGAATGAGATCTGCAGGGAGGGCTTCCATGTCAAACCGCCAATCTTTATAGGCAGCGGCGCTGATCTCCATGCAGTACTTGCCGGGAGTGAAGCAAGACTCGATCACACCATCAGCACTGAGCAGATTTTGCCTGGCTAGTCCATTGATCTCTAGCGTGTATCTCATGTGAGGATCAAGAAGTTTATAGATTGGGTGCATTGCACTCAATTGCCTGTGTGCTGCTAGTATAAATGGCTCCAAGCATGCATGTGTCCTTAACCTGATAAATTCAAATGTCAAATGTCAAATCTCAGTCATTAAATTCATTTGATTGATAATTCAATATTCGAACATCTGTGCCTGATAATTTGTTTAGTGTCACATAAGATTATAGGCTATGCTTACCAATGGTTAGCCAATTGGTGCACCCCAGCATCGTTAGAGCAGACATGGGCCTTGGCAAGCTGCCACATCCAGTTGGAAGTGGCATCTACCGGAGCCGTCACCACGCGCTTCGATCGGGAGCTCAGTCCGGCCTGTGGGAGGCTGAGCTCGATGGCAATGGGCTTAAGAGTCCCAAGAGATGTCTTGAAAAATATTGTACGAGTTCCATATGCTTTTCTTCCATCAAGTGCATTTATCTTGTCAAGAAACGGAAGGTAAATGTCATGGTAATCCACTATGTACAACTTGTTCCCCTCCAAGGCCTGAAAACGAAAACAAAAAAAATTACGAAGCAGTGTTAATTCCCGTAAAACTGTTTCCGATAAGTGTAATAATTGAGTATACGTGTCCAATTCATGTCTCAGTCGACTGTATTTAACTTTTCTCATCCGGGTAATTGTTACCTGTTGTACGGACATGCCTTCCAATTGACCAATGATGTGTTCATCTTTTAAAGCAGATTCCTGTGGACCGTAGATTTCAGGATCAAGTTTGCTAACAGGTGGGAAAACGTGGAGCCTCTCGATGCTGACTGGGTTGACTCCAGCAAGTGCTTGTCGGGCAAATTCATCATCTCTCATCCAGGAAAATTTGTCCTCTACAGTAATTAATCAATCAATTAATTAATTAATTTAAACAATATAAAATTAAGTAACTATTAATAATCTCGACTTTTCACTTGAATAATAACAATTATATCATTCCACTACCAACAAAAACAAATATAAAGTCCATTTTGTGATATAACCACATGAGTTAAATGTGTGGTGTGAAAAAGCACTTTTGGAAAAGGACTTTTCCAGCTAATGGGCAGTGCAATGGAATCAAGCATGGTTGGAAGAAATAGCCATGAAAAAGGAGACAAAGTAGAGATGTAGATGGTGGGGGTCTGGTTTTCTATGGCTAGATTAATCATATAGAAATGAATAATATCTCCTCTACTTTATAAAGCCACTAGTTGCACATAAATTTTTTGCATTTTGTCTACCATTCATGGTTAATGTTGTGATTTGGTCCCTGGCGAAATGTTACCCGTCACAAAAAAATAATATACTGAATGTGACCGCCACTATCTATTTTCATAACACGTTTATTGATATAATAATAACATGTTACCTCTCACACCTACACTATGAGGTTAAGAGTTTAAGTCAGTCTCCCTCTTCAAATCCAGAATTAATATAATAATTTAAAAAAAAAAAGTTATTGTTATCTGTTTTTATGTCACGCTTATTGAAATGATGATAAATTAGTATCTGCACATGGATTATTGAATATAACGATCGTGGTCCATAATGGAGTTACCAACATATTATTCCGATAATTCAATTATTTTTGAAAGTTTTTTAAATGTATTTTTAATATAAAATTTTGCCCAGAAAGTACTTACTTGTAAGAATCTTGGGAATGTCGTATTTAAGGATTCCTTGACTTGATTCTTGAATTCTGCTAACAACTTTAGGCAAAGGGAGCTTCTTCCAAATCTCCTCCTGAAACCCTAATTTGAGGAGAAGACCTTCGCTATAGAGGTTGTCGATGTCGGTAAATCCATTGAAATCACGATTATCGGCCGAAATGCTGGCCTTCAACGACGGAATTAGGTTGTGGAGCACAGCCTTGAGCCTCCCAGTTGAGAATGTGTTTTGCTTAGACTCCTCAAATTGCTCATCTCTTGGCACATACATTGGCTTTGGCTTCTCAACCCTGCTCTCTGCATGCATATCTGCAGCCACAAATTTAATAAAATAAAATTCAGTCATCTTGTATGTAAAATAAAATAATTCTTTAATCAGAACAGACTTGTTTAAAATAAAATTGAGAAGCAAGAATGTTTAGTTTAGGTTAAGATATTTTAATATGGGTTACATATATATTTGAAAGAAAATAATATTTATAACATGAAAATGAAAATGAATTTATTCAGAGAGTTAATTTTTATTATAATATTTAATTTTATTTTATAAGATTATATATATATATAATCATTCAATTTAATATAATAACATTTTATTTTTATAAATAAAGTGTTAACTTTTTTATTAATTGATAATAACAATAAGAAAAAACTTCAAAATATGGTAAAAATAATTAACTAAAACGTCTAGTTGAATCAACTCTAAATCTTGTCTTAATTTTGTCATTTGCATACATCGTAAAAGTTATATTCACCTGTATCCATTGGAAGACGACCAGTGCGACACCGTCTAGGGTACGGAATTTTTTCACCTCCAAGATGTGGTCTGGAAAGATCAACACCCTTATCTGGATTTCCCAAGTCATTGTAGACATCAAAATCATAAATCCTGTCTGATAATTTTCTTTCTCCTTTGCCATCTCCTCTTAGGCTTTTTAGTTCTTTTTCTCTAAGTGCTTTCATCCCAGCTGGGGTCTCATGTGGTAGATATGGCTGAAAATAATAATAATTATTATTTTTAAAATATATATGACACTTAACAGTCAGGAACACATCGGAATTTGGCCATATCAAAAACTACAAAAAAGTATGTATGCATGTCAAATTAAATTAGGGATGTCAATGTGGTTATTAGTTGGGTTGTTAAGTTTTTAATTTATTATATGATTGGGATTTTTATGCTTTTAAAAAAAGAAAAAAGAAAAAAAGAAAAAAAGAAACTATTGAATCGAATCCATGGTCCACTCTGGAGTATGGGAAGGTGGTCCATCCCCCATTTGTATTAAAATAATAACTTTGAATTGTTCAACTTTTTTGTCCTTGATTTTTTTTTTCAAAACCTAAAGAAATAAGGTTTTGACATTTGCAATGGATGGTTTCATCCTTTGACACCAACAAATAATATAATATAAATAAATAAATAAATGATGTCGGTGCAACTGCATACCATTCACATCTATAGAATGCTATGAGATCGAAATGTGTTCCCTCTCCAAAACAAACAGAGAAACAGAGAAATTAAAAGAGTTTTGATGTGATTAATTACCTCATTAGAAAAGAAAATTCTTTTGTCAGGATGATCTTTCTTGGATTGAACCCAAGAATTACAAGGAAAATGAAGAGGGCCACAAGCAAATCCTTCAATGGTGATAGTTTCCAAGAAAAACTCTTTCTGGTGCTTGTTTATCACTGTGATTGCACCAGGAATCCCAAAACTGGAATCCACTGAGAAATCAACCGTGTAATGGACTCTCTCAGCTTTTACATTTGATTTCTTGGACCAGTCCTTCAACACAGCTTCATTGCTTCTCTTTGGAGCCTTTGTTTCTTCATAATTCAACAAAAAAAAATTAGACTAATTTTGCATAAAAATTATTCTCATCGGTTTCGTGAAAAAGGAATTAGAGCTGAAATTCCAATAGAGACTCGTACGTAATCATAAATACACGAATACGGACGGATAAACCTGACTCTGATACCATGTGATGCTAGTAATAATGGTATTAAAAAGTTGAAAAAGCAATTTGGAAAAAAAGTAGAAGCACTTACTGGGATCAACTTCAGTGCTGACAAGCTGCAAAACAACATTTCTTCCAATCTTATCAGTGAAAGCATCCAATTGATTAACAAGAGTCTCTTTGAAATCTTCCTTGATGCTCTTCCTCACTGTCAACACACCTCTCACCTTGAACTTCACTGGCTTCTGATCACCACCACTACCAGGTACAGCTTTCACCAAATCTTCACTTATGGCTGCCACAACTTTTCCTCCAGTACTGCAACTGCTTTTACTCCATCTCCTTTGCAAATTAGGCACCGGAAGAACTTTTGAAGAAGCAGAAGCAGAAAAAGCAGATAGAAATGATGATGATCTCTGCTGATCAAATATAGAAGAACAACCCAATATTTCTTTAGTCAGTACTGCAGCCATTTCTATATATTTTTCTCTCTTCCCAAAATTTTAAAGAAGAGAAAAATGGAAAATTTGAAAATCAAACTGAGATGGGGTTTGATTATTCTTATTATTTTTTTGATGATTCTCTGAAGAATAAGTTGTTTTTGCTGTTGTTGTGTGTGTTTATGCGTGTATGTATTTATATATATATATAAAAAAAAAGAGAGAGAGAGACAAAGAGGTCTCTATGTATGGTTCTCACCGTCCACACGTTTTTCAAATTTTGTTGCTGTGAATCATTCTGCATGATTTTTTATTTTTATTTTTATTTTCTTTACTTTTTCGGTCCTGCTTTTTCATGTTTTTTATTATTATTATTATTTGTTTTGGAGATCAAATGGTGGAGCTGAGTCAAAACCGAGTTTCAGAGTGAGAGAGGAGGGACGCGGTTGGATTGAATTGATATTTGATAGAAGGGAAGGGAAGGGAAGGAGAAAGTGGGATTTTTATAATTTTTTATTTTTTATAGTTGAAAGGACATGAAATGTGCTTGTCTTGCACAATAATGGCAACCATGTCCTCATGTTTTTTGTTTTTATTGTTTCATGATTAAATAGTTCAATGGTTTGGTAGTAGGCAATTGTGAGTGACCAATTTAAATGTGTTATTTGTTGTTTTGTTGTGTGTAAAAATACAGTTTCAAGATCTAATGCTCATACTAGATTACTAATTACTTGCATATTCACTCCGCTTTGAGTGGTGTACATCTCTCTTTTGATGTCTGTGATGAGATGTTTAAGTCTTACCATATGTATATTTTCAATAGGGTAGATTTCTCCTTTGCTATTATGGGAGTAGATATTCAAGATACACTGTTGATATATATATTATCGGATTAATGACGGATTAAAAAAAAAAAAAAACTTAAGCATTTATAATTTTGAAATGATTTTATATTAATAAAAACAATATTGATTGAAAATATGTTTTTTTTTTTTTTTTGAACTATTACAATATTTCGGAAATGGGAATGACGCATAACTCGAACCCACAATATATATTTTAGATGTACGTAGGTGTGAGAGGATTACCACTTTGTCAATCTCATCTTATCAGAGCAGTATGTATACATCTAAAATTTTGAATTGTTGAAGAAGATTAAAAGACATAAAATAAGCCACAAGGGGTGGAGCTCAACTAGTAGATGGACGAGCTTAGGGCTTGGACAAATGACTCCCTAGTCAGCTGCTCGAATCTTACCATTGACAAAAGGCTTTTTTTTTTTTTTTTTTAAAAAAAAAAAAAAAAAAACATGGTCTTAATAGATGGATAGATAGTGTTAAAAATAAAAAAAGACATATAAAATAAAATATAAAAATCTTTGCATTATTTTTTAGGTCAAGACTATTTAGCTTTGCTTTCATTTCTGTTTAATCAGGAAAAAAAAATTGGCAAATAAGCAAATAAGAAAATAAATTTTATTAAAAAAGAGAGCAAAAGGAAAACAAGAAAGGAAGTTAATTTATCCAATAAAAAATTAATATAATATGATAATCTTTTATTTTTAGTGTCTCATTCCTTAATATGTATTAATATCGTGCAAAACATGTAAAATAATCCAGAAAAGTATGTGTCATTTTTGCATGAAAAAGAATGGATACTAATAACCAATAACATGATATGGAAGTGCAACTTATTGGACCACAAAACCAAAGCAAAATATAAAATCATTACATTTTCCTGTGGTCCTGTGACCTCTACAGAAATTATAAATTAATAAAGAAAAATGTTTACTGTAGTAATATGCGCAGGAAAAAAAAAAAAAAAAAAATCATATTCAATTGTGCACTTTCCTTTCACTTATGGTATTAGAGTTCGAGTTTTACATTTGTCTATTTATAAAATCTCAAAGTGTGAGTGGACAACCCCTAATAGTGAAAATTTCATTCTAAACCATACTTATAGAAGTTAATCTTCCCAAGTTCTAAAAAAAAATTATCAAAACACTGGATGCAATGCCGAGTGGTGCATCTAGAGTCAGCTCAATAAAATTCGTGTCCTTAAGCAAATTTTTAATATTTTACCTTCTAGTAAGAAAATTTGAAAACTATTAACGTAGAGCAAAAGTATTATTCAAAATTTATTTTTTTCTTGTTCTAATATATATTTTTCAATAATCCATTTAATTCTTCTTGTTATATCCTTTCAATAATCCATATATATTTTTTCTTATTTTTTGCTTGTGGACTTCTTATGTTTCCCTTTCTTTTCTCTCGAATAAAATTTTTCTTTTTGATAAAAAAAATGGTTTTAAGTAATGTTTCTTAATTTTGTTTTTCAAAAACATGATTTTTTTTTTTCTTCTTCTTGTTTATTATTTTTTTTGTTGTTGTAAGAAAATCAATTATTACTACTGTCGTCTATTTTTTTAATAAGAATTGTATGTATTTTTGAAATACTTTTTATGCAGTCTAGTAGCCTCCCCTGGGTGCACTTACCCCGGGTGTGACATTTGGTTGACAGGATGGAGAAGTAGATGGATTGAATTGATAGAAGGGAACTATGATATTAATATTATGTCCCTCCATATTTACCATAATATGTAGTACCAACCCTAAAAATATTTGGAAGTACTTGTTATTACTAGCTTCCATTATTTCAAGGCTTTAGAAAATTCGAAGTTCATATTTTGAAGAATAAAAAAATTAAAATGCAATTGTTAATAACTACGTGCAAGGTTCTCTTAAATTGGTGCTTTACCACTTAGGTTTATTTA
Source organism: Acer campestre (assembly GCA_954870605.1). NCBI lineage: Eukaryota > Viridiplantae > Streptophyta > Magnoliopsida > Sapindales > Sapindaceae > Acer > Acer campestre. The sequence continues at coordinate 62,453,779 of OX940799.1, forward strand.
AAAAAATAATAATAAAAAAATTAGCACCTTTTTAATCTAATCATTATTATAGCTATATTCCTTTTCACTTTAGTGTGTATTTTTTGACTATTAATACTAGTTAGATTCATTTGTTCATGTTCAATCAATATCTTATTTTACTTGATTATTGTTAAATTCAGTGTACACTAAAATAAAATAAAAAATAAAAAATAAAAAATAAAAAAAACTTTTGATTATAGTTAATTGAACAAATTAAGAATAATTTTGTGGGAAGTAGAGGCGACCAATGCGTGTCTATCGTGGATTTAAGTAATGTACTCTTCTTGCAACTCTTAAACCTGTAATACTCGGAAAAAAAAAAACAATAATTTTTATGATGATTAATTGATAAGTGCTTTTTTTTTTTCTTAAAAATAAATCATTAAAGAAATTATAAGAGTAAATTAATATTGAATTGAATACAATATGTGTTAATCAAAGCATAATAAAAGAGTCATTCATTTGAATATATACATATACCTAACCTAAATAAATAGTGGGTGAGACTTTAAAAGTCATAATCACTACATATCGATTCATCACTAAGAAATCCAAGTTTTTAGCTCTCTATTCTTGTTTTTTTGGTGAAATATCGCTCTCTATTCCATGAATTCTTAAAGTAAAATAAATTTTAAGTATTTTCTTTTCCTAATATTCACAATCTTCACATATATATTTTCAAACTCTCAAAAATCTATTTATTTCGATAAATGACGTGTTAAATGTAAGGTTTTACTATAAATAGAGCATTCGTAACAAAATAATAATATTGTTTCCGTGATTTAAAAAACTTTATAATAATAATAAAAAAATGTTATAAAACTTTATAGATGTAGCATAAAATTCGAAATTATAAAAGATAATGTGGTGATTGACCGATAGTGATAGTTGAATCCTTTCTCAATTGAGATATTCCTATACAACTTCACATACATGATTAATAATAAAACCATGATTATTAATTATCATCTTCATTATCTTCACAATCACTAAGATATTCAAGGTTCTGCCTAATTAATTGTAATTGACTCAAATTCACACCAAAAAAAAAAAAAAAAGAGAGATGGGTCAGGACGTATCTGCCATTTCAAGGAAAGTAGAGGGCATGGAATTTTGTTTTAGTGGAAAGATGTTAAAATGATTAATTCATAGCAAATTTATGGCGTGCTAGAATTCCTTCTCTCTCTCTCTCTGCGCTTATATTAATCTATTATTTAATTAAAGTATATACTGTAATATTTCAATAATAATAATAATAATAATAAGGAATTCTGCTGCAATCCACACCAGTCACGTGCCGATAGTTTGGTAGCCACACAATTTATATATAGAATTCAATCAAATGATATTTCCTGATGTGCTTCTTAGTTAGGACTCAAAATAAATTATATGGTTAATTTGATGCGTTTATGAAATATTTTATTAGTCAAGTGCAGCCAGAAACTGGTCAAATCTAGTTTGGTAAGAGAAGTCTAGTGAGGATTGGGTAAACATTTTCCCTTTTAGAGATTTCGCGTAATTACATACGAGTTATCTGTTAACATGTTCTCATAGTTTTACTTTTTCTAAGTAATTAAGTTTGAATCAAACATTTATCTACATAGCGGAGAAAAGAATGGAACAAATATTGACCGTGTGATATCTTTTTGTGCTTAAGTTAGGAAAAATGATAAAACAATGAGAAAATTCGAACTCTAGATCGGATACCTTTTCTGTTTTTAGATATAGGATTCCAATAAGGTTTGCGAAACTTGAGGTAAGATCTCTTTTACTTTATATGTATATATATATATTTTTTTCTTTTTTTCTTTTTTTTCCTCTTTTACTTGGTGGATTTAGTTACTCTTTCATGTATAGTTGCTGAGTAGTTATGTGAGAGAGAGTTAGTTTCTTTTAGTTTTAATTTTTTTTTTTAAATATTTAATTTTTGTAAACTATTAGATTGAAATCCAATGACTATAAACTAACACGGTAACTATACAGTACATGCAAAGTAGCTCACCCCTTTACTTAAAGATTGAGAATTTTGATAAGGTCTATATAGCTATGAAGCCACTTGGAGCCTTGGAGGGGCTATAGTACAATGCCCATTTTTTTTTTTTTTTTTTTTTTTAACACATAGTTATATTTTTTACACTTTTATTGTGTATTTTTTGTTATTTTTATTTATTTTTAAAAACATTCTTGTCATAGCCCCCCGATCCTACCAAATTTAAAGAAGCTGGTTTCGATTATGGGTTTATGAAACTTCAGATAAGGTCTCTCATATTTTCTTAAAAATGTTGCGATCATTTTTGAATAGTCAAGAAATGTTTCTTATTAATATGGTCAAAAAGTAAAAACAAAAGAAAAATAAACACTCGTTTTCAATTTTTATTTTATGAGCTTTTCGGATTACGAATGAAACCTACATAGTATATAGTATATATACACTCTGAAAATTTTCAAATGGCAATCGAAATTGACTTTCACGATTACCACAACAAAGTCGTGGTTGTATTAGGTTCTTTGGAGGCTGAAAATGAAACACTTGTCTATTTTATATTCGAATTGACATAAAATAAACAAACAAATAGTATCCCAATTCGTTGGCCTCCTTTGTACAGTAAAAAAAAAAAAAGGAACAAAAGTAGATGCAAAATCAAACATTGACTTAGCCAATTTTCTGAGGAAGTTTACAGGAGCTTGCAGTGACTCAAAATGTTGGGATATTTTTTCAGGGCAGCGACCTGGCCAAATGAAATATTAGTCCCACTATACGTATTTTATAAATATATAAAGAGGTTTTATGATATATAATAAGAATAAATATTTAAAATGTGTATACGGTGCTTGATTTCGGTATGTTTCGATGTTTAATATTAAACGATAAATTATACAAATAATATGTAAACTACAATTCTACATGACTCATCACCTAATTAATAGCAATTTTTTTTTTTTTTTTTTTTTGAATATACAACAACTGCCGGGACCTGACGAGATTGGACTCTACTAACGCAGCCCGGATTACAGCTCCCACAAGCGGGTAGAGAGCACCCATAATTGGTGGGATACCAAACCACCCTTGGGATTAATGGCTAAGGGGGACAAATAATATAAATATATATACGCACACATTGGACATTGAACTGTGGTGGTGGAGGCTCCCAGGGGAGAGTCCGACCACATTGGCAAGAGGTCCAAGTGTAATTAATAGCCAATTTATAGAACCTCAAAAAAGAAGAAAAACTTATAAAACTTTTTTTTTTTTTTTTTTTTTTTTTTTGCAAATAAGATATTGTTTCTTCTTGGTGAAACAAATTGACACTTTAGCCAACAGATTTCTTTCATTCCAACCACAGAATTGCTGTGGAAAAAAATAATAAAGTAATAATATTTATTATATAATTAATATAAAAAAGTGTTATGTGGCATTTTTTATTATAAATAAATTGAGTGTCCTATTTAGCAATTGACTGCAGCCCACGAAAATTCACATTGAATGTTGACCAAGAAAAGAAATCTATACCCTTAAAATAATTTGACTAATATTTTCTTTTTTCTTGTCTAATATGTAACCAAGACTTTATGCAATCTGTCAACTTATAGTTTAGGTAAATTTTGGTCGTGGCTTGGAACACATGATCATGCATTCATACTTATAATTTTCAGATAGATTTGACAATTTCAAAGTCTTTTGAAAAATTGGTTTTTATTTTTATTTATTTTTAAATATAAGTGTATTGTTTTTTATTTTCAATTTTGTTTTTCCTATATAGATTTAAAATAAGAAGAGCAATCTACTACTTTAATTCCGTACACATAATATTCCTTTCATTGTTGTGAATGTTAATATTATACTCTCCATGCAAAAAATAACAAAATTCATAAAATATAGTTGCAAAATTCATAATTTGAAATTTTTTCAAGACTACAACTGTTTTTCCCCTGATTTTATTGAAAATCAACCATCGGAAAATGGGATGAAAATTAGGAAAAAATATATATATATATATAGTTACAGTTCTTGAAAAAATTTAAAATCTGTTTACAAGTAGATTTTATAAAAACTATTATAACAAAAAATATTCAAATTAAAATTCATTAAAATTGATATATGTATATTATCATATCCAAACATATTTTCTTAGTATATAGAAAATAAATATATAGAAGTATTTTATGCATTTTGTTATGTTTTGCATGGTGAGTATAATATTAACAATCACAACCATGAAAGGAATATTATGTGTACGGAATTAAAGTACTAGAATGATCTTCTTATTTTAAATATACGTAGGAAAAACAAAATTGAAAAAAAAAAAAAAAAAAAAAAAAAAAAAAAAAAAAAAAACCAATACACTTATATTTAAAAATAAATAAAAAAAAAAACCAATTTTATATTAAAATGAAGGATGTCTCATAAGAGACTCTCTATATATAATATAAACATTGCATTTAGTTCATTAAAAACATATCCATTTATATTCATTTTGTCCGTTTATGTTTAAAAACTTTTCAAAAAATTAATTTACATATTCTTTTAAGGGTTTAAATTTCTTTTTCTTTTTCCCCTTAATATTAATCTTCATATAGATATTTTTATTATAAAAAAATTAAAAATGAATGGAACCAAAGAGTCTATCCGGTAGTCAGTGGCAAAGACACTTAGAGACCTAGAGGGGCATGACCCAGGCCTAAATTCTTTTTAATTTTTTACCTCAAATTAATGTTTTAGTATTTACATTTTTTATTTTTTGATATTGAGGATCTTGAATTTCGTCCATACACCTATTTGCATGTCCTCTTCCAACCACGTGACTTACAGTGGGCTGTTTGTTGGTGAATGTGAAGTAGGACAAATAGAAAACTCTGGTCCACATCCCTGGCCCCACAAGGATGTAAATTGGTAAATCAGAACTCTCCTTTATCTGGGTAGGATTTGAACCGTTGATACTATGGTTCGGTCTCCAAAAATTAAGGAAATGCATCTCTTGTTTCTAGATGGAAACGTGTCTCTTGTTGTAATCATGCCATGTGACAATATTTTTCACATATTTAACATATGATACATGTGTATCCCACAAGATTATTTTTTTCAATATAGTTAAATTTGATCTAAGTTTTATCCTATTTTTTTTTTTTATATATTTAGAATTTTCTTATAAATATTTTTTGTCATGACTACCTAGACATTAGACCCTACAAATTTAATGAAGCTGACTTCAATTATAGACTCTTGTTTATGGATGGAAATGTGTCTCTTGTTGTAATCATGCCATGTGACAATATTTTTTAAATATTACGATTGTAACATAGGATACATGTGTATCCCGTGTCTCTTGTTGTAATCATGCCATGTGACAATATTTTTCACATATTCCGATCGTAACATATGATACATGTGTGTCCCACAAGATTTTTTTTTTTTCAATATAGTTAAATTTGATCTAAGTTTTACCCTATTTTTTTATATTTACAATTTTCTTATAAATATTTTTTATCATGACTACCTAGACATTATACCCTACAAATTTAATGAAGCTGACTTCAATTATAGATATATACATCACAATTGTAATAGAGGATACATATGCATCCCGTAAGATTTTTTTTTTTAATATAGTTAAATTTTGTCTAATTTTTAGACTACCTTTTTTATATTTACATTTTTCTTATAAATGTTTTTTGCCATGACTTTCTAGACAGTAGCCCCTCCAATTATGGCATCTCGTTGCTCCATATATGTAATTAGGTGAATCTAATTAATTGTAAACTAAATCGTGATGTTTTTTTTTTCCTTTAAAAAATAGGGTAAAAAAGACACTGCTCATGGTATTAAATCTTAATCACATGAAAATTAAATTAAGTAGAACAAAAATAGTCTTTTTTTTTTTTTTTTTTTTTTTTTTGATCAGAAAGAAGCCACAGAAAACAAACAAGCACTAAAAACACATAGAATGACTGATATCCAGCCAGAAACGCTCCTGCCCAGAGGAGTAGGCAATCAATGCTAGAACAAAAATAGTCAAACAAATACCAAACCACACCGTCCATGGAAATTAAAATTTGATAATAAAAAAACAAAGGGTCACTTCATTTGGGATACAACGTGGGAAGGACGGAAGGTTCACCAAATCTATTGTAGGACGAACAACCGGCCTATGATTTCTGTTGTAGACCCCACACTTTTGATTTTTTGGGACCCAGATATCAAAATTTGTGATCACGGAACATGATGAATTTGATGATCATCCACCGTCAATATAAGTGACCGTCCAGATTTTATTTTGTGTTGGAAATGGAGGATGTGATCAGAGAGAATATGTAAAATAAAAAATCATTTCACACTTGCTCGAGACTTGTATCCATTTGATTTTATTTTTGTTTTCTCATTTGAAAGTAATATCTTTGTTCATATTTTAGGAACCTCAAGGAAAAATGTATATATATAAATATATAGCATTTAAGCTGACACCGTTATAATACCGGAGTCTGCCAAATGTAATGATATTAGGCTTTACAAGAGCAGCTCAGAATGTTTTCATTTTAAAGTCTCCAACAACCAAGGCAATGGACCCTTGGTCGAAAAATGCAAATTTTAAAAGCTTTTAATATCATGCATTGCACTGACATTATTACATGCGTACTGATTTGATAAAAATTTATATATAAAAAAAATTGTAATGAATAGTTTGAATTCCTTTATATATTGAGCAATAGATGAGCTGTTTGGATATTTATTCTTATAATTGAGAGATATCTTTTCCCACAAACAACGGAAAAAAAACTCCTAACACATGTTGATAATTGTTCGGATATCTACTTCCATAACCGGGAGATAACAACCCTCACAAACAACAGAGAAAATACTTCAATTCCTACACATGCTGACTCACATAATCATAAGACTTAAACTTTCCCTGCAAATATGGAATAGAACAAGCTACTTGAACTAAATAAAAGAAATGTGCATTTGAAAGCACTTTTTAAGTATATGCTACTATGAAATGAAACTAAAATTAGTGCACTCTATACATGTGTTTCTGATTTCAAACAATCTCAAATAACATTAATATTAGGATAGCTAGAGACCAACCATCACAAAGCTAGAAACACACAATCCATGAAACACATGTTGATCACAAACTCACATGATGACTAAAATTCCAGATAACGTAACTAACATGGATGTCTCGCATGGTCAAACCATCAAGAATTACATTATAGTACTCTAATTAGTTTAACTAATTTAGTCTTACATTTAGATTGTTTTCATGAAACTTTCTTCTCTGAATTGACCAAACTTGATACGACATTGATATCTTCAAGCTAGTTTTCCATAATTATATATATATATATAATGTTACAAAACAAATTCTAGAATACAGAAAATTATGATTTCGTCAACAAAAAAAAAAAAACAAAAAAAAAAAGAGGCATTTTTTTTTTATGACACTCTTTCCAAAGCCATTTATGGAAAAGTCATCAAGTTATTAAGTGTTGTGGAAATAGCACCAAAGTATGTGATCTACCAAAATTACCCCTCACTTATTCCTTCTTCCTCTCTCACTCTCTTTCTTCTTCTCTCTCTCTTTCTTCCTCTCTCCTCCTTTTTTTTTTTTTCAAAAACCTCCATTGATATGGAGTTCAAAACAACCTCCGTCGAAATGGTTGACTCCATTAGAGGTCTTCGAAACGACCTCTGTTATAAAAAAAAATTCTAGAAATAAGTCTCGGTTATTTTGCAATAAGTCTCGGGTATCTGAAATAAGTTTCTGGTAGCTGGAAATAGCTTGAAATAAGTCTCGGGTGACCTACCCGAGACTTATTTCGAAATACCAGAGACTTATTTCCAAAAAAAAATTAATAACGGAGGTCGTTTTGATCTCCATTAAAGGGAGTCAACCGTTTTGATGGAGGTCATTTCGACGGAGGTCGTTTTGATCTCCATTGATGGATTCCATCAATGGAGGTTTTTGAAGAAAAAAAACGAGAAGAGAGGAAGAAAGAGAGAGAAGAAGAAAGAGAGAGTGAAAGAGGAAGAAGGAATAAATGAGGGGCAATTTTGATAGATCACATGCTTTGGTGCTATTTCCACAACACTTAATAACTTGGTGATATTACCACAAAACTAATGGAATTTGGTGTTATTTCCCTCTTGAGAAGCACTGTATATAGATATATAATTTTTGTATGTTTAGTTTCTTAATAGTGTCCAGCTCTCAATTTTTTTCATTTTTTTTTTTGAGTGGAAGACAATTTCTTTCCCAAAAATATATGCCTTATAGTGGTAAAATAAAATAGCATCTCTCCATTAAATTACACTAAATTGATAAGCTTTTTCACTCACGTTTTTGTTGAGTGGAAAAACACTTCTTTTTTTTTTTTTTACCCAAAATACACAAATTTAAGAAATTTTATAATACTACTTTGTTTAAACATAAAAAAAAAGTTCTGTACTTTTATTATATCCACTCACATAATAAAAGATTTTGTCAACTAAAAACAGAAAAGAAACCAATCAAGATCATGGAGAAAATATCCATTGAATGCAGGAAGAAGTCGTACATGAATGAATCTGACTCTCACTCTGACGCTGATATTATATGAAAAGTTAACACAAAAATCTTAATCCATGTTGTCATATTGAAAACTTCATTACATGTTATTTTATTAAGGCTTAACCCCTAAACTTTTTTTTAAATATGTACTATGCTTTATATACTTTTTTTTTTCACTGCTAAACCCTTTGAACTCTCACAAATTGGTAAATGCCGACTGTAGATATTCTTTCACATAGAGCAAAAAATCAAAGTGTTTACTAAAAACGAGAGCTCAAAGGGTTTAGTGTCGGAAAAAAAAAAAAAGTATAGGGGGCATAGTGTATATTTGAGTAGAGTTTAGGGGACATCAGTGTCAATTAGCCTTTTATTAATTGTAATATTGTTTTTTTTAAGACATCTTTAAATTCACAACTATGATATTGAGATTGAATTTGATTGAGGCCCAAATAGATCATAGATGGGCTTGCTGTGCCCATAATTTTTATATACATAATAATTATCAAGCCCCAACTGTCATTTTCCCATTCAACATCATCAAACATTAATTTATATAATTTTTGTATCATGGCAATTATTATATCAATTTCAACATGACTTTTTTTTTTTTGACGTTTATTCAATATGATAATATTTCACGTTTTGGTATTTAGTTGAGAATAACAAGGCATCTAAAATTTGGATTCATTTTCACTGTTTTACATATTAAAATCATATATACAATATATATATATATTAAATAAAGTTGTTTTAAAAATTTGGATTCATTTTCACTGTTTTACATATTAAAATCATATATACATTATATATATATATATATATTTTTCTATTATCAATTCGAACTAACAATAAATATATCAGGACGAATAATGTGAACTACTAGATTTACATAATTTGACTCAAAGTGTATGTAATTGTCAAAACTTCTTCGTCCTGATATATTTATTGTCAGTTCGAACTGATAATAGAAAAACTCTATATATATATATATTTAAAATAAAGTTGTTTGTCCTAGATCATTATTGACATGTATTTTAAAAAGTATGGGTACCGATCAATACCGATAAAATTCAAGATAAGGTAGGGGCATTTTCATCAGAAATGAAGATCAAAGAGACTCATATTAATGGTTTTTCAATACTTTGTCAAAGCTAGCTAGATCATATATTGAAGAAGGCATTTTACAGTCCAGCAGAATAACAAATCTCTGAATTCGATTCCGGTGAACGACAGAAAGATAGGAGGATTTCTGGATATGAAAAATATAGACACTAAATGATCCATTGACATGGATATTGGTAGATTACAAGATTGAAGTTCACTAAACAAATCTAATGGAAGAATTGGCAGAGACTTCAACTTATTTGTCTAGCAGCTAAAAATATATATATATATATATATATATTTAGCAAAAACATATCCACTCTTGGAGTTAGTGGTGTGCACTTCCCCTTCCACGTTTATGGTGGAAAATCCATATATATGAGAGATGTTGGATTTGAACCCTCCACTAGAAACATAGAAGGAGAGGTCCAGACCACTACAGCTAAGGAGGGATATGTGTGTAAAAGTGTTGTTAGATAATTAAAAAAGGTATTCTTTATTTGTCTTGATTATTAGTACTCCTACTTGTTGATTGATATAAACAAAAGTACTTCATTAAATTTTTTATGTTACCACGACATGTCTATCGGTTCATCCAAACGTTGTACGGTCTCGATAAAGTCACTGTATTGTTAACATCAAAATCCATTTCGTGAAAATGATAAAATTAATAAATTAAAATCTGATGGGTATTCTTCTAGGAAACAATAATGTGAAGTGATATTTCTCTTCCGGTTATTGAAATAGATATATATATATATTCGGGCCGCACATGTAGTGCATCATGATCTCGGTAGGTCTCCCAACTCGTTCCGTGTAAAAAAAATGTGAAGTGATTTCTCTAAATGTTATCGAGCACAAACACTCTTATTTATATGAATACTTATTTACTAATTACTAATAATTAGTACATGTAACTAAGAAATTAAAATAATAAAGAATACTTTTCTTGAAATCATTTCTAAGATTTCAGGATTTTATTTTCTGATATGCTGAATGATATATGACCTGCTAACCTCCAATTTATTGCTGAAAAATAATCTCATCTTACTCAGAATTTCACCTACTTTCTTGGTTCTTCTGCTAGAATATAATTTTTATTTTATTTTTAAATATATCATATCTGCATTTGATTAACACCACCAATTTAGTTGCAGAAAACAAGAGAAGAGAGAAAGAAAAAAGAAAAAGAAAAAGATCGAGATCATGAACAGAAGAAAAATATATTGAGAATTTGATTATTAACACCAGAAAATATATATATATATATATAAATTCAGGGAAAAAAAAAGGCATGATTATACTACAGATTCATTCCAATTACAATAAGGAAAAAAAAAAAAAAAAAAAAATCGTTTTATTACATGTAAATTAAGGATCTAGGACGATCTGATCCAGCCACAGAAGGAAAACTAGACAAAGAAACGCCCATTACAGGCACGGCGAAACTCGCTTCCATCAAAATCCTTTGTTGAAACGTTTCAAGACTCGCCCCAGCGTCTTTTATATCCTTGACCATTTGAAGATAATATTCCTTGAGCTTTTTGATCATACATGTGTAATGCAATCTCAACCATCGTAGTCTCACCTTCCTGAACATTCGCACTAGGAAAACCCCCCGCCGTGACTTTTTTATTGTTCCTCCGAGGCGGACAACAGGCAGCTTTCTACGTCGGAGGAAGACTCTACGACGTGTCGGCAACCGGAGTCCGGTGGCAGCTGTAAGGGCTTCATGATTTGGTTTCGGAGGAGGGTTATTGGTTGGGGACTCTAGTGGTAGTGGTGGTGGTGGTAGTAGTGTCATGTTAAATGTGTGTGAGAGGAAAATGTGTGAGAGAATAAATATATAAAGAGAGAACGAGATAGTTGACAAAAATTGGACAAAAGCATCTTTGAGTTATTGGAATGTACGTATAATTTAATTTAATTTAATTCAAGTCCACATGGCTTTTTTTTTTTCTTGTGTTACAGGTTACAAAGAACATGCAAATGCACGAAAATATGTGTTGTAATTTTTTAATTTCTTTTAAAAATTATTAATTAATTAGGGTATTAACAAATATATTGTAACATATACGTATGTTTATATATACGTGCTTGCATTAATTTTTTGGTTTAGCATAAATAGGGTCTTTGATTAGGTAGATCTTGAAAAAATTATGGGTACACCTAAAACAATGTACAATCCCATGTGGGGCACACCCAAATAGTACATATTTAGGTGTGCCACATGAGATTGTATATTTTTTTGGGATATTTTGTTAGGATATGTATCATTTTCTAAAAATTATTACTCCTATATGCATTCATTTTGTATATGTATTTTATATTTACATACAGAAATGTTCAAGTCAATGTATACGGATAAAGTTATATTAATGTGCTGGATATGGATCATTAGATTTATATACTTTGACTCACAGTGTATGCATCTGTCAAAACTTCTCCATAATCAGTGGTCTACCTATATTGATACTGATGTAGTTACAACAGTACACACTGATGTGAACGGGACCGTATATATATATATACTTTATAATTCATAAAATTAAATAAATAAATTGATTACATGTGTAGAATGAATTCATTATGGATAATTTTTATGAAAGCCTTTTCAATTCATTAGCTTCTTTTTTTTTTTTTTTTTTCCTTCTGATGGAAGAAATTTGATGATCACGATCATCCATTATATATAAATTTGATTCTTATGCAAATTAATGTGTGATTATAAGTGTGTGTATATATATATATTTTTTTTGTTTTTTATTTTTATTTTTTATTTTTATAATTATTAGTTTTTTGTCATGAATTTGAATATATAGAATAAAGAGTTGACACGACTATGAGTGCGGGGGCAGGGAGATTTTTCTTTTAAGAGAATTAATTATTATGATTTATGAGAAGCAAGCAAGTGCATGTGCAGATATATCCAGGAAAAGATAAGGAAATTATTAAAGGTGATATATTTATGGCTCAGCCTACTATTATATCAAAAAATAAAATAAAATAAAATATATTATTTTGTATTAGACTGAGGATCAATATTAATGATACTCTTGCGGAGTCGAGCTTCGTAACTGATGGAGGTTTGATTGGTATGGTGGTTTGGGGTTTCGATCGGGCATCTCCGATGTCTCTGCTTGGTCAGCGACGTCATGGGTGGGTCTTCTCCGGCGGCCTGGGTCTCTCCTCCGGATCGGTTTCAGCTCATGTGTTTCCTTTGTGTTTAGTTTTATGTTTTGGTTGTAATCCTACTCTTGTGTGAGCGTTTTTCTCCCGTTGTGGGACTCTGTTCTGGGCTTGTGCTCAAATAGTTTTATTTGTGGAGTCCCAGATATGGTTGTAACCTTGCCCTGGATCTGGTTTTCCAGATTTTCAGGTGCTCTTTCCATCAAAAAAATAAAAATAAAAATGCAAGACTCCAAAAGTAAAATGATATTAAATGGTATATGCAAGTAGGGATATTTATTTCACAAATTCGATAAGGTGAGGGTGTAGGAATACTCATTTCTAATAATTAAAGTGAAAACGAAAAGAATAACACTAAACGTTCTAATTCTTTTCTCTAAATTCTATTCCAAATGATATGGCACGTGATGTATCAACATCACCTCAATCATCACAGACGGAATCTAGAAAGAAAAAAAAAGTTGGAACGTCTAGTATTACTCAAACAAAACAAAAAAAAAAATGATAATTGATAGTAAACTTTTTAAACCCAATTAATTATCACGAGTTATTTAGACTATTAAGATAAATTATAAATCTATTAAGAAAATTAAAGATTTTTTTTTAAAAAAAAAAAAGTTGGCCCTTAGCTCCGCCAAAAGAAAACCACTTGGACGCCAGGAGGAACCATGGTCCTAGGTCACAATTTTTTTTTTTAAACATGGTCAATTTTTTTTTAAAGGTTTCTCTCCAAAATTTAAGGAAACTGCTTTCGGCATCTGCTTTTAACCTTATCATATGCTGTCAATTTCAGTACAAATTTTTTGAAATTACATACAATTTTAAACTCGTTTTACTTTTATTCTCATCATATATAGAATATCTTACATGCACGTGTAAGGAGTTTTTCTCTTCGATGTCATGAAAGTGATTATCAACACATATAGTGTGTGATCTTGACAAGTCTCGAAAGATTACGAACTCTTTTGGTGTTCATATTTAAAACATAATAATAATAATAAAAATCTAATCAATGTAATCAATTCTAACAAAACAACATTTTTTTTTTTTGTAAAACAATATGGTAAACACAACATTCTAACAAATCTGCATTTGTTATGTCTCATTCAACAAATGTAGATTATTATTATTATTATTATATTATGAGAGTATATAAAAGGACATATTTTCCAATTAAATAAACAATCAAACATTAAGATTTGATATATAATATAATATAATTAATTAATTATGTGTATTACGCAAAGCATGACGTTTCTAATCACATAGTCCATAGAGCTTTCTATCTACCATGTTAGGTGTCTTTCAATTTATAATTAAGAAGATTGATTATTTAAATTAGATCAAGATTTACACATAATCTTTGTGATTTTAATATTATGAAAATGAGTTATTGATAGGAATGCTAACAACATTAATAGCGACAAAAGAAATTAAGTTTAATATGTTCAAGCATTATTCTCGAGGTTGATGCATTGATTATATATTAACATGAATTTTTTATTATTTTTTTTTAATGTGATGCGATAGAAGTTTAGCATGACTATCCGAGACGTTGATATTAGGATTAGAATTCCACCACAAACGTAGAAGGGAAGACACACACTATTTGAATTAAGAGGGTATGCTAGTATGACCCGGTACAAAATTGATTAGAATATTTAAAAATAAGTTAAAATTTTGTCCTTTTTATTATTTTTTTTAAATTTTTTTTTTATTTATAGCATTGGTGTGGTAGTATGCATCACCCCAATTAATTTCTATATAACTATCCTTTTTATTAAAAAAAAAATAAAAATCCATAGGCCTTCCTTTTATACTTTTTATTTCTTTTGAAAAAATAAAATAAAATTTCATATTATTAAAAAAATTGGGAATATTATGTAAAATTTATTGAACCTTTTGTTGTATACTATCATCCTCAATGTTGCAGATTGCAAATAAAAAATTCTTCTACATATATTTATTGGGTTAGCTAAAACAACTCAAAACCAGACTTCAATTAGTGACTTCAATTTTCATCATCTATTTGTTATTAATCCAATGGTGGAGAAGAAGAGTAAATGACAACCCTGGATTTATACCAAATAAATGGATTTAGGTTGAAGTCTAAATAGATAGAGGTTGAAGTCACATAATTTAAGTCAGATTTTTAAGTTAATATAGATCCATATTAATAGAAAATTAATAAGAATTGTAACAAGATGAGGTTGGCCAAGTGGTATGCTCTTACAACTACATCATGTTGTGGGTTCGAGTCATATCATTTCCCTCAATCCTGAACTATTGTAATATTATTTAAAAAAAATAATAGGGCAATTACTAATTAGGTCCTGGATTTTTTTATTTTTTTTTTAAATTCCAATTTGTTTACTACTTTTATAAAAGTGACTAAATTGGTCTTCACATTTTTCCCAAGTGCCAAATTAGTTCATCTCTTTTTAGAAGTGACCAAATTGATTCATCTAATGGTTCAATGATGTTTAAATATAACGGTTGACTTTAACAATTTTAGTTAAAGTACATAAATACCCTTTACTTGTTATATTAGAGTAACGTTGTTTTGTCTTTTGTGCATTAAATTCACCATTATAATTACAACAAAATTCTAAAATATCATTAATGAAACACCATTTGTACCTTTTTTTAATTAATTTTTTTTAAAAAAAATCTAAAAATATTTTAATAAGACAATGTCAATTATACCCTTATAAATAAAGTTACCATTCATTATCAATTTAGTTTTTTACCATTTTTATATAATTGTTTTTTTTTTGTTAATATTATGCAAGCCACAAATAAAATAAATAAAAATATACATGTGTTAAAAAAAACTGTGCATGTGTCATTATTATATTGTTTAGAGCAAAGTATAATTTTCCTTTACACGGTTAAAGTTGACCAACGGAACTTTAGTTAGATGGAATAATTTGGCACTTGAAAAAAATGTAAGGACCAATTTGGTCAATTTTGTAAAATTTCCAAACAACTCGGAATTTTTTTAAAAAAAATGGTTCAGGATCTAATTGGTAATTGCCCAAAATAATATTATATAACACTCAATCAATTAATTCTTACTAATTAAAACTATATACGCTTAATTTAGTTAATTTTAAAACAAAGAAAATAAATGTTTTTAAATAAAATGAGAACTCTTATAGTAATTATGTCATACAAATATCTATAAATAATTTTAATAATAATAATAATAATAATAATAATAATAATAATAATAAAAAGCAATAGAGTTTTCCCAAATGTCGTCAAAAGCACTGCAATATGTTGTCATAAAATTACACAATGTTGTCATTGTGTTGTAAGAGTTGCAATTGCTTGTGTTTTGTTCTATACCATTGACCCCATGAAAAAAACAAAAAACAAAGCAATCAACGAAGGAAATATTTAAAAATAATAATAATTTAGAAAAAAATTAAACCCACATTTAAAATAAAAATCAAATAATTTAATCTATTATTATTTATTAATCCATTTTTTCTTCCTTATTTTTGACTAATATATATATATATAAGTGATTAATAAATTAATATATTTTTTTTAAAATCAATTGTTGATAATCCTAGATTTCTAGTCTTATTTAGAAAATCAAATCGTTTTAGGAAAACAAAAGGCTTGCTCTATAAATAACAAGATAACCCACTCAAAAAAAATCTCCATTATCAACATCCAAAAGCTACTCTCTCTCTCTCTCTCTCTCTCTCAAGCCACAAACAATGTCCGACGACGACAACACAGTGATGGTCCCAGCCACAGAAATAGATGGCCCGACCCAAGCCAGAGGACAATGTTGCAATAATTTCCAACTCAAGAAGTGGAGTGCTGTTTCTCTCTGGGCTTGGAGTATGTTGCATATCTCTTTATTTGATATTCTTTTTCTTTTTTTGAGAGTTTTAATGATGACCTATTGTTAAATGTATAATGCAGATATTGTTGTGGAGAATTGTGCAATTTGTAGGAACCATATCATGGAGCGCTGTAAGTATTTTAATAATAATTTTGCAACCGTTGATATATTTTCAATCAAAATCGAAAAATAACTTTAGTGTGATGATCACTAACTTCAAGATAATACGATTATTTTTTGAATTTGGTCACTCTCTAAAGTTTATCGAGCTTTTGATTTTTATTTGTTTGATTGTTTTTGGTTTTAATATTTATAGGTATAGAATGTCAAGCTAATCAAGATAGTACTACTTGCGAGGAGTGCAAAGTTTGTTGGGGTATGATCGAAGAAAACCCTAAAAGCCTGATCTTAATTAGTTTTTAAATATGAATTTTTTTTCTTTCTATATATTAATATGAAAATGTGATATGCGTTTTGGGTTCTCATTTGCTAGCAATGAAAATTAACTTCCAGTGATTTTATTACTTGGAGTAAAGTCTCTCTTATTTATACTTAAAACATTATTAATTATTCCATTTTATATTTTCTTCTACATTAATCTATATTCTTCATAATTTGATATCTTCTTCTTCTTCTTTTAGGTCGTTGCAATCATGCCTTCCACTTTCACTGCATCAGTCGATGGCTCAAGAGCCGCTCAGTCTGCCCATTAGGTTCGTGTTATCGGATTTTCTTTTACTTCGACTTAGCACATATTCAATACAAGAAAGTAATATTAATAATATTCCCGCTATATTTTTGATATTCGTCATATTTTGAGAGTATTGATATCAAAAATATCTTAAATATCCACGATTATCGACAATATTCCCAATATTTTGAGAAGATTAACAATATTTATGATATTTTTATCAAAATTGATATTTATTTCCTTGATTTAATCATCGGTACGTAATACACAAACTTAAAATTTTCAGATCCCTAATTAAGGTTTTTTTTTTTTGTTTTTTTTTTCCTGCAGATAACAGTGAGTGGGAATACCAGAAGTATGGCGATTAGAATTTTGCAACAGTGACAACTAGAAACATTAATTATTGGATTGCAATTTTGTATTTTTATTTTATTTTTTCTAATTGGCATTTGGTTCCAATTACTATGACAAGTGATTATATATCAAGCAGGAATTTTGCAAAGTTTTGGTTGATTATTGAATGTATTTAAGAGAATTATTATGTGTCCCAATCCACAATTACAATTTGAGAGAATATTTATTTTAAAGCTTTTTGGATTTTATTAATGATAATAAAAAAGTAACCAAAAAAAAAAAGAAAAAAGAACGACGCCTGAGAGATTCGAACTCTCGCGGGGAAACCCCATGTACTTAGCAGGCACACGCCTTAACCACTCGGCCAAAGCGTCGTTGATGTTAACATAGATTCCATGTATTATTTAACTCTGTATATTACTTGGCTCTGAAATAACACACAAGGATCAAAGCACCAAATCGATGAATTTATTAATGCGGTGTTGTCCTTGGATTAGATGCGTATTCAATTGAAATGGATTGGTTTTGGACTTTTGGTGCTTAGTTCTAACAACAATTTCCACACAAATTAAAATTAAGATTCTATTACAAAAGCAACTTTCTATATTTCAACTTCCAATTAGGGATGACAATGGGGCGGGTTCGGGGAGGGGTGGCCCTCTCCGCACCCCGCCCTATTTATTTTTTAAAAACCCATCCTCTTATAAAACCTCTCAATAGATAAAGCGGGGTAACGTGAGCAGGGTATGCTTTCCCAATCCACACCAAATTTACCCAATTTAACCCATTTATCTAAATTATTTATTAAAATTTTGTCAAAAAAATTTATTTATTAAAATAATAAATACATATCCCAATGACTATGATATAATATATAAAGTAATTCCAAAAAACTATAAAAAATTATCTCATAAATATAAATCTCAAAACTAAATAAATAAATTCTATCATTTTAAAATATAAACTTTGAACTAAATAATAAAGTAAATAAATATTATATTTTAAGTGGGGAGGGGCAGGGCAGGGATTATAAAACCCATCCCCACACCTATTGCGGGTTTTATTATCTATCCTCATCCCCGTTAAATTGAAACCCATCCCCACCTCATAAGTGCAGGTCCCCCACGGGTTATTTTACCATCCCTTCTTCTGATATTATTTTTCACATAAAAATCACATTAAAGCACGATTTCATACAATCACGATACAACACGATACGATACGACATACTTCATATTCAAAATCACATTAAAGCACGATTTCATACAATCACGATGCAACACGACATACTTCATATTCAAAATCATTCAGTTTAAAGGTTGATATTTGTAAAAGAATTAAATGTCACTTTAATGTCAATAGTTCATGAATCTATATAAAACAGAACCTTTTTTTTTTCTTTTGTTGTTGTTGAAATATAGAAAAATAATATCACTCAAGTATGATATGTAATGTAATGTACGTCACTTAAATTGTTTTCTATACATACTATTGATTTTATTGAAAAAAATGAATCGAAGTGACTCAGTGAGCTACTACTAGAATTGCATCAACTCAGTCTTGACCTCACCACTAGAATTACAAATGTAAAAACCCTACAATTCACCACAAAACAACACAATTAATTACAAATGTAGAAACCAATAATTCACCACAAAACAGGCTAGTTGAAGTTTACAAGAAACAGAGAAAAAGGCTAGTTGAAGTTTGATAGAAACAGAGAAACAGACGAATTTAGCCTCCTTCTGTTACTGAGGCTAGCAGATTCATATGGAGTAGTAGTCCATTGAGCCTTGAAGCCACTTAACAGCAATGGGACTTCTCACAAGATGATCTCCGTCGCTCCATTCGATCGACCCAAATTCGTGTGATTTAACACCAACTGATCCTTCCAAGCCACCAGCAGTACTTGAGAATGTGACCTCATAAGATAATGTGGTGTTTCCTGCACTGAACACAAGCTTGTTAGGAGAGACATTGATTTTGACATTGGGCGGAGCAGTCACTTTGACATCGTAGACAGCATCCACGGATCCCCCGACGTTCTTCACCACTCTCTTGTATGTCACAACGTCAGTGTTTGATCCAAACACAACAGAGAATGATGGGTAGTTGAGGTTCCCTGGCCTAGATAGTGCATTTGAACATACATCCAGACTCGTAGGCTCTCTAATGAAAACCGAAATCCTCTTAGAATCATACCCAATTGAGCAAAGAAACGCGACGTAATCAATAACATTGATATCATACACCAATCCTGGATTAAGAGCCCTATTCGGATCAACGTGTCCTGCACCATGAACAAAGGGCGTTGAGTGTTCACCACTAGCAAGATCCTTAATTTTTCCTCCGGATTTATCCAAATTGTAAGCGGTAGTCATCAATGCGGACTTGATCGCAGCAGGCGACCAATTCGGGTATGCCTTTCGAAGCAAAGCAGCCAATCCACTCACATGTGGGCAGGACATTGAAGTGCCTGAAATTATGTTGAACTCAACCCTCCTAGGATCAATCTCCAAATCAGTTGGTCCATTGGCACCAGTCCAGGCAGCCAAGATGTTCACACCAGGAGCAATGACATCAGGTTTGAGTATCTCCGGCGTCAGATGGTTAGGCCCGCGACTTGAAAAGGCAGCAACTTTGGGGGCCGGAGGGGAACCACCCACCACCATGCCGCGGAAAACAATGGTGGCTGTAGGAGACTGGCTCAATTTCAGATACTGCTTAATCTTGTTCCCTGCAATCTCACCAACCATTGTGGCCGGAAGCAAATGCGAATCAGCGATCAATTCCTCACCACTCTCGGCTGTGTTGGCCAAAATCATCCCCAACCCACCAGCAAGTTTCACTGCACTGCCTTTCTCAACTCTTGCATTGCCTCCTCTATCACACACAACAATCTTTCCTTGAACTTTCGACGGCTGCAATCTCCCCATATTACAGTACCTGTAAGAGAACCCACATGTAAAGCCCAACAAAATATGCGAAGAACTCATGTCGAAAACATAAAAAATATATTCAACCGCATGACATCGTTTAATATGTTCCTCAATTGTGCAATCAAATCACATACGAAAAAACGTGTGAAATTCTAGTACTTGATAATTTTCAGCTATATTAGTAGATGTCACAACATTAACATGTTAAAATGTGATTGTAAGTCTATCAATACACATAAAAATTTAACAACAGTGTCTATTATGTTCAAATCGAATCATGTACGAAAAAATGTTACGGAATTCGTATGATAAATGATGATTTTCAGTTATATATAGATGTCACGGCGCTAACATGTTATGTGATTTTAAGTCTATCAAAACACATAAAAATTTAATGAAATGTTAACGGTACCTGCTGCCACAATCACCACCATAGACCAAAGGGAGCTTGTATTCCGGCAGACTCTCACCGGAGTAGAGCGAGACACCCCCGAGAACGCTCCCATCTCCAAGAACAGCATCAGCAGGGAACTCCCTATCGATTGTTGAAGCACCAACAGTGATGATCCAAGGCGAAATGTTCACAGAAGTCTCCGGCCCGGGACCCGAATTTCCTGCAGAGCACGACACGATCACACCGTGCTCCACCGCCCCGAACGCCCCGACCGATATCGAATCGTGATCGTACTGGGGAGCGTATCCTGTAGCCCCAACAGATAACGAGATCACATCAACACCATCCGATATCGCCTGGTCCATTGCTGCGAGGATATCGGAGTCGAAACAGCCCAAGGTCCAACATATCTTATACACAGCGATTCGGGCTCGTATAGCCATTCCACGAGCTTCACCGTCGGCGAATTCGTAGAAACCGGCGTCGGAAACCAAAGAACCGGCCGCCGTCGACGCGGTGTGGGTCCCATGTCCCTCAGTATCTCGGGGAGATAACGGCTCTCTCGTTACATTAATCGGGCTCCCGAGATACGATTCGTGGCCTCTGTAGTACGCTCTGGCACCGATAATCTTCTTATTACAAGACGATGCTGGAAAATCGGGTGCCGTCTCGCAGATACCTTTCCATCTCGCCGGAATATCGGACAATCCGGAATCCGAAAAGCTCTTGCGTTCCGGCCAGATTCCGGTGTCGAGGACTCCGATAATGACGTCATCGGCGTAGTTGGAATCGGGCCATAGGCCGAATTCGTCGGAGAGGCCGAGAAATCGGGGGGTCCGAGTGGTGTGGAGCTGACGTGGCTGGTCGGGAACGACGGAGAGGATTCCGGGGACCCCACGAAGAGCTTCGGCTTGGGAGCCATTAAGCCGAGCCGAGAAACCGTGGATGGCGTTTTTGTAAGTGTAGAGGAGCTTTGTAGGATGGACGATGGAGGAGAAAAGAGAGGGCTTGTGGGATTTTGAAACGTGGACGATGAAGGTCTGTGAACCGTCTGATGATGATTGTATTGATGGGGTGATAGAGATGAAGAGGAGGAGGAAGAAGAAGAGAGAGAGAGTGGTGGTTGCCATGAGAGAGTCTGTGTGTGTGTTTTGTTTTCTGTTTGGTTCCTGAGAAATTGGAGTGACAATAAATAGTTGCAACTTGTAACTTGTAACTTGTAACTTGTAACTTGCAGTAATAGATGAAGAAGATGTGGTATGTGGGGCCCGTTTTGTCCATGTCAGCACTAGACAAAAAAGTATCCTATTTTGTGTAATAATTAGCCAAGAATAATGTAATTTTTAAAAAAAAAAAGAAAAAAAAAAAGAATGATAGTAATTTAATAATAAATCAAACATTTATAAATATATATAATTTTCAAATCTTAAAATTCTTTATTGTTATTAAATTGATATTTAGTTTATTCATAGACAAATTTAAGGGTTTTTTTTTTTTCTTTTCATCTTTTCACTAAAATAGATGCAAATATTAATAATTTTGAATTTTGATAATACTCTTAAAAATAAATTAATCGTTTGTGTTTTTAATTAGTCCCTATCACCAATGTTAATAAGATCGTGAGTGGGAGTCAAGAGTCATGTTTCCACATCGATCCAAGAAAATTGCAATATTCAAAAATAATAATCAAATCTTTACTAAACCTACTCAATTTTTGAATATATATTTGTATATATGAATGGTGATATATCCATAATTCCATAGTAGGTGGCACCACTTTTTTATTTATTTATTATTATTATATTTTATTTTATTTTTATAATTAAACAACAGGCTCTAATTAAAAAAACAAGCTTTATAGAGCTTTATTAATTAAAAAAAAAGGCAAATATATATATATATATATATTTTAATTAAACAACAGGCTCTAATTAAAAAAAAAACAAGCTTTATAGAGCTTTATTAATTTAAAAAAAAAAAGGCAAAAAAAAAAAAAAAAAAACACGCATACCTTAAAACACACTAATCTAAAAAGGCACGCAAGCCTTAAAAAATAAAAAAAATAAAAACACGAACTTAATTAAGAATACATTTTGGAGAGCTTCTCAAATAGATCTTTTTACAATAGATTTTTTAGATATAGAGTTTTTAAATAAAAGTCGTTGGTCATTTGATTGTCAATTAAAAAAAAGAACTTTTTTTAATGATAGAATTACCAAAATACTCTAACAAATGTTAAATTATAGGATTATATTGGAGATTTTAGTGTTATTAAAAAAAACTTCAAAATATATACTTGGAAAAGCTTTAAATTTAGGCTTCTATAAGTAGACGTAAAACAACTTTTTTAATAATTTAAAAACTTTACTGGGTGACAACCAAACGATACAAATTTTTTTTTTTTTAAAAAACTTTTTTAATTAAAAAAAACTCTTTTAGCCAGTAGACAAGCTTTCCCAAACGGACATTAACTAGATCAGAGATCATTTACTTCTGCCTCATCATGTACGGCACAATTAACGATAATACGTGAAGTCACAGAACTTCTCTTACTCACTCGAGACTTAGAAATAGAAAAAATCTTAAAAATTGGTTGCATTTTTCTTTTTGATTTGGTCACTACAAGAATCCAATTATCATCAAACACGAGATCTATTGGACTATGAGGTGGCACCACCTCATGCTCACGTTTTAGGCTTGTAAAAGAATATAAATAAACACATAAAATGACAAAAATGTATGGTCTTTGATTTGTTGTAAGATTCATCAAGTATTCAAGATACAAGATTTTTCATTATTGATATTATGATGAGGAAGGTTCACGGAGATCAAGTGGTCCACGTGAAAAGATTGGTGGGTTCCACTATTAATTTATCTCAGATGTAATTATATACGTATAGACAATTTTTATCAAACTTTTCACATGATTAACATAAAATTACACTTAATTAAGTCATTTCATTACCCAAACGACACTGGTGTGAGATGCTAATTAATTGATGAAGATCATGTGGTCCAAAATATGAGATTAGTAGATCGGATGGTCCAGAATATGAGATTTTTGTACTTTTTTTATCTCGACAGGTTTGTAGTGAATCTAATGATCAAATATATTCCTTCTTTACATTAAGCAGATTCGATATTTTGATAGAGATCTAACCAACGAAACGAGACCATCCCTCAAGAATCGAAGATTCTAATCATATCGAATCCTCTCATCATATATCGAACAAATCCCGAATCCAATCAACACCCTACAATTCATATGAACTAGCAAGTGATCAAGACCATTTATATATATATATATATCTCAATAAATATAAGATCTTAGAGCATCCCCAACAAAGCTTCCTATTTTTTCCTTGTATTTAGGGAACCAGTTGTACTTTTTATGAATAGGGAGTCATATAAGAAGTGAAGATTCCAACAAACCTCCCTAAATGGCTCCCTATTATCATTTATTTATTTTTAAATAATTTTTTTAAAAATAAATTTAAAATATTATTATTTACAATTAATGGTCATATATTTAATGGCTATTTAAAAATATAATTTTTAAATAATTTTTTTTAAAAATGAATTTAACGGTGGCTAGCCATTGGAAACAATAAAATGTAGGTAAATAGATGAATTATTTGGATCTAAATAAAAAGAATTTGGGTTAAATAAAAATAGGAAGGATGAATTTAGACCATTGGATATGAATGATGTGAACTCATCCTAACCACTCATTTCATTTGAGGAGTGATAAAAAAAAATAAAAAAAAATAGGGAGGATGTCTTCCCTCCCTATATTTGAGGAGTCTTTGGCCGGAATTAATTTTAGGGAGTAGGATAGAGAGCCTATTGGAGCATATTCCGGTTCATCCTCCCTAAATATAGTCAAGGAGGTTCAAAAATCCGGCCTACTGGGGATGCTCTTACCATGTTAAATTTTCAATAACATATATAATATCCATTTCCTGATCACTAGTTTCTACTGATTTGCACCATACAATTTGCTAAAGAAATCTAAATAAAAAATGATTTAAATGTCTACTAGCATTTCCCAAATGAGTTTGGTTTCATTTCAAGACAATTAATATTGGCTTGAGATATAGGTCACAGATTCACAGTAGATCCAATGCACATGCAATTCAAGAGCAGAAATTATAGAATGAAGTATCATAAGCACCTTCAGTACTGATCTTACAATCTGTTTTGTCGAACGACAAATACGATCTGATCCAAATCCGTTTAAGAACCAACGGATCGGATCTATCAACATCTGTATAGATGCTGTATGAGGATCAAAACAGCATAACAAGGCCAAATCGATGAGGGTGTGATCATTGTATTATGTCGACTTGTTTTTATTGAAACTATGTTATGCCACAAAAGATAGAATCTGTTTACGGAATCTATTGACGATGCTAACTATGACTACTTATATAAAAAGGTTGATAAGAGTAAGGTCTTCAATAATTTACAAACAAGTATTGTGACAGCTTTTCGCAAAATTAGAGCAAAGGTTCACCTTTTTACACTTTCGGTTAGGAGACTTGAAGCAGCAGCAGCAAGCATGGCAGAGGCATGAAAGTCCCATACATTTGCAACAGTTTCGACAAGTCCCTTTTTGTGAGCAACAGCAGCAGCTGCAGATGCAGCTCGGGCACAGTGAAGGAAATGGCGCACAGCACGTACAGCAGTTCTGTATTTGTAGACAATGCAGGCAACTGCTAGAGCAACACATGCACAGAAAATTGGAACAAAACTTTACCCTGCTCAGATTTAACGGATACAATTACTACTTACACTTATCCTAATATTCAATTTCCGAAAAACAAATTGACATTCGAGGTGCCACCAACCCTAAACTTTCATATATGACTTTTTAAGTGAAAATACCTCGGTGCAAAAGATCCAAAAACAATTTCAAGAACTAGTATAGCATATAAGTCTCTACTTTGAGTTCGTGATTGAAAAAACAATTTCAGGCTACTAACAGAACATCATTATGTATAGCTAACGTTTCAAGAAATGTATTTTGCAAGAAAACATATCATTGAAGAATGAATGCAATGGTTATTGTAATGTAAACCCGGAAAGAGCAGAAATTTATATATAGAACAGGCAAAGGCAAATGAAGTACCATAGTCTCTTCCAGAAGGATTTGGATTTACGATTCTCTTGATTTCTGCTCGAAAGAAGATAATGAACCGGTGTTAGTAAATGAACTTCGCATCAAAAATGTTATTTCAAATGAACGCATAGACGAAAAATAAATGGATTTATATGTTTGACAATCATACGCAGCAATAAAAGGATCCGGTTTAGCCTCTACAAAGTCGTTAAGCCTGTCGATAGAAAGTTAATGGTCAAATGGCATCGTAAAAGCAATATTACAATCATTTAACGAACTATGTGTTATATATAAAAGACAGTAAAGCAGCCATACATACTCTTTGCAGCAGCTAGAAGCCGGTTGAAGATCTTCAACAGATTTCAACTCTTCCTGTTCGAACAAGGCTTCGATAAGTATATGCACTCACATAGTTTTTCATCATAAAAGTTACTCTTCAATCACCAAAAGAACGCGAAAAAAAAAAAAAGTTTTTTCGATCACAAATCCGATCAAGAAATCCCTATCACAGATGATAAAATGTGAATATGCATTTCAACAACAACAGGGGAGAATTCAATTGCACTTGAGGCTGCTTCAACAAACACCATGCCATTGCAGTAAAACTAGAGAAAACATCCTCCAAGCACCATTATACAATCATTTACGACATACACAAGCATCTCACAAGCACAATAATGGAATAAATTGGAGTAATTTCACCTACGAATTTCGCAAAACTTGCAGGGTATTATAATGTTGGTTAAAATCAAGAGTATTCAAAGCAAACAATCTCAGTTCAATTTGTAAATGAAATCTCATTCTCTTCACTTCATGTTTGATTTATTGACACATTTTCTTGTTCTAATAAAAAGCCAACCAAATTCTTCCACAAAATAATAACAAAATAAATAAATAAAAAATCAGAAGAGAACCGGAGACCTGAAGCAAGCCAATCTCTCTCTCCAAAACCTGAACTTTAACCATCTGTCTCCTTTTACCGTACAAATCAAGACCACCTCCAGGTGGAGACCTAGGGCTCATGGGTGGCTCCACCTCCGCAGACCCACATGCAACTTCCATTATCATCCAACCCCACAAACAAACCACACTCGTTTTTCGTTTTCTTTTTCTCACAAACTCAAGCTCATGCAAACACTTCTTCCATGGTTGCTCTGTTTTCTGTTGTTGTCCATTGAAGAAGAAGAAGAAGAAGAAGAGAATGTGTGAGCGTGAGAGTGAGTGTGAGTGGTACGTGAAGAAGAAAACATATTTATATAAGTACTGAAACTGAAACGTTGAAAGCTGAGTAGTTGAGAACTGAAACTTTTGTAAGTTTGTGAGGTTTTGGGCAGAGCAGAGCTTCAAAGTACCAACTCTGATTGTTTGCAGAGACCGCACGTGATTCTCACGTATATGATAGTATTTTTTTATTCCTTAATAGGTCTTGGACTTCGTGGAATTTACAAAAAATACCAACTTGGCCTTTTTTATATAATTATTTTTAATTTCTAGTATTTGAACTGAAAAATAGTTTAAAATTGAAAAATAAAAGTAATAAAAGATCAAATTACATTTCCTTTGCCTATTTAATTTCTAACGATTTATGAAAATTATAAATATTTTTAATGAAAAAAAAAGTATTTTACAATGTCACATTAGATTTTTAAAAATCGGGCTAGCAAGGGGATTGTGAAATGAGATTTAAACTTTTAGTTACTTTCACTAAATTAAATGGTGTTAGATGAACATATTTATTTTTGACCAAAAACGGTACAATACACTTTAGATTTGAAATGGTATCTAAATTGCTTTTCAGTAAACGAGATGAGATTGATCCGGTTATAAATTTTTTACACCTACATCACGAGATTGTTGGTTCGGGTCCTCTATTTTCTTAAAAAATCCAGAAAATACACCTTTTAGAGGAATACAATCTTAGATTGGAATATAATTTAAGTGAGGTTAATCATTAATGATATTTTTTTTCCTTATTTTTCAAATGATTTAATTTGAATTATATTTAATTATTAGTGATAATTAAACTTAAATTTTGAAATCAAAATTTATATAAAAATAATTAATAAATAAAGTTTTGTATTAATTTTTCTCTCGAAGTTAACAAAAAGACAATGACAAAGACAGGACAATGTAAGCGATGAATGCGCTCGTACTGAATAAAGTCACTTTGATGACGTGTTAAGCGTAAGTTAGCAGTCTCGGGCACTGACAAGCAAACGTGCGCTGGTGGTGTCATTGACTGAAATGTTAAAGTCACTGACTTTTTTGCAATTTGATATCACAGCCACAATCTCCACCGTTGATAGATTAGAATTCTTGCTAAGGAAAAGAGAAGGAAAAGGGTGATTATCAATTTGGTCCTAACGTATTTAGAAATCTCACTTTTTAACATTTTTTTTTGCTTTTATGGTCCCTAATCCCTATTATCGAAAATACATCAATTTGGTCCTACTTTGTGCTACTTAAATATATAATTATAGGTTATTAACAATTTTACAATATTCGTAAAAAAAAAAAAAAAAAAAAAACAATTTTAAAATACAATTGAAGTCTAATTTAAAATTTGAAAACAATAGCAAACCTACTTTGTGCTACTTAAACATATGATTATATACTCAGGAAATAAATATCAATTTCAATGAAATTATCGGAAGTCTAAATTTTTAAAAATTTCAATGAAAATATCATCGATACTCTCAAAAGGGAGGATATTCGATATGTAAATATCAAGGATATTCGACATACTCACGATGTCTTATGTCAATCCTTTAAAATATGGAAAATATTGAGAATATATAGAGAATATTATCAATATTTACCTTCTTGATATATGCAATAAATATAAGAAGGATAGAAGCAAATAAGTAAATATATTTAATATCTATATATTTGAATAATTAATAAAATTATATATTTTTTTAATTAATTTAGAAAATAAATTTCCTTGCAATGAAAAGACACTTATGGTACCAATCATGTGTTAGTGTGAGTGGTTCGACGCTCTCATCCCTTAAACAAGGTCGTGGGTAGAGATGCACATTTCTCCCCGGGGCCCCAATTTTCCCCGTCCCCATCCCCATTTGAGGATTTTTTTTTGGGGAAAAATGGGGAAATGGGGAGGGATGGGGATGAAAATTATCCCCAAATTGAAATGGGGATGGGGATGGGGGGACCCCTCCCCATCCTCATTTCCCCATTTTCCCCACAATTATGTTGAAATGGGGATGGGGATGGGGGATGGGGGAGGTCCCCCATCCCCATTTCCCCATTTCCCCCAATTATATATAATAATATAAATATAATTATAATATATATATTTTATATTTTTTTTATTCTTTGAAAACCTAACTCCCTAACTCCCTAACCCTAAGTATATATACAATTTTACTCATTTTAACTTCAAGACCTAAAACCTAAAACCTAAAGTTGCTCTCATTTTCTCAACAATTAGTTGTTATTGTAATGAACTTGTGAATTTTAAAACACTTTATTTTGTATTTGTAATGCACTAATGAATTTTATTTTATATTTACAATGGAATGTTTGATTTTTCAGTTTAATTTGTAATTTTTATTCAAATGGGGAAATGGGGGAACGGGGAAACGGGGAAAATGGGGAATTGGGGATGGGGATGGATATAGGTCTCCCCAAAATTCCCCATCCCCATTTTCCCCAAATGGGGAAATGGGGAGGGATGGGGGAAGGGTCTAGGTAATGGGGATGGGGATGGGGGGACCTATATCCATCCCCATTCCC
This sequence comes from Acer campestre, assembly GCA_954870605.1. Lineage (NCBI taxonomy): Eukaryota > Viridiplantae > Streptophyta > Magnoliopsida > Sapindales > Sapindaceae > Acer > Acer campestre. The sequence goes on from OX940799.1 coordinate 62,483,757, forward strand.
CAAACGTGCATCCCTAGTCGTGGGTTCAACTCCCCTTGTGAACGGGGCTACACATATTGGGAGCACTTTACCCCTTAGTGGGCCGACCCGGTGCAAGTCCGGATTAGTCGGGGTGTGGTCTGGGCTGATTACACCGTATGGTGGATCCGCCCCACCCGGAAACCGGATGGTGTAAAAAAAAAAAAAAAAACACTTATCGCCAATAGAGGCGTAGCTCAACCAGTAAACGGACGAACTTGAAGCTTCGACAAATGACTCCCAAATCAATGACTCGAATCCTACCAATGACGAAAGCTTTCAAAAAAAATACCTAGTCCCGAATTAATAGATATTGTAAAAAAAAAAACAAAAACAAAAACAAAAACAAAAAAACAAAAAAAAACAAAAACACCTAACAACAAAATGCAACTATGCAAGTTCAAAATCTCAAGTATTGATCAAACAAACACAAAATCAAAGTAGAAGATTTTACAGATCCATCAATAGTAGTAATAAAAGGTTATTATTATGTACTAAATACATTAATTAATGTACAAATACAACAATTACTTTCTATTCTTATACATACTCATTTGCTTTGCAAGAACTGAAAACTGATTAAAGAATGAATTCGGATCCTCATCCGTACGAATATCTGACCTTTCGTTGTTCATCGAGCTCTCACTCGGGGACTACTGTCAGATCCTATAATATGTTCTTCGCGTCCTATCTAATTGAGCAAACTCAAACCGATATCAATCCCGTAGCAACGCTTACCCTGAGAGAAAGGAATATCACGTAAAGGGCGATGAGGCCGATTCCTAGGAGTTTGTTTGGGCGCATGTCGTTCCGAGGTAAAACAACCAGTGCATAGATCAGTCCAGACATGAGAAACCCCATGGTGAAAAACAAACTGCTGTCCTTTGGAACCAGATATGGATTTGGTCTCTTCGACCAGGCTCCAAGCAGCAACGATAGGCCTAAGCCGATAAGTGTGTTGAACATGGGACCTGCATAGCATCCGGAGAAGGCTATCTGCACACCATCCCCACCGTTCATTGCCAACGCAACATTTGAGACTAAATCGCCCATCGAGTTACCCCATGCTAATACGGTTAATCCAAGGATGGATGGGTTAATTCCAAAGATCATACCAAATGCCACCAATAAAGCAACAAGCTCGTTGGCGATCATGTAAAACCATATGATACTCATAAAGAATCCCCCTAAAACCCATACAATTAAGAATTTCTGGGGTGGACGATCAGAGGTAGTGGAGCGATAAGCAAGAACACCGAGAACACAGCCAATAGAAACACATATAAGATATGCAATCAATCTGCTTTGAGAACTTACATTGTCTAGGCTGCTCCACAGAAATGCAAGGAGTACCGGAGCCAATACAGCACTGGCTACAGCGAATGGCTTGGACCACATTCCCTCTTCAACTGACGGAATTGTCAACCATCTTGGCACTGCCAATGGCAACTCCAACAGTGAAATAAATTTAGAACACGAAGAAGACGAATCACTACTTTGAGTGCCCTCATCAGTCCAGCCCCACGGAGGCCTTTCATTATCTGACTCATTGACCTTCAAATGGTTTGAATATATTGCGACATTTTGCGCCCACATCCATTGAGGCAATGAAGGATGAAGTTGAGGAGGATCATCATCAGTGTCATCAGTTTCAAGTAGGGAGCTATACACAGAAATATCATCATCACTTCCTTGAGAAAATACACTTCCTCGGACAGGAAGCAATGGTGTAACGACATTGAGTCTCAACCTCCGCACATGTTTCCGCAAGATCTCATTGGTAGCCACAAAAAATGCATAGACGATATAGATCGACACAAACGCAATGGCCGCCCCTACACTCACCTTACCAATCAACAAAATCGTCAACAACCACACCAGTGTGAAAAGGAAGAAGCCAACATCCCTGATAAAGCATTTCTTATCAATCTGAACCCCCTTCTCTGCAACACACAACGAGACAGTCCCAACAACAATAGATGTAACAAACACCGCACCACCCAACACACTATTAAGTCCAACATCACCGGTGTTAGTCCCCAAAAAAGCAGCTATACTTGCAAAAACATCCGGAGCTCCATTCCCCAACGGAAGGAGTGTAACACCAGCAACAGTTGGAGGCAGTCTCAACAGCCTCGAGAGTTTCTCCAATGAACAACAAAAATAATCCGCTGCAGTGTTACCCAATAGATAAAACAATGCAACTAACCAAATAATCAACACCGCGTAACCTAACAACTTAAATCCTCCGCAATCACAATAGAAAAACTGAATGTAATCAAAGAAACCACCAGAAGAACATTGTGGGTTTGCTTTTAAGTACTCACACTGGTTAGCAAAACCCTTATGAGCAATCAATCCAGTACACGAAACAGGATCATCAGCACTCAAGTTATTAGCTGAATTTGACAAATTGATACTATTTTCAGCCATCTTTCGATGAATTATCATCAAATGACTTGACCCATTATTCCATACAGGGTCTAGAGTCAAACTATGATCTATAACCATTGAAGATTGCTTAAAAATTGGGCTTCTCATCACATCTTCTTGATTATAAAACAAGAAAAATAATATCAAGGCACAGAATCCATTAAAAATCCCACGAAATTTTGGGTTTCTCTTACTATACAAGCCATTTAAAGCCTCCATTTTCAGTATCTTTATCCAAAACTCTCAACACCAAAAAAATTACACAAATATCAAATAAGCCTAGGGTTTTATTCCCTCAACAAAAACAAAACCCTAGACACTAATGAGAATTACAGACCTATTTCCTGACCTAGAAATCAGCAAACTTGTTGATTCAAACGAGAAAACAAAACAAACCCAGTAACGCAGAGCTAGAATTTGATCAAAAATTCGAGGACTTACCAGTGAATTTGAAGAGATTGAGAGGTTGCAGAATTAGGGTTATCCCAAAGCGAAAACAAATTTGGTGATTTTGCTTATTTTGAAGGTCCGATTGTCTGTTTGTTGAGGTGGTTCTTTCTTCGTTACTTCTTCCGTTCGGGTTTTCCTGTTGGGTTGTTGACACGTGTCAACTGGGACTTGTTTGGAAAATTGGTTGATATGGTTCACATGAACCAAATGTTTGGGTTCTTGCTCTCTAAATGAATTTATGTATTTTAGGAATGTTTATTTATCATTTTATTAACAAAATCTTTGCAATTTAAGTTATATACGTGGTTAAGTGATAAGAACATTTACTTTGAAAGTTTGGGTCCCGAGTCTACCGGTACGGGCGGTACCTAACAAGATCAATCGTTATAATCACGATCTGAAATGCAACTTTCATTAGAGTTATATAAAATTATTATTAAATTGTAAACATTTTCACTTAGACACCCTAAAGTTTTTGTTTCTACATGATGACCCTCAAAATTTGGATTTTTGATTCCGCCTCTTACTTCGACTATTAGGTAGACTTCTCCCCACATATCGCGAGGGAAGTGCACAACCAAATTTGTTTAGAGTTGACATGCAATTATGTATTCACCAAATAAAGGAAGATGATGTCTAATGCTTTGATAATATATTTTATTGTTCATCCGAATCATGGAACACATTAATTAATTGATTCACTATGGTAAACTTCAATCTTCAATTGATTGCGATGGTGTTGAAAGCGGCGACTGTCTAATCTTTTGAAAGCTCAGCTTCACTGATGTGAATGATATGGTGATGAAAGACCCGCATACTAGAAAGAAAACCAAGCCTAAAATTATGTCCTACTTCAATCTTCGCTATTTTTAACTATATTCTTCCTACAAGACATGATCTGAACCATGGATTATGTCTCCTAGGAATTTGAGTGGATGAGGGCACATGCATCCTCAATGGACATTTCTTCCCCAACTCCCCCGAAAAAGAGTCATGGGGTAAAAACAAATTTATTAATGACAGGTTTTCATATCATCTTTATTTTGGCACAGTTCAATTTTAAGGAAGCACACACTTTTTTCCCTCTTCTTTTCTTTCTAACTTTATATTTTGTTTTGGTTTTCAGATGAAAAAGATATTTAAGGTTTTAAACCTTAGGCAATTCACTCGGGAGTTTTTTAGGGAGAAGCATCTCTCTAAGAACCCGTGCAGAGTGTTGAGTGTCGATCCGGCACCTGGGCAAGTTGGGATAGCAGTGTCTAATGAATAGCTTACTTAGTGGAATTGGAGATCAACAATTCTTATGATATTGTCTGGATAACTGACAAACATAAAGGGTAGATAGATGTTGGGGTTAGGGTTGGGGCCTGGTTTGGGTTTGGAACAAAAAAAATCAATCGGTGTTGGGGTCTCCTTTGGGCTTGGGTTGGACATAGTTTATAATAAAAACTTTCAAAAACAATTTTGTTTTTTGTTTTTTGTTTTTAAAATCAAAAAAACATTTTTTAACATTACTACTAAATTTAAATATGAATACAAAACTCTTTGAAAAAATTATAGATCCAAAGTTACAAATAAAGTTTGAGCATAAATTCTTATATTTGAAAAACATTTGATAAAAAAAACAAAGAAATTAGATTGAAGATCTACAAAGAAAAAAAGAAAAACATATAGATTTTTGAAGTGTTCCTTCTCTAGGTGCTACGTTCGTTAATGCATGCACACACATAACACCTCCTCAAAATCCTCAGATTCATTGGATTCATCATACTAAAAAATCTCAACAAAAGCCTCAGTCTTTTTCTCACTCCCATCAAATCTAGCCTAATCATTGGTATCGATTAAAAAACCCTTGATGTTGTGAGTTTTCACAATCTTCATAAACTGCTCAATTCACTATGGTAAACTTCAATCTTCAATTGATTGCGATGGTGTTGAAAGCGGTGACTGCCTAATCTTTTGAAAGCTCAGCTTCACTGATGTGAATGATATGGTGATGAAAGACCCGCATACCAGAAAGAAAACCAAGCCCAAAATCATGCCCTACTTCAATCTTCTCTACTTTTAACTATATTCTTCTTACAAGACATGATCCGAACCATGGATTATGTCTCTTAGGAATACGAGCGGGACGAGGGCACATGCATCCTCAACGTACATTTCTTCCCCAACTCCCCCGAAAAAAAGTCATGGGGTAAAAACAAATTTATTAATGACAGGTTTTCATATCATCTTTATTTTGGCACAGTTCAATTTTAAGGAAGCACACACTTTTTTCCCTCTTCTTTTCTTTCTAACTTTATATTTTGTTTTGGTTTTCAGATGAAAAAGATATTTAAGGTTTTAAACCTTAGGCAATTCACTCGGGAGTTTTTTAGGGAGAAACATCTCTCTAAGAACCCATGCAGAGTGTTGAGTGTCGATCCGGCACCTGGGCAAGTTGGGATAGCAGTGTCTAATGAATAGCTTACTGAGTGGAATTGGAGATCAACAATTCTTATGACATTGTCTGAATAACTGACAAACATAAAGGGTAGATAGATGTTGGGGTTAGGGTTGGGGCCGGGTTTGGGTTTGGACCCAAAAAAATCAATCGGTGTTGGGGTCTCCTTTGGGCTTGGGTTGGACATGGTTTATAATAAAAAGTTTCAAAAAACAATTTTGTTTTTTGTTTTTTGTTTTTAAAATCAAAAAAACATTTTTTAACATTACTACCAAATTTAAATATGAATACAAAACTCTTTGAAAAAATTATAGATCCAAAGTTACAAATAAAGTTTGAGCATAAATTCTTATATTTGAAAAACATTTGATAAAAAAAAAACAAAGAAATTAGATCGAAGATCTACAAAGAAAAAAGAAAAACATGTAGATTTTCGAAGTGTTCCTTCTCTAGGTGCTACGTTCGTTAATACATGCACACACATAACACCTCCTCAAAATCCTCAGATTCATTGGATTCATCATACAAAAAAATCTCAACAAAAGCCTCAGTCTTTTTCTCACTCCCATCAAATCTAGCTTAATCATTTGTATCGATTAAAAAACCCTTGATATTGTGAGTTTTCACAATCTTCATAAACTGCTCAATTCACTATGATAAACTTCAAACTTCGATCTTCACTTCATACTGCTCAATTCACTATGGTAAACTTCAATCTTCAATTGATTGCGATGGTGTTGAAAGCGGCGACCGCCTAATCTTTTGAAAGCTCAGCTTCACTGATGTGAATGATATGGTGATGAAGGACTCGCATACCAGAAAGAAAACCAAGCCCAAAATCATGCCCTACTTCAATCTTCGCTGCTTTTAACTATATTCTTCCTACAAGACATGATCTGAACCATGGATTATGTCTCTTAGGAATCTGAGCGGATGAGGGCACATGCATCCTCAAAGGACATTTGTTCCCCAACTCCCCCGAAAAAGAGTCATGGCGTAAAAACAAATTTATTAATGACATGTTTTCATATCATCTTATTTTGGCATAGTTCAATTTTAAGGCAGCACACACTTTTTTTCCTCTTCTTTTCTTTCTAACTTTATATTTTGTTTTGGTTTTCAGATGAAAAAGATATTTAAGGTTTTAAACCTTAGGCAATTCACTCGGGAGTTTTTTAGGGAGAAATATCTCTCTAAGAACCCGTGCAGAGTATTGAGTGTCGATCCGGCACCTGGGTAAGTTGGGATAGCAGTGTCTAATGAACAGCTTACTGAGTGGAATTGGAGATCAACAATTCTTATGACATTGTCTGGATAACTGAAAAACATAAAGGGTAGATAGATATCATTGCTCAAATGTTTCCCAATTCTGAACATAGGTTATGTGTAAGGTATATGTACAACAACTTCAAAAGTGAACACAAGAGCTTGCTTTGCAAACAAATCTTGTGGGTTGTAGCCACATTTACAACTGAACAAGTAAACTTCAAACTTCGATCTTCACTTCACATTGCTCGGTTCACTATGGTAAACTTCAATCTTTAATTGACTGCGATGGTGTTGAATGCGGCGATCGCATAATCTTTCGAAAGCTCAATTTCACTGATGCAAATGATGTGGTGATGAAGGACCTGCATGCCCGAAAGAAAATCAAGCCCAAAATCATGCCATACTTCGATCTTCGTTGTTCTCTTCATTGCTTTTAACTGTATTCTTCCTTGTTTACCATGATTTCACTTCACTAAGGTAAACTTCGATCTTCTCTTCACTCTTTTATTCATTATTCACCACAATTTCAAACAAATCTATTAAATAGTTAAAGTGTTATAAGGTTATAATAGTTGAAGTGTTAAATGATAGTTGAAGCTAATTAAATATTCACCACGATTGTATTAATAACACTCTTGATTTAACCACAGCATATTTCGTATGCATATTACTTTGAGTACACCCACCTAGGAGGCTACGTTTGGAAATCCATATTCTGATCCCAAATGCCTTTTTGTGGCCATCACTTAGTAGGCATGTGGGCATTGTGGAGCCTAGCACACACGAAAGGCATAAGCGTTATTTTGCAAAGTCCCATTTGGAGGAGTCCTGGAGGAATACTCACCAACAAAGCTGCTCTAGTTCATCCGAAGACAATGACCGGAGGCCCCATAGAAGGTTCCAGACATATGGAAGGGATGTGCTATATAACAACCAATTCAAAATAGTGATAAAGAAAACATCGTTATCGATATCAAGCTTCTAAATTTATGGAAATATCGGGGATAATATCAATATTGATGGATATTTGCTCCTAAAGTTTGGAATTTTTGTAAAATTTTAAGACAATCTTAAACAAATAATTATGCAACAAATGAATCATATTTCGACAAAAAATTAGAATAGTTGTAAACTTATTATAAATTACATAGATAAAGTCGGTATATAATTTTTAGAATTAATTAATTAATAGAATAATATTTTTGTTTCACTTTCACTATTTTACAATATTATATACAATATAAAGAAATTAAATATTTAATAAACAAAATTATCATTAAAAAAAAAAAACAGTTCGATCATGCATTGTATATTTGAAATTTAATACCAAAATGAATTTTTTGATGGTTCGAAGACATAATATACATTTCCATCTTAATTTGAATAATATTATTCCTATTAAAATGTGTGTGCATAGTTTTCAAGGTAATAATTAACATACCACGTGTATATTGTTTGATCTCTTGAGTAGTTTAGATTTACCGAACTTGGTGGATAACTAGATATTGTTGATATGCAGTTATCCAATATATTGTAGCATGGAATTTAGGAACCTGACCCTATCCATGAATCACCTAAAGAACTAATTTATGTATCTATACTCATTGAGGGAAAAGTCATAGTAAAAAAATCTTCATCAATTTGATTCATTCCTCATTACTATCGACCACGACATTGCTCAAAATCTTTTCTTATTTGTTCAGTACCTGCAACAACTTCCAAACTTGCTATACCAACATCCCAATATGTACGTCTATATAGATCCTCCTCCAAGGTTAATAGTAAATGGCATGATACAGTATCAGTAAGCTCAATTCGTCCCTCATCCTCGTCATCTCAATCATCTTCTCCTCAACTATTTCCACCATAGGTATATTGGTTATTATAATATTGTATTTTGTACCCCACTAATTTACATTTTACCGTAATAATACTCTACAGTCTACACTAACTTCTGGAAAACAATACAATTCATTTTCTTTTATGGTCTTGAAAATTTTTATTAATTTGGTAGTTCTACTCCCAAATTAATTTTCAATTTATATTATTTGAACAATAATTTAAGTATTTAATATTAATGGTCTTTTTTTTTTTTAATAATTTACAAAATATCCATAAATTAAGGTGAAATCACAATTTTTTGGGGAATATCAAGCTATTTCAGGAATATTAGGATATTTCAAGATCCGTCTGACTATTCCGTAAGATATTAGGTATTTGCTTGTTTCGATATCGGTCCTTCCAAAATATGAAAACTATCGGAATTACTGTACATCTATCTATATTTAGTTTTTTGACAAAAAGAGCCAGTGTTCTGTACCGAGACTTGGTTAGTGACAAGCATGGTTAATGATTCGACTTAGCCCTTGTAGACTTACTCAAATGTCTGCATGAGATCATGGGCCTGTTAATTGGATTGTTGGGCCTAAACTTCACCAACGAGAACCATGGAGATGTCATCCATGTATCTCCTTCTTCCCTCACCACGAAGACGGGAGGCGCAGCGGAGGTCTAGCCACCCCCGGTTCACGGCAGGGAGGATCCAACTTCCAGCAGGTGACTTGTGATTTTTTTTTATATACAACTAAAATTGATTATTTTAAAAAGTTAAATTAATACCAAACAGAAAATATTCAAAGATCAAACACAAACACAGTTATTTAGTCTAATACCAAAACCTTTACAACACTAAATGTCAGATTCCGATAACGCTGGATCGTCTCCCTTTGGACATTCAACCCATATATGTCTTTCAAAATAGTACTTTTCTTTGTCAATCTCTCCAACCAAGTTTACACAATCCAGGACGCCTGCAAAATTTCAAAGCGATTAATTGTAATATAGGTTGTTTAATTGTAACTCATCTAATTTTTAGTTTTCTCAAAATTTGATTGCAAGATGAAAAAAGACACCTGCAGAACACGAGTTGCAGAAAACTTGTCCATAATTTCCTTAGACACTTCTTCGGATAGATTCAAATGCTCGAACATAAATTCCACGTGATGCTTAAATGCAAAATCCATACCCTGTCAACATAAATTATGAGTTGTACCACTCGCTAGGTCATTCATGTCTAAACTATTTGCAAAATACGCATACCTTTACTGTAGCAAGATCATCCCAATATGCATACTTTAAACCTCAAAGTTTTCTACTTTTGCTTAGCTCCTTAACAAAATCCTCGACTTGTTGCCTCGTTATTGTAGGCTAATCAAATAAAAGAAATATATATATAAATGCAAAGACAATGAGGAATAACCATGAAAATTCATGTCGTGAAAACTCACATCATGTTTAGTTGGACTTAAATCAGTAGGAAAGTGAACAATGAAACCCGCCAAATTGTAGTCAGAGATCTGCATAAATACAGAAGAAGAATTAAAAAAAAAAAAAAGATGACTTGAAAGAACTAAAGAAGGAACAAGGCTCAAAGTCTCAAGTCTCAGCAATACAATATTAGATATGCACTTTAACGAAAGACAACGGTAACGTAAGACTTTAACAAGAGACATGCTCCACTTATTAAAATTTAACAACAATCAAAAACTTACACATGGGGCTGCAATATATGTTGACAACATTCACATTACACATGTAATTACAGTTTTCAATTAACATAGCGACTAATTTTTAAAACTATACATTATATTATAAAGCACAAAGACCATCTTTGAAATTTGAAATAAATGCCATTTAGCTTCACTTTCTACCACTCTTGTAAATGTATGGTAATAGTAATAGTGATAATTTTGTTTTAATATTTCAATATTTTGACAGATTTCAAACTTTTAACAATCTGCCATTGCACATCTCTTCAAATTTTTAGAATTTTTGGGTAATGATACAAGCTTTGAAAGTGATTAAATTTATGTACCATCTAGACTAGTCATTTTCAATTACAAAACTACATGTATGTAATTACGAAATGTGATTATATATTCTAATAAAAATTAAAAATGCACAAAAATAAGACAAAAAAACGGTGTCTTTTTTATAAGATATAACCTAGAAATTTGAATCATAAGTACAAGAGATCGATGAGAGATGTCATACCATAAACGGTGTCATAACAAGTTCAGATACTTATTGCAAATGTCCAAACATAGCAACCGATGCAATTTGGAAAGCCTCAAAGGCATTGTCGCATTTTTCTTTATCAATTCTGGGTACAACTTCAACGGCTTCAAGTACTTCATCTCTATGAGTCAATTCACAAACTTCAGACTTCAAACTTGCAAAGAAAATTAAACATTAATCAAAAAAGGAAAAAAAAAGTAGAAGCTCAAATACCTTCTTCTGCTTGAGATCCAGATCATCCGCGGCCGCTGGATCACCATACTAACTATACACTGTAATCAGTGTCATTGAAGTTGATGAACCACTATTTGATTCAAAAAGCTTAAACCAAAACGCCACAGATCAACTCTTATAGATAAGTCTATAAGAATCTTATTCTCTTCCTATTATAATTCATGACTATGGCGTTTAACTAAAAACTCAGATGTATATATCAAACAAACGAAATATGTCTGGAAATTTAACTAACAGAAGAATTAAAATCATAAATTATGATGCATTTGCTGTATTATCAACAGCATGATTCAAAAAAGAACCAAATTTGGACTCCAAAAAATTACATAACCAATAAATCATAAACTCCCACATATCAATCAGATTATCAGAACCCTAGAATCCAACCAAATAGATCTTCATAGTCAACAACGCGCATAAAATATTTAAAAAAAAACGAGGAGATACAAATACTAATCAGATTTATCAAAATGGAATTCAAAATCGGATGAAATTGCTTGTATAAAAGAAGTGTAAACGAACCTCCTGTTATTCATGGTTCACTGTAGGTGTATGTATAGATTCTCTGTTCGTCTCCACTCCTCCGATTTATTTTTTTCATGAAAACGGTAACAGATTCGTCAATAAACGAATTTCAAATGTATCACCGCTGGATCTCGGTGATATTGGATTATGAGTTTGGACTTTGGAGAGAAGATGAAGCGGTTTTCTAAGAAGATAGGTGAAATTACAGTTATACCCTCTCAGGTACTATAAGAATAGTGTTGGTGTCCCTTAAGCAAACCCTAGCCTGAGTGACCGTCACCATTTTAGGCCCAATATCCAATGGATAGGAAAAAGAACCAAAACAATATTCATTAACTTAAATCAATATAAATGATGTAATATTTAATAAATTTATAATGACTTAAAATTACTTAAAATAAAACTTATATTTAGTTTTATAATATATATATATACGGTCTCGTTCACATCAGAGCGTATTGATGTAACTACATCAGTACCAATGCATGTAGATCACTGATTATAAAGAAGTTTTGACAAGTGCATACACTTTGAGTCAAAGTATATAATTACATTAGTGCGCACTAACTTGAATATATATATATATATATATTTATTTCACATATATATATATATATGAAATAAGTTGATTTTAGCTTATCAAAATCAATACCAAATTGACGGTATGAGATTGATCTGATGTTAAACCTCCCGCACAAATACTATGAGATTGTTGGTTCGACTCCATCCCCTATCCCAAAAAACCCCGAATTTATATAATATTGTACTTCAAAAAAAAAAAAAAAAAAAAAAAAAAAAAAAGTCTTATACATACTAGTATACCCATGTCAAACCTCTATTTGAAAAATTTATTTATTATTATTTTCATAGAAATAACATTTAATGAGAAATCACATGTGAAGATTGTAATATATCATGTTCAAGTTCATGGATTAGGTTTTAACCTAAAACCAATAATTAGAGTTTAGTAAATATAGAGTTTGTAGTCTCAATTCCTCCCTCATCCTCTCCATCCTCGTCATCCCCATCATCTCCTCCTCTACTATTTCTATAAGAGGTATATTGGTTATTAGAAGAGTAATTACCTGTATTGTATTTTGTACCCACTAATTTACATTTTACCATAATACTACTCTATACTAACTTTTGGAAAACATTATGATTCATTTTCTTTTATTGTCTTGGAAATTTTAATAAATTTGGTAATTCTTCTCCCAAATTAATTTTTAATTTATATTATTTGAACAATAATTTAAGTGTTTACACAATCAAGATACTCATTTTCTTTATCAATCTCTCCAACCATGGACATTCATCCCATACACGTCCAACTATATACTCATTTTCTTTATCAATCTCCAACCAAATTTCAAAGCAATTAATTGCAAAAGCATTAAAACTACGAATCAAAATAATTTGAATTTTTTTTTTTTTTTTTTTTTTTGATGGAAAGGGCACCTGAAAATCTGGAAAACCAGATCCAGGGTAAAGATACAACCAAATCTGGGACTCTACAATTAAAACTATTTGAGCACAAGCCCAGTTCAGAGTCCCACAACGGGAGAAAAACGACCACACTGAAGTGGGATTACAGCCAAACATAAACTAAACAAAAGGAAACACACGAGCAGAAATTTCATGCTCACACTAGTTAAGCAACTAAACATTACAAAAACATTAGTGTTTAAATAAACTACACATTAGTGTTTCTCAAAACTAAACTACACCCAGTGTCTATATGTTTAGGGAACCAAGCCCTTGGCAGTGGCACCAACCGACAACATTCCTGAATACAAATATCCTACCAAAAGTCAAAGTAACAAATTACAAAAACGTAAAAAGTTGATCGATTTGATCTTAGAATCAAGTTATAGCTAGTTAGTTTACCTGCAGAATTAGATGAGGAGCACATCGTTGATGTTGAACAAGCAGCGGCTCAAGCGAAAGATCGTCATAATCAAGACGGTTCATACATAACTCCACATGATTCTCTATTATAATTTCCTTAATCATCAACACAAATATATATAATCAACTATGAGATCATGTAATTTGTATCACTAATTTCAGAGGGTATAACTGTAATTTCAGATATCTTCTTAGAAAACCTAGCCTATATATATGAAGCTTCATCTTTTCTCCAAACTCATCATCCATATCCGGCGCCGGCGGTGCATCTCAATTCTCAAGCACAAGGTATTTGAGCTTCTTCTTCTTTATTATTGTCTATATAAATGAAAAAGAGATTTTTTTTTTTTTAATGTTTAATTGTCCTTGCAAGTTTGGATTTTGATCTTCTTTTTTAAAATCTCGGGCAAATGTTTCTCACATTTTTGACAGATGAAGTATGCGAAGCCGTTGAAGTTGTACCTAGAATTGACTAAGAAAAATGCGAGGCTGTGGAAGCCTACCGAATGCCATCGGTTGCTTTGTTTGGATATTTGCTATAAATATGTGCACTTGGCTGTGTCAAATCCAGATAACACAATTGCAATGCCTTTACGGTATGACTTCCGTTGTGCTTATGATAATTCAATGTGCATAATATAAATTTTTTTTAATCCAAAAATTCTAAAAATTTGAAGAGCTGTGCAATGTCAGATTGCTAAAAGTTTGAAGTCTGTCTTAATATTGAAATTTTAAAACAAAATTATCACTATTGCTCATTCTCACACAATGGGAGGTAGTTTCTATCTCTCCCTGTCCATACCTATTACTATTGCCATACATTTACAAGAGTGGTAGAAAGTGAAGCTAACTGGCATTTATTTAAAACTTCAAACATGCTTTTACCTTTCAATTTCTTTTTAGGAGTATGATAGTCTTTGTGCTTTATAATATAATGAATAGTTTTAAAAAAATAGTCCCTATGTTAATTGAAAATTGTAATAACATGTGTAATGTGAATTTTGTCAACATTGCAGCCCCATGCATAGGCAGTACAATGATATGGCTTCGATGGTAGATAAATTGCGAACTTTGGTAACTTTTTGATTGTTGTATATTACTGTTTGTCTTTTTAAATTTTAATATGTGGACTGTGTAGCATGTCTTTTGTTAAAGTCTTACGTTAGTACGTTACTATTGTCTTTCGTTAAAGTGCATTTCGTTCCACCCTCAGACAACTTGTTCAACACTAGGCATGCTTATTACATCCTACAACATATCTAATACTGTATTGTTGAGAATTTGAGCCATGCTTCATTCTTTCAAGTCATCTTATTTTCTTCTTCTGTATTTATGCAGATCTCTGGCTACAATTTGGCGGGTTTCATTTTTCGCTACCCTTATAAATTAATTGAAGGAAAAGGGAAACTTCATGTGAGTTTTCTTGATTATTTCCCATTCTCTATCTCATCTTAATAATTTTTTTTTTTTTTTTATTTGATTAGGCTGCAGAATTGGAGAATATTGTTAGTGCCATGTGCAAAACAGGACAATTGAGAGGTTTAAAGTATACATATTGGGATGACTGCATTAACACATTGGTATGTATGTGCAGACTTGTATAGATAAGATATGGAAAGTTTTAACATTTTTTGCCGAATAATTTAGATGTGAAGTTCACACTGACAAGTGGTTTAACTCATAATTTGATCATTGGATATGTTTTAAAAATAAATAAGTGAAATTTTGTTCCTTTCTCGTTTGTTATTAAGTCAATGTCAAACGTGATAAGTCTTCTACATTTGTTATTCATATTGATAAGTCTTCTACATTTGTTATTCATATTGATAGTTTTTGTGTTGACAGGATACGGATCTTGTATTAAACCATCACGTGGAATTTATATGCAACCATTTGAATTTGCCTGAAGTTGTGTCACAGGATATTATGGACGAGTTTTATGCTAGTAGAGTTCTCCAGGTAACTATCTTCTCATTGTCCATTTGTTTTTTGAGAAACCAAAAAGTATATGAATAAAAAAAAAATGAAGGAATATAATTATGAAGAAGATGAACCTTATAAATAATTTAATGTATTATTTTTTAACTACAAGAAGGTGATTCACTGAATTTTGCATAAAACACCAAGTAGAAGGTGATTCATGTGAGTTATCTACACGACTACACCGTAAAGTTCTGGTCAAGGAAAACCATAACCCTTAATGTTTCTGGTTTAAACAAGATCTTGGAGACTGACTACTCCCGCAAATTCAAATGGTTTGCAATTGGTTTTAAAGTTGCCATTTAAAATTTGTATTCCCATTTACAGTTTGCATTTTCATTTGGCAGGGATACATAGATGGTGCAAAAATGATGGAAGAAATTGTCAGAGAAGAGGACAAATTGGACAATTGAGTTGATCCCGATTTTCCTTAAGTTTCTTAAATATTTTGTACCATAATATTTGACTTTAAATAACTTTGTATATCAAGGGATTGTATTGTATCAGGTTGGGGGGCGTTGTTATTTAGAAATTAAAAAAATATATATATTGGAGGGATGAGTCATGAGATCATGGAAATTATACCATTTTCCATTGTGAAGATCTGGTTTTAGATTATTTCAAAAAAGAGGGTTGCTATATACCACCAGGGTTGCGGCACCTTTGCGGCCCCGTAGTGGAAAAACAAGTGAAAACACTTGGGACCCGCGTAATTAATATGTGGGCCCACGTGTTTTTTCTTTTGTTTTCCACTACGGAGCCGCAAAGGTGCCGCGACCCCGGTGGTATAAAGTGTTTCTCTTCAAAAAAAAATATAAAATTGAAGAAAAAAAGAGGATCTCTGAACCTTATTTCCATTAAAGTAGAGTTCTGATTCTCCTATCCCTCCTAAATTGGAAACTGAATCTCCATCTCCATTAAAGGCCCAAACTTGCTCCTCCATTCTTGAAGATTCCGATGTGGAACTTATTCATATTTTTTAATTTGTTAAAAAAAAAAAAGGGTTTTATTTTTGTAATAAGCCTATAAAAAATAATGACCATTCATAGTCCGAATTTGGATTCCGATGATTAATTGTAATCCGAAATTCATTTTGTTTATTGATTGAATTTAAATCTTCAAAGGAAATAAGAGGGAGGAGAGATAGTAAGAGAGAGAAGGGGATCAACGATGAGTAAGAGATTGAGAGCAACGCGTAGGAATGATGGTTGTGTTGATTTCAATGGGTTTTGAGCGGCGGTGGTGGCTAGGATCAAGTGTTTTTGAGTTTACATTAGTAACAATAATGAAGATAGAATTTTATTTTATTTTATTTTTTTATTATTAAATCTAAATCTTTTATTGTAATATTTAGGTTAATTGACACAGATGCCCCCTGAACTCTTCAAAAAGTTGCACTGTGCCCCTTAAACTTTTTTTTCCGGCACTAAACCCCTTGAACTCTCGTAAATCAGCAATCGCTGAAGGAATCTACCCCCTGGTGAGGGGGCAAATTCCTTCAGCAATTGCCAAATTACAAGAGTTCAGGGGGTTTAATGATGAAAATAAAAGTTCAGGGGGTAAGGTGCAAATTCAGGTATAGTTCAGGGGTATCCGTGCCAATTAGCTTAATATTTATTAAATAATTTTAAATTTAATTTTTTTTCAATTAACCTATTTTTCCTTATGATTATTTTCTCGTTAATCTTTAATTAACTTATGGACACTTGACACCATATGGGGACAATCGCATAAGTGTTTACAAAATCTCGATACTCATTTTCTTTATCAATCTCTCCAACCAAAGTTTGAACAATCTAGGTATGCATGACAAATTTCAAAGCAATTAATTGCAAAAGCATCAAAACAACGAATCAAAATAATTTGGATTTAAAGAAAAGTCCAAATTTCATGCCCACTAGTTATGCAACTAAACATTACAAACAGAAAAAAGGTTGGATCCATCAAATGCCATTTTACAAAAAGAGAAATATTACATTCCGTACTGTTTCTCAAAACTAAAATACACCCGGTGTCTTTAGGGAACCAAGCCCCTGGCAGTGGCACCAACTGACAACATTCCAGAATACAAGTATCCCTGCCAAAAGTCAAAAGTAACTATGAATGTAACTAGCTATGAATGTGATTCCAATTTCTCAAAGGCATCTTTGAAACAAACTACAAAAACATCAAAAATTGATCAATTTGAAAGATCAAAGGAGGTTTAAATAAAACATTCTAATACAATCTTAGAATCAAGTAATCAAATTTTGCACATGGGTTTAGTAGATAGTTAGTTACCTGCAGCACTAGATGAGGAACACATCGTTGACTTTGAACAAGTGGCTCAAGCGACAAACCATCATAAACAAGACGGTTCATGCATAACTCCACATGATTCTCTATTATAATTTCCTTTAATCATCAACACAAATATATATAATCAACTATGAGATCATGTAATTTGTATCACTAATGCACAAGAGAAGTACGTGCATGCATGCATAACAAAAATATTGAATTCCCAAATCTTTTATTCTACAAAGGTTTACACATGCACACGTATATAGGACATACCTTTGGTGAAATGGTCTTGTCCCAATAAGTATAATTCATGCCTCCAAATTTTAGCGACTTACTTAGGTTGTTAATAAACCTAGACGTCTTGAGACCCTAGTCAAATAAAAATAAAGAATATAATTATATTAGAGATCGAGAAAATGGTTGGCGGATGATCTTGAAAAGAGTTATGACATGAAACCTCGCTCACATAATCAGATTTCTCCTGCTGGTTGCTAAAAGGATAGCCAACAACCAAGGCCTCTACCTTATGTTGAACGATCTGCCGACAAAAAGAGACGTACGGCTCAAAGTAGTTTCAACAATAACATTACAGAGATCATTAACCAAACTGTGATTACTCCCTTACCAAAGCTTCGAGTTCAGCAGACAGTGATAAAAGATCTCGATCTGTATGATATAAATGATTATCAAAGAGTTTGGCACCACCATGTAACCTCCACCTGCATTGTTTTGCAAAATTCACATTACATATATAAATGAGAAGCTAATTTAAACATATAGAGATCATGTGTAGAGAGACATGTCATACTCTTGGGATGATGAAGATAAAAATATCAAGTTGGTGTCAGACAAAGCTAAGGCCAGATGGTCATCACAAACATCCAAACCTAGCAACCGACTCCGATTGACAGGTTTCCTCAAACGATTTTTATTGAACACTTCCTTGTACAAGTCCAAGGGATTCTTGTGCCTCAAGCGCCTGTATATCTACGGTCAAAATAAAATTAAACACCTGCTGGAATATCTGTGTTCAATTTTATTTTGACCGATAGATGTTGAAGCTCATGAAATACAAGAATCCCTTGAAGTTTTACATGAGTGTTTGGTAAAAATCTTTTGAGGAAGCCTCGAAATTGGGGACGGTCCTCAAATGATTTTTATCAAACTACAAGGAATTCTTGTTCTTCAAGAACTTCTACAGGTCAAAATAAAATTAAACACTTGCCAGACTATATACATTAATTTAAAAATACACGAAAATACCACAACAGTTTCCTGTTCAAGAAAAAGAAAAAAAAAAAGAGAGAGAGAATTTTTACAAATATTGTTGGTTTCAGTATGAGTAAAGGTGGCTCCTTTGTGATTCAAATACTGCCAAAGATTACAAGATTTCGGAGACAAATCTGAAACGGTTTGAATCTGAAAATAATGAAGAAGAAGAATAAAATGTAGAAGCTCAAATACCTCCTTGCTTGGCATCTCAGTCGGCAGCTGCTGATGTGGACAATGAGTTTGGAGAGAAGATGAAGTTTCATATATATAGGCTAGGTTTTCTAAGAAGATGGCTGAAATTACAGTTATACCCTCTAAAAATAATGTTGTGTCTCTTTGGGCATGGTAGTCACATGAGATGGAATGGGATGGGATGGAAATCAGCTTATTTTTAATATCATTCCCGTGTCTGGCTGGCCGATGGGATGGGATGGGATAAATTAGTCCCACTAATATTTTGTATCCCACCAATGTGGGATAAATGAATCCCAATTAAAATGGTGGGATTCATTTTAATCCCATCATCTTCTTCGTCATTTTGTATCCCAATTAAAATGGTGAGGATGGTGATGATTTTTATCCCCAAATTAAAATGGGGATGGGAATGGGGATGGGGATGGGGAGACCCTCCCCAATCCTCATTTCCCCATTTCCCCCAAAATATTATAAACCTCATTCATCCCCAAATTGAAATGGGGATGGGGATAGAGAGACCCTCCCTCATCCCCATTTCCTTATTTCCCTCAAAACATTATAAATATAATTATATGTATATATATATATATTAATTTTTTATTATTATTTGAAAACCTAACTATATAAATCTCATTTACACTAATGGATTATTGAAATACTTTATTTTGTAATTGATTTTCTTTTATATTTGTAATGCACTAATAGATTTTATTTTGTATTTGTACTGAAATGTTTTTTTTTTTTTAATTTGTAATTTTTAGTCAAACGGGAAAATGGGGAAATAAGGAAACATGGAAACAAAGAAATACGGGAAAAACGAGGAACTAAGATTGGGGATGGAGGTACCTCCCCCCAAAATTCATCATTCATATTTTCTCCATGGAGGGATGAGGAAGGGTCTTGGAAGTGGGGATGAGGATGGGAGGACTTATATTCATCATCATTTCCCCAATGTGCAACCTAGCTATGGCTGTTTATGTTTCTTTTGTGTTTTTTTTTTTTTTTTTTTGATAATACAACATCTATCGGACCTGCGAGATTGGGCTCTGGGCTCTACAAGCACAACCACACTATTGAACCTTGGTGGTGGGGGTTTCCATGAGAAAGGCCCACCACATTGGCAAGACGGGCCTGGTAGATTTTGTTTGCCTCTTTTTGCTCTCTTTTGTTTTATTGGCGATGGAAGCTCGTCTCTTCACTCTCTTTATTTATTTATTTTTTAAAATATTTTGTTCTTCAACCTTTTTTTTTTTTTGAAGAGCTTTTGTTTTTGTTTTGTTTTGTTTTTGTTTTTTTTTTTTTTTTTAAAAAAAAAAAAAATTGTTTGAAGAGATCTGAACTCTTAAAAAGGTTTTTATTTTATTTTTTATTTTGTTTCAAGAAATCTGGAAATTTCTAGATTTATTATTATCTGAATTAATTTTTTTAAAATAAAATTATTTAGTTCTTCAATCTTTTTATTTTGAAGAACTTTTGATTTTTGATTTTTTGTTTTTGTTTTTAATTCTGTTTGAAGAAATATGGACTCTTAAAAAGTTTTTTATTTTATTTTTAATTTGTTAGAAGAAATATGGGAATTTTTCCAGATTTCTTCAAATCTTGAAAATTTTTTAGATTTAAAAAGTTTTTTCGAGCTTTGACATCTTCTCAACCATCAAAATCAAACGATTCCCTTTTTTTTATTTATTTATTTATTTATTTATCTCTAAAGACTACAATGCTCTTCTAACAAAATAACATTAAATATATATATATATATATCACTTCATCAAATCAAGATTAAAAGAGAGAGAGAGAGAGAGAGAGATCATAAACAACAACAGAAAAAGCAATCCAGAAAAAGGTATGATATCAAACCTAAAATTATTCCATTTTTAATCTCATCCTATGTTGCACCAAACATGGAATTACTTTATTTAATTGTTCCCTATGTTCCACCAAACACGAGATAACATTAAATTTAGCCTCATCATATCCTATCTTATCCTATGAAAATAATCTTATCCTACCCCGCGTACCAAATGGGCTCTTTAAGTCTTAAGCAAGAGAGATGCTTAATACCTCTTGCTCGCACGCCCAACCAATATATTTTAGCCAGCTCATCATACTTTATAAACACAATAATTAGTATCATGTAAGAAAAAAATTTGCAAGTCATGAATTACAACTCCTCTTCATCTTCATCTTTATATTCATCTCAATATCTCCATTTACATCTTAGAATTTTTAAAACCTATCAACTAAATTTTAAAATACAATGGAGGCCACCATCGAAGGATTTGTGTGTCAGTAATCTTTTTTTAGAAAAAAAAAAATAAAATCCAATGCTTTGCAAACACACCCTATCTTCCATATACTTAACACCTAACAAAATTAAACTAGTGATGCATATTGAAATTGACTAATTTTTTTTTTTTGTTGACATTATTTATATATCCACCTATCTAGACCAGATATATTTTTTTTAAAAGTTTTATACCATTGGTAGGATTCGAGCCGTTGACTTGAGAATCATTTACCAAAACCCCAAACTCGTCCATTGAAATTGACTAATTGAGTATCAATACACTTTCCAAAGCATAAACCAAGTTAAAAATAAGGGATTTTATCATTTTGGTCCCTAAGTTTTCGCACATTATGACTTTTTTAACTGTTTTTCCATTTTTCATTGGCATGGTCCTTATATTTTCAAAAACCCATCAATTTGGTCCATCAGTTAGGTAACTGTTAGTCAAATTTAATGGTTTCGAGGGTATTATTGTCATGTAATATGCCATGTGTAAAAAAAAATTATAAAACACAAAATAAAATTCATTTAATTAATTTTAATATTTAATTACAAATAATTTTATTTTTTTAAAGAATCAAATTAAAAACAAAAGGAGACCCCTAAATAATCAGAGAAATGCTTTTCTCCTCTAACTTTGAATACCAAACAAACTCTCTCTAATAATATTTGGGTTCTGATTTCCTTAAAAAAAAAATATAATTTCCTTAAACATAGGGACCACGCTAGTGAAAAATGGAAAGATAATTAAAAAAGTCATAACGCGTGAAAAGATAGGGACCAAAATGATAAAACCCCCTAAATTAATCATGTGCATAAGACGTGTCATTCTTAATATAGAATGCGTCACCGAAAATCAATGATGATGAAGCCACCTTGACAGTTTCATTGTCAAGATACAAACCTAATAAGAGTCTACTAGGTTTGTTCAGCCGAGTCAATTTTTTCCTCCAATTCAGGTACAACTTCAATGGCTCACGTACTGCATTTATATGAGTTAATTCATCAAGTAAAAAAATGTGAGAAACACTTGCCCGAGATTTTTTTTTATAAAAAAAATAATTCAAAATTCAAACTTGCAAGGACAATTTAACAATAAAAGGTTGTTTCGCTGCTCTGTTAGGTTCAGTGTTTGCTTTTGATCTGAGCTCCTTACGGTGTCGATGGCCATCAACTATACTTGGCAAAAGGAGTGGCGGCGCATTTGGCTTGTAAGTAATTCTTCCTTTGTGGTCCAATTTCTTTCTTTTTGTTTTGACTAGGTTCCTTGAAGTGTTCGGCAAGCATGGCAGCGGTGCCTTTCCTAGATTTCTCTCATGTATTTTCAGGTTTTTCATGTTTTCAAGAAAGGTAATCAGGTCGTGGATGCTCTCTCCAATCATGTTTTGGATTTGGAAATTAATTCTTGTGTTGTGAAATGAGCAATCAAAAAGAAACAAAGCAAAGCAAATCTTGTAAACAAGTTGTAAGTGCCTCACTTTTGATTGGCAAATTTCGATGAAAAAAATCATAATGGGGTTCAAACTTGTAAGGGTAGTTTAGGATTAAAGAAATCTTCATCAAATGCTAATGGACCTCATTGTGGACATCAAGAGCTTCAAGAAAGATAATTTACTTGTCTTGACTCTTAATTAAAGAGATTTAGAATACACACACAACTCATGCATTTTAGTATTTGCGTTTGTTTTGGTATGGTTGGTAAAATCTCATTGTATTTTATAGAAATACATTTGTGAGATTTTTTGTATTTTTATTAGTCCAACTATGTATAGATTTGTCCGTAGATTAGTTTTGAGTGATTTGGAGAACATCAGATAATGGACTCCTTAGAAACTATTGAAGACAGTACAATAACAGGCTAACAGCAATACAGCATCAGATTCAATAGTTGCTGGTAAACGTCCCAGTCTGCGGCAAAAATTTGATTCCTTTGAGAATAGCCATAGCCATAACCTGACCTCCTACAAATCTATGTATTATAACTCCATATGTTTAAAAGCACGGAGGTAGAAGAGGCTGATGTGTGTTGAGGAAGGGGTGTACAAATTAGATATATTAAAAAAGGGGCATTTTTGGTATTAAATAGGGTTTATTTACAAACTTTTTTTTATGGGTATACTTAGAAAAGGGGTGTACAAAGATTTTATATAGGATGCCAATATCGCGTTTTTCATAGGATGCCAATATCGCCACCCTTGCTGATATCTTAGTTTTTAGCAATAACAGATATACACATATAGCCCATGTCCATAAAATTCTTGATTCTTAAAAACTAAATAATATAATTATTTTTAAAAAGAAAATAGAATTATTTAAAAATAAAATAGATTTTTTGGTCTCACAATAGACAAAGGACAAATAGAATTACAGCCCCACATAACTACAAAAATATTAAGCTTTCCCAATAAGATAGAAGAAACTATATAATTACAGAAATTTTTACGATTGCTAAGTTATAATAGAAAATTTATTCCCAAAAATAAACCTTTGAATTAGATTATTAATGGAAGCTCTACTGATGCAAACCATGGTGGTGTTCTGAATTCAATTCAGGGCCTTCTTTCGAATACTGGTAAGGTGGTTTTCAGTTCTGTTTCTTCGAAGGCTAATAGGGTGGCTATGGCACTTGCAATTGAGGCTTTAAATATCAAGGAAGTGGCTGTGTGGAAGGAGGATGCGCCGTTGTGCGTTAGAGCTCCGGTGGAGGACGATCAACGAAGTTGTGGTGTTGTTTAGTGACAGTATGGTGTTTTGTGTTGTCCTTATTGCACTTCTTTGTTAGTCTGCTGCTTTTGCTCTGTTTCTCCAGCTGTGTCTGGTTTGCCTTTTGTGGCTCCCTGTTTGGGACTTTTCAAAAAAAAAAAAAAAAAAAATTGTGGATGGAGATTCGAAAAAAAAAATCAAGCAAAAAATGAAAAACAAAACAAAATAGTGAAGATTCACGAGATCCATGGAGAGTCATACATGTACCTTCCCTCACCACGAAGACAGGAGGCGCAGCGGAGGTCTAGCCACCCCCGGTTCACAGCAGGGAGGATCTAACTTCCTCAGGCGACTTGTGATTTTTTTTATACAACTAAGATCGATTATTTTAAAAAGTTAAATTAATACCAAACAGAAAATATTCAAAGATATTGTCCTATATAATCCCCTACCAGATCAAACACAAAGTTATTTAGTCTAATACCAAAACCTTTACAACACTAATTGTCAGATTCCGATAACACTGGATCGTCTCCCTTTGGACAATCAACCCACACCTGTCTCGTAAAATAGTCCTTTTCTTTGTCAATTTCTCCAACCGAGTTTGCACAACCCAGGTATGCCTGCCAAATTTCAAAGCAATTAATTGCAAAAGAATGTTCAAAATTTTCAATTAACTATAGGTTGTTTAATTGTAATTCATCTAATGTTTAGATTTCTCAAAATTTGATTGCAAGATGAAAAAAGACACCTGCAGAACACGAGTTGCAGCAAACTTGTCCATAATTTCCTTAGACATTTCTTCGGATAGATTCAAATACTCTAACATAAATTCCACGTGATGCTTAAATGCAAAATCCATACCCTGTCAACATAAATTATGAGTTGTAGCACTTACTAGGTCATTAATGTCTAAACTATTTGCAAAATACGCATACCTTAAATGTAACAAGATCATCCCAATATGCATACTTTAAACCTCGAAGTTTTCTACTTTTGCTTAGCTCCTTAACAAAATCCCCGATTTGTTGCCTTGCTATTGTAGGCTAATCAAATAAAAGAAATATAAATAAATGCAAAGACAATGAGGAATAACCATGAAAACCATATTGTGAAAACTCACATTAGGCTTAGTTGGATTTAAATCAGAAGGAAGGCGAACAATGAAACCCGCCACATTGTAGTCAGAGATCTGCATAAATACAGGAGAAAAAATAAGATGACTTGAAAGAATGAAGGATGTAAGCATGCCTAGTGTTGTACAAGTTGTCTGAGGGCGGAACAAAATGCACTTTAACGAAAGACAACGGTAACATAAGACTTAAAAAGAGACATGCTCCACACATTAAAATTTACAAAGAAAACAGTAATATACATCAATCAAAAACTTACCAAAGTTTGGAATTTATCTTCCATCAAAGCCATATCATTTTCCTGCCTATGCATGGAGCTGCAAAGTTGACAAAATTCACATAACACATGTTATTACAATTTCAATTAACATAGAGACTAATTTTTAAAACTATACATTATATTATAAAGCACAAAGACCATCATACTCCTAAAAAGAAAATTGAAAGGTAAAAGCATGTTTGAAGTTTGAAATAAATGCCATTTAGCTTCATTTTCTACCACTCTTGTAAATGTACGGTAATAGTAATAGGTATGGGCAGGGAGAGATTGAAACAAGAAACTACCTCCCATTGTTTGAGAATGAGCAATATTTTGACAGATTTCAATATTAATAGTCATACAGTATAAAACTATGAAATCTGAATATAAATTCTAATAAAAATACACAAAAATAAGACTAGCGGTGTCTTTCTTATAAGTTACAACCTTGAATTTTGAATCATAAGCACAAGAGATGCGAGATGTCATACCATAAAGGCATTGCAATTGTGTTATTTGGATTTGAGACAGCCAAGTTCAGACACTCATTGCGAATGTCCAAACATATTAACCGATGCCATTTGGAAAGCCTCAAAGATATCACATTTTTCTTTATCAATTCTTGATACAACTTCAACGGCTTCATGTACTTCATCTTCAAACTTGCAAGGACAATTAAACATATACAAAAAAAATGAACACATATTAAGGTGGATCGTCATCAGTGTCATCAGTTTCAAGTAGGGAACTATACACAGAAATATCATCATCACTTCCTTGAGAAAATACTCTTCCTCGGACAGGAAGCAATGGTGTAACGACATCGAGTTTCAACCTCCGCACATGTTTCCGCAAGATCTTATTGGTAGCCACAAAAAATGCATAGACGATATAGATCGACACAAACGCAATAGCTGCCCCAACACTCACCTTACCAATCAACAAAATCGAGAGTATCTCAATGGTTGGAGGCAGTCTCAACAGCCTCGAGAGTTTCTCCAATGAACAACAAAAATAATCCACCGCAGTGTTATCCAATAGATAAAACAATGCAACAAACCAAATAATCAACACAACGTAACCTAACAACTTAAACCTCTGCAATCACAATAGAAAAACCGAATGTAATCAAAGAAACCATCAGAAGAACATTGTGGGTTTGCTTTTAAGTACTCACACTGGTTAGCAAAACCCTTATGAGCAATCAATCCAGTACACGAAACAGGATCATCAGCACTCAAGAACATTTTGGGTTTCTCTTACTATACAAGCCATTTAAAAAGCCTCCATTTTCAGTATCTTTATCCAAAACTCTCAACAACAAAAAAATTACACAAATATCAAATAAGCCTAGGGTTTTATTCCCTCAACAAAAACAAAACCCTAGACACTAATGAGAATTACAGACCTATTAATTAGCAAACTTGTTGATTCAAACGAGAAAACAAAACAACCCCAGTAACGCAGAGCTAGAATTTGACCAAAAATTTGAGAACTTACCAGTTAATTTGAAGAGATTGAGAGGTTGCAGAATTAGGGTTATCCAAAAGCGAAAACAAATTTGGTGATTTTGCTTATTTTGAAGGTCCTATTGTCTGTTTGTTGAGGTGGTTCTTTCTTCGTTACTTCTTCCGTTCGGGTTTTATTGTTGGGTTGTTGACACGTGTCAACTGAGACTTGTTTGGAGAAAATTCAAAATTGGTTCACGTTAAGCAAATTTTTGGGCTCTTGTTCTCTAAATTTCATGTCTTCAGGGGATTGTATTGGTTCAAGATTTTATTAGATAATTTGGGGAAGTAAAAGTTTTGTGGTATTGGATTGAGATTTTTTAACAAGTAAGATAAGTCTGATGGTATTCGATCAAGACTTTTAAGATTTTTTTAGAAAGTCCATATTGTCTTGTGGTATTGAATCTAGACTTTTAAGAATTTTTTAAAAAGTCCATATTGTCATGTGATATTGGATCTAGACTTTCAAGAGGCAGCAAATTGTCTGCTAGTATTGGATTGAGATCAAGATTTTTAGGATTTTATGACAAAATGAATTTTCCAGACTTTTTAGTGATATGTATAAATAGCTTGAACCCAAAATTGTCTTGCTCTCTCCCTCAATACTTTCCAGACTTTTTATTTGATTTCAAATATTTGGTGGGTGTATTAGTATATAATAAATGTGGCAGCCAAACATGTAAAAGACAACATAAAACTACATAAAAATAAATAAATAAATAAAAAGCTTTATTCTCTATGAGTACTAAATGACTAATAAAATGCTTATGTGAGTTAAAAATAGTTTTATGCTAGATTTCCATGATCCCACCACCACCATTGGTATCTAAAATCTTTAGGATCGTCGGTAAAAATTGATCAAATGCTTTATCTATATCTATATTTATAAAAGATGGATTTGGCAAAAAGTAAAGATAAAGAGGAAGTTGATTTATATATATATATATATAAAAACGTGATAAAAAAGCTGATCCATTATTGATAATATCGCTTTTTGTGAAGATTGAGTTCAAAGGCAAAAGAAGATGGTCACCATTTCTATTGATTTATTGCCTGAGCAAGTTAAAAAGATATGGGACTCGCATAAAACTATGCTTCTATAAAATTTAGATACATGTTTTTTTTTTTTTTTTAAATCTGACAATGGAAGGGTATGCCAAAACCTGGCGATAGTAAGCACTAGTTGACCATTCAGAGGTATTTTTTTAAAAAAATATGTATAATTAAATCTTATATATCAATTTTTTTCGTTATTTACATTTATATTTAAAAATTTCTTGTCATGCCCTAATCCTCCAAATTTAACCAATGCATGCATAGTCTATATATCAACTCATTTTACCGGACTTGAATCATCTATCACTAACATGAAAGGGAGACGTACACTGTACACACCACTAGAGGAAAAAAAAAGATTAAAGAGCAGTGAATAGTGGAGTTTGATAATATATGAATTAATGAAGTCCAACACACCAAACGGAAATACTTCAATGTTCAAGCTATTTTTTTTCCTCAACAAAATATGGAGCACTGGAATTTGGGGAGAAAATTGAATACTACAATCGACTCTTGAAAGTCCATATTTTTAAAAGTCTAAAAAGTCTTGAAATAAAATCTAGATAATCTCAATAATCTATAAATAAAGTCCAAAAACTCTTTCAAAATCCTAAAAGTCTAGTTTATATAACCTAATAATCCTAAAACTATAATCCTAACAATCCTAATAGTCTTGCAAATCCATAAAATCCTTGCACCCCAGAATTGTCTATTAAAATCTCAATCCAATACATCCCCCTTAGGAATGTTTATATATATATATATATATTTACTAGAATGTTTATTTATCATTTTAGGGAAAATTGCACAAACTTACCCTAACGTTTCCCATTATAGCATAATATTCAACTAATGCATTTAATTGCACAAACAACCCCTCCTGTTAGTCAACTCTGGTTAAAGATAACCATTGACCATTTTTTTTTTGAAAGCCCAAAATTGCCCCTGCATTTTATTACAAAAAAAATCTTAATTGCTCTTTATTTAAAACATTATCTACTTTAAATTATTAGAATATAAAAAATAAATACTAAACATAATCCTTTTTAAATAAAAAAAATTCAAAAATAATATATTAAAAACAAAACAATTTAGGAAAACGTTATTTTGAGAAAATACAATTTAATAATATTTAAAAAAAAAAACAAAAAAAAAACGTTATTTTGAGAAAATATAATTTAAAATTATGCAAGTCCAATATAAATAGTGGTAATGTGCTACATATTTTTGAAATTTAAAACATATTTTATTTTATTTTAAAAGGTTTATGTTTAGTATTTATTTTTTTTTATTTTTGAATCAAAATATAATGCGTAATTTATATTGAGTCAAATTATTTTGTCTTATAGAGGTGAACATTGAACAAATTTTCAGTACTACTGTATTTTATTATGATAAATGATTATATTTTTATTTCAAACTTTTGATGATTTTATTTATATTTGTATTTAGAATACTAAACATAATCCTTTTTAAATATAAAAAATTCAAAAATATGTAACACATTACCATTATTCATATTGGACTTGCATAATTTTAAATTATATTTTCTTAAAATAACATTTTTTTTTGTTTTGTTTTTAATATATTATTAAATTGTATTTTCTCAAAATAACGTTTTCTTCAATTGTTTTGTTTTTAATATATTATTTTTGAATTTTTTTTATTTAAAAAGGATTATGCTTAGTGTTTATTTTTTATATTATAATAATTTAAAGTAGATAATGTTTTAAACAAAGGGCTTAAGATTTTTTTTGTAATAAAGTGCATGTGCAATTTTGGGCTTTCAAAAAAAAAATCATGGTCAATGGTTATCTTTAATTGAAGTTGACTAACAGGAGGGGTTGTTTGTGCAATTAAAGATATTAGTTGAATATTATGCCTTAATGGGAAACGTTAGGCTAAGTTTGTGCAATTTTCCCATCATTTTATAAACAAAATCTTTGCAATTTAAGTCATTTAAGTGGTTGCCCCAGGGGCGTAACTCAGCTGGTAGATAGACGAGATTGGGCCTTGGGTAAATGACTCACAAGTTAGTTGTTCAAATCCTATCGATGGTAAAAGCTTTAAAAATATACCTGGTCTAGATAGAAACTGTTAAAAAAAGAAGAAGTTATATACGTGATTAAGTGATAAGAGCATTTATTCTGAAAGTTTGGGTCCGGAGTCTACTAGCACATAACAAGATCAACCGTTATAATCACGATCTGAAATGCAACTTTGATTAGAGGTATATAAAATTATTATCAAATTGTAAACATTTTCACTTCGACCCTCTCAAGTTTTTGTTTCTACTTGATGACCCCCCAAATTTGGATTTTTGATTCCGCTTCTTACTTCGACTATTAGGTAGACTTCTCCCATGTATGGCAACTTGCGAGGGAAGTACACAACCAAATTTACTAGAGTTGACTTGCAATTATGTATTCACCAAATAAAGGAAGATGAATTTAACAACCAATAGCAAATTAAGGACTATAAAAGTTGTGAACGGTTGATTAAACATAAAAGAATTTACTAAATAGCAATAAATCTAACGATCAATAATTAAGAAACTATTAAAGTTGATCCGGTTTGAAGAGAAAAAGACAAATAGTGTTTTCTTTTATCTTTTCTGTTTAATTTTTTTAATTATTAATTTAAATAATAAAATAGGTAACTAGGGGCACTTTAGTCATTGTGGGTTAAAATTATGGTCAACGGTTAGAGTTAACAGAAGTCAACTAACGAGAGGGGACGTTTGTGCAATTATGGGTAAAAGTTTCATGTGCATGCAATTATGCCTAAAATTAAGGGATGTTTGTGCAATTAGTCCTTTTCAAAGAGAAAGATTTTTAACGAAGTCGTTAACGATTTTTAACGGAGGAAGTAAACATGGGCGTGCTAGGCTTTGCATAAGAGACACAAGTCACAAGATTATTCTAAATTAACAAATGCCACCTATCCAACATGGGTCTCCCTAAATGTGGCCACCTGTGGTCAAAACAAACCAAACAACATGTTGGTTAAAAAAAAAAAATGACGTGTGAGTGTGTGAACATTGGTTGATCCCTAATTACTCATGGTTTCAAGCGGATCGGTACAGGAGTCAACTCCTAGATAGCGAACAAAGACACCTTAAGTAAGAGAACTCAATTATAATAGAGAGAGAGAGAGAGAAAAGTAATAGAAATTTCGAAAAGGTTCAATGGCTAAATGAAGAGAACTCAAATGTAATGTGACATGATGATAAATGACAAATAGGAAAACTAAATATATTGATGCAAGTTTTATATGAACAGAGAAAAAGCCCAAGAGCAATAACCATAATTGTTGCTCTCCATTTACACCAAAAAAGTGACATCCACATTTGCAACACATAGAACTCATGAAAATTAAGCACCACTTCTGAAAATAAGTCACGTGCAATAATCCAAAAAAGTTATCCAATCTCATCCTTAGTCCAGCATATCAAACAAATCTAGTTTAACATATCAGAGTATCTTGAGGATATTCATATGCAATTTTCGTCTCTCAGCTGTATGTCACCTAATGTAAAAAGGCACACAAGCAGATTCAACAATCACAAACTCATAATATATGGTCTGAAGCTTGTCTCAGTAGACAACCCGCCATTTCCGGTTTATGCTGACCCAAAATCATGTTATAGTCCCAAAATTTTAACATTTGTATTTTTCTAACCCTTAATTAATTAATTAATGGTAGACCCATTTGTGTATTCCCGGCCCAACCAAACAAAAGAAAAAGAACAACACAAGGAACATAGCAAAAAGAAATAGAGAAATGCCAATTTTTAGCAAAAAAGTTACATGTGAATAGTAGAGAGTGTAGTGAAGTGAAGAAAGATTACCTCGGTGGTGAAGAATCGTGCAATAGAGAAAGAACACTTGGAAGTGTGCCTAGAGTCGTGCGGCACAAGGAACAGTGAAGTGAATCGGTTGTGTTTTTTTAAATATAAAAAGGTTAGGGTTAGGGTTAGGGTTAGGGTTGAGGCTGGGTTTGGGTTTGGACCCAAAAAAATCAATCGGTGTTGGGGTCTCCTTTGGGCTTGGGTTGGACATGGTTTATAATAAAATGTTGGCTAATTGGCACGGATACCCCCTGAACTATACCCGAATTTGCACCTTACCCCTTGAACTTTTTTTTTCGACATTAAACCCCCTAAACTCTCTGAAATTTGCAATTGTTAACGGAAATCCAACGGAACCCTAATTCCGTCTAGGAAAATTACACTAAGCTCCCCTGATTATATATATAATTGTATTAAACCCAAATAAATATAATAATATTACCCGAATACCCCTCTGACCAAATTTTTAAAATAAAATTTTAAAATTTAAAATTGAAATAATGGTTAAATAATAATAAAATTCTGAATTTTATTATAAAGACAATAAAATAAATATAGAAATGAAAAAAATAAATTGATTTAACAATTATTAAATTATCTTCTTTTTTTTTTTTTAAATATCCCTAAATATAAACCCATATAAATATTTAAATTATTAAAGAAAAATAAAATAATGGTTAAATAATAATACAATACCCTTTCAATAATAATAATAATAATAATAATAATTCTTATTTTTTTTATAAAGACAATTAAATAAATATAGAAATGAAAAAAAAAATCCCTATTTATTTAATTGTCTTTATAAAATAATAACAATAATAATAATAATAATAATAATAATAATAATAATAATAATTATTATTATTATTATTATTATTATTATTATTATTATAGTTTAAAATTTAGAATTTAAATAATGGTTAAATAATAATAAAATTCTGAATTTTATTATAAAGATAATTAAATAAATAGAGAAATGAAAAAAATAAATTGATTTAACAATTATTTAAATTATCTTTTTATTTAAATATCCCTAAATATAAAAACCTAGATAAATATATAAATTATTTAAGAAAAATAAAAATAATGGTTAAATAATAATACAATTCCCTTTCAAAAAAAAAAAAAAATACAAATCTGATTTTTTTAATAAAGAAAATAAAATTTTAAAAAATTAAAACATCTTTAAAATCTCAATCATCCATCTCATAGATGGACGGTGGAGAAATATTTATTAAAACAAATTCAAATAAATAAATAAAATATATTTTTTGAAATAGATTGATTTATCTCAATTACATAATAATAATAATAATACAAATACAAAATTTAAAAAATTGAACATCAATCCAATTAAAGGCACATATAGAAGAATTAAAAATTAAATTTTTTATTTTAAATTTTCTGAGTGTTGGAAATTTAAATTTTTTATTTTCTTTAAAGAAGGAAATTTTTTAAGGATTGGATGGAGAAACAGATGTTCATTTAATTAGATGGATCGAAGTTCATTTAAAAATATTTATTCGAAATTTTTTATTTTAAGGATTTCTCTTCTCTATGTTCATTAAGTTAAAAAATTAATTTAAAAAACACATTTCAGAAACCAATAAACGAAATCTAATTATAAAAATAAAAAAATAAAAATAAAAATAAAAAAAAGAAGAAGAACATTGATGGATCTTCATATCTTCATTAATGGAGAAACTTATTATTATTTTTATTTTATTTTTGTAATTGAGATCAATCAATCTATTTAAAAAATGTTTTTTTTTTTAATTTGAATTTGTTTTAATAAATATTTCTCCACCGTCCAACTTTGAGATGGATGGTAGAGATTTTAAAGATGTTTTAATTTCTTAAAGATTTTATTTTCTTTATAAAAAAAATAAGAATTGTATTATTATTATTATTATTATTATTATTATTATTGAAAGGGGATTGTATTATTATTTAACCATTATTTTTATTTTTCTTAAATAATTTAAATATTTATATGGGTTTTATATTTAGTGACATTTAAATAAAAAAGATAATTTAATAATTGTTAAATCAATTTAATTTTTTCATTTCTATATTTATTTTATTGTCTTTATAATAAAATTCAGAATTTTATTATTATTTAACCATTATTTCAATTTTAAATTTTAAATTTTTATTTTTAAAATTTGGTTAGAGGTGTATTCGGGTAATATTATTATATTTTGTTGGGTTTAATACAATTATATATATAATCAGGGGAGCTTAGTGTAATTTTCCTAGACGGAATTAGGGTTCCGTTGACAAATGCAAATTTCGGAGAGTTTAGGGGGTTTAATGCTGAAAAAAAAGGTTCATGGGGTATGGTGCAAATTCAGGTATAGTTCAGGGGGTATCCGTGCCAATTAGCCTAAAAAGTTTCAAAAACAATTTTGTTTTTTGTTTTTTGTTTTTAAAATCAGAAAAACATTTTTTAACATTACTACTAAATTTAAATATGAATACAAAACTCTTTGACAAAATTATAGATCCAAAATTACAAATAAAGTTTGAGCATAAATTCTTATATTTGAAAAACATTTGATAAAAAAAACAAAGAAATTAGATCGAAGATCTACAAAGAAAAAAAGAAAAACATATAGATTTTCGAATTGTTCCTTCTCTAGGTGCTACGTTCGTTAATGCATGCACACACATAACAC
The DNA here is from genome assembly GCA_954870605.1 of Acer campestre. Classification (NCBI taxonomy): domain Eukaryota; kingdom Viridiplantae; phylum Streptophyta; class Magnoliopsida; order Sapindales; family Sapindaceae; genus Acer; species Acer campestre. The sequence goes on from OX940799.1 coordinate 62,518,321, forward strand.
CTCCTCAAAATCCTCAGATTCATTGGATTCATCATACTAAAAAATCTCAACAAAAGCCTCAGTTTTTTTCTCACTCCCATCAAATCTAGCATAATCATTTGTATCGATTAAAAAACCCTTGATGTTGTGAGTTTTCACAATCTTCATAAACTGCTCAATTCACTATGGTAAACTTCAAACTTCGATCTTCACTTCATACTGCTCGATTCACTATGGTAAACTTCAATCTTCAATTGATTGCGATGGTGTTGAAAGCGGCGACCGCCTAATCTTTTGAAAGCTCAGCTTCACTGATGTGAATGATATGGTGATGAAGGACCCGCATACCAGAAAGAAAACCAAGCCCAAAATCATGCCCCACTTCAATCTCCGTTGCTTTTAACTATATTCTTCCTACAAGACATGATCTGAACCATGGATTATGTCTCTTAGGAATCTGAGCGGATGAGGGCACATGCATCCTCAAAGGACATTTCTTCCCCAACTCCCCCGAAAAAGAGTCATGGGTAAAAACAAATTTATTAATGACAGGTTTTCATATCATTTTTATTTTGGCACAGTTCGATTTTAAGGAATCACACACTTTTTTCCCTCTTCTTTTCTTTCTAACTTTATATTTTGTTTTGGTTTTCAGGTGAAAAAGATATTTAAGGTTTTAAACCTTAGGTAATTCACTCGGGAGTTTTTTTAGGGAGAAACATCTCTCTAAGAACCCGTGCAGAGTGTTAAGTGTTAATCCGGCACCTGGGCAAGTTAGGATAACAGTGTCTAATGAACAGCTTACTGAGTGGAATTGGAGATCAACAATTCTTATGACATTGTCTGGATAACTAACAAACATAAAGGGTAGATAGATGTCATTGCTCAAATGTTTCCCAATTCTGAACATAGGTTCTGTGTAAGGCATATGTACAACAACTTCAAAAGTGAACACAAGGGCTTGCTTTGCAAACAAATCTTGTGGGCTGTAGCCAAATGTACAACTGAACAAGTAAATTTCAAACTTCGATCTTCACTTCACATTGCTCGGTTCACTATGGTAAACTTCAATCTTTAATTGATTGCGATGGTGTTGAATGCGGCGATTGCCTAATCTTTCGAAAGCTCAGCTTCACTGATGCAAATGATGTGGTGATGAAGGACTTGCATGCCAGAAAGAAAATCAAGCCAAAAATCATGCCATACTTCGATCTTCATTGTTCTCTTCATTGCTTGTAACTGTATTCTTCCTTGTTACCACGATTTCACTTCACTAAGGTAAACTTCGATCTTCTCTTCACTCTTTTATTCATTATTCACCACAATTTCAAACAAATCTATTAAATAGTTAAAGTGTTATAAGGTTATAATAGTTGAAGTGTTAAATGATAGTTGAAGCTAATTAAATATTCACCACGATTGTATTAATAACACTCTTGATTTAACCACAACATATTTCGTATGCATATTACTTTGAGTACACCCACCTGCGAGGCTACGTTTGGAAATCCATATTCTGATCCCAAATGCCTTTTTGTGGCCATCACTCAGCAGGCATGTGGACATTGTGGAGCCTAGTGCACACAAAAGGCATAAGCGTTATTTTGCAAAGTCCCATTTGGAGGAGTCCTGGAGGAATACTCACCAACGAAGTCGCTCTAGTTCATCCGAAGACAATGACCGAAGGCCCCATAGAAGGTTCCAGACAGATGGAAGGGATGTGCTATATAACAACCAATTCAAAACAGTGATAAAGAAAACATCGTTATCGATATCAAGCTTCTAAATTTATGGAAATATCGGGGATAATATCAATATTGATGGATATTTGCTCCTAAAGTTTGGAATTTTTGTAAAATTTTAAGACAATCTTAAACAAGTAATTATGCAACAAATGAATCATATTTCGACAAAAAATTAGAATAGTTGTAAACTTATTATAAATTACATAGATAAAGTCAGTATATAATTTTTAGAATTAATTAATTAATAGAATAATATTTTTGTTTCACTTTCACTATTTTACAATATTATATACAATATAAAGAAATTAAATATTTAATAAACAAAATTATCATTAAAAAAAACAGTTCGATCATGCATTGTATATTTGAAATTTAATACCAAAATGAATTTTTTGATGGTTCGAAGACATAATATAAATTTCCATCTTAATTTGAACAATATTATTCCTATTAAAATGTGTGTGAATAGTTTTCAAGGTAGTAATTAACATACCACGTGTATGTTGCTTGATCTCTTGGGTAGTTTATATTTACCTAACTTGGTGGATATCTGGATATTGTTGATATGCAGTTATCCAATATATTGTAGCATGGAATTTAGGAACTTGACCCTATCCATGAATCACCTAAAGAACTAATTTATGTATCTATACTCATTGAAGGAAAAGTCATAGTAAAAGAATCTTCATCAATTTGATTCATTCCTCATTACTGTCTACCACGACATTGCTCAAAATCTTTTCTTATTTGTTCAGTACCTGCAACAACTTCCAAACTTGCTATACCAACATCCCAATATGTACGTCTATATAGATCCTCCTCCAAGGTTAATTGTAAATGGCATGATACAGTATCAGTAAGCTGAATTCGTCCCTCATCCTCGTCATCTCAATCATCTTCTCATCAACTATTTCCACCAGAGGTATGTTGGTTCTTAGAATATTGTATTTTGTACCCACTAATTTACATTTTACCATAATACTACTCTAAACTAACTTCTGGAAAACAATACGATTCGTTTTCTTTTATTGTCTTGAAATTTTTTTATTAATTTGGTAGTAGAACTACCAAATTAATTTTCAATTTATATTATTTGAACAGTAATTTAAGTATTTAATATTAATGGTTTTTTTTTTTAATAATTTACAAAATATCCATAAATTAAGGTGAAATCACAATTTTTTGGGGAATATCAAGCTATTTCAGGAATATTAGGATATTTCAAGATATGTCTGACTATTCCGTAAGATATTAGGTATTTGCTTGTTTCGATATCGGTCTTTCCAAAATTGGAAACTATCGGAATTACTATACATCTATCTATATTTAGTTTTTTGACAAAAAGTGCCAGCGTTCTGTACCGAGACTTGGTTAGTGACAAGCGGGGTTAATGATTCGACTTAGCCCTTGTAGACTTACTCAAATGTCTGCATGAGATCATGGGCCTGTTAATTGGATTGTTGGGCCTAAACTTCACCAACGAGATCCATGGAGATGTCATCCATGTAGACCTGGCGCGGTTCCGGTAAGGGCATTATAGTTATTTTTGTACGATCAATGCAAGTCAAGCTAACGGAACCCTTAACCCCGTTAGACTCTAGGGGATATTGAATAAAAACATCTTTCTCTGAATAAAAACATCTTAACCCTTAAACTGGTAAGGGCATTATAGTCATTTTGTACGATCAATGCAAGTCAAGCTAACGGAACCCTTAACCCCATTAGACTCTAAGGGATATTGAATAAAAACATCTTTCTCCGCACATTCAATAATTGTTTAAAGGTTGTGAGAGGTTTTTAATATTAACACTATATACAATTAACAAAGTATTTATTAATTAAAAAAAATAATTAGTAAATAATATTTATTTGTTTCTCACCTTCAAACACACCATAATCATTGTCTGTAACAGCCACAAAAATTTTACATTATTTTAATCTTACTGCAAAAAACAAGAGCAAGATCTAAAATATTCCACAGCAATCTAGAATCGGTCAATTTCCACTTTAGAGAAGGAAAGGTTGAGTTCAAAACGCTAGAAACATATTTTTGTTTAAAAATGTTTTTTCCAAACAAATTTTTTATTTTTTAAACAGCCACCAAATGCTTTCTCAATAAAAATAAAAAAATAATTCTTTAAAAATAAAAAAAACAAGAAACTGGTTTTTAAAATGTTACCGAACGGCTTATTATTTTCATAATCCGTCGACACAATAAACATGTGATATAGAAGATATATTAAGAAGAGACATGATATATAACACAAACAATGGCGAAACTCTTTGTTTGTGATTCATGTCAAAACCATATTGAAGTGAGAAGCTTTTCTATATAATTTTCAAATCCCACCTACATTTATTCAAAATATAATCGTCAATCATTTTCAAATCCCATCTACATTGATTCAAAATAATCTTCAATCTTCAATCTTCATCTTCATCAAGGGGGAAATAATTATCTTCATCAAGGGGGGGTTGATCTTTGAAACAAAGATCAAAATACTCATGTCAAATGCCAAAACAATAGTTTACAAAGAGACTTTGAAACCAAGTGTACAAGTGTCAAATAATGTTCTCGATTTGAATGAAGAGTTTAAATTATACATATATTCAAAAATTTGAATTGATTGAATAAATAAAAATCTAAATATCATCCAGCTTTTTACATTTAACTTGGGATGGTGGTATGCGGTGGTCCTAATCGTCTCATGGTTTTTTTTTTTTCTAAATGTAAGTAAAACAACTTGTATGAGAGAAAGATATGAACAAATCTTAATCATGTATTTTCTAATACATTTATGTGCCATTAGATTAAGAAAAGTATAAAAAAATAAAAAAATTAATTAATTAATTAAAAATTGACATGAAAGGAACCTCGTCCCTTCAAAGGATAGGACGACAAGAGATGACTAAGCCTTATTTTGACAGGGAGGCCCACTGTCAGAAATTTGCAGCAACTTTTCTTAAATTCTAGCCCCATGTGCATTAAAAGCAACTTAAAAAGGCCACCTTATACATTCACAAACTATTGTCTTATAATGGACTAATCAGATTTTTGCATTCGGATGAGAAGAAAGTTAAATGCAATATACATTGACCAACCCACATTTCCCACATTTCAAGAGATGGGAGAAAGAGATTTTGATGTTGCTAGATACTGTCAAAAATATCAAAACTATGAGATCCTATAATTTGTATCATCACCGACTACTACCGTAAAAGATTTATCATAAAGAGTTGCATAAAAAAAAATGGTTTTGCAAATATGTCATATGCAAAATAAATATTGAACATTGCTATCTGCATTTCTGATAAACAACATACTATTCTGATAAACAACATATTAAACTTATTTTAATATTTTCGTTAATATTTACTTGACATTATTTCCAACAAGCCAAAACACCAATTACTTAATGAATTAAACAACAACTATTTTTATGTTTCCAACTCTTTTTATGTTTCATATCATGTCTATACAATACCGAAATGAAATGAAAAGTGTTGAGCTTTCCAAATATAATTCATACAATTTCACACACCTTTTTTACAGACCACCACCTCTTGTACATGTATGTATACTTTAGACCTTCAAGTTTTCGAGTACGGTAAAGGTCGGCAACCAAATTCTTCACTTGTACAAGCTAATTAAATAAAAAGCAAATATTATAATCAAATATGAGAGTATGTGAGATAATATTAAAAAGTTGGCAAAAGTTAGCACGAAAAAACTCACTTCAGGATTATCTTTCTCTTTTGTTAGAGGAAGTCCTATCACATATCCCACCGCATTAAAATGAAAGTTCTACATAATGACAAATAAGAAGAAGAAGATTTAAAATTTCAACACCATATTAAAAATCATGGCACAGTGCCAACTGTTGGTGGGTAAAAAAAAACACCACTGTGATATGTTTGACAAAAATGAAAAATAGGGCGATCACAAACTCAAACATACATATTATTGAAATTGACTAGCAATGTTATCAATTGTACGCTTGTTCGTAAAAACAATCCTGTAATGACAAAAAAATATATATATAACATTAACAAATGTATAAACATATACAAAGAGCATTAAATGAGAGATATCATACCCATCATTTACCGACTGAATTCCATTTTTGGCAAGAACTAACTGCGCTATGCTAACACAATTGCTCCAACCATCCATATTCAAAGCTAGCAAAGATGCACCTCCAAGAGATTTCCTCTGCGCCAATTCCTTAGTCTTCTTTTGTAATTCCTTGACCAAGGTGCATGGCCTTACGTACTTCATCTACAAGAATAAATTTCAAACATAAAATAATAATAAAGTTGAAAAAAAATTGCTAAAAGAGGAATAAAAAATTCATAACTAACCTGGGAAAGAATAGAAGATTTCCGGAAATCCTGATCCTGAACGATGGTAGAGGCTGGTAGGGATTGGTGTTCAGACTGCAATGTACATCAAAAAAGCAGTTTATATAAAACTGCCTCAGAGCCCAGTGCTTACTTCTTCATCTACTTCCATAACCACTTTTGTTTTCAATTCAACATTTCAAAACAAATTAATCAATCTAATAATAATGTATGTAATAATAATAATAATAATAATAATAATAAAACCCTAAAAATGAAGAGTTTATTTTAAAAAAATGGGGACCTCAGCGAAATTGCTTATAGTTGACATCAAATTACGTACAATCAGGTCTCAAAGATTACACGCCATCATCGGAACCCAACTAAAAAAAAAACAAATTAATTCAAGCAAACAAAAGAAATCAACTTTGTCAATCGAAGAAGAAAAATTGTAGGAAAAAAAAATAGACAAAAGAGATGGATTTGGCAGGTTATTTATTCACTAGACCTGGTGAAGAAAAATCAAAGGCAAAGCTACTCAACAATCCTGCATGATTGAACAAAGAAAAGATCCATTGAATGGCAAATCTTACTTGTTATTATCATCGAAGATGCTTACCTCGTCAGAGTTGAGCGACAAGAAGCGAATTAGGCTTAGAATTACGGGTTTCATGCACTCATTTATATACCTTGTCAAAACCCAGACCCGGAACCCGATACGAATACCTAACCCGACCCATATGGTTCGGGTTCGGTACTATAAAATTGCCATATCCCTAATTTAAAGGCCGACAACATTGGCCCACGGAGAATAAGGGTAAAATAGTAATTGGGCAAATAAAATTTAACCTAATTGATTTCATTCGGGTTCGGTACTATAAAATTGCCATATCCCTAATTTAAAGGCCGACAACATTGGCCCACGGAGAATAAGGGTAAAATAGTAATTGGGCAAATAAAATTTAACCTAATTGTTTAGAAATCCTAACCTTATAAAAGTTGAACCCTAGGAGTCGCGACTTCCATTCCACCATTCCAATAATCTTATTCTGTTTCTTTTTCTTTGATTTAAGATACAATTTTAATCTTTAATTTGTGTTATTTATATGAATGTCAAAATCAAAACTTTTTTTTTTTTTTTTAACTATTTAAAAACTATTTGTGTAGATGAAATGTGTGCAACCCTATGCCTTGTTCAAGCAAATGGAAAAGATGAACGTGGAATTGGCAAAGAGGAAAGCTATACGAGCTCAATTGCTAGGTTTTAATGTTCTGGATGATTATGTCACCGTGGCAATTTCAGACACATCTATGGAAAGAGTCAAACATTATACGTACGTTATCTCTTATGCATTGTGATTATATTATCTGATCACCTATGCTCTCTTAACGCAAAAAATATCTCATTATCAAATGGGTGTCTTTATGTTTACTTCTGGTCGACCAAATGGCATGCAACCGGGCAACCCACATATTGTTACTGTCATCGTTGTAAAAAAAAAAAAACAAATAGAGAAACTCAAGATGTGTCACCGTCCAATCCTAACTCTGTCGACCAACAGAACGACAACCGACTTAAACCCACATTGTCGTCTAATATTCGATCTGCAAATCTTTGAAACCACGAAAGAGATCCGCATTGCTCTATATTTTGAACGGTGCAACTTACGCCATTGTTGGTGAGGTGCCACACCAGTCAATCCGTGCTTGGACGCTTGTCTAGGCCATCGAAGCCCCGCGTAGGTTTGGTTTCTCCTTCGACCTGCTCCTGGGCACTATGTGTTAGTCGAGGCGGACTAGGCTGTGCCTAGGCAGAGACATGGCCGAAAGGGTTTTGGAGAAGATGAATAGCGGACAAAAGAAAAGAACATAAGGGATGGCGGCTAGATTTTTATTTTTATTTTTTATTTTTGAAAAAGAAGCCCTAACTTGGGGTGACCACCTAGACCGGTTTTTCAAACACCGGGAGCGGTGTGTTTTTTTAGCTACAAGCAACATCAAAGATCATATGACCTCTGACCGAATGTAGGAGATCTGATTAAACGGAGGTGATCTCCTTCAAATCCGATGGCATCACCTCCTATTAGATCACTTGGTTTATTTTTTTAAAATATATATAATTAAAGTTTGTAAATAATTTATTTTTAAGTCAATAAATTTTCAACTAGGGTCCTATTAGTTATTTCACACTCAGGTCAACGGTAAAAATAGATGGAAGTCAACTAACGGTAGGGAAGATTTGTGTAATACTGTATCTTATAATGGGTTAATCAAATTTTTGCATTCGGATCAGAAGGAAGTTACCTGTATTATATACTTACCAACCTGCCTTCAAGGGATAAGAGAGCAGGATGTTGAGGGTTTTGCCACAACTTTGCTAGATACTATTAAAAATATAATTACTATGAGATCCTATCATTTGTATCACCATCGACTGCGGTAAAAGATTTATCATAAAGATATGATAATTGAACGTTGCGATATACATTTATGATAAACAACATATGTGACATAAACAAAATTAAGCTTATTTTAATATTTTTGCAAATATCCACTTGACATTATTTCCAATAAAGCCACACCACCGATTACTTAATGAATTAAACAACGTTTTTTGTGCTTCATGTCATGTCATGTCTATACAATATCGAAGTGGAGAAAATCTTATATGGATCCGTCTCACCAATATTATCCGTGGGACGGACCTATAAAATTAAAGTAACCTTATGTCATTATACATCTTAAAGTAACTTCTGATATTTTTATGTCATTATAGATCTTATGGCGTGTTTGCTAATTAGGAATCCTATCTTGGAAAGGGAATTAAGTTACTGATTTTCGAATTCATGTGTTTACTAAATTTTTTGGGAATTAAGTTCCGTAGACCCCACACACATATTAGGAATTAAGTTCCTGATTGAAAGGGAACTTGATTCCCCTCACTCACCTTAGGAATCAAGTTCCCTTTCCTAATTGAAAAGGAAATTCATATGTTTTTACTAAAATAGCCCCACTTATTTTTTTTAAATAACTATATATACATATATAAATATATAAATAACTGTATATATATATATGTATGCATTTTTATATTTTGCAATTGATTTTTACTTTATATGTGTGTGTGAATTGTTAATAAAAAAAAAAAAAAATTGTTTGATGAAAATCAAAACACTATACTACGGGAAAAAAAAAATTATGAATTGACATGAATTCATATTGTTTTTGCTTTGGATTTTTTTTTTCTTTAAATATAAACTTTTTTTATTAGTTACAGTCATACATCTCATATATATAGATATATTATATTGTACCTAAGGGTATTTTTGTAATCAATTTTGTATAAATTTGATTCCATCTCTAATTCTAAGGAAGTTAGTAAACACAGTAATGAAATTTAGTAATTTAATTCTGATTCCCTTCCATTCCCTTTCTGGTGGAACTTATTTCCGATTCTTCTCATTCCCGATTAATAAACGCACCCTTAAAGTAATTAAATTTGTTTACAGAGATCACCGAACATCAAATCTGCAATTTACAACACAATTTATCCCTTCCTAATCCATTATCATCCAACTCAAACTCATTTAATATTTTATTTTGAAAAATAAATAAAAAAATTTCTTTCTCCAAGTTAAGATGCAGTACAGATTTGGAAGCAACAGACAAAAAAAAAAATGAAAATAAACAAAATTGAGAGGAGAATAAAATTAATAGGAATTTAAGAAGAAACTCAAGAATCAGGAGAAAACGAAAACAAAATGAAGCATGAAAGAGGTGACTTGCCGAGTGGCGTGAGAAAGCAAATAAAAAGATCAAAAGAATATATAGATTTATGGTTTTATTTTTTAAATTTTAAAAGCTTTTCCATGTCTCTTAGTATAATTGAACAAAAAATATATAAAGCAAGTTGATTGAGTTATGTACCATATGTCACTCTTTTATTGTCAAATGTGAGATGTAACTCTGGAAGATTTTCTCACCAAAATGAAATGAAAAGCGTTGAACTTTCCAAATCCGCAGTCTTCTTTTGGAATTGCTTGGCCAAGGTGTATGGCCTCAGGGTGAAAGAGTAGAAGATTTCCGAAAATCCTAAATGATGGTAGAGGTTGGCAGGGATCAGTGTCGGAATGATGTTATGGTTCATTTTATATAACTTACAATCCAAAGTTTTACTTTTTTCTCCGTTCTAAAATTTTAATTTTTGAAAAAAAATTATAACGACACTTCTTTTGTTCCAAAATTATCCCTTTAATATCTCTCAAACTTAAGGCCATGAATTCTGCCTTTAATTGATATTGAGGTTCTAATCATAGAGTGTATTTTATATATACATATATATAAGATTAATTCTCACATTCAATCATCCCTCATCCACATATATATATATATATATATATTGAGGACATAAGGTTGGTTCAGTGATATACCCTTCACACCTGCAATACAAGGTTGCGGGTTCGAGTCATCCCCTTTCAAAAAACCCCAAATTTATATAATACTTAAAATAAATATATTAAAAAAAAATTTAAAAAGGAAATATTAAAATAAGAGTTTTAACTACTATATAAGAACTGTACTATTAATGGACACATAAGTGAAAGAGAGTTAATTTATAAAAAAATAAAAATAAAATAAAATAATAAAATTAAATTAAATTTTTATACACCCTTATATTAAAATCTAAAAACTAAAAATTATCCTAGTAATTAGTAACTATAACTATACAGTAGTAACAAACCTGTAAAGACATGACCATTGTCGTTTCCAAAACCCACAGTATCAAATCAAATGCCTACATTTCAAGGCCCATCAAAAATATTTTGGCCCAACAATCGGCTACAAAAGCCCAGATGCAATTATATTAAAGGCAACCCAACCCAACAATAAGGCTGTGTAGTATCCATTAGATTGGATCGGATTTCAAGACAATATTAGATCGAATCGGATTCTAAATTCTAAAATCCATTGGATCATATCGAATTTTGGATTTTCCATGTGAAAATATGTCAAAATATAAAGCGTAATTTATAATTTATTTTCTCTTTATATAGATGAACATTGAGCAAATTTTTAGTTTTATTGGATGATTTTATTATGGTTGTATTTGAAACTTATGTTTAATGTTTATAATTTGTTAGAATTTTTGAACTCTAAGTATGTTGTTTTTATGTTAATTATTAATTTGTTAATATTTTGAAGGGTTTGGAGGAGGATAGAGGATTGCCAACAAAAATATCCCATACATGTTCATGCACTCCTGTATGAATTGATAATTTGATTTTGTTAATTTCAAAATTGCTTCATATGGATCCGATTCATAGGATTGGATCGGATTTAAATATTTTATAATTGGATCCAATTAAATCAGATTCCGTTCTAAAATTAGATTATAATTGTAATATATTTGATCCAACTAGATCGGATCTTGAATTATTGAGAAACACCCATAATCATCCATAATGGAATGTAAACACACCCAAACACACCCATAAATCGTAGCTTAATTAGTCTGAATTGTTGTAGCTTACCCACTTAATTTCAATATATGTACTCTCTTGTAATTCTCACTGACCGGTGACCTCATAAAATAAACTGTATTTATCTAACATTTTACCTTCATAAACACAACCATAATCATCCAAAATGGAATCACTGCCACTAATGCAAAACTCGCTTCAACAACTTATTATATAACTTGCTATTTTCTTTACTCACTTATTGCCACTTACGTAGCAAGACACCAAATCATAATTATATATGTTTTTATTTGACAAGAAACAAAATAAAATTTATGGACTCAAATCATCTATCAAAAATGGTGTATCAATTTGTGTATAATCAATTTTTTGTAAATTAACACAGCAACCATATAATCATGTATAATAGCTGAACTCCAAACAGCTAACCTACATTTTAATTAAAAAATAAAAAATAAAAAAATAAAAAAATAAAAAAAAAATAAAAAAAACTTTTTGTACATTTTTTTTTATCTCCAATAATCTATCGTTAGTCAAGAAAGGAATTCATCAACCATCTTCAAAATATCGTTAATATTTGTACATTTATTTTTCAGGACCATCAACAACAACACACGAAAAGAAATCTGCATCGAAATATATACATAATCTTTGACTGCCTTTAAACTTTTAATTGTTCTTACATCAAAAATCACAATATTGTTTTTGAAAATTGTTGACCAACTCACAAGTTCTGTTCATTTCACTTGCTTATTTATATCACTCAATCACACATTTTGGATTATTGTGTTGTGTTTATATAAATTTAAATGTCCTATTTTTTTTTTAATCAACCATAACACGGTCCATTAAAATTATTATATCTAACAACTTAAAACTCAAACACGGCCTATTAAATTAAATTAACAATTAAACGTAATAACCCAATTAACTTATTAATTAGTCTATGATCACCGCTTAAAAGTATTTTGAACAATCAATTTGCCCTTCTTCTTTTTTACCTTCCAAAATTCAATCTACGTTTTAAAAATAAAATCATATATTTTAATAGCATGGAAATTTGGAAATCGGATCTATGTATTTTGATGGGATATGAATTATTTCATCATCTTAATTGTCTTCACCTTCATAATCTATTATCACGCGCACTACAAGAAAACCCTCCACTTACTTGTAAAAAGTTAATTTATATAATATATATTTGTTTTATGTAATTAATCAATTATTAATTTATATATCCTAACAAATAAAGGATTTTAATAAAAAATTATTATCTAATGTACTTAGTGAGGTTGTTATCCCGAGTTGAGATTAGATGATTTTATTGTTTATGTGAGATTATTAATCTATCGAAGATTTATTTATTTATTGTTTTACTATGTGAGAGACTTTATTTGGCAGATTGCATTTGGATAAAAGGGTTTTCAGAAGAAAACCAAGTCAATGATTCTCTCTGAAACAATATGTTGTGTCAGTCTAAAGCCCAGCTTTGTGACCAAATTTTTTCTGTCAAAATTACCTATTTTCATCCAATAATCAAATATAGAGTCTAACCTCCTTTATTGCCCATAAATGATAACATTCCATTTTCGTGTATTTTCTTACCAACCAAACAAAACATTAAATAAGGTGAGAAACATGAGATACTTTTTCTTTTCTGTTTTACTGAAGCAGAGACTCACAGGACTTGTGTGTGGGTGATAGGGTCGGGTCAATGATTCTCTGCAAAACAATATTTTGTGTCAGTCTAAACTCTAAAGTATTCTTTGCAAGAGAAGATTTGGTTGCTTGTTTGCTGACCAGATTTTTTCTGTTGAAATCAACTGATTTTCTTCCAAAAAAAATAAATCAAATACATAATTGCTTATTTTCGAGCACAATAAATCGCAAATCTCTCTCCAACTGCCACATTAACATTAACATTTAATATTGTTACAAGTTTTAATAATACGTAGTTCTCGAATCAGAAAAAAAAAAAAAAAAAAAAAATTACTATAGGTAAATTTTAATTTTCTTATGATGGATACAAAAATTCCGAATGAAAAGTGTGAGAGGGAGGGTAGGTGGAAATCAGAGTGGTTGAAACTTGAAAGTAGATAATTACTTTCATTTATTTCTAATGACCAACAACATTCTTGAATCTTGATGGTACTGTTTGTAGTGTTGGATATATTATATATATAATTTTATATATTTGTTTTATTTTGTTTTGATATGAGTTTTTTAAAATAAAATTATATATTTTAATAGTATGAAAATTTGTAAATTGGATCCTATGTGTTTTTTATTTGACAACAAACAAAAAATATTATTATCTTTAGAAAGAAAATTAACTAATATAATGCAATTGTGTAAATAAAAAAATGAACATCAAAAGTTGATAGAATAAAAACTATTTTTATAAAAGAAAATCATACATCAAAATAGATATCACAAACATATCTTCGAGTCAAAGATTTTGAATGGTTTTACGGTCAACAAATATATGTACAAACATAAAGATAATTCATTATTTCTTTCGATTTCAATCTATTAGTCAATCATGAGACAATGTTTAGACTGTGATATTGTGACCTAAACATATTTATGTTAAATAATTGTATTGAAGAGATATTTTTACCTCATTATCAATTTGTCGTTAAGAAATTCTACTAATTAAAATGCTCATATCTTTGGCTTCCCAATCCCCATCCAAGAAATGCTTTTATCTTTGATGTTTAATTTGATATACTAAAATGCACAGAATATCAGAGGTGCACAATAGCAACTCTTATCCAAAAAAGATCTATCATAAATGTCTGTCAATTTATTAGTAATGAAAAAAAAAGAAAGAAAAGGAATTTCCTTATTTGGCTAAAAAGACGAAACAGGGAAAGTTTCAAATCAAAACTGTGGACTGAGTTTCTTTGGACAGAAACAGTTTTTATTTGTTTTATTTTTTTGAGAAACAAAAACGTAACAGCATTAATGATTTATCGAAGGAGTTGATACTAACACAATAACACGCCATTCTTGTCATCATTTTTTCCCTGACAAACTCACAAAGAAGGTGTTGCATGCCATTGGTCCATTGAAATCTAGGCTCACAAGATTTTTGAGCCCATTTTAACACGAGAACATTTTTGCTCACCCCCCTTCAAGGGGGGTAACCATTACCTCCCTCTTGCATGGATGACATGTGTCATAGAGGAGTAAATTTTTAGACAATTTTACCCCTCTATGGACACATGTCATGTGTATAGGAGGGGGTAATGGTTACCCCCCTTGAAAGGGGGGTGAGCAAAAATGCACTCTTTTAACACACTCTCTTTCAAGGGAGGTAAGCATTACCCCCTCCCAAACATATGACATGTGTTTAAGGAGGGGTAAAATTGTCTAAAAATATAACATGGTTTGGACAAATTTACCCCTCTATGGACACATTTCATGTTTATACTTGGGTTGGCTAGTTAGCTTGCTCTTTAGTGTCCGTTTGGGAGAGCTTGTCTACTAGTTAAAAGAGCTTTTTTAATTAAAAAAACTCTTTTTAATTTTTTTTGTATCGTTTAGTTGTCACCCAGTAGAACTTTTAGATGATTAAAAAAGCTGTTTTACATCTACTTAAAGAAACCCAAATTTAAAGCTTTTTCAAGTAGATATTTTAGAGTTTTTTTAATAACACTAAAATCTCCTATATAACCCTATAATTTAATAGTTGCTAGAGTATTTTGGTAATTCTATCATTAAAAAAACTCTTTTTTTAATTGACAATCAAACGGCCAACGACTTTTATTTAAAAGCTCTATATCTAAAATATCTACTGTAAAAATATCTACTTAAGAAGCTCTCTCATACGTACTCAAATGTCTGCATGAGATCATGGGCCTGTTAATTGGATTGTTGGGCCTAAACTTCACCAACGAGATCCATGGAGATGTCATCCATGTAGACCTGGCGCGGTTCCGGTTAGAATCGGATGAACCGACCGGAACCGGAATCGGAAAAACTGGAACGGGGGTAGACCGGAACCCTACCCCCGTTCCGGTTCTAATTTTTTTGGAACCAGCCGGTTCTAATCGGATTCCGGTTCCGGTTCCGGTTCCGAACCGGCCGGTTCCTTTTTTTTTTTTTAAACCATTGGAGTATTGGACTGCAAAAAAATTAAAAAAAAATAAAGAAAAGAAAAGAAAAACGATTTAAATGAAACTTCTTCCGGTGGTCAGTGTTCCACTTTATTATTATTATTATTTCTTTTTTGATTTTTGATTTTCTTTTATCAATTGTTGAGTGGTTATATTCTTATTTATTCTATTGGACACCTAGATTTTCACTTTCCTCAAACAGCTATGCTTTGTCCTACATCCATGTATCTCCTTCTTCCCTCACCATGAAGACGGGAGGCGCAGCGGAGGTCTAGCCACCCCCGGTTCACGGCAGGAAGGTCTCACCATGAGGGAGGGTATACTGTAATTTCAGCCATCTTCTTATAAAACCTAGCCTATACATATGAAACTTCATCTTCTCTCCAAACTCCTTGTCCATATCAGCGGCTGCCGACTAAGATCTCAAGCAGGAAGGTATTTGAGCTTCTACTTTTTCTTCTTCTTCATTATTTTTCGATTCAAACCGTTTCGGATTTTTCTCCGAAATCTTGTAATCTTTGGCAGTAATTGAATCACAAGGGAGCCACCTTTACTCATATTGAAACCAATAATATTTGTAAAAATTCTCTCTTTTTTTTTTTTCTCTTGAACAGGAAACTGTTGTGGTATTTTCATGTATTTTTAAATTAATGTAAATTTTAATGTGAAAATTATATTTATTTATAAAATCTCTGAAGAGATAATTTTGGCTCAGCTGGGTTCGGTTCTGTTCAACAACTGGATAATCATCGTCTTCTAACATTGAGTCATTTTTTCTCTTCTTTGTCTTTATGCAGGTCTCCAAATATAATGTGACGGGATTAGTTATTAACAATCCTCATCTTAGAAACAAGGATATACCTTATGTGAGTTTTCAAACCATGAATTTTCTAGATCATCTCTCATTTGTTAACATTTGATGACTATATTATTAGAGGAAATGGCATCTAATAGTTAGTCTTTTAATTAAGGTGCGTTTTATTTTTAGCCAGGATTATTGTTTTGATTGTTTTCATCCATCTTTTTCCTAAACGGATCTCTTCACCCTCATTCTCAACCTTATTATTTTTTAAATTTTTTTTTTTTTTTTATTAAAAAGACCTCCATGGAGGCTGTCAACAGACTGAGGTCACAGACCTCCAACAATGGAGGGTCCGTGACCTCCAAAAAATATCTGTTGATAGGAGGAGAAAAAAATTCTGGGTTTGAAAAGATGAATGAAAAAAAAATTGGCGTGTTTATCCCAAGATTAAACACTTGATTTTTTATTTTTTTATTTTTGTATTAACCATGCTAGGAAATTTGTTGTTGGGATTAAACACGCTAGTCTTTTTTTGGAAACTCACCGAATTCCTCACATAGATTAAACACGTTAAGTTTCTTTTTTTTTGGGATTAAATACAATTATTTTTGAAATTATTAAACATGCTAGGACTAGCTTGTTTACTTTTTTTTCTTCTTTTTCTTTTTCTTTTTCTTCCCAATTTTTTTTATGGGTCCATTGGCGGTTGGAGGTCTGCACAGACCTCCAATGGAGGTCGCCGACCTTCCAATGGAGATTTGCGTGACCCCCAATATATTTATATTTTAAAAAAAAATCATTAAGGGTATTTTTGTCCAAAAAGTGGTTTGTTTGCTAAAAGCAATTAGAACACAAATTTAGGCTAAGAACAATAACACCCATAATTTGAAGGCTATTTACAAATTTGACACATTTTATTGTTCTCTTTTTGTTTGATTAGCGTGCAAGCACGAAGATTCTTATTGCCGACCTATGCAAAACAGGAAGACTTGAAGGGCAGTCGAATCCTCCTCGGTCCTTTCTTCCCCAGTCCAGAGAAAGGATCTTCAGGTAGGCAGGGCCATTCACAATTTTTCTTGTCATATTCCATAAAATCGTTGGAAAAAAGCTTATCACGTGCTGGCAGAATCAAATCATAGTAATGCTCCAACATATTGCCTGCTGAGGCTGAGTCAATCATCTCTTTTCTTACGGTAGAGGTCTCGAAATGACCGCCGTCCACATAGATATCCAAAAGCTTTGCAAAGCCCCTTACAAACTTCTTTCCATTGTTTGTTGTGTTCCGTTCGTTGATGAACGCACACAACACCTGCTCAAAGTCTTCAGATTCCTTGACTGCCATATTATTGACAAAATATTCACTCCTTTCCTTGCTGTCTATAAATTTAGGCTCATTGATGTCAACCAACACACCCTTGACATTGTTCTTCTTCACTATCTTCATAAATTGAGTGCCCAAAGTGTTTTGATCTTTCATCACAATACCATTCAAATCAAGGTTGAGCGGAAGCTTGAGCGCCGTGCCGTTTTCAAAATGCTCACAGTCACCCCTTAAGTATAAAGACCTCAGAAAATTCCACCTAGTAAGCTCTTCATCAGTGACCGCTAACCCAACTTGCCCATGTGCCGGATCGACTGAATATCTTTTTCATCTGAAAACCAAAACACAGATGAAAAAGATATGCAAGGTTTTAAACCTTAGGCAATTCACTCTAGAGTTTTTTAGGGAGAAACATCTCTCTAAGATCTCTAAGTGTCGATCGGGCATCTGGGTAAGTTGGGTTAGCGGTCTTTGATGAAGATTTTACTAAGTGGAATTTTCTGAGGTCTTTATACTTAAGGGGTGACTGTGAGCATTTTGAAAACGGCACGGCGCTCAAGCTTCCGCTCAACCTTGATTTGAATGGTATTGTGATGAAAGATCAAAACACTTTGGGCACTCAATTTATGAAGATAGTGAAGAAGAACAATGTCAAGGGTGTGTTGGTTGACATCAATGAGCCTAAATTTATAGACAACAAGGAAAGGAGTGAATATTTTGTCAATAATATGGCAGTCAAGGAATCTGAAGACTTTGAGCAGCTGTTGTGTGCGTTCATCAACGAACGGAACACAACAAACAATGGAAAGAAGTTTGTAAGGGGCTTTGCAAAGCTTTTGGATATCTATGTGGACGGCGGTCATTTCGAGACCTCTACCGTAAGAAAAGAGATGATTGACTCAGCCTCAGCAGGCAATATGTTGGAGCATTACTATGATTTGATTCTGCCAGCACGTGATAAGCTTTTTTCCAACGATTTTATGGAATATGACAAGAAAAATTGTGAATGGCCCTGCCTACCTGAAGATCCTTTCTCTGGACTGGGGAAGAAAGGACCGAGGAGGATTCGACTGCCCTTGAATGATGATCTTATATACAACAATCCGTGGGAGGGAATGTACTCTGAGTTTTTGATTTAGTAACTCAAGTAATTTTCTTTTGATTTTAGAATTTAACCTATAATTTTTGAGCTAAAGACTGTGTTTAGCTTTATGACTTTTATAGCAAAATCAGTAATTTTGTTGAAGTCTACTTCATGTTTCTCTATTTTTTAGTATCTAGATAGATGTTTTTAATTTTACATATAATTTGGTATTGAATGCATGGTTGTGCTCAAGAGCACTGCAAAAGGGTCCTTCAACCATGCAACACACTACTAAATCATTTATTTAATACCAACTTTAGGGAAATGAAGGCCTTTAAAAGAAGGTACATTCGCTTAATACTTTTATGATACTGTTTTTCTTTAATTGAATTTCGATTGGCTGATTTGCTTCTATTCAGGTCTCAAACCGCGAAAGGTATTTGGATGGCAAGATGTGCTGGCATGAGCCCTGTACACTTGTAATGGAGGAAACTCTGTATTAGTTGGATTATGCACATCTTTCTTTTCTTTTCTTTATTTATATTTCTTCTTTTGGTGAGATGGACATCCACTTCCTTTTCAATAATCTTCTTAAGCACATTTGATGTTGGTTGTGTTGTGACATTGGCCATGAGCAAGCTGCAAATAAACCTTTATTGAAGACTGTATTCCAGGTAATCTGAATTTGTCTAACTGTATGATACCGGTACTCTGAATTATAGAGGTTCCAATTTTATTTATTGATGGTGGAATATGCTTTTATAGGTCACGATGCGTTTGGTCCACGAAAGACAATTTTGATGTTTGTCATACGTGATAAAACAAGGGTATGTTACTTTCCTATGTTCTATTTTATTGACAGCTCTTAGTTGATTTTTTTGGTTGAATTTATTTTGAGGTTTTTCATTTGGTCAACTCTTTACTGGGCTTTTTGACAATTGAGTTATGATAATGATTACGTTCTTATTTGTGAATAGACACCATTGGAAAATTTAGAGCCTCTTCTAAGAGAATAAGATATTCATACAGTATAAGGATTTAGTGCTTCATTCTCTTTTTGTTTTTTTAAATCGACTTTGATGATGTTTAAAAATGTGTACTGTTTTCTTTATAATGTTAACTGCAGATATGGGACCTTGTTCCTAGTCAGAAACACATAAGGAGACTCCATTAAGCAAATATTTTAATGTAAGATGTCATGCTTATATATGCGTGGGCCTTTGTGCCTTTTCCACAAATATTTTAATGTAAGATGTCATGCTTATATATGGTAGGAAAGGTCACTGTTGAGACTTTGTGCCTTTTCCAAGCAAGAATTGTCCGGGGTCTGGTTTATGTTCTTAAAAAGCTCCCTATTAATGCTATAGCAGAGAGAAGGAGGAGACAAGTCAGGTTCTAGCTCAGGTTCTTTTTGTGGTTAATAATGTGGATGAAGCTAACAGTGAGCCACGCAGGCAAAAATTTCAAGGAGTAATTGAGTTTCTTGCTTCAGATTTATTCAATCCTAGTGCATCTATTATTGTGAGAAAGAATGTGAAGTCGTGTTTGGCACTTTTGGCTAGTCGGACTGGCAGTGAGGTATCTGAGCTGCTCGAGCATTTGTATCATCCTTTAATTCAGCCTCTATTAGGGCTACCACTCCGGTCGAGGACTGCTGATCAACCGGTATTTTCTGTTTCTAATTGTCATTTATGTAATTTATCAGTTTTCTTCACTAACTTTAGTGGGTGCCTGTAGGTTGGAATAGTTGCAGCCTTGAACTTCTGTTTAGCCTTGAGGCCTCCTCTTCTGAAGTTGACTCAAGAATTAATTAACTTTCTTCAAGAAGCATTGCAAATAGCTGAGGCTGATGAAACTGTGTGGGTTGTTTCTGTTGCAAATGAAGGCTTACGACAGGTTTGTTGAGCTTCTATCATCATCGTTAATTGATGCGAACACTAATATTTATATATAATGTAAAGTTTTATCGTTGAACAAGCTTATCATTTGTAAATTTTATATCTGTTTTTAATGCATGCATATAACATCATACACAAAAAAACCAACAGGAACTAGCCCATCATACAACATATCAACTTGCTAACATACCATATCCATATCATGTACCTCATGCCAAGTAACTTTGGATATTTATCTGTAGATAATAGTAGAATGCAGTTTTAGAGGAATATGCCCTTTCTACTTGATTCCTGTAAATTGTATAAGGATATGATCATAGTCAACCAAATGTCAGTTATTAACTTATTATGAATGTGTCTGATAATGTAGATTGATTATCCAATTCAATGAGTTGTCAATTTTTTTTTTTCCTGTTTCTTTGGATATATACATACATATAGTTGTCCATTTATTTGCAATTTTAAGGGATTTATCATCCATTCTGAGATTTTATCAGGTTATTAATCAACAAAGAATACCCAAAGAACTTCTACAGGACAGCCTAAGGCCTATATTGGTCAACTTGGCAGATACCAAGAATCTCAGCATGCCTCTTCTGCAAAGTCTGGCCTGCCTGCTTGAACTTCTGTCTAATTGGTTTAATGTTACCTTGGGTGATAAGTTGTTAGAGCACCTTAAAAAATAGTTAGAACCAGAAGAACTTGCTCAAAGTCAGAAATCATGGAAGGCTGGTGAAGAGCCAAAAATTGCTGCAGGTAATGCATCTAACCTATGTTTAGTTACAGGCAAAGTTGTTTGATACTTGTATAGATTTACATGTATGGACAATTTTACATTGTTTTTTTCTTTTCCTGTGCAGCTATTATTGAACTTTTTCACTTGCTTCCACAAGCTGCATCAAAGTTTCTCTAACTTTCACAATCAATTTAGAAGGGGTTATTGCCCCGGGCAAGTCTACAGCGAAATTAATAGTCCATATCGACTTCCGCTCACAAAATTTTTGAATCGATATGCCACACTTGCTGTTGATTATTTTCTTGCTTGATTGAGTGAACCAAAACTTTAGGCGGTAAGCTTAAGATGTCTGGTTGAAGTTTCTAGCATAATTGTTAACATATTACTCAGGTTAGTAATAACTCTGCTTTATCCCCTCCTTTTCCTCTTCGCAATATCCAGGTTTATGTACATAATAAGATCTTGGTTGGTGCCAACCTTTGAGAGCTGATCTTTCAAAGTCCCCACAGAAAATACTTGCAAGTGCCTTCCCTGAATTTCTGCCAAAATCAGATGTATCAACTCCTGGATCTTTAACTCCACCAGCTATACTGTATTAGGTGATGATGGCCGCCCTGGTCCTCCATCTGATAGTTCTAATTTACCATATGCGCCCCCTGCTGCAGCATCAGATGCCTATTTTCAGGGCCTTGCACTTGTTAAAACATTGGTCAAATTGATACCTGGCTGTTTGCAAAGTAATTGTATTGTGTTTGATACCTTGGTACTTCTTTGGAAATCACCTGCCAGACTTGCTAGCACGAAGTTCAGCTCTTGTTACTTCTTTGGAAATCACCTTGGTACTTCTTTGGAAACATTGCTAGCACGAAGTTCAGCTCTTGTTATTTATGCATGCGAGATATCGTATGCATAAATAACAAGAGCTGAACTTCGTGCTAGCAAGCAGGAAGATAGTGCTAGCAAATCATGGGAAAGAATTGATCAAATTTGGTTGGAATCATCTCAAACAGTAAGATAGTGCTAGCAAGCAATGGACATTTGTCAATGTTTGCCACTTCCCCTGAAAAGATTATTCTCCAAGTGATATGACAGCAGATGCATGGATGAATGGTTTTTTAAATTTGATATATGCTTTATTGTTATCCATTTATAATATCCCTGTCATAAAAATTTTTGTTACACCAGCAATACATTTGATGTAAGATAGGAAGAGAGAGAGAGAGTTGATAGAGAAGAAATGCTGAAGGGGAGAAAAATAGAGAAGAAATGGTAAAAAAAGTAGAAGAAATGGAAGTTGGGAACTCTAATTTAGTAATTTCAATTTTATTCAGTAATCAACTATAGGAAAAAAATTAATGTAATTCATGTATATATATTTGAACACAAACTACAAAATTCAAGGAATCAAGGAATTATAGGCCTTTGTTTCCTGTGCAATAAATAGATAGATAATAAGAATTAAATGACATTGAGGCTGATAATACGATACTTAGTAGTTATCAGGTCCGGGATCAAGGTTTATTGCATGTGAGAAACGTAGATTTTAAATGACATTGCTGGTCTGTATCGGAGTAGTATCAATATATATTTTTGGTGCTTGTAATTCCTAATGTTGTTGTGATATAGTTTAACAGTGCAGTCAACTGCCACATAAGTATTTATGATAATTTTAATGTCATCTCTAGACTCTAGTTAAGTATCTACTAGTTCTGGAATAGTTTATTCTTCAGCATGTAGTTCATTGCTGCTCCCAGATAAACATTTTGTCTGTGTGTGCATTCGTTCACCTGATAATTATGTTAAACTATTATTTTCATCATTTTATTCACCAATGACATAGAAAATATACTAATGTGGATTTGAAAATCTAGGTTTTTTATGCTCTTCTTAGAACCTTCCAGCCAGAGAATAAAATGTTGGTCAAGCAGGCCCTTGATACACTAATGCTAGCCTTACCGAAAAGGTTGCCTCCTGGGGAATCTCATGCCAATTTGGATAAGATCCACCAACAAAATCTTGGTTGAGGAAGGTCAATCAATACCTAATTTGATTCACATTTTCCAGCTCATTGTGCGTCATTCAGATCTCTTCTACAGCTGCAGAGCGCAATTTGTACCTTAGATGGTGAATTCTCTTAGTCGCCTTGGATAGCTGTATAATACTGCAATGATCTTGCTGAGCTGGTGGTTAGTTGGGAAAGACAAAGGCAAAACGAAATGAAAGTGGTGACTGAGGGTGATGTTTGCAGCCAATGAATGATGGATTTAATCCTGGCACTGCTGGCACGGACATTAAGCGACCAGTGGATGGATCTACATTCCCTGAAGAGCCTAGTAAGCGAGTCAAAGTAGAAGCTGGTCTTCAACCCCTGTGTCATGTCACCTGGTGGTGCCTCATCAATCCCCAACATAGAAACCCCTGGATCTACTGGCCAACCTGATGAAGAATTCAAGCCAAATGCTGCTAAGGAAGAAATGATTATCAATTTTCTTATATGGGTGAGGCATTCTTTCAATTTCTGCTTTCATATGTCAGTAAGACCTATTTAAGATGCGTGGTTACAATTTGGGAAATTCTGCTTTCTGGTTACAATTTGCATATAAATACTAACGATTGTATAATCATATGATTCTTTGCTTGAATCCCCCTTTCCTGAACTATAAAGATTTAGTTGCCGTGTATAAGTACAATTATTAACATTATCTATGAACCAGTTCTATTATGCATTTATGCCTGTACTTGTATGACAGAATTTGACTGATGAGGGATATACACCCAGACGGTTGTCATCCTTATTAGTTTCTACGGTTGATGCATCTTGGTGCAAGTCTGAGACATCTGATATGAAGGTTAGTTGGATATAGGAGTTAGGACTATGTTACTGAAAGCTGTATATTTTACTGACTTGTCTTAAGTTTGAAAGGTGTATTAACTGTTGTGGCAAGCATAATGAGAACATTTTCTCTTATGGAAAGGATTATAATGAGAGTATCTGCTTGCTTTTGCACCTCACTTTTAAGCTTCTATTTTCACTTTTAGGTCTTGCATCTCCTTCCAGTAGTGCATGGGATGGGTTGCAGCCTGTTTTATTCTTAATTGCTAAATATTCCTTTATATACCGGAGATTATGGTTCTTTAGGACATACCCGGTCATCATGATATACACGGTTATGGGTCCATACGTACATACGGTCATCATGTAATCTGTCATTGATATATGAATTTCCATTTGGACCGTATAGATACTTGCCTTAAATTTATCACGTAGCGATACATGATTTTTATTCAATCTTTATTTTTGAGCTATTTTTAAAAGGAATTTATTTCTGGTGAATTGTATGACCTTGTTTTTCTCTTTAAGAATTAACTCCTTGTAAGTTTCTTAACCGTGTCTTCAATGATTTATTTATTGTGGAGCACTTACCTTATAGTGTGGCCCTGTTTGAACCGGCCTAAAAATGTGACCCGGTACATGGTTAGGCATTTTAGTGAGCAAAGTGTTTATTGTTTGCTTTTCTGTTAAAGTGTGTTGTTTTATGGAGCTCATGTGCAGTTTGTATTATGAGATATATTACTAAAGATCAAATTAAATCTTTTTAGCGGATTGATCTTTATGTATTAAGTACCCTCTTTTCTGTAAGAGATGCTGTCCATTTTACTACATTTTATAATAAAAATGGGATATTTCTTATTGTGGCTTTATATATATCTAGTAAGCGTTGGCGAATCCCGGCATAGTCTAAGACACTTGGCAACTTGGCAGTGCAAAATAGAATTACAAATATGCGTACCTGCTTATTTGTTTGGATAATATCTCTTTTGTGTCCCCTTCACATTTTGGATATTGATTTTTTATTATTCTGCTATACATCTTTATGATAGAGCTTGTGTTTCATTAGAGCTCCTGTTTTCACTTGTGAAGCTCTGCTAAGCTTTTGGTCTTAAGGGCTAAAGCTATAATATCAAAACTTTATGTTGCTCGAAAAGTGAATGTATATTAATTAAAGTAGAAGTTTTTGTAGTCCTTTCAGTTAGGGGCTGTTTGTTTTTTTGTCTAAAGTCTTATAAGACCTTAATTTATTAGATATATGGATAAGTCTTATAAATTAAGATATTATGATATGTTTGTTTTTTTTCATTTTAGATGACTTATTACAAATATAAAATTGATTAGGTTGTGTTACGGTTTCTTCAAAATTGGGAATTTTTGGAAAATTGATTTTTAGTATTTTATTATGTGGGATAAAATCATAAATGTATGAATTGTTATAAGACATTTGTGGAAATTTATTAAAAAACTCTACTGTATCACTTTTTGAATAAGATAAAAGTCAAAAAATTTTACTTTTTCTAAAAGACATATATATCTTAAAATAAGATATAGGTTGAAAAAACAAACAAACTGATTTATCTTAATTTAAGATATAAGAGGTAATAAGTCTTATTGGGAAAAAAACAAACAGCCCCTTAGTTAACAGTTATTATGTGGTTTGTGATTTGAAAGCTATTGATCAAGCTGTTTGTATTGTTATGTTTAGAAGATACCTCTGATTACGTGTGTTTGAATATAATTTTCCCCATCTATCCATTTCTGAGGAACTTCTTTGTTGGCCTTGGCTTTTTATTGGGTTTATTTTCCCTGTTTAATTACATTTATATTTTCTTTCTGGTGTAGCTTTTGGAGGAGGGTGAGGAGGGAAAAAGTCTTTCTAATTTGAGGTCAAAGCTTGAACTCCCAGTGCAGGTGGTTCTAGCAAATTCCTGTTTGGTTTATTGTTGTATGTATGAACATTCTGATATGTTTGAGATTCGAAAATGCTTTTATTAATTGCTTTAGCATCCGTTCTTTACTCTTTTATTCTCCCCTTTTTCTATTTTCTTTACAGTATTAAAGCATATATTATATTATTTATACATCGGTTATTTAATATGGTTTATCTGCTTTGATTCGTGTATATTAATTTATCATAATTATGATGTTACTGGAATGACTGATGTGCTATTGCTTGAGGAAATGGAGTTCCAAGTTATAAAGTTGGTCAATATTTTCTGGTCACTTGTGCTTTAGAAGTCTGTATAGTTGCGCGATATGTAAGGTTTAGTTTTTTGGTAAACCATTTTAAGAATCAGCTTCCTAAAGTATTTGGTTATCCTGAAGTTCTCGACCATTGTTCGGTGCAAATATAGAAGTTATATGCTGAAGGTTGGTACATATCTATTTCTTTCTTTCTGTATGAAAATGTATTTTTTATAAAATAAAAGGTAAACAAAAACTAAGCAATTGCAGCTTTCATTGAATCTCACAAACTGCATTGCTGCAATTGTGACTGCAGTTCTGATAAACAGGTCTTCAGGATCAAGTATTTTTGAGCATTAGTATTTTAGATTCTTGAATTAATAAATTCGTCAAATTATTAAACTCTATTCCAGAAGTATCTCTCTTCTTTATCAACCTTAATTGGGAAGCTGCTCTAGCTTGATAGGGTCTGTTTTTCTCTTGGTTAGAGATTTTTTCGTGGCTTTTGTATAGTTTTTTTTTTATTGTCTTTTGGAAGCTGCTTCCTTCTTTTATTGTTAAGGATAGCTTGCTCTCCCCTCTTGTAAATCTAGTTGTTCAATACAACCATTTTTATTGAGAAAAAAAAAATAAAAATAGAAGCCTAGTTTATCGTATGGGAAGTGGATTGGTGCTCCATCTGTTGGGAAGAAACTGAAAAGAATATGAATGTTTTAGTGTAGTTATTTACAAATCAATTCATAGTTCTTTACTGCTCTGTTAATAAGTTTCTCTTTGTAGATTAGCATTTTCTGACTTGGACTTTTTGCAGGTGTGGAAAGCCTCTGAAGTTTTAAGGAGTGGTGTGCATTGCTTAGCCCTCTTCAAGGAGAAGGATGAGGAGAGAGAAATGCTTCGTCTCTTTTCCCAGATTTTGGCTATTATGGAACATCGGGATCTCATGGACATGTTCTCATTGTGTATGCTTGAGCTTTCTGAGTGCATGATTTCCAACACTCAGCTGAGCACTCCCTGCATGCAAATTTTAACTCTTGCTTTGTGGTTTGATTCCTATTTTACAATCCTGCCTAAATATGCTATTAGCAATGCTTGAGGGTCCAATGGGGGAAGATACGATGGACCTCTTGCTAGAGCTGTGCTTGACCTTACCTGGACGCCTAAGCTCACTGTTACCGTACCTTCCCCATTTGAGACTAAATCGCCCGTCGAGTTACCCCATGCTAATACGGTTAATCCAAGGATGGATGGGTTAATTCCAAAGATCATACCAAATGCCACCAATAAAGCAACAAGCTCGTTGGCGATCATGTAAAACCATATGATACTCATAAAGAATCCCCCTAAAACCCATACAATTAAGAACTTCTGGGGTGGACGATC
Source organism: Acer campestre (assembly GCA_954870605.1). NCBI lineage: Eukaryota > Viridiplantae > Streptophyta > Magnoliopsida > Sapindales > Sapindaceae > Acer > Acer campestre. Next base: position 62,546,225 of record OX940799.1, read on the forward strand.
AGAGGTAGTGGAGCGATAAGCAAGAACACCGAGAACACAGCCAATAGAAACACATATAAGATATGCAATCAATCTGCTTTGAGAACTTACATTGTCTAGGCTACTCCACAGAAATGCTAGGAGTACCGGAGCCAATACAGCACTGGCTACAGCGAATGGCTTGGACTACATATCCTCTTCAACTGATGGAATTGTCAACCATCTTGGCACTGCCAATGGCAATTCCAACAGTGAAATAAATTTAGAATACGAAGAAGACGAATCACTACTTCGAGTGCCCTCATCAGTCCAGCCCCACGGAGGCCTTTCATTATCCGACTCATTGACCTTCAAATGGTTTGAATATATTGCGACATTTTGCGCCCACATCCATTGAGGCAATGAAGGATGAAGTTGAGGAGGATCATCACCAGTTTCATCAGTTTCAAGTAGGGAGCTATACACAGAAATATAATCATCACTTCCTTGAGAAAATACACTTCCTCGGACAGGAAGCAATGGTGTAACGACATCGAGTCTCAACCTCTGCACATGTTTCCGCAATATCTCATTGGTGGCCACAAAAAATGCATAGACGATATAGATTGACACAAACGCAATAGCCGCCCCTACACTCACCTTACCAATCAACAAAATCGTCAACAACCACACCAGCGAGAAAATAGAGAAGCCAACATCCCTGATAAAGCATTTCTTATCAATCTGAACCCCCTTCTCTGCAACACACAACAAGACAGTCCCAACAACAATAGATGTAACAAACACCGCACCACCCAACACACTATTAGGTCCAACATCACCTGTGTTAGTCCCCAAAAAAGCAGTTATACTTGCAAAAACATCCGGAGCTCCATTCCCCAACGGAAGAAGTGTAACACCAGCAACAGTTGGAGGCAGTCTCAACAGCCTCGAGAGTTTCTCCAATGAACAACAAAAATAATCCGCTGCAGTGTTACCCAATAGATAAAACAATGCAACTAACCAAATAATCAACACCGCGTAACCTAACAACTTAAATCCTCCGCAATCACAATAGAAAAACTGAATGTAATCAAAGAAATCACCAGAAGAACATTGTGGGTTCGCTTTTAAGTACTCACACTGGTTAGCAAAACCCTTATGAGCAATCAATCCAGTACAAGAAACAGGATCATCAGCACTCAAGTTATTAGCTGAATTCGACAAATTGGTACTATTTTCGGCCATCTTTCGACGAATTATCATCAAATGACTTGACCCATTATTCCATACAGGGTCTGGAGCCAAACTATGATCTATAACCATTGAAGATTGCTTAAAAATTGGGCTTCTCATCACATCTTCTTGATTATAAAACAAGAAAAATAATATCAAGGCACAGAATCCATTAAAAACCCCGCGAAATTTTGGGTTTCTCTTACTATACAAGCCATTTAAAGCCTCCATTTTCAGTATCTTTATCCAAAACTCTCAACAACAAAACTACACAAAAATCAAATAAGCCTAGGGTTTTATTCCCTCAACAAAAACAAAACCCTAGACACTAATGAGAATTACAGACCTATTTCCTGACCTATAAATCAGCAAACTTGTTGATTCAAACGAGAAAACAAAACAAACCAGTAACGCAGAGCTAGAATTTGATCGAAAATTCGAGGACTTACCAGTGAATTTGAAGAGATTGAGAGGTTGCGGAATTAGGGTTATCCAAAAGCGAAAACAAATTTGGTGATTTTGCTTATTTTGAAGGTCCGATTGTCTGTTTGTTGAGGACTTGAGGTGGTTCTTTCTTCGTTACTTCTTCCGTTCGGGTTTTCTTGTTGGGTTGTTGACACGTGTCAGCTGAGACTTGTTTGGAGAAAATTCAAAATTAATTCAAAATTGGTTCACATGAAGCAAATTTTTGGGTTATTGTTCTCTAAATGAATTTATGTATTTTAGGAATGTTTATTTATCATTTTATTAACAAAATCTTTGCAATTTAAGTTATATACTTGGTTAATATCATTTATTCTATCTTTTTTTTTTCTTCTCCTAGGGTTTTTCTCTAAAACCCTAGCTTGGAAGTAGTTGGGTATTTTTCTGTCTGCCGGTTCCCTTCCTCTCTTGGTTTTGTGTTCTCCCTAATCATGGATCAGGAGGAAATAGTGAGATTATGTGCTTCATTATCGCTTAAAAGTAAGGAAGAAACCATGTGGAGTGTCCGAGATATGTTGAAGGATTCTACTGGAAGAAAACTTGAGTTGTGTTTTGTTGGTAAAGTGTTAACAAATAAACATATTAATAGGGAAGCTTTTCGAACGGTGATGCCAAAGATTTGGCAAATAAACCTAGATGTGGAGGTTGTACAGGACAATACCTTTTTATTTTATTTTCGTAATTAGGGGGACCGATTCCGAGTTCTTTCGGGAGGTCCTTGGAGTTTTGACAATTGCCTACTTGTTCTGGAAAAAGGCGTCCGGAATAGGGAATATTGCAAGTCTAGAATTTAAGCGTGTCTCCTTCTGGATTCAGATTCCAAACGCACCGTTGATTTGCATGACGAAGGAGATGGGGGAGTTTATTGGACAATTGATCGGGAGTTTAAAAGATATTCAAAAAGCTATTTGATGAACACTATTTGATTCAAAAAGCTTAAACCAAAACGCCACAGATCAACTCTTATAGTTAAGTCTATAAGAATCTTATTCTCTTCCTATCAAACAAACCAAATGTGTCTGGAAATTTAACTAACAGAAGAATTAAAATCATAAATTATGATGCATTATCTTTATTATCAACAACATGATTCAAAAAGAACCAAATTTGGACTCAAATATAAGACGCCACAATTTTTACAATGCAAAAACTGGAATCCAATCAAAATTACATAACCAATAAATCATAAACTCCAACATATCAATCAGAACCCTAGAATCCAACCAAACAGATCTTCATAGTCAACAAAGCGCATAAAATGTTTAAAAAAAAAAAAAAAACGAGGAGATACAAATATTAATCAGATTTATCAAAATGGAATTCAAAATCGGATGAAATTGCTTGTATAAAAGAAGTGTAAACGAACCTCCTGTTATTCATGGTTCACTGTAGGTGTATGTATAGATTCTCTGTTCGTCTCCACTCCTCCGATTTATTTTTTTCATGAAAACGGTAACAGATTCGTCAATAAACGAATTTCAAATGTATCACCGCTGGATCTCGGTGATATTGGATTATGAGTTTGGCCTTAGGAGAGAAGATGAAGCGGTTTTCTAAGAAGATAGGTGAAATTACAGTTATACCCTCTCAGGTACTATAAGAATAGTGTTGGTGTCCCTTAAGCAAACCCTAGCCTGAGTGACCATCACCATTTTAGGCCCAATATCCAATGGATAGGAAAAAGAACCAAAACAAAATTAACAATATAAACATTAAACGGTACCTTTCACATCAGTATGTATTGATGTAACTACATCAGTACTAGACCACTGATTATGGAGAAGTTTTGACAAGTACTTTGAGTCAAAATATATAAATATAATTGTTCACATCCAATGCATTGATTACTTATATCAATGCACACTGACTTGAACATATATATATATATGAAATAAGTTGATTTTAGCATATTAAAATCAACACCAAATTGACGAGATAAGGTTGGTCTGATGTTAAACCTCTCACATTTATACTATGAAGTTGTTGGTTCGACTCCTTCCCCCATCCCAAAAAATCTCGAATTTATATAATATTGTGCTTCAAAAAAAAAAAAAAAAAAAATCTTATACATACTAGAATGTCCGTGTCAAACCTCTCTTTGAAAAATTTATTTATTATTATTTTCATAGAAATAACATTTAATGAGAAATCTCCGGTGAAGATTGTAATATATCATGTTCAAGTTCACCGATTAGTTTTTAACCTAAAACCAATAATTAGAGTTTAGTAAATATAGAGTTCGTAGTCTCAATTCCTCCCTCATCCCCATCATCCTCATCATACCCATCATCTTCTCTTCCACTATTTCCATCAGAGGTATATTCGTTCTTAGAAGAGTTACCTATATTGTATTTAATTTTGTACCCACTAATTTACATTTTACCATAATACTACTATACACTAACTTTTGGAAAACATTATGATTCATTTTCTTTTATTGTCTTGGAAATTTTAATAAAATAACCTCAAGGGGTGGTGCCGTTGGTCACTTGGGCGAGCCGTAAACTCGGACGTCCTGGGTTCGATCTCTGACAACCACGTTTCTCTTAGGGCTACTGGAGGTTTACCCGGCTGTTAACTTCAGGGCCTCATGGGATTAGTCGAGGTGCGCGCAAGCTAGCCCGGACACCCACCGACACCAAAAAAATATATATATATATATATATATATTTGGTAATTCTTCTCCCAAATTAATTTTCAATTTATATTATTTGAACAATAATTTAAGTGTTTACACAATCAAGATACTCATTTTCTTTATCAATCTCTCCAACCATGGACATTCATCCCATACACGTCCAACTATATGCTCATTTTCTTTATCAATCTCCAACCAAATTTCAAAGCAATTAATTGCAAAAGCATCAAAACTACGAATCAAAATAATTTGAATTTAAAGAATGTCCAAATTTCATGCTCAAACTAGTTAAGCAACTAAACATTACAAAAACATTAGTGTTTAAATAAACTACACATTAGTGTTTCTCAAAACTAAACTACACCCAGTGTCTATGTCTTTAGGGAACCAAGCCCTTGGCAGTGGCACCAACCGACAACATTCCTGAATACAAGTATCCCTGCCAAAAGTCAAAGTAACAAATTACATAAACGTCAAAGTTGATCAATTTGAAAGCTCGATCGGAGGAGGTTTAAACAAAACATTCTAATACATGCAATCTTAGAATCAAGTTATAGCTAGTTAGTTTACCTGCAGAATTAGATGAGGAGCACATCGTTGATGTTGAACAAGCAGCGGCTCAAGAAAAAAATCGTCATAATCAAGACGGTTCATACATAACTCCACATGATTCTCTATTATAATTTCCTTTAATCATCAACACAAATATGTATAATCAACTATGAGATCATGTAATTTGTATCACTAATGCACAAGAGAAGTATATGCATGTACCAATCATGTGTTGGTGTGAGTGGTTCGGCGCTCTCATCCCTTAAGCAAGGTCGTGGGTTCAACTCCCCTTATGAACGGAGCTACACATATTGGGAGCACTTTACCCTTTAGGGGCCGACCCGGTGTGAGTCCGGATTAGTCGGGGTGTGGTCTAGGCTGATTGCATCGTATGGTGGATCCGCCCCACCCGGAAACCGGTTGGTGTAAACAAAAAAAAAAAGTATATGCATGCATGCATGCATAACAAAAATATTGAATTCCCAAATCTTTTATTCTACAAAGGTTTACACATGCATGCACACATAGACATACCTTTGGTGTAAAGGTCTTGTCCCAATAAGTAAAATTCATGCCTCCAAATTTTAGCGAATCACTTAGGTTGCTAATAAACATAGCCGTCTTGAGACCCTAGTCAAATAAAAAATAAAGAATATAATTATATTAGAGATGGAGAAAATGGTTGGCGGATGATCTTGAAAAGAGTTATGACATGAAACCTCGCTCTCACATAATCAGATTTCTCCTGCTGGTTTCTAAAAGGATAGCCAACAACCAAGCCCTCTCTACCTTATGTTGAACGATCTGCCGACAAAAAGAGACGTACGGCTCAAAGTAGTTTCAACAATAACATTACAGAGATCATTAACCAAACTGTGATTATTCTCTTACCAAAGCTTCGAGTTCAGCAGACAGTGATATAAGATCTCGATCCATATGATATAAATGATCAAAGAGTTTGGCATCACCATGTAACCTCCACCTGCATTGTTTCGCAAAATTCAGATTACATGTATAAATGAGAGAACACTGCTTGGGTTCTGACCGATAAGCACCCAGACATATTGATCAACCAATGGTTGGTTGCCACGTAACCCAAAGTAAGGAGAAAAATGTAAAAACATGGCAACACCCCATTGGGTGGTCAGTATACTTGGTACTGACTGATCAGTACCTAAGCATTTTCCTAAATGAGAAGCTAATTTAAACATGTGTAGAGAGAAATGTCATACTCTTGGGATGATGAAGATTAAAATACCAAGTTGGTGTCAGACAAAGCTAAGGCCAAATGGTCATCACAAATATCCAAACCTAGCAACCGACCCCGATTGAGAGGCTTCCTTGAACGATTTTTATAGAACACTTTCTTGTACAAGTCCAAGGGATTCTTGTGCTTCATGAGCCTGTAAATCTACGATCAAAATAAAATTAAACACCTGCTGGACTATCTATGTATTTAATTTTATTTTGACCAATAGATGTTGAAGCTCATGAAACACAAGAATCCCTTGAACTTGTACATGACTGTTTGGTAAAAATCTTTTGAGGTAGCCTCGAAATCGGGGTCGGTCCTCAAAAGATTTTTATCAAACTACAAGGGATTCTTGTTCTTCAAGAACTTCCACAGGTCAAAATAAAATTAAACACTTGCCGGACTATATATATATGCTAGGTTTTCTAAGAAGATGGGTGAAATTACAAGGACAATCAAAAGAGGTAAACATATATTAAAGCAGCGAACCGAACCCAGCCGAGCCAAAATTATCTCTTTATAGATTTTATAAATAAATATAACTTACTCATTTAAATTTACATTAATTTAAAAATACACGAAAATACCACAACAGTTTCCTGTTCAAAAAAAAAAAAAAAAAAAAAAAAAAAGAATTTTTACAAATATTGTTTGTTTCGGTATGAGTAAAGGTGGCTCCTTTGTGATTCAAATACTGCCAAAGATTACAAGATATCGGAGAAAAATCTGAAACGGTTTGAATCTGCTCAAATACCTCCTTGCTTGACATCTTAGTCGGCAGCCGCTGATATGGACAATGAGTTTGGAGGGAAGATGAAGTTTCATATATATAGGCTAGGAGTGGTGCTATTGGCACCCCACTACTAAACTATTTATGCCCCATTTTTTAAAATTTTGATTTAATTATATAAATTATATATTTTTTCAAACTTAATACACCCCATATCTTTTTAAAAAAAATAAAAAAAAAAATAAAAAATACACTTCATCTATAATCTTTATATATAGTATTCTCACATCCGTTTACAGGATTTGTTTTTACTTCCTGTTTCATGGTGAAACCATCCTTATTTTTTTTTTATTGAACACTTCCATGTACAAGTTTAAGGGATTCTTGTGCTTCATGAGCTTCGACATCTTTCGATCAGTCAAAATAATATTAAACACTTGCTGGACTATATATATATAGAGAGAGAGTTTTTACAAATATTATTGGTTTAGTATGAGGAGGAAGGTGGCTCCTTTGTGATTCAAGTACTGCCAAAGATTACAAGATTTCGGAGAAAGTTTTTACAAATATTATTGGTTTAGTATGAGGAGGAACGTGGCTCCTTTGTGATTCAAGTACTGCCAAAGATTACAAGATTTCGGAGAAAAATCCGAAACGGTTTGAATCGGAAAATAGTGAGTTTGGAGAGAAGATGAAGTTTCATATATATAGGCTAGGTTTTCTAAGAAGATGGCTGAAATTACAGTTATACCCTCTAAAGTACTATAGGAATAAGAGTAGTGCTATTGGCACATCCCTACCAATATATTTATGCTCCACTTTTTAAATGTTAAATGTTTAATTTTTTTGATTTATTTCCAAAACTACCTATTTTACTTATTATTATAATTGTTATTTTGTTTAAGTGTCCCAACTGGTTAAAATTTATGAGTTCGCCACTGGTGATGAAAATTTAGTATTGAATGTTGTTGGTGGAGTGGGACTAAGGGGCTGTTTGTTTTTTTATCTAAAGTCTTATAAGACCTTAATTTATTAGACATATGAATATATCTTATAAATTAAGATACTATGATATGTTTGTTTTTGTCATTTTAGATGACTTATTACAAATATAAAATTGATTAGGTTGTGTTAGGGTTTCTTCAAAATTGAGAATTTTTGGAAAATAGATTTTTAGGATATGTGCGGATAAAATTATAAATGTATGAATTGTTATAGGACATTTGTGGAAATTTATTAAAAAAAATACAAGTCAAAATTTTTATATCACTTTTTGAATAAGATAAAAGTCAAAATTTTTTACTTTTTCTAAAAGACATATATATCTTAAAATAAGATATAAGTTAAAAAAACAAACAAATTGATTTATCTTAATTTAAGATATAAGAGGCAATAAGTCTTATAGTAAAAAAAACCAACATCCCCTAAGAGCACTAGGAGTAAAATTCATGGGAAAATGCATGGTTGTGGTCATGATGCCGGATGCCCATGTCACTATGCTTCTTGGTGGCTGGTGCCGCAAAGATCTTTCAAGAGCACTACAAAGAGTTAAAGGTCTGTTGCATTATTTTTGTGGACATATGAAAAATGTTACTTATGCTACACCTATCGATATTGTATATCAAATTGACTTTATCAAACAAAACCATGTACCCTACTGGTTTTTGTATCTCATGATACAATTTTAAAAACAAAAAAAAGGATGGGATTCTCAGCAGCCAAGATCCATCAAAAAAAAAAAAAAACTACATCCCCGAAGATGCAATTGTAGGAAAGAAAAGAAAAAAAGAACGGAGTAATGCTATCCCATCTTTTATCCAAATCAATTGTTAAATGGACATACATTAATGAAGCATTTGTATATCTTCGATTGCGTTTGGATGGGGATGTCAATGGAGAAAGGGATTACAAATCCCGACCCCAACCCAAAAGAAATTACTTGCACCAACCTCGACTATTGAAGACCGAGAATTTATTTTCTAAAATATGGAAATTGCGTAATTTCCATATATTTAATAGTGATTTTGAATAAATTCTTTTATTTAACTTAAAAGAAAATATCCACGAAATAATTAACAAGAAACAATAGAAAAAATAAATTGAAAGAACCATAAAAGAGTTACAAATTGCTTTCATTAACTATATATATATAATTTTTAATTGATTACATATTAAATAATAAACGGTTTGGACAGGGATGCCAAACCCCAACCCCACCCCCACCCCCTTTCTAAAACTGGGAATAGGGCTCGGCCCCAAACCTGCCATGACCCCATTTATTTTGATAAAACCTTGCCTCGTATGGGGTGGGGTGAGGCAGGTCCTAGCAGGGTTAGGTTTTTTCATTATAATAAGAAACCTATGGATCAAAACAAAATTCCTTTTCACGCCCATCCATCATTACTCCGCAACGAATGAACCCCTGCCATATGTCAAAGTAACACAATTGAATTATTGAAGTTTGCTTTTAAACAAACCACAAAAGTGCCAAAACTGTAAACGGAAATCTACTTTCGACTTGGTAAAATTTTCAATAATACAATGTATTGATGTAGCAGGAACTAACTAAACAAATTTTCCACATGAAGATTAGAAGACAAGTTACCTTGAGCATTAAACTACCAGCAAGACACATCTCATGATTTCTGTCCATTTTCCACATCTTTTGATCAGTTCGGGGAGGCATAGCCTCTGGCGGTCTTCCCCCATAATTCACTTCACGATCTCCGAAATCATCCTCGTACTGTAAACACAATAAACTGTGAGATTTACATAACTTGTACAAAAGACTTATCATAACAACACATGTAAATTACAAATATACATTCCTAACAGCTACACAAATAAGCCACACCACTGATCAAATATTGAGTTACAACAATGTGTACTTCAATGTCAAACTATTATGGAGAGAAAAATGTTGAATTTTCTAAATCTTTTCTAAATAGGTGATAATAGCTGAAAATTGCTTCATTTCCCTTGTGTTTAATATATATATATATATATATAAACATTCTTGTACTTATTTGAGGTTTATTTTCGCATTTAATAGCATATATGTGAGTAATTATATTATTATGAAGAAATTCATGATATTTAAAATAAAAATAATATTTTACAACAATAAGTTTATCACATTAGTAAGTCTACATATAAACATACCTTTGACAAAAAAGATGAATTCCAATACGTATATTTTAAACCTTCAAATCTTCCTGTTTTGCATAGGTCAGCAACAAGAATCTTTGTGTGCGCATGCTAATCAAACAAAAAGAGAACAATAATATGGGTCAAATTTATAAATAGCCTTCAAATTATGGGTGTTATTGTTTTTAATCTGAATTAGTGTTTTAATTATTTTTAAGCAAAAAAACCACTTTTTAGATGGAAATACCCTTAATGATTTTTTGAATAAAAATACTTTAAATTTGTTTTTAAAATATAAATATATTGGAGGTTACGCAAACCTCTATTGAAAGGTCAGCGACCTCCATTGGAGGTCTGTGCAGACCTCCAACCTCCCACTCCAATGGGAGGTTGGTGAGAGAACCAAAAAAATTTGGGAAGAAGAAAAAGAAAAAAGTAAACACGCTAATCCTAGCGTGTTTAATAATAATAAAAATTTGTGTGTTTAATCCCAAAAAAAAAAAAAAAAACTGGCGTGTTTAATCTATGTGAGGAATTTGGTGAGTTTCCAAAAAAAGCTCTTTAGCATGTTCAATCCCAACAACAAATTTCCCAGTGTGTTTAATCGCAACAACAAATTTCCTAATGTGGTTAATCCAAATAAAAATAACGTGTTTAATCTCGGATTAAACATGCCAGTTTTTTTTTTTCATTCTTCATCTTCTTCAAACCCAAATTTTTTTTTGTGGAGGTCACAAACCCTCCATTGTTGGAGATCTGTGCCACAGACCTCCATGGAGGTCTTTTTAATAAAAAAAATAAAAATAAATAATAATAACAATAAGGTTGCGAATGAGGGTGAAGAGATCCGTTCAGTGAAAAACAATCAAAACAATAATCCTGGCTAATAATAAAACACCCCTTAACTAAAAGGCTATTTGATGCCATTTCCTCTAATAATATAGTCATCAAATGAGAGATGATCTAGAAAATTCATGGTATGAAAACTCACAGAAGGTATATCCGTATTTCTAAGATGAGGATAGTTAAGAACTAAGCCCATCACATTATATTTAGAGATCTGCATAAACACAAAAAAAAGAGAAAAAATGACTTGATGTTAGAAGATCTCACAAAGTTTTATGAATACCATAATCCTTATGTTTAGAGATGCAATGCAATAAAAAGAACTTGGACAAAAATGTAATACAGAGCATTTACAAACGTACAAAAGTTTGTAATTTATCATGCAGATTTGTGCTACCCCTACACCATTCTCTGCAAACAAAATAAATTTGTATCACGTGTAACAAAAATAAGCATAAGCATAACAAAATTGAGAATCTAATCACATTAAATTTTCACAAATTACAAGTCTTTCTAACGGAATCGCTAAGTAAACAAGGACCGCTCAATGTTTAAACTATCAGAATAATTACAACCTCTTACAAGATGCACCACACTATATATGTCCTCTTTTAGCATATTCAATCACTGAGAATGAAAACTTTTGTTATAATTTTGTGCAATTGCAGGGCCAATTGAGGACAAATTGCCAACTGCTCTCTGAACTTTCAGCGTAGTTTTTAAAGGCACAAAGGTCCCTTCAGAGTTTAGCAAGGCGCGCGCTCTTTTTTAAAAAGGATACCCTAATAGCTTTTTATGATTTCCCAATGGGAAACTCTATCTCATTTCTTTTGTATGGTGTTTTATAATATGATGAGATCAAAAAGATCCTATAAAGAATTCGGTGCTTTTTAGAACACCTTTATCCTGCCCAGAACATACAAAAATCCAAATGCTTTGCAAACACACCCTATCCTCGATACATTCAATCACCTAACAAACCGAAACCCTAATTTTATATTAAACTAGTGATGCATAATTAGATTGACTTAATGCACTTTCCAAAGCATAAACAAGTTAAAATAATCATATGCATAAAAGGAAGTGTCATACTCAACAAAGAATGCGTGACCGAGAATCGATGTTGATGATGAATACACCTTCATAGCTTCATTGTCAAGATACAAACCTAATATGCGTCTGTTAGTCAATTCTCTCCTCCATTGCAGGTACAACTTCAACGGCTTCACGTACTTCATCTCTCTCTCTCTCTCTCTCTCTCTCTCTCTATATATATATATATATGAGTCAATTCATCAAGTAAAAAATGTGAGAAAATCAAAATTCAAACAAAAAAGTAGAAGCTCAAATACCTTCTTCTGTTTGAGATCGTCGGCGGCCGCTGGATCTGGATAAAGAGTTTGGAGTTTGGAGTTTGGAGAGAATATGAAGTGGTTTTCTAAGAAGATAGTTGTAATTACAGTTATACCCTCTCAGGTACTATAAGAATAGTCTTTGTGTCTCTTAAGCAAGGCCCAATATTCAGTGGATAGGAAAAAGGACCACTAAATTAACAATATAAACACCGGTTAATAATTAGCAAATTGTCGAGATGAGGTTAGTCCGATATTAATCCCCTCACTTCTAAACCACGAGATTGTGGTTTTGAATCCTCTCATTCATAAAAATTAAGCCCAAATTAATGTAATATTTCAACAACAAAAAAATGCTCGACTGAAAGGTAAGAATATTAAAATTTAAATAAAATATTTTATTATAAAAATTAAAAATGAGTCCAATATTAAATATTAATTAATAATTTTTTATTTACCGTACTTTATCATTTGTTATTCTCTTTATTGTTTTGTTATAATTTTCTTATATATATAAAAAAAATAAAAAATAAAAAAATCTCTTATTACATATTGAAGACGAAGAAGAAAATGAGGATATATAAGATCAATAATCGACATAAAAACTCATTTTCAAACTAAATTTTTATGAATCAAAACAAACTTGGTGGTGAAGTGGATGGTGAAGTAAGAGGACCAAAGTAGCTATTTATAGAACAATAAATTGATGAGTGGTGTATTTAATTGGTTGAGAAAGTTTGATACAACAACAAATTAGTAAGATATTTATTATATCACTTATGTATTTATACAGCATTATGTAGGTTGGATTAAAAAATTAGATTAAAAAAAGTTGATTGAAAAAGTTAGAAAAGAAATAAGTATGTTGAGAAAATTAGTTTTAAAATGTTTTAAAACCTAAAATTTAGTTATTATAAATTCATGCATTTACTAAAACATTATATTTAAAAAAAAAAGTAAAAAAAAAAAAAAAAAAAAAAAAACATATGTTGTTAAAAATAATATTTGTTAAAATTTAGTTGAACAATAATTTATTAAAGAAACTAAAAAATAATAATGAAAATATAAGTGATTTGAAGATATAAATAGAAATAGGGATAGAGATAGAAATAAGAATAGAAAATGTGGTGGACGTGAAATTTTTTTGGAGATGGAATATGGGAGGAATATTCCCTTTTGGAACTCTATTTTAGAGATAGAGATATAGTATGGATGGGAGATGCTTACTTGGCAAGTTTGGTGACTACAATATCCATGTTATACATCATCGATTCATCTATCGATCATACCAATAATTTCATATATATATATATATATATATAGAGTAGAGACTGAGAGCCAGTTTGGTTTGGTCCCGTTCATCCAATCCAATTTACTCTAATTCAATTCAGTTGGTTTGATGTTTGTATAGAACGACCCTACTCCACGAGGTAGAAGAGAGACTTCATTATTATTATTTTTGATTGGAATAATCAATTAATTATAAACAAATGAAACAATTTTAAACAATTTATAAAATTGCCTCCAATTTCAATCTATAAGAACAATTGTAATTATATATTAAGAAAATCAAATTGGGTCTTTTTTTAATGTGGTTTCTTGATTGTTTTCTTTCTCATAATATCATGAAAAGGAATAATATTATTCTCGTATAGTCTTATAGATCATAAGAACACATTTGTTTTATCTTTTTCTTTTGTATAAATACATGTATTTGTTAACAAAGAATGATTTTCAAACTTTTCATTTTTGTAGACACTTGGAATAGAATCCAATAACAAACAATCTTTGTAGGCTAAATAATATTATGGGCAGTTATATTAGAGAGGATTAGTTTATATATATGTATATATATATAATTTTTAAATCATTAATTTTTATACACAATTGAATTGAAATATAAAAATTGACCTAGTAACATTGATGGTTAACAGCAACTTAACCAAACCGAAGATCAAGGGCGAAGGCAAGTGGAGACTACACCGGTCCAAACTTTACAAGAAAAAAAATTATTTATACCTCGTTCTTATTTTTTTTAATTGTCTTTCTTGGTGACAACATGTGTGAAGCATTCAACAAGGCAATTCTACAAGCTCGTGACAAGCCTGTGATCACTCTCATGGAGATGGTCAAAAATTATTTAACAAGGCAATTCTACAACCATTGACCAATGGACAGGTGTACATTTGGCTACAACCTAAGATTGACCAAACATACTACTGTGTCCTTGAAGTATGCCATTGACCAATGGACATGATCTTTGTCCACTAACCATTCATATGTAGCTGCACTTTCAGACCTCATCTTCTCCATTTGCTATGCAGATCTGCTCAACAAAAGAAAACAAAGATTATAACCAAGATTTATATAACATTAAGCATGCTAAGGAGTTGCTAAGGATTGTACCAAGTTAAAAGTGTTACCCTTGCTCAATTGTACATTTGTCTACAACCTACAAGATTTGTTTGCAAAGCAAGCTCTTGTGTTCACTTTTGAAGTTGTTGTACATATGCCTTACACATAACCTATGTTCAGAATTAGGAAACATTTGAGCAATGACATCTATCTGCCCTTTATGTTTGTCAGTTATCCAGTCAATGCCATAAAAATTGTTGATCTCCAATTCCACTCAGTAAGTTGTTCATTAGACACTGCTATCCCAACTTGCCCAGGTGCCGGATCGACACTCAACACTCTGCACGGGTTCTTAGAGAGATGTTTCTCCCTAAAAAACTCCCGAGTGAATTGCCTAAGGTTTAAAACCTTAAATATCTTTTTCATCTGAAAACCAAAACAAAATATAAAGTTAGAAAGAAAATAAGAGGGAAAAAATGTGTGCTTCCTTAAAATTGAACTGTGCCAAAATAAAGATGATATGGAAACCTGTCATTAATAAATTTATTTTTACCCTATGACTCTTTTTCGGGGGAGTTGGGGAAGAAATGTCCGTTGATTAAACCCCTAAAATCATAAGGTAGTTTACTTGTTAAGGAACTGATTGATCTGTAATAAACTGTCTTACTAGCACCCGTAATAGGCCTACTTAGCTTAGAGGAATGGGTAGCGTCTTTACCTTCTTTCATGATGTAGTTGTCTTGCTTGTACTTAAGTCTAGATTGGCTTAGTGTTCAATAAACCATTCTTATTGTTGCCATAGATGTTGTCGGTCTTACTCTTACAGATGCTATTTCATCCACTGTTCTTCTCGTTGAACAAACTCATGGGCCCTGACAGAACGGAATTCTATAAAAACCCCAATCTACCACGAAACGAATCTTTCCGGGGCACTTCGCCTTGCTCGCTATTGAATCTTGTTACTGGCTATTGGATTCAGCCCATGTGCCCTCATCCGCTCAGATTCCTAAGAGACATAATCCATGGTCCGGATCATGTCTTGTAGGAAGAATATAGTTAAAAGTAGCGAAGATCGAAATTGGGCATGATTTTGGGCTTGGTTTTCTTTTTGGTATGCGGGTCCTTCATCACTATATCATTCACATCAGTGAAGCTGAACTTTCAAAAGATTAGGCGGTCGTCGCTTTCAACATCATTGCAATCAATTGAAGATTGAAGTTTACCATAGTGAATCGAGCAGTATGAAGTGAATTGCCTAAGGTTTAAAACCTTAAATATCTTTTTCATCATAGTGAATCGAGCAGTATGAAGATTGAAGATTGAAGATTGAAACCTTAAAACCTTAAATATCTTTCAACACCATTGCAATCAATTGAAGATTGAAGTTTACCATAGTGAATCGAGCAGTATGAAGTGAATTACCATAGTGAATCGAGCAGTATGAAGTGAATCGAGCAGTATGAAGTGAATTGCCTAAAAAATAGAGAAACATGAAGTAGACTTCAACAAAATTACTGATTTTGCTATAAAAGTCATAAAGCTAAACACAGTCTTTAGCTCAAAAATTATAGGTTAAATTCTAAAATCAAAAGAAAATTACTTGAGTTACTAAATCAAAAACTCAGAGTACATTCCCTCCCACGGATTGTTGTATATAAGATCATCATTCAAGGGCAGTCGAATCCTCCTCGGTCCTTTCTTCCCCAGCCCAGAGAAAGGATCTTCAGGTAGGCAGGGCCATTTACAATTTTTCTTGTCATATTCTATAAAATCGTTGGGAAAAAGCTTATCACGTGCTGGCAGAATCAAATCATAATAATGCTCCAACATATTGTCTGCTGAGGCTGAGTCAATCATCTCTTTTCTTACAGTAGAGGTCTCGAAATGACCGTCGTCCACATAGATATCTAAAAGCTTTGCAAAGCCCCTTACAAACTTCTTTCCATTGTTTGTTGTGTTCCGTTCGTTGATGAACGCATACAACACCTGCTCCATTGCAATCAATTGAAGATTGAAGTTTACCATAGTGAATCGAGCAGTATGAAGTGAATTGCCTACAAAATAGAGAAACATGAAGTAGACTTCAACAAAATTACTGATTTTGCTATAAAAGTCATAAAGCTAAACACAGTCTTTAGCTCAAAAATTATAGGTTAAATTCTAAAATCAAAAGAAAATTACTTGAGTTACTAAATCAAAAACTCAAAGTACATTCCCTCCCACGGATTGTTGTATATAAGATCATCATTCAAGGGCAGTCGAATCCTCCTCGGTCCTTTCTTCCCTAGCCCAGAGAAAGGATCTTCAGGTAGGCAGGGCCATTTACAATTTTTCTTGTCATATTCCATAAAATCGTTGGGAAAAAGCTTATCACGTGCTGGCAGAATCAAATCATAGTAATGCTCCAACATATTGCCTGCTGAGGCTGAGTCAATCATCTCTTTTCTTACAGTAGAGGTCTCGAAATGACCGCCGTCCACATAGATATCTAAAAGCTTTGCAAAGCCCCTTACAAACTTCTTTCCATTGTTTGTTGTGTTCCATTCGTTGATGAACGCATACAACACCTGCTCCATTGCAATCAATTGAAGATTGAAGTTTACCATAGTGAATCGAGCAGTATGAAGTGAATTGCCTAAAAAATAGAGAAACATGAAGTAGACTTCAACAAAATTACTGATTTTGCTATAAAAGTCATAAAGCTAAACACAGTCTTTAGCTCAAAAATTATAGGTTAAATTCTAAAATCAAAAGAAAATTACTTGAGTTACTAAATCAAAAACTCAGAGTACATTCCCTCCCACGGATTGTTGTATATAAGATCATCATTCAAGGGCAGTCGAATCCTCCTCGGTCCTTTCTTCCCCAGCCCAGAGAAAGGATCTTCAGGTAGGCAGGGCCATTTACAATTTTTCTTGTCATATTCCATAAAATCGTTGGGAAAAAGCTTATCACGTGCTGGCATAATCAAATCATAGTAATGCTCCAACATATTTCCTGCTGAGGCTGAGTCAATCATCTCTTTTCTTACAGTAGAGGTCTCGAAATGACCGCCATCCACATAGATATCTAAAAGCTTTGCAAAGCCCCTTACAAACTTCTTTCCATTGTTTGTTGTGTTCCGTTCATTGATGAACGCATACAACGCCTGCTCCATTGCAATCAATTGAAGATTGAAGTTTACCATAGTGAATCGAGCAGTATGAAGTGAATTACCATAGTGAATCGAGCAATATGAAGTGAATCGAGCAGTATGAAGTGAATTGCCTAAAAAATAGAGAAACATGAAGTAGACTTCAACAAAATTACTGATTTTGCTATAAAAGTCATAAAGCTAAACACAGTCTTTAGCTCAAAAGTTATAGGTTAAATTCTAAAATCAAAAGAAAATTACTTGAGTTACTAAATCAAAAACTCAGAGTACATTCCCTCCCACGGATTGTTGTATATAAGATCATCATTCAAGGGCAGTCGAATCCTCCTCGGTCCTTTCTTCCCCAGCCCAGAGAAAGGATCTTCAGGTAGGCAGGGCCATTTACAATTTTTCTTGTCATATTCCATAAAATCGTTGGGAAAAAGCTTATCACGTGCTGGCAGAATCAAATCATAGTAATGCTCCAACATATTGCCTGCTGAGGCTGAGTCAATCATCTCTTTTCTTACAGTAGAGGTCTCGAAATGACCGCCGTCCACATAGATATCTAAAAGCTTTGCAAAGTCCCTTACAAACTTCTTTCCATTGTTTGTTGTGTTCCGTTCGTTGATGAACGCATACAACGCCTACTCCATTGCAATCAATTGAAGATTGAAGTTTACCATAGTGAATCGAGCAGTATGAAGTGAATTGCCTAAAAAATAGAGAAACATGAAGTAGACTTCAACAAAATTACTGATTTTGCTATAAAAGTCATAAAGCTAAATACAGTCTTTAGCTCAAAAATTATAGGTTAAATTCTAAAATCAAAAGAAAATTACTTGAGTTACTAAATCAAAAACTCAGAGTACATTCCCTCCCACGGATTGTTGTATATAAGATCATCATTCAAGGGCAGTCGAATCCTCCTCGGTCCTTTCTTCCCCAGCCTAGAGAAAGGATCTTCAAGTAGGCAGGGCCATTTACAATTTTTCTTGTCATATTCCATAAAATCGTTGGGAAAAAGCTTATCACGTGCTGGCAGAATCAAATCATAGTAATGCTCCAACATATTGCCTGCTGAGGCTGAGTTAATCATCTCTTTTCTTACAGTAGAGGTCTCAAAATGACCGCCGTCCACATAGATATCTAAAAGCTTTGCAAAGCCCCTTACAAACTTCTTTCCATTGTTTGTTGTGTTCTGTTCGTTGATGAACGCATACAACGCCTGCTCAAAGTCTTCAAATTCCTTGACTGCCATATTATTGACAAAATATTCATTCTTTTCCGTGCTGTCTATAAATTTGGGCTCATTGATGCCAACTTTATAGGAGCACGGAAAGTTAGAAAGAAAATAAGAGGGAATTGCCTAAGGTTTGGTATTGAATGCATGGTTAATACTTTCATGATACTGTTTTTCTTTTTCAATAATATATTTAAAGTATTATTGCCTAAAGATATTTAAAGTATCTAGATAGATGTTTTTAATTTTCTTTTTCAAACATCTATATAGAAAATTAAAAACTCCCGAGTGAATTGCCTAAGGTTTAAAACCTTAAATATCTTTTTCATCTGAAAACCAAAACAAAATATAAAGTTAGAAAGAAAATAAGAGGGAAAAAATGTGTGCTTCCTTAAAATTGAACTGTGCCAAAATAAAGATGATATGGAAACTTGTCATTAATAAATTTGTTTTTACCCTATGACTCTTTTTCGGGGGAGTTGGGGAAGAAATGTACGTTGATTAAACCCCTAGAATCATAAGGTAGTTTACTTGTTAAGGAACTGATTGATCTGTAATAAACTGTCTTACTAGCACCCGTAATAGGCCTACTTAGCTTAGAGGAATGGGTAGCGTCTTTACCTTCTTTCATGATGTAGTTGTCTTGCTTGTACTTAAGTCTAGATTGGCTTAGTGTTCAATAAACCATTCTTATTGTTGCCATAGATGTTGTCGGTCTTACTCTTACAGATGCTATTTCATCCGTTGTTCTTCTCGTTGAACAAACTCATGGGCCCTGACAGAACGAAATTCTATAAAAACCCCAATCTACCACGAAACGAATCTTTCCAGGGCACTTCGCCTTGCTCGCTATTGAATCTTGTTACTGGCTATTGGATTCAGCCCATGTGCCCTCATCCGCTCAGATTCCTAAGAGACATAATCCATGGTCCGGATCATGTCTTGTAGGAAGAATATAGTTAAAAGTAGCGAAGATTGAAATAGGGCATGATTTTGGGCTTGGTTTTCTTTCTGGTATGCGGGTCCTTCATCACTATATCATTCACATCAGTGAAACTGAACTTTCAAAAGATTAGGCGGTCGCCGCTTTCAACACCATTGCAATCAATTGAAGATTGAAGTTTACCATAGTGAATCGAGCAGTATGAAGTGAAGATCGAAGTTTGAAGTTTACCATACTGAACTGAGCAGTTTATGAAGATTATGAAAACTCACAACATCAAGGGTTTTCTAATCGATATCAATGATTAGGCCAGAATTGATGGGAGTGAGAAAAAGACTGAGGCTTTTGTTGAGATTTTTTAGTATGATGAATCCAATGAATCTGAGGATTTCGAGGAGGTGTTATGTGCGTGCATGTATTAACGAACGTAGCACCTGAAGAAGGAACACTTCGAAAATCTATATGTTTTTCTTTTTTTCTTTGTAGATCTTCGATCTAATTTCTTTGTTTTTTTTTTTTTTTTGTATCAAATGTTTTTCAAATATAAGAATGTATGCTCAAACTTTATTTGTAACTTTGGATCTATAATTTTTTCAAAGAGTTTTGTATTCATATTTAAATTTAGTAGTAATGTTAAAAAATATTTTTCTGATTTTAAAAACAAAAAACAAAATTGTTTTTGAAAACTTTTTATTATAAACCATGTCCAACCCAAACCCAAAGGAGACCCCAACACCGGTTGATTTTTTTGGGTCCAAACCCAAAGCTGGCCCCAACCCTAACCCTAACCTTTTTATATTTAAAAAAACACAACCGATTCACTTCACTTCACCGTTCTTCATTGTTCCTTGTGCCGCACGACTCTAGGCATACTTCGGAGTGTTCTTTCTCCAGGTGCTACGTTCGTTAATGCATGCACGCACATAACACCTCCTCAAAATCCTCGAATTCATTGGATTCATCATATTAAAAAATCTCAACAAAAGCCTTAGTCTTTTTCTCACTCCCATCAAATCTGCCCTAATCATTGGTATTGACTAGAAAACCCTTAACGTTGTGAGTTTTCACAATCTTTATAAACTGCTCAGTTCACTATGGTAAACTTCAAACTTCGATCTTCACTTCATACTGTTCGATTCACTATAGTAAACTTCAATCTTCAATTGACTACGATGGTGTTGAAAGCGGCAACCATCTAATCTTTTGAAAGCTCAGCTTCATTGATGTGAATGATATGGTGATGAAGGACCCGCATACCAGAAAGGAAACCAAGCCCAAAATCATGTCCTACTTTGATCTTCGCTGCTTTTAACTATATTCTTCCTACGAGACATGATCTGAACCATGGATTATGTCTCTTAGGAATCTGAGCAAATGAGGGCACATGCATCATCAACGAACTTTTCTTCCCCAACTCCCACGAAAAAGAATCATGGGGTAAAGACAACCATTCATTATCATCCTTTTCTAAATCAAGAAACAATTCGAAAAAACTTTCTCAATCAGTTGATAATAAAATTCAAGATCATTCCTAGCTGAGACCAAATCCACCATTTCTTTAGCGAAAAGCCCATCCACATCGATACTCAAGTGCTTCACATACTGTTTAATATAATTCTTTGCATTATTTGAGGTGCTGGTGTCTCCTTTGGGCTTGGGTTAGACATGGTTTATAATAAAAAAAAATTCAAAAACAATTTTGCACACGATGAAACCTGAAAGTACACCACATGAAATTGTTTTTGAAAACTTTTTATTATAAACTATGTCCAACCCATGCCAAAGGAGACTCCAACACCGGTTGATTTTTTTGGGTCCAAACCCAAACCCGACCCAACCCTAACCCTAACCTTTTTATATTTAAAAAAACACAACCGATTCACTTCACTGTTCCTTGTGCCACACGACTCTAGGTATACTTCGAAGTGTTCTTTTTCTATTGCACGATTCTTCACCATCGAGGTAATCTTTCTTCACTTCACTACTCTCTACTATTCATATGTAACTTCTTCGCTGGAAATTAGCATTTCTCTATTTCTTTTTGCTGTGTTCCTTGTGTTGTTCTTTTTCTTTTGTTTGGTTGGGTGGGGAATACACAAATGGGTCTACCATTAATTAATTAATTAAGGGTTAGGAAAATACAAATGTTAAAATTTTCGGACTATAACATGATTTTGGGTCAGCATAAACCGGAAATGGCGGGTTGCCTACTGAGACAAGCTTCAAACCATATATTCTGAGTTTGTGATTGTTGAATCTGCTTGTGTGCCTTCTTACATTAGGTGACATACAGTTGAGAGACGAAAATTGCATATGAATATCCTTAAGATACTTTGATCTGCTAAACTAGATTCGTTTGATAGGCTGGACTAAGGATGAGATTGGATAACTTTTTTGGATTATTGCACATGACTTATTTTCGGAAGTGGTGCTTAATTTTCATGAGTTCTATGTGTTGCAAATGTGGAAGTCACTTTTTTGGTGTAAATGGAGAGCAACAATTATGGTTATTGCTTTTGGGCGTTTTCTCTATTCATATAAAACTTGCATTAATATATTTAGTTTTCCTATTTGTCATTTATTATCATGTCACATTACATTTGAGTTCTCTTCATTTAGCCATTGAACCTTTTCGAAATTTCTATTACTTCTCTCTCTCTATTACATTTGAGTTCTCTTACTTAAGGTGTCCTTGTTCTCTATCTAGGAGTTGACTCCTGTACTGATCCGCTTGAAACCATGAGTAATTAGGGATCAACCAGTGGTCACACACTCACACATCATTTGTTTTAGAACCAACATGTTGTTTGGTTTGTTTTGGCCACGTGTGGCCACATTTAGGGAGACCCATGTTGGATAGGTGGCATTTGTTAATCTAGAATAATCTTGTGACTTGTGTCTCTTATGCAAAGCCTAGCGCGCTCATGTTTACTTCCTCCGTTAAAAATCGTTAACGACTTCGTTAAAAATCTTTTCCTTTGAAAAGGACTAATTGCACAAACATCCCTTAATTTTAGGTATAATTGCATGCATATGAAACTTTTACCCATAATTGCACAAACATCCCTTGTCGTTAGTTGACTTCCGTTAACTCTAACCGTTGACCATAATTTTAACCCACAACGACTAAAGTGCCCCTAGTTACCTATTTTATTATTTAAATTAATAATTAAAAAATGAAATAGAAAAGATAAAGAAAACAAAAAAAAATAATAATAATAATAACCAAAATCAATTATTATTTTTTTCTCTTTCATTTTCTCAACCCTGAAACACTATCCAAAAAAACTTAACAAACAAAAACCAAAACTCAATCCCACAAATCAAAACCAATACTCAAATCCTCAAACAATAACCAAAAATCAAATCCACAAATAAAAACCCAAATCCATCAATTCCACAACTAGTTAACCATATTCTCTTTTTTAAAAAATAAAATTAATTAGAACTTCAATGTTGGATTTTTTACTTTCTAGGTTGAAGTTGTATTTTTTTTATAAAAAAAAAATGGGAATGAATGATACTAAGGGTATAATTGACATTGTCTTATTAAAATATTTTTAGATTTTCTTAGAAAATTTTAATTATAAAATGTACAAATGGTGTTTCATTAATAATATATATATATATTTGTAATTATAATAGTGAATTTAATACATAAAAGACAAAACAATTTTGCTCAGTATGATAAATAAAGGGTATTTACGTACTTTAACTAAAATTATTAAAATCAACTGTTATATTTAACACCGTTAAACTATCAAAGGGACTAATTTGGTCACTTCTAAAAAGAGAGAGACTAATTTGGTACTTGGAAAAAAATGTGAGGACCAATTTGGTCACTTTTGTAAAAGTCTCAAACAACTTGGAATTTTAAAAAAAGTCCAAGACCAAGTTGGTAATTGCCCTAAAAATAATAATGATAATAAAGAAGAAGAATTAAGCACATTTTAGTACAAGAAATGAAAAAAATAAAAAATAAAAATAAAAAATTGATTATATGATTATATGATTATATCCGAATCCGACTATGATTAATTTAAATCAAACCAAACTGACCAATACCGGACCCAGATACAAGTGAACAAAATCTATGTCATCATCTCTGATTCATCCTCGTCATCACCTCACTATCATCCAATCACCATACTTACAGTGGATCACACTTACACGTCTCTCTCTCTTCACACTTTCATGTTTATATAATCAGACTCTCTATCTCTTTTATCTTCACAAGTTTATCTGCCGATAAAATCAAATCCAAGTACGTACATCTATGTCTTTATATTATAGTTCTGTGTTGTGTTTTTGAAGTGAAATGATGGGAAAAATCTGATTTTTATTTTGTTTAATCTGATTCTGAGTTCTTTGTGATTGTTTGTTTGGCTTTAATACTTAAAGATCGAGGTTGGTTTTCATTGTTTTTGAGTTTGGTATTCGAGAAATCTAGGAAAGGAAACGGCTTTGGAGTTGTCATGAGTTATTACATGTTTTTGTTTTAATGGGTTGGATTTTGTTTTGGTTTTTAATGATGATAAATGATAATATGTGATGATTTGCAGAGATGGGTTTTGCAAAGAAAGAATACGAGTTCTTGAGTGAGATCGGATTGAGTTCTGAGAATCTGGGGTGTTATGTGAATGGAAAATCGAAGGCAAATGGCCCTGTTGTCTCCTCTGTGAATCCTGTTAACAATCAGGTTTATATTTTGTTCAATCTATCTATTTATATGTATTTGATTATAAATTGATTGGTTTTGTTTTTATAATTGTGATGATGGTGACTTGAATTTGATGGAACAGTCGTTTTCTTTTATGTTCATATTCAATTATTTGATTTGACTGATAGTTTCTTAATATTTTCTTGCTGAAATTAGAATGCTTGTTTGAAACTGAGTCTTTTTCTTCTTAATAATTATTAAAAATGTGATCTTTTTAAAGTAATGGTAATAGGGGTGATAAACAAGCCTAAATTTGTGAATCAAATTGAAGTCATTTTCAAATTCTCATACATGCATGATACATTTAACATCCCTTTAGATTTCATCAATTTTTTTTGGTATCATTCTGATCTCAAAGACTTGCAAATTGTAATTTTTTTTCATTTTGGGGAGCACGCATTTATGATATATGTTGATAAGCAACTGTGAAAGACAAAGCATGAGAATCTTTTGGTTGTTATGTGAATAGTGAATCGAAGGCAAATAGCCCTGTTTTCACCACTGTGAATCCTGCTAACAATCGGGTTTATATTTAGTTCAATCTATCTATTTATTTATATTTGATTATAAATTGGTTGGTTATTTTTTAAAAAAAAAAATAATGATTTGATGATGTGTACAGTACTAAGCATGATAAACAAGCCTTAATTTTTCAATCAAGTTGAACACATACATGATACATTTACCATCCCTTGAGATTTCATCAATTTTTTTGGTATCGTTCTGATCACAAACGCTTGAAAATTGTAAATTTTTGGTTCTGGGGAGCATGCATGTATGATATATGTTGATGCACAACTGTGACAGACAAAGCATGAGAACCTTTTGGTTGGTGATGTTTGAAACTGTGACCTTGTTCTAATCCATTTCCTGTTGTTGATTCAGGCAATTGCTAAAGTGGTGGAGGGTTCGATAGAGGATTACGAGGAAGGCTTGAAAGCTTGCAGTGAAGCTGCACAGATATGGATGCAAGTAAGACGTTCACATATTATAACAAGTGCTTTGATTTTCCTTTTGTTATCAAAGATTTCACTTTCCTGTGTGTATATGCTTATAATCCATAAGAGAATGACATTTTGGTCCTCCGATTGGTTAATCTCTTGTTGCAGGTTCCTGCACCGAAAAGAGGGGAGATTGTTAGGCAGATAGGTGATGCATTGAGGGCCAAACTCGAGCAACTTGGCCGTCTTGTCTCACTTGAGATGGGAAAAATTCTTCCCGAGGGAATCGGGGAAGTTCAAGTATGTCGTCTCACTAGACAATTGTTGTATGCTATTATGTACTAGCTATTATGGTTTGTCGAGTTTTCATCTATATTAACTGTATGCGCTGCCGCTGTTCATATGATTGAGAACATCTACTCATTCTTGTGAACTATAAACCTTGCAGGAAATTATCGACATGTGTGATTTTGCTGTGGGTTTAAGCCGACAGCTGAATGGATCAATAATACCATCAGAACGTAAGCTCAAACATTAATACTTGACATTTTTCTATATAGTAATTATGTTTCTTTCCATTTGTCTTTCTGAATATCATTGCTTCTGTTTTATCTATTATTTTCCAACCACATTCAGAATTTTTGCATATATAGAGGAACTTAGTTGATTTTTCCACTGAGAGTTATTTTCTTATTCAAACCATTAATGACTGAGATTGGACCTTTTTCACTTTCCAAGTTTGATAAAGGTCAAGTCTTGAACTAATGATGGTTCTTTCTTTGTCAACAGGTCCAAACCATATGATGTTTGAGGTTAGCTGCTGTTTTTGTTTTCGAACTCAGAGTAATGCATACAATCTATCATCATGGCTAACACTTTGCCCTCGTTCTTTGTGTACAGACATGGAATCCTCTGGGAATAGTTGGCGTAATCACAGCATTCAATTTCCCTTGTGCTGTTCTTGGTGAGTTAGTTGCAATAGACTTCCATCATAGGCACGATATGGAAGTACTTTTAGACATGTTAATACAAATCTCTGGATAATATACGTATTATGTATGTTAACTATATTTTGCTTTGAAACATAAACAAATGCTTTTTGTGTTATGTGAAACTCAAGTTTTTTCATATGAATTGGGTATTACAAATCTTCTAAACTAAGCTAAACCTCATTGCATTTTTATGTAAATAGAATATTTGAATCATTCATCAAGCCTTTTAGCGGTCCAGGCTCTAGTAATTTGTAAACATCTGTTTATCTATGATATCGGTATGATATGTATGAGCCTTTATCCTCGAACAATGATTAGCATTTGTTATGTTAGATGACTGCCTTTACTTGCTTTAAACTTTTGTGGAAAAATGAATATGTAGTGTGTCTCTGTTTGGGGATTTTGAATAACTTGATGTTTTCATGTTAATATTCATGATGCATTTATTCACTAGAGAATGTATTCATATTTATATTGGTCATTTTGTGGATAATTATCTTTAGTTTATGATTTCAATTGTATCCACAGCTACGGAACTACTATAGATGATAATAGAAAGGGCTAGTTGAAGTATGATTTCTTAAAATATTTTCTATATTTTGCTGACAGCGTATTGCAACACAAACATTACTTGCTTTTAGAATTGCATATGCTGCGACATTCTATATTTCATCTTGCTATATCTTCACATATGGGAATTATCTGTTTGACTTTAATGTGGTTGTGTAGGATGGAATGCTTGCATTGCGCTAGTATGCGGCAACTGTGTTGTTTGGTAAGTGATAATGTTAACTTGAAAATAGTAATGAAGTTTATATCATCCCTTTTCGACATTGATGATCATTCAGCTTTCGGCACTGTGGGAGCATTCTTCCGATTCATTAAATGTTTGAATTCTGTGACACATATACAGGAAAGGTGCTCCAACAACTCCTTTGATCACAATTGCAATGACAAAGATAGTGGGTGAAGTTTTGGAGAAGAACAATTTACCTGGTGCTATATTTACTGCCTTTTGTGGTGGTGCTGAAATTGGTCAAGCAATTGCGAAGGATAAACGCATTCATCTTGTTTCATTCACCGGTAGTTCAAAGGTACTTCCTTTTTTCTCCCATTCAGGAAACGACTGCCTGCTGATCATATTTTTGCATCATAGACATTATTTGGCAACTTATTTTGTACAACTTGATCTAATATATGCCTTCATGATTAGTTCTCAAAATCTCATGAGCGTATGTGCTTTGAATGTTTAGCTGATTCTACAGTTTAGTTTAGCTCTAAATTCGCAAGTTTATTAAATTTTTGTTAATCTATCTTGTGTGTGCATAATCACAGGTGGGTTTAATGGTGCAAAAAACAGTGAATGAGAGATGTGGTAAATGTTTGCTCGAATTAAGTGGAAACAATGCTATAATTGTCATGGATGATGCGGACATCAAGCTAGCTGTTCGTTCCGTTCTGTTTGCTGCAGTTGGTACAGCTGGACAGCGCTGCACAACTTGCCGTAGACTGGTATATTAAAATATGTGATTTTCCTGTTGAAGATTTAATATGACGATAACAATTCAAAGTTCTTAACAATTTTCTGTTTTCTGTTTTTGTAGATTCTTCATGAAAGTATATATCAAACGTTTCTTGATCAACTAGTAGAAGTGTACAAACAAGTTAAGATAGGAGATCCATTGGAGAAAGGTACCTTGCTCGGGCCATTGCATACGCCTACATCACAGAAGAACTACGAGCTAGGAATAGAGAAAATCAAATCTCAGGCATGTTCTACTTGTTTACCCTTGTTCTTGATCAATATATTTATCATAAGCTTCGCATTGCAAAATCTTATATATTCTTACTAGGAGCAAAGTCAAATTTCTCTGGCGTTTGTTGTTCATTTAAGATACTGTTTAATGGCTTTTACAGAATGTTTTCCAGAAACCAAATCAGTTGAATGCTTTTCTATTCAATGTTTGGTTCTTTACCGATCTTTGAGTGAAACTTAGTTTATTTTGGTGAATAAAATGTATTGCAGGGAGGGAAGATCCTTACAGGGGGTTCGGTTATAGAGTCTGAGGGAAACTTTGTGCAGCCCACAATTATTGAGATTTCTTCTGATGCAGATGTCGTTAAAGAAGAGTTGTTTGCTCCCGTACTTCATGTTATGAAGTTTAAGGTAAGCTCTTCTTGCAATATGTATTTCTTTGGTGGGTTCTTGAAGGATATGGTAGTTTCCCAATGCGTACAAAACTATTTATCTGTTGTCGTTTTTTTTTTCTTTTCCCGTTACGTTTATATCTCTTTTTGAACTATGATCTCTTTGTACAGACTTTTGAAGAAGCAGTTAAAATAAACAATTCAGTTCCCCAAGGATTAAGTAGTTCTATCTTCACCGGCAAGCCAGAAATTATCTTCAAGTGGATCGGGTAAGTACTTCTTCTGCCTTTTATTACTTTTTGGTTTCTTCGTGTCACGTATCTTGTGCGTATATCACCTTCACTGAATGGTCCCCTATGAAATTGTCTGAGCTATTTGAAATTTTCATCGGTAGTGACTTCTTCGCATAGTATGACTACTTAGCTTCAATTCTTATGTCTTGTTTTCATGCAATGCAGGCCTCTAGGAAGTGACTGTGGTATTGTGAATGTAAATATACCTACAAATGGGGCCGAGATTGGCGGTGCTTTTGGTGGTGAAAAGGCTACCGGTGGTGGTCGTGAAGCTGGAAGTGACTCTTGGAAGCAATACATGCGTCGCTCAACTTGGTAAAATTTTATTATCGACACAGATCAACTTCATTGATATATATAGTCATTCTCCATTTTCTTAGCATAGTAAAAATTTCTTCTTACTTATGATCCTGATCGGTTCGATTTCATTCATATTTACATCTCAAAAATCCAAATCTATCTCCAACATTTCTCACTAATGTAACCTACTTAAATTCCTTGCAGTACAATCAACTATGGAAATGAATTACCGCTTGCCCAAGGAATCAATTTCGGCTAAAGGAAACAGCTTTACAGTCAAGTATGCAAACTTTTCTATTCCAACACAAGCTTTTTAAGTTCATTTTCTTTCGTTTTTCCGATCAACCCCTGATTTACGGTTCATTACACTGTTCCTTCAATGCAGGATCCTTCCAGAGCCGTTCTCCGTTGACCTGCCACACCACCGCTATGATTTAAACAGTTCATCAGAGGGCTTTGGTCAGAGATTCATTTCCTCCTTTCCCCTGAAAAGTTATTTTTCCAGGATTCTCTACTATAGAGAGTTCAGAGAGAGGAATTTTCCTTCCTTGAGCTGCTCTATATAATAATAAATTTCCTCCTGGGAACTTCTCTGTAATTGTACTCAGAATTTTCATTTTTAAGTAATTTATATGGGAAGGATTTTCTTTCGGAAAAACGATTCTCGCATTCGTATTACATGCCCAGACATGTCAGCATGTGGACAGTGACATGACTGGGCATGTCACCAACCATATGCAGACGCGTCTAAGCACGTCAGCAACCATACTGTGACATGCCACCACACAAACGTAGACGGTTAGATATCGAAATTATTACATTTAATAAAATGGAAAATATAGTTTTCATATGAGAAAATTTTCAAATTTCTTATCCAGGTATAAATAATTTTTATTAATATTCATAAAAAAAAAAAAAAAAAAAAAATTGTATCAAAATTAATTAAATTCTCCTTAAAAAGTGTATATATGAAGTGGACATGAAGGATTGTATTAGAGAATTAGCCGTGTATAGAAATTCTCAAGTAAAAGCAAAATGCTTTTTAAGTACTTTTGTTGAAAGCACTTTTTAAAATATGGTACTATGATTTGTATTGGATTATTACATAAGTATCACATCAAAAAAAAAAAAAAAAACTTAGAAAACAATTAATAATCATACGATTAAGTAAAAAAATCACATCATATTTTCTGTTTGATTACAATTTATAATCTCTTTTTTATATTTGATTAAAATAATAGAATCAAAGACAGCCTGGAATTTTTTTAATGTTCCAAAGATTTAGCAAAATAATTTATAATTAAATTAAATATGACAGAAGAAAATGCCTGCTGGTACGATCCCTTTACAAATATCGAGAAAAATATTAGGGAGAGATGGTTGAAGATTTGTTGTTTTATAATTCATTTTTTGACCTATTTCAAAAGTAATATATTCATATAAGTTTCATCTAATAATTGAAAAACCAACTTGGTTTTAATCATTGGAATTATTAATTTAAGCATCCAAGTCTAGAAGAATTAATTAAACTAATGACAATTAGAAAAAGACAAGGAAGAATGT
Source organism: Acer campestre (assembly GCA_954870605.1). Taxonomy (NCBI): domain Eukaryota; kingdom Viridiplantae; phylum Streptophyta; class Magnoliopsida; order Sapindales; family Sapindaceae; genus Acer; species Acer campestre. The sequence goes on from OX940799.1 coordinate 62,577,050, forward strand.
ATCTTGTGATATCTAATCAAACTTTAATCAATTAATTATTATTATCATTATTATTAGCTATAACGTTTTTGATATGTCTACTGGAATCTAGAACATTATCGTTTCCGAATGAATGATCGTCAATCATACGAATTAAGTATTTTAATTAAAATAATGAAATGTAAAGATTAGGTGAGCTACTTACCAAGGAGATCAAAAAAAAAAAAAAAAATAAATATAAAATAAAATAAAATAAAAACCAATTATTGGTGGAAGAGTGTAGATGCTTAGAGGAGGGATTAAGAATCTTTAGATGCTGATTATTTCAGTAAACAAAATAAAATAATGAATAATTTACCATTTTCCAAAAGACAAAGACAGTTAAAAATTTCTCAAATATTATATTTTCTATCATCCAAGCTGGTGAGGCTATCCACTTCCAATCTTCTATATGTTTTTCTAGTGCAAAGGAGATGAATTTTACAGTAGGATTGGGATAGGATGATTAATATTGGGTAGCTTTCATGTTAAAAAGAAGAAAAAAAAAAAGAAAAAAAAAAAGAAGATTTGATTAGGTCTATTTAAACTTAAAAATTAGAATAAATCTCGTTGACGAATAAAGATGAGTGTGAAACTTGTGGTTTTTTTTTTCAATCATCTTTTAGTAAAGAAAGTTTTTAACATATTTTAAGTGAAATTTCTTATGAATCGTAAGGTTTTTTTCAACAAGTTTTGATTCTAAAACTCTAATGAATAGTCGTAGTCAATTGAGTGACAATTTTGTAAATAAATACAGACGTATAAACTTAGAAGTCGTACGTGATTGTATTTGTGGCCTTTGATAACCCTTTAGATAATAATGATGATAACAATAAGGGAGGTAACAGATAATTGAGATTTGATTAGGTCTATTTAAACTTAAAAATTAGAATAAATCTAGTTGACGAATAAAGATGAGTGTGAAACTCGTGTTTTTTCGATCATCTCTTAGTAAAGAAAGTTTTTAACAAATTTTAAGTGAAATTTCTAATGAATTGTAAGGTTTTTTCAACAAGTTTTTATTCTAAAACTCTAATGAATAGTCGTAATCAATTGAGTGACAATTTTGTAAATAAATACAGACGTATAAACTTAGAATTCGTACGTGGTGATTGTATTTATGGTCTTTGATAACCCTTTAGATAATAATGATAATAACAATAATGGAGGAAACACATAATTGAGATTTGAGAGAGGTTTTTATTACAAGTGGGGTTCCAAATCTGAATCAAATGACCTGTGTGAACTGTCCCAAATTGACACCAACAACAGAACCCAAAGAGTCCTAGATCATGCTCCAGCTGTTGTTACATTACACAGTACGAGAACTCTTCCGATGCAACTGCCGTATATGTTCAAACCATTTAAATCAAGCTACGTAATAGGAATAACCAATCATAAATACATTTCGTACGACATGATTGAGGTGGCTTGGACATAGCAAATGTCCATGCTATCGAAGCTAGCTTTTCGCTAGACTCATTAGCTAGCTAGAAGCATTTTGAAGTGCTTTGATTGATGTTGTCTGCCAATCTTTTTCTATTTAAGATCTCCATGACAAGGATTTCATACCATATCTTAGTTTACATAGGATGATTGAGACTCTCTTTGTGTCCATTTCCAAATTCCAAATCTTACCAAGTACTACTACTGCATAATTATTGGCATATTGTCTCTCAACTTTTTCACCTTTTTTTTAACTATGGTTCTTTTGCCCATATAATGTACAAGAGTTCAAAAAATTGAATAAAAAAAAAAAAAAAAAAATTGACTTCTATATAAAGTCAATTATTATATATTCAATGGAAAATTTGGTTCCATTGTGATTTAAGAATCAGAATAAAAGGGTTCCATTTGGCTATTTACAATATATAAACTTTTTTTTTTTTTCATTATTTGTATTTAAAGGATTCCTCATGATCACAACATTATTGTATAGGGAAAGTTTCTTCAATGCTACCTTTTGGACCACATACAGTTCAATATCCTCTACTATTACTTCAAGTAGTTTAGAAGTTAGAATGACACCTTCAGCTTCAAGCAACCATTTCTAATATTTTCATATGCGAGATTTTATACGTTTTTATTTATTTATTAATATATGAATCATTATTTATATCGATGCATAACGGACTTAAAGTTTGATTTGCAATCAGAATTTCGCACGAAAAACATGCCGACACTCGATAATATATCCAACTCAAGTTTGGATATGGATGAGTAAAGGATAATTTGCTACTATGAGGTATGAATTTTTTTAATTTCTAATATTTTGTGGCCCCAATTTTTTTTTATTTGTTTTAATTCCACTTGACAGAAAGAAGATAATCAATTACAGAATACTTCTCTAATCAGAACCGTCCTGATTTTATAATTTGGGATCGTCCAACCATAGTCATACATTCACAGATGACCCATAGCGTCACATTAACAAATATACCCACACCCAATATGAATTGTGGTTGTGGTCGGACGTCCTTACCCGAGAACCACTCATCAATCTAATATCCATTTTTATCAATAATGTTGAAAACATGAAGTGTTTTGTTGGTTCATGTCCAATGTGCTTCAATTTGTAATATCTTGAAATCTTAATGAATCATCATCATCTCACTCAACCATGAAAAATCTAAACTTAAAGAATCAATAGACAGCTCAAGAATTGCCTCACCAATACTTTATTTGCAATAATTATTGGAAAGATCTGGAAAATTTTGTACAGCTGGAAAAATCAATACAGTTTTGTCATATCTTGCAATTAGAATCTCATAAAGGAAAGAAAAAAAAATGCCATTACTGGCAACTCAGCCCACAAAGAATCACACAAACAGACAGATAGAATAATAAAAAATAATAATTAAAAAAAAAAATAGTGTCACAATTAGTATTCAAAACATAGAAGAGACTAGAAATTTCCAGAGAAATCAAACAAAGAACATAGAAAAAGTCTTTTTTTTTTTCTTTTTTTTTATTTTTAATATTCAATACTAATTAACATGTAACAAGTAATTAAAAAGTAACAACTACTACATTGAACATCTAAATTTTTTATTTGAATTTTTTTTTTTTTGTTGTTGCATGAATTGAATTTTGTAATCTAAATCTCTCCCCAATTCTTATTCCAATCTCAATTTTTTTGGACAAATTATCCAGACAAAGTAGGGAAACAGCTCTCAGACCTTACAAGCCCTGGACCGCGGCCATGGTGAATTTGATCTCCAACAGCAACCTTGTTAGTAGGACTAGTTGGAGTTGATCTCAACCCTCTAGGAGAATCCAAGCTTCTTCTAAGGAGCTGTCTCATTGCAGATATCAAATGTATGGTAGCATCCGGGGGCGGTCCAGAGGATTTGAATTTCTTGCAGAAGCTCATGTGCTTTGCCATTGCTTCTTCAGTGCTCATCAACCTCTCAGTCCTTATGATCTCATCTTTTATAGCCTCTGCACACAGTCCACAGATCCATTTCCCTTGGTATCGTTCGCGAATTCGCTCAATGTATGCCTGTGTACACTCCTCAGTCAGCTCACAGCAATCACATTTTGCAAATTCAACTTCAATTTGTGTCTTGAGGTCTGCTGCTGTTGCTGCTGATGATGATGATGCTGTTGGTGGTGGCGGTGTGGTTTCTGGTGCTGATACCACCATTGGATCACTTACAATTGTTGCAGACATTGCCAATAACCCTATAAAAATCAATGAACATCACAATTGAATCATTCAATCAATCATCAAATTGATTACAAAATTTATCTGGGGTTGTGTTTGGTTGATGAGAAAATTGTAAAATTAAGAGGCTTGTTATCAATAAAAATGAACCACTACAATATATGAAACAGAACATCAATGAAAATTGAAAGCACTTGTAGAAAAATTGAAAAAAGCAGGAGACTTTTTACAGATCAAATGATCAAAAAAAAAAAAAAAAAACCAACTAGAAGAAATTAAATGAATGAACAAAGTGAGTTATGATAAGGAAAAAAAAATTACCAGCAAAAGCAGATCAAAAGCAAGAAATCACTTGATTCTTCCTTCTTCTTTTTTTTCTCCCCTTTATTTTCCTTGTTCTTCTTCCTCTCTAGTACTTCTGCTTATTGCTTTTGGCTTTTGGCTTTTGGCTTTTTATTTGTATTTTATCTCTCTTTTTCCCACTCTCCTTCTTCAACCCTGCTTTCTTCTTCTGCAAAAATAATCTCCCACCTGAAAAAAAACATTTTCTTCAAAGATTTTCCTTTCTTTTCTCTTCTTTTTTATTCTCTTTCCCTCCAAACAAGCCCAAATAATCTTTGTATGAACGAAAGAAACCAAGAGAGTGCTTTTTGTTGCTTCTGCTTCTTCTTCTTCTCAACCACTAAATTCTTCTCCAACTCAAAAGCATGTATTTTTTGATGTGTATATCATATCACCAATAGTAGAACACTTTCAAGAAGAGAAGAAAAAAAAAGCACTTTTACAAGAGACAGAAGCGCTTTTAATAATAATAATAATAATAATAATAATAAGAGAGAAGGAATGAGAGAGATTAATAGCCTAATAGCTTATAGCTAGCAGCCTAGCAATAGCAACCCCCCCAATGATTGAAGAAGCTATTTATTTAAAAGTAATAAATTCCATGTCAGCACAAAATTTTATCCACCCAGTTAATCCCGACCGTTGATCTCTTGATTGCCAGCTAAGCATTTTGTTAAGCTACAAAAAGTCATTGGAACATAATAAACATAAGCCATGAAGTTATGTGCTGTTTTGTTAAGTTTCACTGGAATGTATGCACCAATAATTGAGTGCCACGTGTACGACAAAAACGTGTAAGGTACAGCTTTTAGAGGTCTGTGATTAGTTGGAGTATTATTTATTCTCCAAAAAAATCTTTGCTTTGCTTTTTTGTACTGTCTTCAGTACTTAAAAATTGGAGATAAATTTGTACTTGATTATTCCTTAAATTAGATTTTTTTACTGTCAAATTTGTTCACATACAGTGACAACAGTTCACTGAGTTTGGTAATAACTGAGAAAAATATATGAAAAGATTCGATTAAAATTATAATTATTCTTCTAGAAGTTCTAAATTTATCTTGCCATCTTGATCTTCAACTTAATTACTTCTTTGTGTGTAACTTAATTACAGGCAAGAAAGTATATATTTTAATTTTTGTGTGAAAATATAAGGGATTTATTTAATTTTTAGAAAATTTCGGTGGTTATATCGCTATTATCTATAAAAGCATCTTCAATGCAAGCGTGGCTTGTGAAAAAAAGAAATATCATGTAGGATAAATAGACGTTCTGTTAATAATTGTGTCTCCAATGCAGCCGTGCATATTCAACCTCAAGCTGACGTGGTAAAAAAAAATATTAGACATTGTCAACATGACCGTCCACTTTCAGATGGTCTATTGTACAACTATTTTTTAGGTTGACTTTAGCAAACATTTAAAACTGACATTAATATTTCATATATTTTTGGTAAGTAAATAAAATAAAAAATAAAAAATAAAAAATAAAATAGGAAAAAAAAGATGGACACGTCATTAAAAAAATTGTGTTTTAGACAAAAGCATTGAAGACTAAATTTTAAGTTAATTGTCTATTAAGTCTATTTTTATGCCACATAAGAAGCAATTTTTTTGACATTGTTGTCATGTCAACAATTATTGGTATGCAAACCACTTTTGCATTGGAGATGCTCTAAAATATTGAAAATATTTAAAGATATATTTTACATCAGTCTTTCCAAAATATATTTACTTCCTTAATCAATGGCGAAAATGAATGACTTTAGGGGAAAAAAAATGTGATTTATTTATTATATACTTTGTAATTATTAGGAATAATTAAGGAATGACTTTCCAAAAAAATGAATGACTTTCCAAGAATGATATATTTTAATTTTTGTGTGAAAATATTAGGAATTTATCTCATTTTTTGAAAATTTTGGTGGAAATATTGCCAATATCTTCAAATTATCGAAAATATTTAAGGATATATTTTATATCAATCCTTCCTAAATATATTTACTTCCTTAATCGAAAGCGAAATTGAATGAAATGTGATTTATTTATTATATACTTTATAATTATATAAATAATTGTTTTTTATTTTTAAAAAAGAAAAGAAAAGAAAAAAGAGTCCATATAGATCACGATTTAAACTTTTTTTTTTTCTCAATGTAAACATGTTTGATTAACTTCATCTTTTCAACTAAATAGTACATATTTAATGAATCACCTTTTTTTTTTTTTTTTCCTCGAAAGTCTTTTGATTTCTCTTTTGACGGAGAAAATCTTTAACGGGACGGTCTCATTACCACTTGGTGAAACCGTCCCAATAAGATTGTACTATTTATGTCGAAAACATAAATCTATATATTATTAAACATAAATTTTTGAAAATATTAGGAATTCATCTTATTATTTGAAAATTTCGGTGGTAATATTCGATATTATCTCTAAAATATTGAAAATATTTAAAGATATATTTTATATCAATCCTTCCAAAATATATTTACTTCATTAATCAAAAGAGAAATTGAATGATTTTCAATTAAAAAAAAAAAAAAGTGATTTATTTATTATGAGTAATGCTAGGTGTCCCAATTTTTTTCTCAAATTCTATCCCAAATGATATGGCACGTGAGATGTCAACATCATGTAAATCATAAGATTATATAATAGTTAATGTAATGTTAACACCTCATGTGCCACATCATTTAGGGTAGAATTTGGGAAAAAAAATTGGGACACCTAGCCTTACTTATTTATTATATACTTTGTAATTATATAAATAATTGGTTTTTATTTAAAAAAAGAAAAAGAAAAAAGAGTCTCATATAGATCACGATTTAAACATTTTTTTTTTCCTCAATGTAAACATGTTAAAAAAATGTTTGATTAACTTCTTCTTTTCAACTAAATTGTAACGGCCCGCATTTCACGGACTAGCATCTCTTGTACCGTAGTCTATGCAGCCCAGTATAGGCGCTTGACGACGTGCGAGCGACAACGTCACCAATAGTACCTATTATTTAACGTTTGGCCTCCCCCACTCTGGCTTGAACCTGGTACAACTACCATTCTTTACCAAAGTGAGTACCATTGAGCTCAATGGTACTCACTTTGGTAAAGAATGGTAGTTGTACCAGGTTCAAGCCAGAGTGGGGGAGGCCAAACGTTAAATAATAGGTACTATTGGTGACGTTGTCAAGCGCCTGTACTAGGCTGCGTAGACTGCGGTATAGGAGATGCTAGTCCGTGAAATGCGGGCGGTTACATAAATAGTACGTATTTAATGAATCATTTTTTTCCCGATCTCACTGAGTGGCAATGAGACCGTCTCATTGAAGATTATCTCCATTTGATGAGGCATTTAGACTTTTATAGCGCATTTAATATGTTGGTTGGAGTTGAAATTTAATGAAATCTGACAATACATGTGTTATTGACATATAAGTTGGGTTCATATTTGAGTCTCTATTTCATATTTTCATGTCAAGATGATGACCTAACTATAGTAATGACTAATAAAGCTAAAATTTAATGGTTTTTATAAATGAGTTTCTGTTGATTATGATTATGTATTCTAACAAGATTTTATAACTATAGAAAACTAATGATATATTTTAAGAGTATCGATCTCGTAACCTAATATGAATTTCCACAAATTAATATGAAATTCCATCAACATAGACTCATAATTTAAATCTTTATGTATTCTACATTAAACTATAAAAACTTATTGTAAAGGAGTGATGCCGTAGACGATCCACTCGTTATCTATCCACACTCCATTTGTAAAAAAAAAAAAAGAAAATTGTTAATGGCAATTTTATCCTTAATGAAATTATTAAACAGTCCTTTAAAAAATATATATATATATTAAACAAAATAAAACATTATAATGACACTCACACACAAATCTTACCTCCTCTATCCCTCTTTTTAACATTTTAAAAACCTTAAACCTCATAGTTTTTATTTTATTTTATTTGAAGATTTATTTTATCTCAAAGTGGAAAGAATGTTATTTGAATATTTATTTGATCTCAAATTTAAACTTGTATTTTTTTTTTTATTGGAAGGAAAAAAAAAAAAAACTTTTAGATTTGAGTTTAATCTTCTTAATATGGAATATGTTTAGAAAAGAAGTATGGAAAAATTAAAATTTATTTATTTATAATATCACAAGTCTTGACAATTACTTCTATAGAATCTTAAAAAAAAAAAAAAAAAAAAAATACAAAATTTGAATGAAAAAGAAAAAAAAAAACGGGGTTTTCCAAATAAATATTTTTATATAAAAAAAATAAATGAAATATCTTCAGAAATTAAGTATAAAATGATTAAAAAAAAAAAAAACATTTCGGAGTAAATAGAAGTGTCTTTAGAAATTTTAAGAATTTAATGGTTTAAAATGAAATGTTTTTAGAAAAAGAAGCGTAAAAAAAAAAACACAGATTATAAGTAGAAAATCTCATCGTAAATACACCGACCCTTCATCTAACCTAACAAAACGAATCAAACAGGGGTCGGTCGATAGTAGAATTGATCACATGATGGATAGGAACCCTATAATAGTGATGTGATTCATTATTGAGTTTGACGATATATTGCAATTGAAGCAACCCCATTTTCGCCCCCACTAAATTTTTATTTATCAAGCATGGAAAATTTATATACCTTGTTTGTTGGGCAACTCTTCATGATCTCAAATTCAATCATATTAAAAACCAACTAGTCATATTCAAATAATGCTGTTTTACTAAATACTTGGACCAAACAATGCCAAGTTAAAGCTAAATAGGGACTGAAATTATTGGCATCAATTGTGATAGTGACTTGCACTATTCAGATAAAGGACTAGCTACCAATATTTTTGTTCCTATCTTTCTTGTGATGAAGCTTTATCATCACAAAAAATAAAAAAATAAGAGCATTTATACTTGTTTTAATTAATTTTTTTTTTTTTTTTTATATATATTTTGGATGCATTAATGAAAGTTGTGGAAACATGATTCAAATCTCACATGGCATTAATTATAGTTCTTATTTCACAATCATGCTTGTGAATTATTATGAACATTTTTTTTAGGTCATTTTGTTATCATTTATCAATGTTTTGCTATTAAAAGAGGTATATTCATGGGTGATTATGATAGGATGTGAGAACAATTTTGTATATATATATAGTATTTTTTTTTTTTTTGTGAGAATAAGTTTGTGTATATATAGAGAAAGTTGTATTTTTGGTGCATTTTTGGTGCCACATATATATTCTCACTAACACCTAATGAGATTATAAAACACAACACGTGAAGTTTAGATATAAATATAGATCAAAACATCAAGTACAAGTCTTTCTACACTTGTTGATGGGTCTAGGACTTACTGAGAATATCGATCAAATAAAAATATTATATGTGCGGTGTGAATATCTACTCGTATTAACATTTAGATATGATATCTACTTTCACAACACTAGAGAGAGGTTTCCCCAAACTCATTGGTAAAAAAAAAAAAAAAAAAAAAAAAAAAAAAAAAAAAAATCTTGAATTCACCACAAACATGAAAGGGAAAATGCACATCATATCACTCAACCTGGGAGGGAGTTAAAATCTTCATTAGCGTAAGTGTTCGAATTTTAACTATATATGTAGTACGAAGATTTTAAACTTGTTATCGTAAGTGTTTAACAAATTCTCTTAATTGATCACTCAACACTTACGCACTTTAGAATTTATGTAGCATAAACAATCGTGATCAATGTAGCGTAAGCGTTCGAATTTTAATAAAATCCAGATATTATAAAACTTGTATTACACGGCACAGAATTTGTTATCTTTTGACACATCATCAGGATTCAAACTTCGGATATTACATTAATTATGAATACAGTTAACAAGTTTAACATTCAACTTGACACATTAATTATGATATGTTTCAAATCCACACTTGACCAGATGAAGATCATTCACACATAATAATGTTGGCAAAAAAGAATTGATCTCTTGAATTTGGCTTGTTTGTATTGTAATCGACAAAAGTTTAATAGTTCACAACTATGTATGCATGACCGCATGTTCACATGGCGCATAAATATTTATTGTCATCAATATTTTGCTATAAAAAGCTAGACAAATATATGTACATATGACATATGTGATTTTGACGGGTGAAGTGAGAAAATGATTTTTTTTTTTTTTTTTTTTTTTTTTTTTTGGGTTCATTTATTTCTAGTGAGAACATATTCAAAACTTGAATCAATTTTATTAAGGGTATTACCACAAAAGTCCCTATTTTTTCATGAATTGTTACATATTTAAATATCTTTGCCATATTAGTCATTTTAGTCACTGTAGTCTCTTGTTTTTTCAAAATACATCACTTTAGTTCATTTGACAAAAAATCTAACGGTTAACTATAACAGAATGTGTAGAAATACAATTTTACCCTTTATTGTTTTTTTTTCTTTTAGTCCCTCTAATTTCAATAATTGCTAGTCAACCCTTAAAAAATTAAAATGCTTCCATCAAAGATCAAACCTTCAACCTTAAGGTTAAAAGTCACTAACTTTAACCAGTTGAGCTACTCTAGCTCATTGTTGAAGGTTTGTTGATTTAAATATATATATATATATATATAGTTATATAATTAGTTTAAACTAATTTAAATCTGTTTATATAATTTAAAATAAACTTATATATAATAATAATATATAAAAACATATTTATGAAAATGAAAAAGAAAATAAAAAAATAAAAAGAAACCCAGAAAATCAAAGCCTGTAATTTTTTTTTCTTTCTTTATTTGGATTTTTTCCTTTTCAAAAAATATATTATTTCAATTTGATAAAAAATAAAAAAAAATAATATAAAAAAACCCTAGAAAATCAAACCCCATAAATTGAAAATTTCCTCTTTTTTTTTTCCTTTTTTTTTTGTTATTTTCTTTTTCATTCTCATAAATACGGTTTTATATATTATTATTATATATGAGTTTATTTTAAATTATATAAATATGAGTTTATTATTATTATATATGAGTTTATTTTAAATTATGTTTTTATTTATTATTATTTATATGATTTTTTTTCCCTTTTCAGTTTATGGGATTTGATTTTCTTGGTTTTTTTTTTTTTTATCAAATTGAAATAATTTTTTTTTTGAAAAGAAAAAAAAACCCAAAAAAAGAAAGAAAGAAAAAAATTACTGGCTTTGATTTTAAATTATATAAACATATTTAAAATTAGTTTAAACAAATTATATAACTATATATATATATACACACACATTTAAATCAACAAACATTCAACAATGAGCTAAAGTAGCTCAGCTAGTTAAAGCTTGTGGCTTTTAACCTTAAGATTGAAGGTTCAATCCATAATGGAAGCGTTTTAATTTTTTTTTCAGGGGTTGGCCAGCTATTATTGAAACTAGAGGAACTAAAAGAAAAAAAAAATTAAAAAATAGCAATTAAGGGTAAAATTGTATTTTTACACATTCTGTTATAGTTGACTATTAGTTTTTTTTTAGTTAAATGTATTAAAGTGATATATTTGGAAAAAACAAATGACTAAAGTGACTAATATGGTAAAGACGTTTAAATATGCGATAATTCATGAAAAAAAAGTAGGGGCTTTAGTGATAATACCCCATTTTATTATATTTTAATTTCTAGCTCGTATGAACATATTGTCATATTTAATGGTAGAAAAATACTTTAGATACTTTTATGTATAATAAAACCAATTTCACAAAACTCATGTCAAATTATACACAAATGTCATAATTAATATTCAGTTCCTTTTATAAACAAATGTTTTTCAAGGTGTCATATGTATGGGAGTAGAATTTTAAACCATGTATATAATAGTATTTGATATTGAAATTTTTTTGATATCTGGACTTATTGGATATCAAATTTAAAAAATCATAAAAGTAATAATAATAACTAAATCCATATTCTCGAGTCCTACTGATGGCGAAAACTTAAAAAAAAAAATACATGATCTCGGATTAATAAATATTATAAAATAATAATAATAATAATAATAACCAAATCCATATTATACATATGTATCGATTTATAATAACTTAAATTTTCTATTTAAATTTATAACCGTACACTTGTATTTGTTGTCGATCAAGGGTGTTATAGAAGAAGCATATTTCATTGGTAAGTGCTTTCTAAATAAGTACTTTGAGATGTAATTTTAGTCAAATCAATGCTGATGTGGTGTGATATTTAAAATGAAAATTTGACATGGCATCTAATCACCATCGGTGTGGCAAACACTAATTGCGATAATTACATTGATTAATCAAGTGGATTTTAAATAGCTAATTAATTTCTATCAATTTGGTATATGCCACTTGTTAGTAGATACGTCAATGAGTGGTTTTATTTATGTTTAAGGCTATGTTTGGGATTGCTTTTGCTTGAGAAATAAGTGATTATTTCTCAAGTTTTGAACAAACATATGTTTGGTAAACTTCCAAAAAATAGCTTATTTTACAATTTGCTTCTAAAATAATCAACTTTTGAGAAGTTGGTTGGGGGGTGCTTTTGGAAGCAGAAGCTAGCCTTTACCTTTAAATTGTCTATAATACCCATACTATTTTATAAGAATGACAATAATGCCCTTATATTTATTAATGATTTTTAAAAACCAAAAATTAATTTCAAAAACAAAAAATAAAAATATATAAAATAAAAATCAAACAGTGTTACAGTGGTGGTGACCACCATCGAATTTCGAGTTCAGAGGAGATCCAGTGACGAACCAAGGATTGATCGGACGGCTTCGAAGTCGCCTGCGTCGACGGCCGGTTTGAAGTCGGGTCGGGTTCAGATTCATCGACGAAATAATATCGCCAATTTGAGTGAAAACGCTCAATCTCCCATTCGAGAGCATAACCACCATCACCGGAGCATAACCGGTCTCTACGGCGACGTGAAGGAGGCTAGCGACACTCTCGGTGGAAAACTTGACGGAGCAAGAGATGAATCGACGCTGAAGCAGCAGTTCCAAATGTTGAGTTTTGAAGCTTGAGCGAGTCGACTCAGTCCACCAAAGAGACAGAGTTGACTCGGTCCAACTCGTTTTGTCATTTTGTTAAAGTTGACCGAGTTGACCTGGCTTGAGCATGTGTCTATTTTTGTCATTTTGCCAAACATATTTTCCACCCATTCAAAAGCAAAGCAATTTTAAATTTTAATTTACCAAACACTTGTTAACTTTTTTACTAAGCCAATTATGTTTTAAGTTAAGCTATAAACGGATTATTTTTTAAGCAAAGCAATCCTAAACATAGCCTAAATAAAGTTAATCAAAAGTGATTATCTTTCTTTAAATAAATTATTTTATTTCCCATTAGCTGTAATTAATAATTAGTTTATTTTGATAATGGATTGAAAAGAATAAAAAACCCAAAACAAAAAATTAAAAACTAAATAAAAATAAAAAAGTGATTGGTGATTAATGAGTGGGAAATGACATGAAAAAAATGAAAATGAATTTTTTTGGTTGCTAAATTTTTCTCGAGAAAGTAATAGAGAAAATGTTAGCCACAAAGAAACATAGTTATCCTTTTATAAAGGGCAAGTGTCACACTAGTATTAAATTATTGATGTGATCTTAAATTTCTTTTAATTTTTTTTTTTTTATTTAACTAAATATAGATGTGACACAAATCTTTGTATCTAATCAAATCTTTTATGTAATACTTTTTTTTTTTAAATAAAAAAAAAATCAAATCTTTTATGATAGGAAAGTTTATTAATGTGATATCAAAGTGGTGTTTAATTTCCACTAAAAAAAAGGTGGTATTTAATTTCTATTGATATTTATTGTCTTTATAAAAATAAAAATAAAAATAAAAATAAAAGTTAAGAATAAAAACGAAAAAAAAATAGCAGAAAAATGTGATAAATGTTATCCCTAGAGATGCACATTTGGGAAATGGGGATAGATATAGGTCCCCCCATCCCCATCCCCACTTCCCAGACCACCCCCCCCCCCCCCCCCCCCCCCCAAAAAAAAATAAAAAAATAAAAAAAAAAATTTACCCATTTAGGGAAAATGGGGATGGGGAATTTTGGGGGGACCTATATCCATCCCCATCCCAATCCTCAATTTTTCATTTTTCCCGTTTTTCCCCATTTCCCTGTTTCTTCCATTTCCCCTGTTCCCCCATTTCCCCGATTTGACTAAAAAAACAAATTAAACTAAAAAAAATAAACATTCCATTATAAATACAAAATAAAATTCATTAATGCATTTTATATAAAATGTGTATATATACTTAGGGAGTTAGAGTTTTCAAAGAATAAAAAAATAATAATTAAAAATATATACTATAATTATATTTATATATATTCGGGGGAAATGGGGATGAGGACGCGGGGATTGGAACCCCAGGGGAAAATGTTCATCTCTACTTATGCCTATTAAATATGAGTTGACATTTTTGAATGAAAAAAAAAATAAAAAAATTGTATTCTTTATATTTTACAAATGTAACATTGATAAATCTTAATGGCTATTTTTAGTAAGATCTACAATGAAAAATAATTTTAGATTTTATCTGTATTTCATTCACTTATAAATTTTTTTTTTTTTAATAAAATCAAACATTTTTTGCATATTGAAATAATTCTATGAGCAAAGATTTCATTAAACAATGAAAGTATATATACTGACTATATGCACCGAATACAAATTGATTATATATATAAGACGTGTTCAACGAGTAGAACGTGTATTAAATTGAATGGATACTCTTAACCATCGGTTCTTTGTTCGTATTTAAGTCTTTTGATATACCAAGTCAACATATAAAATAAAAAATAAATGGACAAAATAATTTTACCAACTTGTCGGAAGTTAATGTCAGCTAAGTCCAAATCATGAATATGTTTTGTTATTAATTTACTTGTTAAGACAGCAACTCTATATGCATTGGATTCTACAAGAAAAACTGGGTTGTAGCTTTGTGGGTAGACCTGTTACATCACCCAAACAAAATTAAAAATTAAAAATCAAATTTAATATATATATAGTGAGTCTTTCATGAGAGATCCCTTATTTTAATTTCAGTAAAGACTATAATGAAAACACATCGATTTTAATTAGTTTTTTATTTTATTTATTTATTATTATTATTTTTTTTATGGATAATGAGTTCATTGAAATCTACCTATGAACAAAATTTAAGAATTTTCTAAGTACTAAAACTGTTTTATCCAAATTTTGTTAAATATGAAAACATCGGAAAATAGGCATAATATAGGAAAATTCAAGAAACAAAGTTCTAGTATTCGAAATTTTTTAAAATTTTGTTCATAGGTAAATTTCAATGAACTCATCATCCACAAAAAAATTCAGATTAAAATTCATTAAAATCGATGTGTTTTCATCATAGTCTTTACCGAAATTAAAATAAGGGATCTCTCATGAGAGACTCACTATATATAAATATATATTGAGTAATGCTAGACATCCCAATTTTTTTTTTTCCAAATGATGTGGCATGTAAGGTGTCAATATCTTATAAATCATGAGATTATATGGTAACTAATATGATGTTGACACCTCACGTGCCATATCATTTGAGAGAATTTGGAAAAAAAAAAAAAAAAAATTGGAACATCTAGTATTACTCATATATTTATATTTGTTTCATTTTTCACTATAATTATTGGACAAAATTTGGATTTGATTTGAAAAGTTGACTTTTCTTTCTTGTGATAAGATTATTTATATTTTCATTGAAATTTCAACGAATCTAGAAATGAATTATCAAGCAAGTCTCGAACTTTTTTAAAAAAAAAAAAAAAAAAAAAAAAACTAATTTATTATTTAGAAAAAACATGAAATCCAACTTGATCACTTTTATAAAAGTCACAAACTAATTGGAATAATTTCCCTTTTAATTAATTGTATAAGAGATCTTGAAATCGAACCCCACTCTATAAATCTTACAGCAGAATCGATACAATGTAACATTAGTTTATCATATAGCAAATTAAGCAACATATAATCATTAAAAAACTATATCAAAAAAAAAAAAAAAAAAAAAAAAATCATTCCTGTGAAAAAGAAAATAGGAAAAATATATATATATATATATAAATTTACAAAAATATGTTTCCAAAATCTGTATAGCTGTTGGACATAAGCCTCTCTCTCCAGAAGAGAAACACCAATTCCTGAGCAGCCAAAGATGAGTTAGATGTATTGAATTCTTTTATTGTTAGTATATGACCACTGAACTCCGGACTCCGGAGACTCTGATCTGGTAAAAATGTCTTTCCGGGCAGTGAAAAAGTGTAAGACGATGGAGTTCCGGGATCCCCAAAAACACGAAGAATCATTGGTTCCTAACTGTATAGGCTCAAAGATCGTCTTCTCTATAACACTACCTCTGCGTTATGTTCACTGTGATAACTATCAGGAGCTTGTTCTTTTTCAAGCTCCATTATTAGCTTTTCGATCTGTCTTCTATAAACTGGCATGAAATGATCACTTACCATAGTCTGTGACAGCCTCAGTTTACTATATACAGTTCGTGGTGTCCGGAAAATCCCGACCTTAGCCTCTGGCGGTGGCTGCTGGTCACTGTCAGAGTTGCTCGAGGATGGGGAATTGGTATCAGATTCAACTTCTTGGTAGAGGGTAACTATGTGCATGATCTTTCCTGGAGGGAAGAACCTGTGTACTTCATTCATTTCTGGACTAGCACTATTTAGATAAAGGACTAGCTACCAATATTTTTGTTCCTATCTTTCTTGTGATGAAGCTTTATCATCACAAAAAATAAATAAATAATAAGAGCATTTATACTTGTTTTAATTAATTTATTTTTTTAATTATTATTTTTTATATATATTTTGGATGCATTAATGAAAGTTGTGGAAACATGATTCAAATCTCACATGGCATTAATTATAGTTCTTATTTCACAATCATGCTTGTGAATTATTATGAACATTTTTTTTAGGTCATTTTGTTATCATTTATCAATGTTTTGCTATTAAAAGAGGTATATTCATGGGTGATTATGATAGGATGTGAGAACAATTTTGTATATATATATAGTATTTTTTTTTTTTTTTTTTTTGGTGAGAATAAGTTTGTGTATATATAGAGAAAGTTGTATTTTTGGTGCATTTTTGGTGCCACATATATATTCTCACTAACACCGAATGAGATTATAAAACACAACACGTGAAGTTTAGATATAAATATAGATCAAAACATCAAGTACAAGTCTTTCTACACTTGTTGATGGGTCTAGGACTTACTGAAAATATCGATCAAATAAAAATATTATATGTGCGGTGTGAATATCTACTCGCATTAACATTTACGGTTTATATATGATATCTACTTTCACAACACTAGAGAGAGGTTTCCCCAAACTTATTAGTAAATAAAAAATAAAAATCTTGAATTCACCACAAACATGAAAGGGAAAATGCACACCATATCACTCAACCAGAGCGGGAGTTAAAATCTTCACTAGCGTAAGTGTTCGAATTTTAACTATATCACGATTGTTTATGTAATACAAAGATTTTAAACTTGTTATCGTAAGTGTTTAACAAATTCTCTTAATTGATCACTCAACACTTACGCACTTTAGAATTTATGTAGTATAAACAATCGTGATCAATTTAGCGTAAGTGTTCGAATTTTAATAAAATCCAGATATCATAAAACTTGTATTACACGGCACATAATTTGTTATCTTTTGACACATCATCAGGATTCAAACTTCGGATATTACATTAATTATGAATACAGTTAACAAGTATAACATTCAACTTGACACATTAATTATGATATGTTTCAAATCCACACTTGACCAGATGAAGATCATTCACACATAATAATGTTGGCAAAAAAGAATTGATCTCTAGAATTTGGTTTGTTTGTATTGTAATCGACAAAAGTTTAATAGTTCACAACTATGTATGCATGACCGCATGTTCACATGGCGCATAAATATTTATTGTCATCAATATTTTGCTATAAAAAGCTAGACAAATATATGTACATATGACATATGTGATTTTGACGGGTGAAGTGAGAAAATGATTTTTTTTTTTTTTTGGGTTCATTTATTTCTAGTGAGAACATATTCAAAACTTGAATCAATTTTATTAAGGGTATTACCACTAAAGTCCCTATTTTTTCATGAATTGTCACCTATTTAAATATCTTTGTCATATTAGTCACTTTAGTCTCTTGTTTTTTTAAAACACATCACTTTAGTCCATTTGATAAAAAAAAAATTAAAAAAAAAATAACAGTTAACTATAACAAAATGTGTAGAAATACAATTTTACCCTTTATTATTATTTTTTAATTTTTTCTTTTAGTCCCTCTAGTTTCAATAATTGCTGGTCAACCCTTAAAAAAAATTAAAATGCTTCCATCAAAGATCAAACCTTCAACCTTAAGGTTAAAAGTCACAAACTTTAACTAACTACGCTACTCTAGATCATTGTTGAAGGTTTGTTGATTTAAATGTATATATAGTTATATAATTAGTTTAAACTAATTTAAATCTGTTTATATAATTTAAAATAAACATATATATAATAATAATATATAAAAACATATTTATGAAAATGAAAAAGAAAATAACAAAACAAAAGAAACCCAGAAAATCAAAGCCTGTAAAAAAAAAAAAAATTCTTTCTTTATTTGGGTTTTTTTTTTCTTTTCAAAAAAATATAGTATTTCAATTTGATAATAAAAAATAAAATTAAAAAAAATAAAAAAAAACATAGAAAATCAAACCCCATAAATTGAAAATTTCCCTTTTTTTTTCCTTTTGTTTTGTTATTTTCTTTTTCATTCTCATAAATATGTTTTTATATATTATTATATATGAGTTTATTTTAAATTATATAAATATGAGTTTATTATTATTATATATGAGTTTATTTTAAATTATGTTTTTATATATTATTATATATGATTTTTTTTCCCTTTTCAATTTATGGGATTTGATTTTCTTGGTGTTTTTTTTATCAAATTGAAATAATATATTTTTTGAAAAAAAAAATCTAAAAAAAGAAAGAAAAAAAATTACAGGCTTTGATTTTAAATCATATAAACATATTCAAATTAGTTTAAACAAATTATATAACTATATATATATACATATACACACATTTAAATCAACAAACATTCAACAATGAGCTAAAGTAGCTCAGCTAGTTAAAGCTTATGGCTTTTAACCTTAAGATTGAAGGTTCGATCCATAATGGAAGCGTTTTAATTTTTTTTCATCAGGGGTTGGTCAGCTATTATTGAAACTAGAGGGACTAAAAGAAAAAAAATTAAAAAATAACAATAAAGGGTAAAATTGTATTTTTACACATTCTGTTATAGTTGACCGTTAGTTTTTTTAGTTAAATGGATTAAAGTGATATATTTGGAAAAAACAAATGACTAAAGTGACTAATATGGTAAAGACGTTTAAATATGTGACAATTCATGAAAAAAAGTAGGGGCTTTAGTTATAATACCCCATTTTATTATATTTTAATTTCTAGCTCGTATGAACGTATTGTCATATTTAATGGTAGAAAAGTACTTTAGATACTTGTATGTATAATAAAACTAATTTCACAAAACTCATGTCAAATTATACACAAATGTCATAATTGATATTCAGTTCCTTTATAAACAAATGTTTTTCAAGGTGTCATGTATGGGAGTAGATTTTTAAACCATGTATATAATAGTATTTGATATTGAAATTTTTTTGATATCCGGACTTATTGGATATCAAATTTAAAAAATCATAAAAGTAATAATAATAACTAAATCCATATTCTCGAGTCCTACTGATGGCGAAAACTTAAAAAAAAAAAAAAATACATGATCTCGGATTAATAAATATTATAAAATAATAATAATAATAATAATAACCAAATCCATATTATACATATGTATCAATTTATAATAACTTTAATTTTCTATTTAAATTTATAACCGTACACGTGTATTTGTTGTCGACCAAGGGTGTTATGGAAGAAGCATATTTCATTGATAAGTGCTTTCTAAATAAGTACTTAGAGATGTAATTTTAGTCAAATCAATGCTGATGTGGTGTGATAAGCATATTTCATTTTATATGTTTGGGGGAAATGAGGAAATGAGGATATGAGACCTCCCCCTATCCCCATCCCAATATAATTGTGGGGAAAATGGAGAAATGGGGATGGGGAGGGTCCCCCCATCCCCATCCCGATCCTCATTTCAATTTGGGGATGATTTTCATTCCCATCTCTTCCCATTTCTCTATTTTTCCTCCCAAAAAAATCCCTAAATGGGAATGAGAACGCGGGGAATTGGGATCCCGGGAAAAAATGTGCATCTCTACGTACACGTGTATTTGTTGTCGATCAAGGGTGTTATAGAAGAAGCCTATTTCAGTGGTAAGTGCTTTCTAAATAAGTACTTTGAGATGTAATTTAGTCAAATCAATGTATGAGCACACCATGACATATCAAAATTCAAATATTTAAAGTAAAATGCTGATGTGGTGTGATATTTAAAATGAAAAATTTGACATGGCATCTAATCACCATCGATGTGGCAAACACTAATTGCGATAATTACATTGATTAATCAAGTGGATTTTAAATAACTAATTAATTTCTATCAATTTGGTATATGCCATTATGCCCTTGTTGTAGATACGTCTATGATTGGTTTTATTTATATTTAAATTAAGTTAATCAAAAGTGATTATCTTTCTTTAAATAAATTATTTTATTTCCCATTAGCTTTAATTAATAATTAGTTTATTTTGATAATGGATTGAAAAGAATAAAAAACCCAAAACAAAAAATTAAAAATTAAATAAAAATAAAAAAGTGATTGGTGATTAATGAGTGGGAAATGACATGAAAAAAATGAAAATGAATTTTTTTGGTTGCTATTAAAATTTTTCTCGAGAAAGTAATAGAGAAAATGTTAGCCACAAAGAAACATAGTTATCCTTTTATAAAGGGCAAGTGTCACAATAGTATTAAATTATTGATGTGATCTTAAATTTCTTTTAAATTTTTTATTTATTTAACTAAATATGGATGTGACACAAATCTTTTTATCTAATCAAATCTTTTATGTAATACTTTTTTTTTTTAAAATAAAAAAAAAAATCAAATCTTTTATGATAGGAAAGTTTATTAATATTATATCAAAGTGGTGTTTAATTTCAACTAAAAAAAAGGTGATATTTAATTTCTATTGATATTTATTGTCTTTATAAAAATAAAAATAAAAATAAAAGTTAAGAATAAAAACGAAAAAAAAAATAGCAGAAAAATGTGATAAATGTTATGCCTAGAGATGCACATTTGGGAAATGAGGATAGATATAGGTTTCCCCCATCCCCACTTCCCAGACCCCACCACCCCACTAAAAAAAAAAAAAAAAAAAAAAATTTATTTACCCATTTGGGGAAAATGGGGATGGGGAATTTTGGGGGGACCTATATCCATCTCCATCCCCATCCCCAATTTTCCATTTTTCCCGTTTTTTTCCGTTTTTCCCCATTTCTCTGTTTCCCCCATTTCCCCTGTCCTCCCATTTCCCCGATTTGACTAAAAAAACAAATTAAACTAAAAAAATAAACATTCCATTATAAATATAAAATAAAATTCATTAATGCATTTTATATAAAATGTGTATATATACTTAGGGAGTTAGAGTTTTCAAATAATAAAAAAAATAATTAAAAATATATACTATAATTATATTTATATATATTCGGGGGAAATGAGGATGATTTTCATCACCATAACCCCTCCCCCCACCACCCAAATCCCTAAATAGGGATGAGGATGCGGGGAATTGGAATCCCGGGGGAAAATGTGCATCTCTACTTATACCTATTAAATACGAGTTGACATTTTTGAATGAAAAAAAAAATAAAAAAAAATTGTATTTTTATATTTTACAAATGTAACATTGATAAATCTTAATGGCTATTTTTAGTAAGATCTACAATGAAAAATAATTTTAGATTTTATCTGTATTTCATTCACTTTAAAATTAATTTTTTTATTTTTTTATTTTATAAAATCAAACATTTCTTGCATATTGAAATAATTCTATGAGCAAAGATTTCATTAAACAATGAAAGTATATATACTGACTATATGCACCGAATACAAATTGATTATATATATAAGACGTGTTCAACGAGTAGAACGTGTATTAAATTGAATGGATACTCTTAATCACCGGTTCTTTGTCCGTATTTAAGTCTTTTGATATACCAAGTCAACATATAAAATAAAAAATAAATGGATAAAATAATTTTACCAACTTGTCGGAAGTTAATGTCAGCTAAGTCCAAATCATGAATATGTTTTGTTATTAATTTACTTGTCAAGACAGCAACTCTACATGCATTGGATTCTACAAGAAAAACTGGGTTGTAGCTTTGTGGGTAGACCTGTTACATCACCCAAGCAAAAAAAAAATAAAAAAAAAAATCAAATTTAATATATATATATATAATTAGTCTTTCATGACAGATCCCTTATTTTAATTTCAGTAAAGACTATGATGAAAACACATTGATTTTAATGAATTTTAATTTTAATTTGAATTTTTTTGTGGATAATGAGTTCATTGAAATCTCTACCTATGAACAAAATTTGAGAATTTTCCGAGTACTAGAACTGTTTTATCCAAATTTTGTTAAATATGAAAGCATCGGAAAATAGGCATAATATAGGAAAATTAAAAAAAAACAGTTCTAGTATTCGAAAAATTCTCAAATTTTGTTCATAGGTAGATTTCAATGAATTCATCATCCACAAAAAAAATTCAGATTAAAATTCATTAAAATCGATGTGTTTTCGTTATGGTCTTTACCGAAATTAAAATAAAGGGATCCCTCATAAGAGACTCACTATATATATATATATTGAGTAATGCTAGACGTCTCAATTTTTTTCTTTTCAAATGATGGTGCATGTAAGGTGTCAACATCTTATAAATCATGAGATTATATGGTAACTGATATAATGTTAACACCTCATGTGCCACATCATTTGAGAATTGAGACAGAATTTGAGAAAAAAAAATTGGAACATCTAATATTACTCATGTATTTATATTTGTTTCATTTTTCACTATAATTATTGGACAAAATTTGGATTTGATTTGAAAAGTTGACTTTTCTTTCTTGTGATAAGATTATTTATATTTTCATTGAAATTTCAACGAATCTAGAAATGAATTATCAAGCAAGTCTAGAACTTATTTTAAAAAAAAAAAAAAAAAAAAAAAAAAAAAAAATAAAAAAAAAAACCTAATTTATTATTTAGAAAAAACATGAAATTCAATTTGATCATTTTATAAAAGCCACAAACTAATTGGAATAATTTCCCTTTTAATTAATTGTATAAGAGATCTTGAAATCGAACCCCACTCTATAAATCTTACAGCAGAATCAATACAATATTACAATGTAACATTAGTTTATCAAATAGCAAATTAAGCAACATGTAATCATTAAAAAATTATATCAAAAAAAAAAAAAAAATCATTCCTGTGAAAAAGAAAATAGGAAAAAAAAAAAAAAACAAAATATAAATTTACAAAAATATGTTTCCAAAATCTGTATAGCTGTTGGACATAAGCCTCTCTCTTCAGAAGAGAGACACCAATTCCTGAGCAGCCAAAGATGAGTTAGATGTATTGAATTCTTTTATTGTTAGTATATGACCACTGAACTCCGGACTCCGGAGACTCTGATCTGGAAAGACATGATCTGGTAAAAATGTCTTTCCGGGCAGTGAAAAAGTGTAAGACGATGGAGTTCCGGGATCCCCAAAAACACGAAGAATCATTGGTTCCTAACTGTATAGGCTCAAAGATCATCTTCTCTATAACACTACCTCTGCATTATGTTCACTGTGATAACTATCAGGAGCTTGTTCTTTTTCAAGCTCCATTATTAGCTTTTCGATCTGTCTTCTATAAACTGGCATGAAATGATCACTTACCATAGTCTGTGACAGCCTCAGTTTACTATATACAGTTCGTGGTGTCCGGAAAATCCCGACCTTAGCCTCTGGCGGTGGCTGCTGGTCACTGTCAGAGTTGCTCGAGGATGGGGAATCGGTATCAGATTCAACTTCTTGGTAGAGGGTAACTATGTGCATGATCTTTCCTGGAGGGAAGAACCTGTGTACTTCATTCATTTCTGGTGCAGAGCTCTCTGCCTGGTCCCCGCCTACCTCTGCAATGGCTGCCGCTTCTTCTTCCCTTATTTCCTTTGCCACATCATCATCCTCACCTTCTGTTCGCTCATAAAGCTCATGTTCAAGTTGGTGCCACAACTCGACTTCATTCATGCTTTCTTCATGTGAATTACGGCCAATGAGGTCCAAGCCTTCATCATCTATGTCAAGACCAGCAATTTCATCAGAGCAAGGCTCGATTTCTGAAGTCCATTCCATTCCAACGGAGGAAGATACAGGGAGTTCAATGTTTTGCATCGCAGACATCGCCGCATTTTTCTTGGGGGATGAAAGAAGAGGTTCAGAAGTTTCTATTTTGGGTGAAGAATATTCTGGGGAATCTCCCTCTTCTTTAGAGTTTGAACGAACAGCTGCAGCCCGATGACGGGGTCCAATGCATGACCATGAAGGACGTGTCCATGCTGCCTGAGCCATGCTCTGGGCTCTTTTCATCACAACCTGCAGACAATGAACCGGCAGAGTTAAAATGGTTAAAATAAAATGTAATCCAACCTAATTATCAGCTCCTAGGCTGGCAGTCTGCAGTCTGGCACTCAAACTTATCTGATCACAAACTACAGCATTCAGCCATAATTTCAACCAAAAAAAGATGGGAGTTAAAATATGTTAAAATTATGCATCAAAACAGGAACGCCAGTTTCTCACTGCCTAAGGGTGAAAAGAAGTGCAACGTTTAAAATAAAACAAGACTCCAGAGAACTTGAGCGATCAGATCAGGACACATCTTTTATAAGATACAACAACCAGACTAAGATTTTACTTCATTAAAAAATTTCAGTTGACTCTCAACAAAAGGATAAATTTTGCATAGCTTGATGATGATTGATGGAATGTAGGAAACTAGATAGTAAACAGAATTATTTAAGTACAAAGGAAATGAGTTTACCTGTGTACCATTAGAAACTGGGCGCAAAATCGCCCCAGCCCCAGCAACTTTTGCTTTAGCACTGGCCATGGATGGAAGTCGGGAACCCAATGCAGATGCAGACCGATAGACAGTACTTAAAATTCTCGTACGCTCAATCTGATTCCTCAGATCATTCAGCCATGCAGATGCTGTCACCTGAAAAGAGTTCCTCTTTGTGAGTTGCATGAAAATAAATTTTAAAATTGAATGGAACAAGAAGTCCATGCAATGTTTCTGAAATTGTCAATCATGCAAAGCAATTAAAGTAATATCAAGTACCAATAAGCCAGACTGGCTGAGACGTAAGTACGTAACCTACTACGTAAGAAGAGCACACCTAATCACTTCAAAGAGAAAAAGTGAAGAGGGCAAGAAAGTAAGGAGGCAAATCCATAAAGGGATGGAACAGCAATCGATTGTTATCGGTTTTATTAGGTATTCAACCTTATTATGGTACAATATAAATTAAAGCTAGAAAAAAAAAAAAGTGGGAAAAGCTAGGGGACCAGATGGCAACACTAGTGACTTCATACCGATAATATTAAGTATAATAACACTTGGTTGGGATCTTCAAATATCAACTCTTTTCAAAATAAGGCAGTAACTATAATCCTAAACTACAGAGTAGGAACATAACCTCAGCACGCAAATCATCAACGGAAGCAGCCGAGAATGTAGGCACTAAGTCAGCTCCATTTATGACAGAAGTAATGAATTCATGCCCCGACTCTGCCAATTCCCAAGTCATACAAGCGGCTGCACATGATATACTCGGTTAGCTATGTAGATACTCAACAAACAATAATATCATTAAAAAAAATTAAAAATTAAAAAAAAAAAAAAAAAAAAACCCTAGATTCCTAGGCATCAGCACATAGCGACTAGACATGAAAACATTTTAAAGATATTATGTAACATGAACACAAACCCGCTGACTACAAAAGGCAACAAACCTGGAGCAAATGCAACACAGGTAGCCATTGACAATTCCTTCTGCTCCCGCAATACATATGTTAGAAGCGCCGCAGTACCTCCACCCAGAGAGTGTCCTACAATCTGGTAACATCCCACAAGTTTAACTCTGAAATTTATCCAGCTTAAGAACCATAATAGGCAGCAAATGACATAGAACAAGAAATCAAAGGCACCACAATTTATGAGGCTATTTCAACTGCTTCTACATTAGGCACCACAATAAATGTCCGGAAACAGGAATATATCACAAAAAAAATTATATCGTTTAGATAAAGAACATAAAAATCGTTTTCTTCATAGGCTAGATTTCACATTGTAAGTTCATAGTTTTTCTTTCTCATTTCAAATTCTTTCTGGACTTGTTTAGTTTAAGTTGTTTAACAAAAACCTCAATGTGCTTCAACCTGCAATCTGTAGAACACCTCTTATTGAAAAATTAATATGCAGACACACGAGGACATCACTCTATCACAACTTAATATCCAACATCACACAGACAGCTACGGCCAATATCATTGCATTTGCTTAATACATATGTAAAGTACCAAACAAATCTTATTATGATATCAGTTACTAGTAACCTTGATAATTGTTTTACTTTCTACAAGCAAACATGTATACCATTATAGACTTATAGTGTAGTACAATGTTAATATTGTCGATGCTCATACACATCTCCCTTAAGTTTTTGAGAGTTGCTGTGCTAGCACACCTTATCCAAGCCATATTATGATACTCGTGTTCATGTGTACAAATCATTAACATTAACATCTGATACTTTTTCATTATTGTATTAAGTCTAGTTAAACTTTTTGCTGACTTAAAAAAACATTTCTTAATCATCATTTACACAATTACACTAAACTGACCAAGGTATGCAAAGAAAGTTCCAATTTACATTTTCACCTTAAGTTTATAATCAGGATACTCTCCAAGTGCTTCATGGAGACAAGGAGTGGCAACTTTTGCAATCCATCGTGCAGCTGCAACCATCCCACAATGTGCATAGCCTAAAACTAAATTACTGACTCCTCCATCATGCACAACAGAGTGATGGAACGGCACCACAGCTCCAGTAACAGCTGTAAGAGTGTCCTTTATACTATGTGTTCCACGAATCAGTAAGAAGAAACACTTTGTCTTGTGGTCAACTAATATTGTAAAAGCTGGCTTCAATATCTGCAAAGATTAATGACAATTCACCCAATTCCAAATTAGACAAATTAGTACTAAATAAGTCAACACGGAGATGACAATATTCAAGTTCAAAGATAACATACTCCTGCTTTAGGTTCCTGAAGAAGAACATTTTCTTCAGCAAACCCAGTTTCCTCCAAAAATAAAGGGAATGGTTTTTTCGAAAAATGCCAACACAGGGTCAACAAGTTTAATAGATATTTAAGTTCAGCGGTAATCTCTGGTCCTTGAAGCTGTATACTATCTTTACCACCAAATACGCTGCTAACATGTAATTGTCCCTGAAAATATTAGTTATATGGTCAGAATCATTGCCCAACAAAATAATAAACCTACTGAATAAATCATTCAAAGTCACTCTAGTACATCAACTTTCATTGCTGATAAAAAAAAAAACATGGGTACAAAACCTCACTAGTTGAATCATTAAATGTACAATTTATAGCTATCTATCTATCTATCCAACTTCTTTCATATACACACTTCAGCAAAATGGAACACCTCAATTGTGTTGCAGCTGTTTCACTCCGAAAACCGAGCAATTATTACAAGAAAAGAAAACATTTTTTATTCATAACAATACTTCATTAGCATATCATTACAAACAAACTATACATTATTCCATACAAATCATATTCTTGAAATTTCAAGGATGCTTACCTGCCTCTTCAATAGAAAATTAATTCCAAATGCCAAATCCCCAATGGGCCACTTCCCCAAAGTCTCTGAATAAGTAAACCTAAGAGTCTCTGACAAAGTTGAAATTGTCTCTAACCACGTACCAGGGGCTTGAACTAACCTATGTGAAACTCGGTCAATTCCTAAAGGAGCATGACTAGTCGATACAACACCACTATCGTCATCATCACCTTGTGCTGAACCAGACTGTAATTTACGATTCAGTGTGTAGTACAAGAGTGCAGCTGCACCAGCTGCAGTAGCCATCGTTGCAGTTGCCATGATACTATCCCTAATCAAAGAACAATAGTGATAAAGTCAAAAAAAACATTCCACGTTTGTAATTCCCTACTCAAATTGCAGACGCATTATACGAAATTCTTCGACTTAAACAGGCATCAAGACCAAAACCCCATAAAATGCACAAAATTTCATTTGAATTATGACATACAATTATTAGCTTCAACATATATCGAATAAAAAAAACAAAATTTTGATCAAGTTTCAAATAACTACGCAAGAGTTTAACAATACTCTAATTAAACTGAATTCAAATTCAAACAAGCAAATGAAAATTGATCTGAACACACCATCCCTCCGCTTGGTTGCCAAGAAAACTGGAGCAAAATGAGAGGGGGAGTAAAAAAAAAAACAATTTTCCTTCGTTTTCCAACACTTCCTCAGCAACTAAACAAATCCAATGATTCAAAATCACAAATTTGATAATTCATTTTCAAACACTTTCTCATCAACCAAACAATCCCAATCATTCAAAATCTAAGCTATCAACATTCAAAATTACAAATTTACATGCAAAAACAAAACCAAAAACATATATAACACAAACAAACATAAATTGAATTAAAAATTGATTATAATTAACCTAAAAAGCATCGATACCCCGAAACAGAGCAAAACCCTAACACAGCAAATCGAAAAGAAAAAAAAAAAGTTTATTTTTTCCTTTATAGGGTCTAAAAAAAGAGAAAAAAAAAAAAAAGAAATGAACCTGAAACAGTGACAGCTCGAGCTCACGAATTAATTTTTAGAAAGAAAAAAAAACTAAAATTAGAAATACTTTTCGCCGTATTTCACCAATTAGAACTTGCGTATATACTCGATCGCAACTCCAAATTGAAACAAGTCTCTCTTTTTCTCTTTTCTTTTTTTGGTTTTGATTTTATTTATTTAAATCGAGGTCTTATATATATAAATAAATTACAAGTTAGTTTAATATTTTTGGTTTTGAAAATTCGGTGCCACGTGTCGGGAGATTATTGGGCCGGTGATCGTGAAAGTTTTTGAAACCGACTTGGTAAGAATTAAGAAGTTTCCTATTTACGCGTTGGATATTTGATTTATTTATTTTAATTTAATTAAAAATAAGAGGTATTTTTATTTTTATATTGATCTTAATATAATTTAGACTATCAAATTAAATAGCTCACAAGTCATTTGATGTCCAACAAACTCTTGATCTGACGAGATGAGTTTGGTTCGATAGTAAACCACTCACAACTACACCACGAGGTTACGGGTTCGAATCTTTCCCCTCTCCAAAAAAACCTCAAATTTATGTAATAGTATACCCTTGATCTATTCCTAATGTGAGTAAACAAGTGTGATTTTATCGTAGTATCAATAAATAAGTGTCGAGAAACCTTTTTTCATCGTTTGATGTCCGGTAAACTCTTGATATGTTCTCATTGTTTAAACAAACATAAATCACAATATCGATAAACAAATGTCGGAAAACTTCTCTCGTTTAATGCTTGACAAACTCTTGATTTGATCCCAATGTTGAAAATATTTGGACTGCACTAGACCTGTCTCGATAAATCTCTAACTCGATCACATTGATCGTAAATAAGTATGGTGAAATCTTTCTTCTAGACTTGTCTCGATAAATCTTTCAATAATACTCCCCTTTATTTTTTTTTTCTTTTTAATCCCAAAAAAGAGTGTTTAGAACAACCAAAAAAATGTGAACTAAACCAACAGCAAGCAAACTGGTTGAGATAATACCTATATCCACTTCAACCCGTATCCGAATCCGAATTAAATAGCAATTTAAGCTAACACAATCTTAATTATCCTAGAAAATCAAAACACACAAAAAGCAGCCAAGACTTAGTTTCATTCATGAACTACAGTCATCATCATTATCATCAAGTCATAACTCATAAGCTTAGCTACTAACATTACAAAAGCACCTTCCCTTTCCTCTTTGGTTGGTGCTGAGTGTATTTAACATGATTTCAAAAAGTTTTGGTTCTAAATGACATCGACTATGCAAATATCGAATGCATGTAAAATTTAAACGAGGAAAGATCACTGTCTTGTCATTTTTTCAGATAAAAGTGTGATATGATGATCATCGAACAAATTCTTAGTCTCGTTCGCTGATAGCAGTCAAGTGCTCGTCAATCTCCTCGATGGATAGTACTTTAAAGACTGGATCCTCCTTCCTCACCACTCCAACCTATAGAAGAAGGAAGTTTTTAAAGAATGATCAGCATTATAATTATAGTCTCAATAAAATCATATTTCTATATCATCTAAATAAGTTATGGGGTTCAACATCAACATGAGCAGATACGCAGATTGAATATCACAGCAAGCACAGCATTTTTGATATGGAATAGCGGCTCAAAGCAACCAAGGAGCAAAGAGTGCATGCTACCATTATGATAAGTTTGTTTTCTCGAAGATTTTGAACTGAAAATGTAATACTGCAGCATAAGTCGGAATCTAAGAAACTTCAAACCAAAGAAGATGAACCACGAGGTCACAGCATGGGATGTGAAGTTTAAGTAGCTAGGTGAGACGGAAGAGAGGTTTCAAAACTCAAATAGATTTATCTTGCATGCCTCTCACGATGCAAACTTACAGTTTAATGAAACGAAATTCAATCAAGGGGCACAATCAGAGAAGAAAAGAAAGAATCCGTGACACAAAAACAACTGTGAAAGTCACTTTGCAACTATAATAAGAATCACAATATGTAATGTAGAAACCAAATCATCCTAAAAACAAAGAAGTTGCTAACAACTAACAGCATTGCAACTCTGCCTACGAATGCTCGTTGTACTCGCTAACAGTAGGCGAACTAAACCAGATAAAGGGGATTATCAGTACCTCAATCTCACTGGCCTTAAAATCCTCTTGCAGAATCGATTGCAGGGCAGAAATCGCAGTCTATAAATGGAAAGCAAAATGAAAATATTAGACTCCAGAAATAGAATGATGCAAAATGCGCATGAAAGTAAATTGAAATAATTTACAAATCATAAGAATCCAGTATTATACTGCGAAATTTGATTGACGAAATGGAAAAGAGTGTAGATGTGTTTAGCAAATATGCATGAGGTTGGATCTTGCCATTGATAAGGACATAGTTCTTACATTAAAAGAGATAAGACAAAATTTACCTGCACAGTTTCCTCATAAGTAAATGCAGGATCATTCTTCATTTTCTTCTCCAAGAAATTGATGGCCTCTTGCTCTTTTAATCCAGCACTTGTTGCCTAAGAACAGATTAAAATGAATTTCTCAGGCATAAAATTCATTTAATTTAACATTCTGTTATAAACCTATATATATAAATATATAATTATTATGATAAACAATGAAAACTCTTCCAACAACTATAGGTGAGAACAAACGATATGAATTAATGCCCTCGCAAAGCCATATTACACTAGGCAAGCAAGTGGTAGAGAAATCTTATTATAAAGCAAAATCGAGAGTCACACAAGCACATACGTACATCCATTTTATTAATTTTATAATGTTATCTGGATATATGTGGTACCTATTTTGAGTTTAATTCAAATAGTATAGCCCACCTCTTTGACATTATATTGATCAGACAAGAATAAAACATGATATTGCTGTAAAATTTACGGGAAAAGCTTCCACATACCTTGTGGCCAAAGAAATGGCCGGCTGGGTCACATTTGTAGAGACGAGGTCCATATTCATCATCAATACCCAAAACCATAGCAACTACAAATGCAAATACAAAA
Source organism: Acer campestre (assembly GCA_954870605.1). Taxonomy (NCBI): domain Eukaryota; kingdom Viridiplantae; phylum Streptophyta; class Magnoliopsida; order Sapindales; family Sapindaceae; genus Acer; species Acer campestre. The sequence goes on from OX940799.1 coordinate 62,609,150, forward strand.
AAGAACAACAAAAAGGAAGAAGGGAAAGTGCAACATTAGTAAGAAGGCTAATGGAAGTGACGTTTGAAATGGAAAAAGAGAGACTCCAATGACTGGTGCATTATTGCATGATGCAGGGCCTTTTATTGACATGGGGATGTTTCACAACGAAGAAGAACTAGAAACGAACCTACTCCAAGTGGTCTCATATAAGCATGCTGAGTATAGACTTGTGATTTGTCCGCAATCCTGTACATAAGCAGAATTTCAAAAAAATGGTGTTCATGAAACAGTCAATATCATATCTCACTGCAAATTACAAATTTAAGCAATGAACACGTTGGAAATTAGGCAAGAATACAAGAACATTCAATAAGTGGAAACAAAAAAAGCACAAGGCATTTGGTGGACAGTGAACCGATGAAAAACAAGTTACAGTATAATTTGGCTTAGCAAGGCATAAAAAATATACCATTTAGATAGTACATCCACAGGCATCTCATATCCATATCTGAAGCGAAACTCAGCTGCTTCATTCCTTGCCTGCTGAACCAAGGTTCTCGCATCAGCTGGAAAAAGACAAGAAGATATTTGAGCTCCACCCATTTTAACTCACTCACATTCATTACATGGTAACCCAGAGAATAATGTAAATCACTTTCAAAAAAAAAAAAAAAAAAAAAAAAAAAGGAAGAAGAAGAAAGAGAATAATGTAAATCTGAACTCAACCAATAACATGAACACCAAAGACATACTCTATGGGGGAAGAATATTAAATAACTAGATGGGAGCTTTTGTGTGATCGTACTATCATATGAATCATAATTTAAATAGACCTTCCGTCCTGCTATAAGAACCTTAGTTTTAGGTAATAGCAATTAATCAGTTTCTCTTTCATCACACTGACATTCACATAAGGAGTTTGGTACTTGTATAAAATCAACGCTTGTGCCATAATTAATGAAACATGTTCTACAGTTGACGATTGTCCAATCAACATTTTTATCGTCATGGATTACAACACATAAATCATTAGAATTTTCAGTCACAACTATTTGGTTTACTAATAGATTTACTCCGACATCTACTCTATCAAGTTACATCAACAATTGAATTTCCAATTTCGAAAGATAAGTCATAGATGTAATTATGTAAAATCAAGATCATTGGTGTGTCCAAGCTTTATTTAGATGTTATGAGTGACACATTTTCATCAAACTTCCACATGTTCAAAGCTGAATAAAGCATAAAGAGAAACCTGTCATCCCGGTTGCTAGCAATCCGAGGTATTTCGTAATGGGGAACAAATGTGTAACACTTGTATGATCCAAAAGCTTGTCCTGCACCAATTTAAAGAATATGAAACTCGTAATAATTTCAAGCCAAAACTAAACCAAATTTCAACGATAATCAACCAATAATACTCACCGGGACCTTCTTCTGAGTCACAACACATACTGAATCCTTCCCTCGGACACCAATTGAGGTCACCCCAGCAGCCTTAACAGCCTTAAAAGCATACTCTATTCAACCATCAAAAATACAATCTGATTACAATTCACTCATTGTAAGTCCAGCAACCAAGAAATAAATTTAAAATACCACAACTTCTCTGATAAACAAGTATAAAAATCATAAATTTCTGTCTCTCTTTCCACAAACTTTCTCAGCAACCAAACAGCATCTCAACTTAAATCCTCAAATTGGGCTCTAAACCTTATTAAAGTTCAAAAATTCTCTACTCTTCTTAGATTAACAATCAAAAAATCAAACTGAGCTAGAATATTTTACTATAAATCATTAAAAAATAAATAAAAAAAATTGCTAAAGCTATAACCTTTATTACTCTTCAACATTAAATCAACTAAATACATCAACAATAGCAGCTAATATCACATACCCAGAACCTTAAATCCTCAAAATACCACAAAAAATATAGTCTTCTGAGCAAAAAAATTAAAAAATTATCAAAACACGAAATAAGGATCGAAGATATTAGCACATACCTACTTGAAAGAGACGACCTTCTGGTGAAAAAATTGTTATGTGTCGATCATATCCTCCTCCACTTCCTCTACTCATTGTCTTTTGCTACTGTGATTTATTGTTTTTCAATTTTTTATTTTTTTTCTTTTTCGTTTTCTTTTTCGCCAAGCTTAGAGAGATCTTGAGAGAGAAAGAGAGCACGAAGACGATCTATGTGAATTACATTTTAAAGAGAAGAAACTAAAGTTAGCGTACTCAGAATTATATGGGGTGTAGTTAGTAAACTTCAAATTTGGATCCAATATTTTTGGGCCTTGAAAAATTGTCTGGCCCAAAAACATTTGGGTTTTTTTTAGATAAATCTTTTTTTTTTTTGAGAACTTGTAGATAATCTTTTGAGATTTGAGTAAGAATTTATATTTGTATATGATAAGTTTAAAAATGTTATTATTGTGAAGATCCATACATGTTATTGGTATGAATATTGATATTGAATGATGTGTTGTTATATAAAAGTTAGGATGGTTATTGTATGGTTGAGTAGATTTTCCTTTCAATTCAGTAAACAGGAAAATGAAATCTCTTTTAATGAATCAAATTTTATTTTATTTTTTTCTGTTTTTATTGAAATATTAGAGGAAACTAAAGTAGTGAAGTTGTAAGCATAGATTTGAAATGCACGGATAAAATCATAATATAGAAAAGAAAATTGTGTTTGGTAAATGCTTTGGAAAGTGGTTCTAAACGGTTCTACGTGCCTACTTTATAAAATGCTTAAAATATAGACGAGGCGACCAAATAATCTTATGCGTTATTAGAAAGACATAACTTCTTATGTTGTTTATCAACCTACGGATGCATGAGATCATATGACTAGGAAATTGAGATAATATTTTGATAATTTATCCATCATTTTCATCGAAATCAATGGTATTGATAATGTCTCTATAAAAGAAAATGATGATATTAAATAATTGTGTGTGTGATATTCTTTCAATGTAACCAGAACAACTATATATGGTATATATCTTTTCAATGTAACAAGAATAGAAGGTTTATATTTAATAAAATACTTGACCTTTAACATAATAATTAAAATCTCTCTTTCATTCTAACATAAAACTTGAAAACTCGATTTCAAAATAAGTATCATATCAAGTCAAAAACTCATATGTGAAAAGCGATTGGATTGGTTGATTTGTGATTATTTTTTTTAAAAATCCAATCTTATAATATACACATGTTTAATGAATATTCTTGACTTGTATCATATATTGTTAATGAGAATTTATTATTCTTATAATACACATGTTTTAAATTAATGCAAAAATAAAATCATTTTAGTATAGAATTAGTTTGTGGTAATTAAAGTATTCAAAAGAACTATATATATCCCTTTCTTCAAAGATTTTTATAATTTTAATCTTCTTTGTTCTGATTTAGATGCCAAGCTAAGGATAACATTTGCTTCATTAGATCAAGCAAAACTAATTATAAATTAATACTTAATCTTTACTTTTGGATTACATTGGGGTCTTTTAATTTGTTTCTAATATAAAAATCAAAATTCCTTCTCTTATATATATATATATATATATTTATTTGTTTAAATATTAAAAAAATACATCATAGTTTATTAATTCATAATTATTAATCTTTAATCACAATTAATTCCTATACACATCGGTTTAATTAATAAAGCGTATAACTTAATGTATATGTGAAAATGTTTTCGAATAATATTATGAAAAAAATATATATATTTGATAATTTAATGAATGGTAGCTTTCAACATAACATGTGATGCATTTAATGAATTTTAAAACTAAAGAAATATATTTATAACTCAACCAAATTTCTAAAAAGCATAAATGAAATTAGTTTGTTCTTTTTACAAATATATATATATATTTAAAAAAAAAAAAAAAAACACCATGTTATTATCATTGTGAATGTTAGTTGACATGATAATTTAGATGGAAGATTTGTGGACCTAACTTGAAATGAATTTACTATGAAAATCTTCGTGTTGGTGGTACTCATTTTTCTAAAAGAAAACAAGAGTGTCAATTTTGGTAACATAAACACCTTTTTTTCTTCTTATTGAGTTACAAAATTGTCGTTTGATTTGATTTTAAAGGATAACTATACAAGAGGAAACCAAAAAGTATGGCACAAGGAGAAGGTCTTGGGTGCATCTTATGCACTATGCATCGCCTACCCTGATGCTATTACGTCATCAACATTATTGATATGGCAGTATCAGGGTGGGTAATGCATGGATACATGGATCACGTTGCACCCAAGTTTTAGTCAATCACAAGATAGGTTATGTTTTCAAATGTGGTAGGTTGTATGGTTTTTTTTTTATGTTCTTTCATTCATCATCACATGGTCCCTTTAATTGCATCAAAGATTAGACAAGGAATCCTAAGTTGGTCCAAAGGTTGATATTATTCGGGTCACATTAACTTGAATGGGTCCCCACTACTTCTCTCCTTCTCTTGATTTATAAATAATTTATTTGGCATGTTTCCTCTTTCAATATTTAACATCTCTTCATTTTCCACTTTCTCTACTTTTTCTTCCATTTTCATGATTATGTGGAACTGTGGAAGTGTCACTGTAATATTTATATGAATTTGGATCCTCTACTAATATGGATTTTTTTCCTGACCTCACATAATCTCATCATACATAAGTATTGTAATGAATGTGTGGTCAAGATGTGATTGGTTTCAACAACCATTTTATCAACAACTAATTATATGTCTTAAAAAGGTCAGGAAAAAATTAAATCAGTAGAGAATCCAAATCTTACAGTTCTCTCATAGATTTATTATCCAATTCTTTAAATCTTGAAAAGCCTGATCTTTCTAAAAAATTATTTACTAAGAAAAGATTAAATGATTTTTTTTTATTGGTTTATGGTTGAAACTCAACTCAATTAAAAATATCGATTGTTTATAATAATCTTTTTTGATGAGAGGGGCTTCAATTATGCTTATCAATTGTTTACATTAATCTCCCAACCCCATTTCAAACCTATCTTACTTTTTAGTTTTTCAAAAATCATTTACCAATCCTCATTATTGATAACAGTTGCTTACCTACACTAGGTCAAACCTACACTCCATGACTCCAACACTTACCGACACTACCTGAAAATCTGAAATCCATGACTTTTCTGATATTTTATTTTTTATTTTATTTTTATTTTTTATGAAACGCACTTCAACTATGTTTATCAAATGTTTACATTGATATCTTAAAAGTGTGTTTAGTATGACTTTTCAAGTAGAGCTTTTAAAGTATATCTTTTTGTAGTAGAGTTTCTAAAAAAAAAAGGCTTTTATTGATTGAGTGAATTACAAAAAAAAAAATAAAAAAAAATGTGTTAACAATGTATTTATAATGAAAAAGTTATGGTAGAAAATCTAAATTTTTTAAAGGGTAATTAAGACAATTCATATATTAAAAAAACTATTTTGAGTTTTGTCAAACAATTAAAAAATACTTCAAAATAGGTTTTAGTATTAAAAAAAAAACACTTTTGATCCTTTAAAAAGTCATACCAAACATAAACCAACTCTATTTCCAATCGTATAAAACTTCTTGGTTTCCGAAAATTATTTTATTGACACTAGCTCTAGCTGAAACTTGTAACTTTTCTGATTTTTATTTTATTTTTTTTAAACACACTACAATTATGCTTTTCGATCACTAATCGACATTAGCTAAAACCTGTAAATTTTATTTTTAATTTGTTGTTAGTTTTTGGATGAAAATGAGTTCAATTATGTTTATTGCTCGTTTATAGAAATAATCCAACTCCATTTTGAACCATAGGTTATTTCTTAGTTTTTCTGAAAATCATTTAACCAATCATAATCAACACTAGGTCAAACCTATACTTAAAAAAAAATAAAAAATAATAATAATAATAATAATAATTGGGGTCAGTTTGTGGTTGACGATCATTTCAATTAATTAAGATTATCAATTACTTATTGTACTTTTCTAAATCCATTTCCAACCTCATGTAATTTTTTGGCTTTTCAAAAAACGTTTAACCGACCCTAACAATCATTAATCAACACTAGCTGGAATTTATAATTTTTCTTACTGTTTTGTTAGGTTTTTGGATGAATTGAAACACACTTCGATTATGCTTATCCGTCTATTATATTATAATCTTCCAACTCCATTTAAGTAGTGACACCTGGATGGGGTTTCTCGATGACTCGATCGACAACTTGACTCGTTGAAAGAGTTTCGGAAGCCTCAACAATTGTCTCGATGATTCCAATATGTACCCAAGATTTTTCTTTAGGGTTCAACAACTATACAAGTAGCTGGGTTAGTTTCTAGTCGTTGGATTTCAATCCAATGTCTACAAAAATTATAGATTTGAAAATTAAAACTAAGAACCTATATTGGTAGTTGGGTTTGTTTTTAATCGTTGGATTTCAATCAAATGGACTACGAAAATCATATATTTGAAAATTAAAAAAAAAAAAAAAATCAAAACTACAACTCTCTTACATAACTGAATCCATTTTTGCTCACCCCCCCTACAAGGTTACCCCCTTTATAAAAAGATGACATGTGTCTAAGGAGGGGTAAATTAATCTAAAAGATAACTATGTTTGGACAAATTTAACCTCTTCATGGATACATGTTATCCATTTAGGAAGGGGTAATGGTTACCTCCATTTAAGGGTGGTGAGCAAAAGTGTTATCTACATAACTATCCAGCAACACACATCATATCACAGTAAAGGTGGTTGAGCACCTCTCTTCCACGTCGGTGGTCAGGAATTCAAGTTCCACAATGCGTATTTTAGAAGTATTTATGAGAACTTTTCTTCCGATTTGTGGGAATAGATATCCGGATCATATATATATTGCCTAATCTTGGTAGGTCCCGACAGTCCTATTATAATAGTAGTAAAAAAAAATACATAATAACCATACATTTCATGTATAGCATCTAGATCCTATTCCTTAATATAAACGTGTTTTAATATAATAATGAACCGGGCTAAATAGGTCTTGGATAGGGATTGCATAGGACTATAGGACCACGCGAGGGGACCATTGTGGAGGACCAGGTGGTCGTGATCGTACCAAATTTTAATTGGAAAATTAATGTTGACTCTTGATTACTAAAGCGTGGCAGACCGTGATTAGTTGATCAACTTTAATGAAAATTATTGCCACTTAAATCACACTCGTAATCACATCACCTATTACTAGAGCTGGTACTGCACCCTCTTCCACGTAAGTGATGGGTGTAGGAGTAATTATCTCTTGTTATAGAAGTAAACATCTAGATCATACATGTATTATTTGATCTATGTAAATTCCGATAATCCTATTGTAATAGTTCTTATAATACTTTTAAAAATAATAAAAAATCACACTTAATTTGTGGGGTCAGCATGCTTCTTTTGGAGTATTGCTTTGGTGCATATATGCCCCATTGAGTTATCATAAGAGAAACGTTATAGAAAATAATAATTAAAAAAAAAAAAACAATTTGGTATACGTATACCATACATACAAAAAAAGGAAAGAATTAAACGATCCGAACATTATATCAAAAATTAACGTAAATGATATTGTAAGTGATTGTACTTTATATCGAAATTTCAAAACATCAAAATTGTACTTGATATTATTTTTATATGATCGTCTACATTAGAGAAGTTCTCACCTTTGTAATATATATATACCGAGTAATTGTTTAAATTTTGTATCCAAATTAATGATTAAATGATGTATCATGTAAACTGTAATTAACACGTATTCTGAACCATTTTGGTACTATGTATGAACACAGATGAAGTCGAATAATAGAATTTGATCGAATACCTTTTATTAGGATTATTTTGAAGGGGGAGAGCATTTGTTCAAAACTCAAAAGTATTGAAACGTATTTTACCAATAAATTACCATATACAAGATTAAAAATGAAAATAAAATGAGATATTATATAATATAAAAATCCATCAAAAAAAAAATATATATATATATATAATATAAAACAAAAAGGAAAAAGAAAACAAAATAATTATAGACTCACCTAGCTTACTATATCAATGATCAATCCCACCAAAAAATAAAAAATAAAAAAAAATCATATAATATTTGTCACATTTTTTTTTTTAAGATTATAATATTTGTCACGTCACTTTAAATTGATGCATTTAAAGTCAAAATTAATAATTAATCTTGATGGGACAACAATAATAATTAATAGTGCTCATGTTTTCTTTAATCAATAATTTATTCTAATTAAGTTTTACTTGAATGTGGTCGAGTTCTACATTACAAAAAATAAAAAAAATAAAAAAAATAAACATTCCAATTAAAAGTTTGATAAAAAAAATTCAAATTATAAAAATAAAATTTCTTTAAAAAAAAGCTTTTATAAAGAGTAACGGTAAATGTTCCAATTTTTTTTCCTAAATTCAATCCCAAATGATGTAGCATACTAGCATGTGAAGTGTTAGCATAATATCGACCTAGATAGAACCCAATACAAAAAGTTATCCTTATATAAATAATACGATCAAAAGATACATTGACATGGCAAGACATTAGTGGCTGTTTAACAAACCAATCCTCTACTCAAACACACCAGATTGCCACCCAAAAGTACATCAGTCATTCACTTAAATAAATCTTCTCTTACCATCACATCACGTGGCAACATCTCACTGCTTCTTCACCTTAAACTATTAATTTCCTCATTAACTACCCAGCTGCCACTTCAAAGGGCAAAAAGCATACATAAAATAAATAAATAAAATAAAAATCTAAAATTAAATATTCATATGTGTTATAAAAAAATTTTGACAAGGGAATACAGTTTGAGTCAAAGTATAAAAATCTAATGGTCCACATTATTCGTTATAATATATTTTATATCAGGACAAACTAACAATAGAAAAATTGATTAAATATAACTAATATACACATAAATATTGTATTTAAATTTTATACGAATAATTTTTAGAGAAAAAAAAACAAAAACTCAATAATACATATAGATTTTTATTACACTATTACATACATTTTTTTTGGAGAGGGGAGGATTGGATGGATTTACTATTGGATCAATTTCATCTCATTATACATATCATATACAAACGGAACTAATCAGATAAGGAATTCCATATGATTTTTATACCGAATCCTAATTAGTAACATTTATGTAAAATACAGATTTTTATTTATTTATTTTTATTCGGTGCCTATTTATTTTATATCGTGTCCATCATAATTTTCGCATGAAAAACGCACTGAATTTAATAATGCAAACAGAACTAATCAGCTACGGGAATTCTGTATGTTTTTTCATATGAATTGATGTCAATTCATTTTATATCGATGTCTATCGAGATTCCGTATGAAAAACGCACGATATTTAATATATAATAATTTTTACATAAATAAATATATAAATATTATATAAATGGTGATGTTTTTATCCACTATTGTATATTTGTATTCGTTCAATTTTAATTTCCTACACCGACCAAACCCTTCCAACTTCCACCGGAAAACTTTCACGACCGCCGCAGATATATTTTCCGGCACGATGGCGATGGAGTTCGAGAGCTGCGTTGAGTACGGGCTGAATCTGTCGAAGAGGATATACTACGGGAAAGCGCTGGGGGAGGTGTTGGTACCGCCGGAGATGACTAGGACACCGGAGAGCTACCTGCCCGAGGCGGTTTCGGTTTACGCGGTGGTGGCGGAGCCGGAGGTGGTGGACAACCCGGACGTGCCGAGCTACCAGCCTTACGTGCACGGCAGGTGCGAGCCGCCGGCGCTGATACCGCTGCACATGCATGGAGTCGAAGTGGAAGTTGATTGTTGTTTGGACAACGCGGTGGTCGCCGTCGTGGGGCGGTGGCGCGTGCATTGTATCATGACAAGTAGCAAGTGTGATTGCCGGATTGCTGTGCCCATCAGAGAGCAGGTACTTTTTTTTTTAATAAACAAATTAATAGTAATATGATTGGGCGTGTTCGGTGGGGATCATGTGATTTTCATGGAAGTCAAAAAGCACTTACGGATAAGCATATAATTGAAGCTATTTTGTGTAGAGTTTTACGTGGATATATGTGGAACTTTGGAAGTGCTTCTCTTCTAAAATTGCTTAATTTATAAGAAGTAAATATGGAAAACGTAATATATCAAAAAATGTTATTAAAATATAATAATTTTAACAATATTTTTGATATTTTAACAATATAGTAATTGTTGATATTTTAATTTATAAGCATAGTCAAGTGTTTTTTACAAAATACTTGACTTTTGGAAGTGCTTTTCTTCAAAAAGTGCTTAATTTTTTGAAAAATGGGTGGTTAAAGAGTAAATGACTTTTGTAACTGAAGGAGTAGATAGATGGTGAACTTTATAGACAATTGAAACAACAAAAGGAAATAAATTTGGTGTATCGTACGTTGAAAATGAAATGATTTCATTTTTGCTAATCCAAGGAAGAAAAATTGTTCGCATATCCACTCTTAGCACTGTGGTCGTGCTCATGATATACACATTCGAGTTCCAACTTCATCCATTAAATCGCAAAGTGTAGTGCGAGTTTCATTTCAAACCGTGCTTGTAGCGCTAGCTAGGGTCCCGACAACTAGTTAGTTCTTCCTTGATTACACTAGAATTCAAATGTAGCTATTTCTTTGCAAAATGCAATGAGAGATGCTTGGTTAAAGTAATTTTCCGGGGTCGTAATTTTTTTTTTTTCTTTCATGGAATTGCATAAATACTTGGTTAAAAGTATGAGTTTGGTGTCTATAAATTGGTTATTGTTTAGATTTTTGTTGTAATTATTAGTTTTTAGAAATGTTTTGAAGCAAATTATTTTAAGTTCTCAAGAGAAAAACATGACTTGGCTAACAGGGTTCACTTCTAGGTGTTGAAGTTGACATTGGTGGAAGATTATATCACTCCAAGTTGATCACAGCTGAAGATGCAAGAGATAAAGAAAATGCAACTAAGAAAAGCAAAAATGGAGGGTATTTGAAAGGCCAAATATATACTTTCAAAATTCCAAAGGTAAATTGCATACATACATTCGATCGAAAGTGCTTTTGGTATCGTTAAAAGTGCTTTTGTGTCTATTTCGTAGTGTTTTGTCGAAAATAGAAACAAATTTTCGAGGCATTATTTGATGTGTTACTACTAATTCAGGTTGATGGAGGTACCACACTTTCAGTGAAAGTAAGTTGGTCTCAGAAATTAACTTATCAAGAAGACCAATTCTGCCTCAGGGTACCATTTACTTTTCCGGAATACGTCGTTCCTTTTGGAAAGAAAATTTCAAAAAGAGAAAAGATTCGGTTGAATGTTAATTCTGGTATCGGTAAAGAAATTTCGTACAAATGTACTAGCCATCCGCTAAAGGTATGTGAGTTTTCGTAATTCTTTTAACTTCAATCAGGTTTAGATGATCAATTCATTGAAATCTGACATGTTTGAGACGAATTTGTAGGAACTAAGTAGCGAAATGGGTAAATTAAGCTTCTTATATGATGCTGAAGTGCCTAAATGGTCCACTGCTGACTTCAAATTTTCGTATTCTGTAAGAACTGAGAACAGAACTCTTTTGTTCTTTTTCGAGAGAAATTTTTCGACCTTGTAAAATCCGCAAAGTGGTTATGCTTATCCTGCTAGAATGCTGTGTTTACAGGTCTCATCTAATGATCTATATGGTGGTGTTCTCTTCCAGTCTCCAACTTTGCACGATTTCGATCAGAGAGCAATGTTCTGCCTCTATCTCTTCCCAGGAAAGAGCCAGAGTATGAAGGTATGTTAATATTCGTCTGCAGCCTGCTCTATCAATGAATAATCTGTTAATTCTGCTTAGTGAATAGAATCGTTGTAAAAATCTAATAACCACGTTACAATTCTTCTTAATTGTTATGAATTGGGCAGGTTTTCCGGAAGGAAGTGATGTTTCTGGTGGATATAAGTGGAAGCGTGAAAGGAGAGATTCTTGAGAATGTGAAAAAAGCACTAATGGCATCACTTAACAAGCTCGACCCGCAAGACTCCTTCAACATAATTGGTTTCAATGGAGGGATTCACATATTCTCATCATCAATGGAGTCGGCATCCAAGGCAGCTATCTTGAAAGCTACTAAGTGGATTGGTGAAAAATTGATCGCGGATGGTGGCACAAACATTTTGCTTCCCCTTAAACAGGTTTGTATGGCTTCTCATGTTTCCTTAAAAACATCTATACAATCTCTGTGGGAAAAACTGATGATTTTTCGTTTTATGCTTAGGCAATGAAGTTGTTGTCGGATAGTAGTGAATCTATTCCTCTCATTTTTCTTATAACTGACGGGGCTGTCGAAGATGAACGACAGATTTGCAATGAAATGAAAGATTATCTTACAAGTACAAGATCGATATCTCCTAGGATTTACACTTTTGGCATTGGTAAGTATTTGATAACATACTGCATTGACATTGTTGAAGTGTTTCTATTGCTTATATCTTCTGCACGAAATTGTTTTCAGGTATATATTGTAATCACTACTTCTTGCAAATGCTAGCGCAAATCGGGAAGGGTCACTACGATTGTGCTTATCATCCGGGTCCGTTCTTACTTTTCGTTTCCTTTTATTCTGTAATATGAGCAGATTTTCACTCCTACACTTTTCATTTGGTGATAGTTAATAAAACATGAAACCTTTTGTTTCGATCACTTGAAGAAGCTTTTTTGCTATTTCTTGGTGACTTACTGATCTTTGCTCTGCCATTCATGTGATAGATTTGTCGTTTTACTGGGATGAAAAACCTTAAATCACCTAAAGATTTACATCTATGATGCTTTTATTTTGTCAGATTACGTCGAGCATAGAATACAAAGACTATTTGATGCTGCTTCATCAGTCACTTTGGTCAATCTAACCTTGGAGATGTTCGAACATCTTGATTCATCACTCGAGGTATATATACCGGTCTTCATAGCAAATATTTTCCATGTTCATCGTGATATTATTCAGCATTCACAAAGATGGCTTCTCTATCATCTTGTCCTGTTCGATCTCTCTCGTTATGTTGCTGATGTATCTTATTATCTATGTTCTTTGCAGTTGTTTCCGTCTCATATTCCAGATCTCTTTTCTGGAAGTCCCTTGATTGTTTCAGGCAGATACGCTGGAAACTTTCCTGACTCCATTGAGGTTAGGGGCAACAAGGCAGATATGAGCAATTTCGTGATAGACTTAAAAGCACAGAAGGCCAAGGATATACTTCTTGATAGAGTAATCTCTCTTGGAAATCATAATTGACCGGTAGAAAATTGCGTGCAGATGTACATTTCTTTTCGCTGATTACTTTTTTTTGCTCGGCAGATATTTGCGAGGAGACAAATCGATATACTCACAGCTCAGGCATGGTTATTCGAAAGTAAAGAGCTCGAAGAGAAGGTTTGCTGCCTATCTCGGGCTAAACTAACTTCTATATATAATTGAGTTAATATCTTGGTTTCGACTGTGATTATAACTCTTCGATGATGTTCTTTCATAGGTTTCAAAAATGAGTATTCAAACCGGGGTTCCATCTGAGTATACACGCATGATTTTACTTCATAGTAGCCAGAAAGCACCTGAACCAGTTTTTATACAGGAGGTATGCATATTCCCTATGATCTCTAGAAACATTGCGAGCTTTACTTTCAATATAGAAATTTCGCCTTTTGCTTTCCTCTTTTCAGTCCATTTCAGTGATTGATACTGTTAGAATACTTAAATACTATTGTCGGACTCTTTCTTATCAATTTAAAGCTTTTTGGCCTGATGGTTACTGATATGGTATTAGTCTGGTTGTCCTGTATTAGTCCTGGGGTTCGAGCCCCTACGTAATTATTTGAATTTGTTGTGTCTGATAGCTGTCTATGAAAAAACAACCAGGTATTCAACAAAATCAACCTACAGAAGAGGGCAGATTCCAGCACCACCTCAAGTTTCATTTACCTGGGAAGCCTAGGAGTAGGCTTTGGAAACTTGAAAGCGACAATGGAGAACATTATTCCAGCAGCGGAGGACGCAAAGTTATCATCAGAGGCAGCTGAAATCCTGGTCAAGGCTGCTTCGAATTGCTGCGGTAGGCTGCTCAACCGGTGCTGCTGCATGTGCTTCATCCAAACCTGTTCGCACGTGAACAACCAGTGCACCATTGTCTTATCGCAGATCTGTGCTGCCCTCGCTTGTTTTGAGTGCATTAGTTGCTGTTATGAGCTTTGTGAATGCTAGCTTTTAAAACAAGTTCAAAAACAACTGATTGAAAACAGACCACGTACCATTGTTGATTGTTGTATATGTATATATTATATATACATACATATCTATATGTTTTCTAATACAAAATGCCTTTGGCAGTTGCAGGAGGCCTCTCTCATTGATTTTTAAACCATTGATCTCTCAAACGACGATGCCACGTGATAAATTTTGTTACATGACTTGATCGTAATAGTAGATAAGCATTATCGATGTATCCAAGATTTCCTTCCAAGTAAATTTACAATAGAGGCGTGTTTACTAATCGGAAATTCTTATGAGATAAGGAGAACTTAATTCTTAATTTATCATTACCGTGTTTACTAAAAACGTTTAGGGATTAAGAAGTTAGGTGGACTCCACATAGAAAACGAGAATTAAATTCTTACTGGAATTGGAATTTAATTTTCCCCTCCCATCCAAGGAACTAAAGTAAGGTCCCTTTCTTGATTTGATTTGATTTTTTTTTTTTTTTTTTTTTTTTTTTTTTAAGTCTTAATTCTCTTTCTAATGGAACTTAATTCCTTTTAATTAGCATTCCCGATTAAAATAAATGTTTAATACTTAGATACCTTGAAATACATCATGCATCTATCTTCCATATGACAAACTTGACAAGTGACAAGCATGGGCGGAGGTAATAGTAAGTTTGACCGGGCTACAACCCGGTCTAGAATTTTGAAAAAAAAATTTATATATTTAAAATAAATAAATTACACATTTAATAATAAGTCTTAACTTCTAATTAGTCTATTAGTCCATCATAAAACTCAGTTGACAACTAATTAATTTAGCACAAGTTCACAATAAAACAAATAAATCATCAATAAGAACACTTTAGTATTGATGAGATGAGATTGGTCCGGTGGTAAAACCCCTCACATTTACACCACGAGGTTATGGGTTCAAGTCCATCCCTTAAAAAAAAACCCGAATAGAACTCAACAATAATTTATAATTTTTATTTATTTAATTTCCCTATCTTTTTATTTGATTTTAGTTGTATATGTAATAACATATACATTTTGAAGGGTAAGGTTCACATCATCATCTAATTTACTTAAAATGATTTTGACTAACTATTTAGTTTAGCCATCCCTGACTCAAAATTCTGGTTACGCCACTAGTGACAAGACAAGAAAAAGTTGGTTTGGTACGAGTGTATGACCCTCGTACCCACACTAAGGGCATGTTTGACACACCGGACTATATTGTATTTTATTAGATTAAATTTAGATTGTATTATTCTTTACAATTCTTTATTTGGTGATATTTTGTATTAGAGTATATTAAGTTATACAATGTTTATATGTGAATTTTATTTTTGAATATTTTGTTAACTAATAAAATTTATATCTTTTCAAAAAAAAAAATGACATTATAAAAATATATTTCTTGTATTATATTTTTTAATATATAAATTAATATTATTTTCAAAAAAAAATATAATTAATTTATTAATATTTTTATTAAATAAATTATTATTCACGTAACCAATTTCATTTGGCAAATTAAAATGTATTATTATTATTAAAAGTTACTATCAATATTATTATTATTACTAAATTAATTATATATTATATATTATTATTTTTATTAAATTTATTATTATCATTATTATTATTATTAAAATTTACTATTATTATTAAAATTTATTATTTTTATTAATATAATAATAATAATAATTAAAATTTACCATTATTATTATTATTATAAATTATTATATATTATTATTATTATTATTAAAATTTTCTATTTTTATTATGATTATTATGATTATTAAAATTTATTACTATTATTATTATTGTTGTTATTACAAATTATTATTTTTATTAATATTATGATTATTAAAATTTATTATGAAATTTCATTATTATTCTTATTATTTCTCACCCTATCGTATTAGCGTAATAGTAATACCATTTCTCAACTATGTATTAGCTAATACAAGATCAATTAAAATATATTAGCTAATATAATGCCATGTACGGTGAAATACAAGCTAAACAGTGTAATGTATTATTATAATATATTTTAAACTCATAATACTATACAATACAGCCTACCAAACATACCCTAACAAGTTATGAGTTTGAGTCATGTCTCCCTCCCAAACCCCGAAATATTGTAATATTTAAAGGAAAAAAAAAAAACTTGACTCGTAACAAAATCTACGTGCTCCCCGCTGCACCACCCTAGTTCAGTAGCTCTTATGGCAAATTGGCAATCAAGATGTATATTGATTTTTTTTTTTGTTCTTTTTACAATATCTATTTATCCAGGATCAAGTATTTTTTTTTAAAACTTTCACTATTAGTAGGATTCGAACCGTTGGTCTAGGAGTTATTTACCCAAATCTCAATCATGTCTGTCTATCTACCAGCTGAGTTGAGCACTAAAGTTTAGACAAATAATAACATTAATAGTATCATTGACACGATTTGTAATCTAGAGAGATGTACCCAACATCATCTAACGATCGATTTCGTCCACAAACATACGCAACTTTAAAATCTGCCACCTCAACATGTCCGTCGTCTCACAGGCCGGCCTACCGTTGGCCAAAGGCCACAGCCCGACCTGTGAGGTCTGCAGCCCCACTCTTGCGGCCAGGCTTGGCCTGCTTGATGCCTTGATATGTAGGCCTTGACTTGGCCTGATTTTGAGTCGGCCTATGTGGATTCAGAGATATTTACCAACTTTTCAAGGGATTCAGATTTCAGATGAAATGGGCCTATGTGGATATTACCAAATTATGAAAGGGATTCATAATTTATAACTTGTTGAGAATTCCCTTCAATATTCCCCAGTGCACAGTTTCTGTTCTGGGTTGGGCCAAATGATGAAGCAATTGGATTTCCGTTCTTGATATTTGGAAAGAATATATGTATATATAGATTCAGTATTTTTTTTTATTAAAACTTATTATTATTATTATTATTATTATTATTATTATGATTATTAAAATTTATCATTATTATTAAAATTTATTACTATTATTATTATTACAATTTATTATTTTTATTAATATTATGTTATTAAAATTTATTATGAAATTTCATTATTATTCTTATTATCTCTCTCCCAATTGTATTAGCTATTACCACATTTCCACTATGTATCAGCTAATACAACAATCATTTTATATTAGACAAATTAAAATGTATTAGCCAATACAATACCATGTACGGTGTAAAACAAACCAAACATTATACTGTATTATTCTAATACATTTTAAACTCTTAATATTATATACAATACAACCTACTGAACATGTCATAAGAGGTTGTGAGAATGTGAGTTAGAGTCATTTCCCTTCTAAACCCTGAAATATTATAATATTAAAAAAATAATAAAAAATACTTGACATGTGACAAAATCTACGTGCTCCCCGCTGCACCACCCTAGTTCTTAGGCTCACCCCCCTTCAAGGAGGGTGAACATTACCCCCCTCCCAAAATGGATGACACGTGTCTAGGGAGGGATAAATTTGTCCCAAGAGATGACAATGTTTGGACAAATTTACCTTCTCCATGGACATATGTCATCTATTTAAAACGGTGGTAATACTCACCCCTTGAAGGGGGGGTGAGCAAAAGCAATCAGGATGTTTATTGATTGAAAACCAATCAGTTCAATTAATGGAAGTTGAAATATTAATTTTTTTGTTCAGTTGAGCACTAAAGTTTAGAGACATAATATCATTGACATGATTTGCAATCTAGAGAGATGTACCCAACATCATCAAACGATCGATTTCGTCCACAACTTTAAAATCTGCCACCTCAATCTCACAGACGTCTAATATAAGAGCATCTTCAATACAATGCCAAATATCTGTGTCAATGCTAAAATTTAGCATAGGGTGTAAAAATCATCCTCCAATGCAGTGCCAAATGATGTGCCGAATTTGGCACAACAATAAATACTCCTTTTTTAATTACAAAAATATCATTATATATATTTTTAAAATGAAAGAATGAATGCATTAATGGAACTTTATATTAGAGAATAAAAAGAAATAATTAATGCATTAATGGTAGATGTTTACTTTTATAAATTTAATTAATAAAATAATAAAAATAGCATTTTATATAGGATTGTGCATTGGAACACAATGGTAAATTGATGTGTCAAATATAACATTGTACTCTTTTTTGTACTAAATTTGGCATTGGCATTGGCATTGGAGATGGTTTAATCTGTTGACATAATTGGTTATGTTATACTATTGAAAATTACTTAGAGCTGTTTTATTTATTTATTTATTTATTATTATTATTTTTTTTATCTAAAGTCTTATAAGACCTTAATTTATTAGACATATGGATAAGTTTAATAAATTAAGATACTATGATATGTTTATTTATTTATTTATTTTTTTCATTTTGGATGACTTATTACAAATATAAAATCGATTAGGTTGTGTTAGAGTTTCTTCAAAATTGAGAATTTTCGGAAAAATGATTTTTATGATTTTATTATGTGTGAATAAAATTATAAATGTATAAATTGTTATAGGACATTTATGGAAATTTACTAAAAAACTCTACTGTATCACTTTTTGAATAAGATAAAAGTAAAAAAAAAATCATTTTTTCTAAAAGAAATATATATCTTAAAATAAAATATAAGTTGGAAAAACAAACAAACTGATTTATCTTGATTTAAGATATAAGAGGCAAAAAGTCTTATAGTGAAAAAAACAAATAACCCCTAAGTAATTTTCAATAGTATAACATAACCAATTATGTCAACAGATTATATTAGACGTTTGTGAGATTGAGGTGGCAAATTTTAAGGTTGTGGACGAAATCGATCGTTTGATGATGTTGGGTACATCTTTCTAGATTGTCACCCTAGACACGTGTCATTCATTTGGGAGGGGGTAATGCTCACCCCCCACCCACCCACCCCCCCATGTTCAGTTGAGCACTAAAGTTTAGAGACATAATATCATTGACATGATTTGCAATTTAGAGAGATGTACCCAACATCATCAAATGATCGATTTCGTCCACAACTTTAAAATTTGCCACCATAATCTCACAGACGTCTAATATAATCTGTTTACATAATTGGTTATGTTATACTATTGAAAATTACTTAGGAGCTGTTTTTTTTTTTTTTTTTTTAATCTAAAGTCTTATAAGACCTTAATTTATTAGACATATGTATAAGTCTAATAAATTAAGATACCATAATATGTTTATTTTTGTCATTTTGGATGATTTATTACAAATATAAAATCGATTAGGTTGTGTTAGAGTTTCTTCAAAATTGAGAATTTTCGGAAAAATGATTTTTATGATTTTATTATGTGCGGATAAAATTATAAATGTATGAATTGTTATAGGACATTTATGAAAATTACTAAAAAACTCTACTGTATCACATTTTAAATAAGATAAAAGTAAAAATATTTCACTTTTTCTAAAAGACATATATATTTTAAAATAAAATATAAGTTTGAAAAATAAACAAACTGATTTATCTTAATTTAAGATATAAGAGACAAAAAGTCTTATAGTGAAAAAAACAAACAGCTAGCAAGTAATTTTCAATAGTATAACGTCACCAATTATGTCAGCAGATTTTATTAGACGTATGTGAGATTGAGGTGACAGATTTTAAAGTTGGGTACGAAATCGATCGTTTTATAATATTGGCTACATCTTTTTAGGTTGTTACTCTAGACATGTGTCACTCATTTGGAAGGGGGTAATGCCCCGCCTAGGCGGTAATGGCGGCCCCCCCCTCCCCCGGTCCGACAATTATTGCAGTTGTTGCCGGATTTTTTCCGTCCCACAATTATTGCAGATGTTGACGGATTTTTTGTTGTTGTTTTGTTATTGTCAAACTTTCATCAATTTAAACCAATAATTGCATGAGCTTTGAATGACTACAACTGTTCCATCAACATCTGTCTCCGAGAGAAAACTACCCTGCACCTCATGCATGTTGCATCTCCCACCATGATTTGGCCAGACGGTAAATTTCAACAAATATTGCCACATGTTGAGTTCATGGTGAGAGATGCACCCTGCATCACGAAGCATACAAGGATTTTTTTTTTCTTTCCTGTCTGGCTCCTTTTCATTCATTTCACAAAATTGGCATTGATAGATCAGGAATTTCATTAAGGGGGTGCGCCATTAAATATATATATATTTTTTACAATTTAAAGTGCATTAATTAATCGAAAATGAAATATCACTAGTTTACAAGGGGTATACCCAGGTCAATCAAAAAACTTGTCTAAACAAAAAGCTTGAACATATAGATTCATATAATTTTTCAAACATAGTTACAACTGGGTGGTTTCATCTTTTGAAAATGTTGTCATTATCAATGTCATTAGATATGCCATTTTCTAAATAAACAACCAAATTATCATTCGTCCATTAATCTCTCATTTTTTATAATATTCATAGCTGAAAATGGTATCTCAAAAGTAGCCATAATAACCGATAGAATCAATGTTAATGTCAAAAGCAAAAGTAAACCAACGGAAATACCTTGTCTTTCTTATGAGCAACCATTATTTTTGTGCAAGTCACGAACCCAACTTTTGAGCATCAAATTTTATTATTTTATTCTAACTCTGTTACAATAGAAGCCTATTTTTTATGCATCACATAATAAATGATTCATTAACACTTGTGAAGGTTTCAAGCAATTATGTTATAATACATAATGACTAATGAGTAGTTTAATATGAGTAAATATTACATTTTTCGACTTTTCATTTTAAACTTTTACATATCACATTCCTAATCTTTCATGGCTCACAACCTTCTAGTAACAAACATTTCTATTATATAATTTACCAAATGCCAATAGACCAAACACATGAGTTTTAAAATTTTATTATATTCAATTACATAATAGAAAATAAAAGGGAAATAAACGATGAAAGAGAAAAAATGAATTAGGATCAATGGATTACCATTTACTTGTAAATAGAATATGTAAAACATTCCAAATTTACGATTGATCTTTGATTTTAGAATAAAAACTCCAATTTGTTTTTACGTTAATTTGGGTTACAAAGGTAGATGAGCGAGTGTTTGAATATTTATTTTTATTTTAACTTAAATTTGAGAGAAAAAGTAAAGTGGAGAATTTATTGGGCGCAGAAGGAGGGGAGGAAGAGTGAGAAAGAGTAAAGTGAGAATTGTGAGCTTTTAATGTTTTTATTGTGTGGGTCTCCTACTCTCCTTATTTGATTTTGTAGCTGTTTAATTTTAATAGTTTTTTTAATACATTTTTTAAAGAGAAATTATCATTCCCCTCGAGGTTTGTCATATTAAATAAACTGATTCCTCTAATTTTAATAATGGTCGGTCTATCATTCGAAACCCAAAATATTGGTCATTTTACCCATTTTATCAAGTTTTTCATCAAAAATCCCTTTGACCGTTAATTAAAAAATTAAAACGCCTCCATCAAGAATTGAAGCTTTGACCTTGTGGATAAAAGACACAAACTCTAACCAACTTGCTACTTCAATTAATTGTTAAATGATTGTTGATATGTATATATAGTTATATAATTTGTTTAAAATAATTTAAACATGTTTATATAATTTAAAATAAACTCATATATATATAATTTTTAGGGATGGCAATTAAACCCGAACCCATGGGACCCACCCGAACCCAACCCGCTTAAAGAGGGTTTGGATTGGGATAAGTGTATCCGTGGGCGGGTTTGGGTTTGAAAATTGTACCCGTCACGGGTTCGGGTTCGGGTATGGATTTGGAAAAAAATCCATACCCAAACCCGTGTACCCGCGAACAATAAAAATTATATAATATTTTATTATTTAAAATGTTATAAATTTAAGCTACAATAAAAACTTTTTAATTATATAGAGAATAAAATGTAAACATTTCAATATATTAAGTGTTTTTATTTTTTAAAATTATAATATTTCATATTTTAAATAATATAGAAATAATTTTTAAAAAAAAAAAAATTGGCGGGTTCGCGGGTTCACGGGTTTTACCCGTGGACCAGCTTGTTTCACGGGTTCGTGGGCGGGTTTGGGTGTCCTCCAAACCCGCGGGTAAAACCCGAACCCGAACCCATTTATTTTCGCGGGTTCGTGGGCGGGTTTGGTAGACACAAAGCTTCGCGGGTTTGGGTTTGGATTTTGCCAAACCCGCCCGAACCCGCCCCATTGCCATTCCTAATAATTTTAAATAAACTTATATATATAATTTAAAATGAAGTCATATTTAATAATAATATATAAAAATAGAATTATGAAAAAGAAAAAAGAAAATAAGAAAACTAAAGGAAAAAAAATCAAAAAAAGGAAATTTATTATTATTATTATTATTATTATTTTGTTTTTAATTTTTTCCCTTTTCAATTTATGGGCTTTGATTTTCTGGGGTTTTTTAAATTAAATTGAAATAATATATTTTTTGAAAAAAAAAAGATAGAAATTTACGGGCTTTGATTTTTTGGATTTTATGGGTTTCTTTTTGTTTTCATATTTCCTTTTTCTCTTTCATAAATATGTTTTTATATATTATTATTAAATATGAATTTATTTTAAATTATATAAACAAATTTAAATTATTTTAAACAAATTATATAACTATATATACATTTAAATCAAGAAACCTTTAACAATGAGTTGGAGTAGCAAGTTGGTTAGAGTTTGTGTATTTTCTCCACAAGGTTAAAGGTTCAATTCTTGATGGAGACGTTTTGATATTTTAATTAACGGTCAAAGGGATTTTGGATGGAGAACTTGACAGAAGGGGTAAAATGACCAATATTTTAGATTTCAGGGGGTTGACTGGCCATTATATATTGAAACTAGACGGACCAGTTTATCTAATATGGCAAACCTTAGGGGGAAAATGTTAATTTCCCTTTTTTTTAATTGTTTGAAAGTTGAAACTTGAAACCATAGTTCCATTCTTTGGTCAAGTCTTCTGTCTTCCAAAGTTCCATAGGAACATTTTAAATGGATAAAAAAACCTTTACAATTTCAAATTGCGTCCGTCAAATAATAAATGGCATATATAAATACGAATTACATCTTACAATCATATTCCACAAACCGTTTGATAGCTCCAAGATATAAAGTAAGATTATCCCCAACAAGGCTCCCTATTTTTTTCCTTATATTTAGGGAGCCAGTTGTATTTTTTACTAATAGAAAGCCATATAAGGAGTGAATACTCCAACAATAGACCTGACAAGGTTCCGGTTTGAACCGTGGAACCGAACTGAAACCGAACCGTAAAAATCAGAACCAAAATCGGATTTTTCGGTTCCGATTCCGGTTCCAGTTATCACAGAACCGACCGGTTCGAGCCGAAATGGAACCGACGGTTTATGTTTTATTTTATTTTATTATATATATAAATCCTAAATTCCTAAATCCTAAACCCTAAACCTAATCCCTAATTTCTGATCTCTCTCTCTTTCTTCGATTCTTCTTTAATTCTTCTTCGATTCTTCTTTAATTCTTCTTTTTTAGTTCTTCTTCTTCAGCTTCTTCATCTCTTCTTCTTCTTCATCTCTTCTTCTTCTTCTTCTTCTTCTTCTTCTTCTTCTTCTTCTTCTTCTTCTTCAATTCGATATTTTCTTCTTCAATTCTAATGTTTTTCTTTGATTCACGAAGTTGATTTGGTGGTGCCGTGGTGGTTTGGCTGTTTGGGGTCGATTTTGGGGGTGGTTTGGGGGTGATTTGTGTTTGATTTTGTAGTTGATTTTAGATTTGTGAGAGAAAAACGAGAGCCTTGCCTTGGATTGATGCCTGATCTCTTCTGATATGATCTTGGTTTTAACAAAAAAAATTAAAAAATAATAATAAGGTTCAGAACCGTCGGTTCCGTCGAAACCGAAATCGGAACCGTGTCAGGTAGGGATGGAAACGGGGTGGGTCGGGGAATGCTTTACCATCACCATCCCCGCCTCCCAAAACCATCCCCATCCCCATCCCCGTCCCCGCATTAAGAGAAGCGGGGTCGGGGGCGGAGATTCCTTGTTGGAGGGGCCTTCCCCATACCCGCCCCATTCTCCGTTTAATATAATTATATATTTAAAAATTACAACTTAAAAAAAAAAGTATAAATTCAGTTATATATTATAAATATATATAATATATATATTGACAAATGTGGTGTCAAAATATCCAGTTATATATTGACAAACATGGTGTCAATATATATCTATATATATATAATATATAAATTCAGTTATAAATATAATATATATATATTCAGTTATATATTCCAACAAATCACAACCTGGCCAAACGTGGTGTCAATATATATAAATGATTAAAAAAATCTGAATATTATATATTATATATTATATATTTATGTATATATAATATACATCGGGGCGGGGATGGGGCGGGGAATGCTTCCTCCGTCCCTGCCCCGCTTCAACTTCGGGGATAAGACTTTGTCCCCATCCCCGTCCCCGAATATTATCCTCCATCCCCGCCCCGTTCGGGGCGGAGCCCCGCGAAGAATATTGCTATCTCTAGTGTCAGGTCTATCCAACAAGTTTCTCTAAAAATGGTTCTCTATTATTATTTATTTATTTTTAAATAAACAAATTATTATTTTTTAATAAATTTAAAATATTATTATTTACAATTAACGGTCATATATTTAACAGCTATTTAAAAAATTATTATTTTTAAAATTTTTTTTTTTAAAAAAAATGAATTTAGCATGCAATGGCTAGCCATTAGAAACAATAAAATGTAGGTAAATAGATGAATTATTTGGGTTTAAATAAAAAGAATTTGGGTTAAATAAAAAATAGGGAGGATGAATTTGGACCATTGGATATGAATGATGTGAACTCATTATGACCACTCATCTCATTTGAGGAGTGATAAAAAAAAAATAGGGAGAATGTCTTCCCTTCCTATATTGAGGAGCCTTTGGCCAGAATTAATTTTAGAGAGTGGGATAGGGAGCTTATTGGAACACATTCTGGTTCATCCTCCCTAAATATAGTCAAGGAGGTTCTAAAATCCGGCCTATTGGGGATGCTCTAATACTCTAGATGTACAGTACTCTAATTATAAAATATAATTCTCTGATGGATTTCCTTGACGCCAAAGAAAAATTTCAGGTATACACATGTATTTCTTTGATGACCACTTCATCTTCTATTCTCTTTTCTTCACTTTCTTCATGTAATGGACTAGCTAGCATTTGTTTGAAATGAATCATGATATTATTAAAAGTTGTAAGTGCTATAAAAATAAAGGAGCATATATAAATATGGAACTAATCCATGTATATATATATAAATTTGTAAGGTGTTTCTATCATTAGCCAATCTTTTTTATTTTTATTTTAATGTTTAATTATAACGTTACAATATAATGGTTCTGACCATCAAGATAAGAGATATATATATATATATATTAATTGATTCATTATATTGATGATGTACACATGTAGGTGGCATTTCAAGGAAATATGAGGGTGAAGCAAGTGATAGTAAACATGCCACACAAGTTGAATGCTCTCGCTTATGAAATGGTACTACTTTTGATCTCTCTCTCTCTCTCTCTCTCTATACATATATATATTAATTGATTCATTATATGGATAGATGTACACATATATGTAGGTGGCATTTCAAGGAAATTCAAGGGTGAAGGAAGTGATATTAAACAGGCCACACAAGTTGAATGCTCTCACTTATGAAATGGTACTACTTTTGATCTCTCTCTCTCTCTCTATATATATATTAATTGATTCATTATATGGATAGATGATGTACACATATATGTAGGTGGCATTTCAAGGAAATTCAAGGGTGAAAGAAGTGATATTAAACAGGCTACACAAGTTGAATGCTCTCACTTATGAAATGGTACTACTTCTGATCTCTCTCTCTCTCTCTATATATAAATTGATTCATTATATGGATGATGTACACATGTAGGTGGCATTTCAAGGAAATTCGAGGGTGAAGAAAGTGATATTAAACAGGCCATACAAGTTGAACGCTCTCACCTATGAAATGGTGCTACTTCTGATCTCTCTCTCTCTATATATATATATATTAATTGATTCATTATATGGATGATGTACACATGTAGGTGGCATTTCAAGGAAGTTCGAGGGTGAAGAAAGTGATATTAAACAGGCTACACAAGTTGAATGCTCTCACTTATGAAATGGTATTACTTCTGATCTCCCCCACCCCCCTCTCTCTCTCTATATATATATTAATTGATTCATTAAATGGATGATGTACACATGTAGGTGGCATTTCAAGGAAATTTGAGGGTGAAGAAAGTGATATTAAACAGGCCACACAAGTTGAATGCTCTCACTTATGAAATGGTACTACTTCTGATTGATTCATTATATGGATGATGTACACATGTAGGTGACATTTCAAGGAAATTTGAGGAAATTTGAGGGTGAAGAAAGTGATACTAAACAGGCCACACAAGTTGAATGCTCTCACTTATGAAATGGTACTACTTCTAATCTCTCTCTCTCTCTTTCTCTCTCTCTCTCTCTCTATATATATATATTAATTGATTCATTATATGGATAGATGATGTACACATATATGTAGGTGGCATTTCAAGGAAATTCAAGGGTGAAGGAAGTGATATTAAACAGGCCACACAAGTTGAATGCTCTCATTTATGAAATGGTACTACTTTTGATCTCTCTCTCTCTCTCTATATTAATTGATTCATTATATGGATAGATGATGTACACATATATGTAGGTGGCATTTCAAGGAAATTCAAGGGTGAAGGAAGTGATATTAAACAGGCCACACAAGTTGAATGCTCTCACTTATGAAGTGGTATTACTTCTGATCTCTCTCTCTCTCTCTCTCTCTCTCTCTCTCTATATATATATTAATTGATTCATTATATGGATGATGTACACATGTAGGTGGCATTTCAAGGAAATTCGAGGGTGAAAAAAGTGATATTTTAAACAGGCCATACAATTTGAATGCTCTCACCTAATTTTTTTTTTTTTTTGAACAGCTGGAATATAATAAAGGCCATAAAAAAGGCCAAGCAAGGAACAACCAAAACAACAGGCACTCACAAGCCAAAAACAGAGGCCACTAGCCGCAAACCAAAGGCAACAGACCAGAACAAAAAGAAAAAAAAAACAAATATCACCAGGAAAGAAGACGAGAACACGAACATCAACAATGGGCCAAAAACACAAAATAGAAAAATCTATCTTTCAAATATCACCCTATACAGTCCTATCCAAAAAATCACCTGAACCCTTTTTAGTGAGCCCATCGGCGAAAGAGATAGTCAACCTCGAGCTGTACTTGACCACATACCCAGGATTAAGCAACAAAATGTTCCTTATATCATAAATCAAGTTCATATGAATAAAGCTACCAACACCATCATCATTATTCACCCATTAGACGACAACTTTTGAATTGCTAGAGAACTCGATATCTCTTCCAAAAAGAGAGGCTTTCGTGATACGTAACTCACACGCTCTATGAATCGCCATAACCTCCACAGTATTAGAATCTTGACAGCTAGCCCACCGGAGAGGAGAAAAAACAAAGAATTTTCCTTCTGGAATCTCTTAGAACTCCTCCAATACCAGCTGGCCCTAGATTGCCTCTGGAGGAACCATCAATATTAAATTTTAGCCCATCAATGAGCGGAGGAGACCAGACATCCTTGCAAATGATCTTGGATTTTAGGGGGTCGATACAACGATTTTTAATGTCCAGCATTAAAAGGGTAATCGGTTCTGAAGAGCCTTTGCTGAAGTACTTAAACCACCAAGCAACATGGAAAATAACCATATCAAGAACCTTTTCGAACTCAAACTCTTGGCCCTTAAAAATCAGATTGTTCTAGGATTCCCAAATGGTCCATACCACAGCTTGAAAGATGGTAATCCATGCCCTTTTACCAGAGGAGGCAGGGCACATACTGATCCAACCTTCAGACCATTCTTTTAAGCTTCTATTTGGGCAACATAAAATCCCCCATTTACTACAGCATGTCATCCACAACTTCTAAATCCAGTGGCAGTGAATGAAGAGATGGTATATAGTTTCATTATCACCTTTGCAAAATGGACACTTCAACAACTGGACCTGAGGGACCCCAATACGATGAAGAACATCTCTAACCAAGATACGCTCTCTACTTTTTTTTTTTTTTTTTTTTTTTTTTTTGGGGGGGGGGGGGGGGGGGGGGGGGTGGTGTGTGGTGTAGTAAACATTCCACAGTAAGTTAGTAAGAGAACTGATGCCAACCGAGATCCCCTCCAAACAAGAGCGAAAAGAAACAACTTAAAACTTACCATTCCAATTATGTGCCCAAACCACAGTGTCCAAAATTTTGGAACAAATTGTTACGTTATCTAAGGCAGCTAAAAAACAAGACCATTGGTTCTGTTCCCAATCAAAGAGATCCTTTCGGAGCTCAACTTGCCAATCTTAAACATGATCATTCCAGCGGCCAAAAAATTAAACTTGACTAGAATTCGTCTTGGCTAAGGCGAATATTCTCGGAAAAGCCACTCTAAGAGGAGTATCTCCCCATAGGATATCAGACCAGAAATCTGCTCTATCACCGCAGCCAATGACTACCTTCATCCCATCTTTTAGAACCGACTTCGGAGGAGAGCCACACATTAAGATCGATGTTACTGCCTTGATAAAATGGAAGGCGTTATGATGGATGTTCCAATCCCAAAGAAGCCTTTTTCTATCCAGGCCATACTTGTTACAAACCACAATTTTCCATAATGAAGAAATCTCACACTCAAACTTCCAAACCCACTTAGCTAGGAGAGCTCTATTTTTGTCCAAAATGTGACCAACACCAAGCCCCCCTTTATCCTTACTTCTACAAATTGAATCCCAATCCACTGAGTGAATTTTTCTCTTTTCAATCCCGTCTCCCTAGAAAAAGTCACGTTGCATCTTTTCAATCTTTTTGGCAACACCGCACAGAATCTTGAAAACCGACATGTAATAAGAATCTCCTTTTCCAAGGGGCTAAGTGGGTCTCAATCTTGTGAAGCACTGGATTCCAAAGAGACTTCGAGGTCGGATTAGCTCCTAAAGGCAAACCAAGGTACAAAATAGGAAGATTCACTTTCTTACACCTAAATGAACTCGCCCAATCAATAGAACCATCATCTCTTTTTCCAACTTTCACTATACAGGACTTGTGAAAATTAATCTTAAGCCCCGACACTGCTTCAAAGCAATGAAGGATTCTTCTAGATGTCGAGAGAGAATCCAAGTTAGGATCTAAAAACATCATGAAATGGTACTACTTTTGATCTCTCTCTCTCTCTCTCTATATATATTAATTGATTCAATATATGGATGATGTACACATGTAGGTGGCATTTCAAGGAAATTCTAGGGTGAAGAAAATGATATTAAACAGGCCACACAAGTTGAATGCTCTCACTTATGAAATGGTACTACTTCTTATCTCTCTCTCTCTCTCTCTCTCTATATATATTAATTGATTCATTATATGCATGATGTACACATGTAGGTGGCATTTCTAGGAAATTCGAGGGTGAAGAAAGTGATATTAAACAGACCACACAAGTTGAATGCTCTCACTTATGAAATGGTACTACTTCTGATCTCTCTCTCTCTCTCTCTCTCTCTCTCTCTCTCTCTCCCTATATATATTAATTGATTCCTTATATGTATGATGTACACATGTAGGTGGCATTAATTCAAGGAAATTCGAGGGTGAAGAACGTGATATTAAACAGGCCACACAAGTTGAATGCTTTTGATCTCTCTCTCTCTCTATATATATATATATTTATATTAATTGATTCATTATATGGATGATGTACATATGTAGGTGGCATTTCAAGGAAATTTGAGGGTGAAGAAAGTAATATTAAACATGCCACACAAGTTGAATGCTCTCACTTATGAAATGGTACTTTTGATCTCTCTCTCTCTCTCTCTCTCTCTCTCTCTCTATATATATATATTATATTTTAGTCTTTAAAACTTTTTTTCTTATCTATGGTTTTATATTAAAAACACTCCGCGTTTATGAAGCAAAATGTTAATATAATTTGATATGAATTTTTTTTATTGTTTTTTTTTTTGTTCGATCTTGTTGAAATATTACAATAATTTGGGACTATATATAGCAAATCCCATATATATATTTTTATTTTTATTAATAAAACTTTAATAACAATATATAAATAGAAGCTAGCTAGATTTGAAGTGAAGATCTCTTGTATGATAAGAAACTTTTATCATCAATAGATGTTAGCTAATCTCCACAATCCCATATATATAGGACTTATTGTCTAGTGCAAACCACCTTATGTAACTCATCCACACCATAATGAAATCTTGATGAAATTTTATGAATTTTGATAGATTTTTTGTATGGATGTTAAGATCAATAAGATATGGTAGGGCAATGACGAAATCTTGATGAAATTTTATGAATTTCGATGAGAGATGTTAAGATCAATGAGAAATGGTTAGGAAATGTATTTAAAAAAAAAAAATTCAGATTTTTCTTTCCATTTTTTCTATGTTTTTCCATTTTTTTAAAATGTTTTAACTTAAAAAATTTAGAAAAACTAGCTCCCAAACTTGAAATTTTTTGAAATTTTTTCTAGAAGTATATTTCATTTTTTTATCATGCATGCAAAAAATCTCATCAAAATTCATTAAATTTCATCATGGTGTATATAGTTTGGAGTTTGGAATTCTCATATATATATATATATACACACACACACACACATAAGCTGATTAGATACGGGATCTTGCATGTTTACACTGGTGTATAATAATTTTAGAATTCGATTTGCACCGGTGTAAATCGAAATCTCATACGGAAAAACATCCTAATATCTAGCATTTGATAATTTGTGTTTATAAACTCTTGATTTAATTTGTGTTGGCAGCTCTCTCAAATGATGAATAGATTGAAAGTCTATGAGAATGATTCTAAAGTTAGACTGTTGATTTTGAAGGTTAGAATTACATAAATTTACAATTGATCGATAGAGCAATATTTGATATATTCATTATTATCTTATAAATTTAGGAATTAATCTAATTAATTATTACTCACAGGGAACTGGAAGAGCATTTTGTGCTGGGGGAGACGTTGTAGCTTTGTATAATTTTATGACTTCAGGTGACTATATATTACCCCCATAAAACATGGGCGGATCGAGCCATATATAAATATTTGTCCAGAGGGATTATTACATTAAAATAAAATATTTAGGGAGGCAAAAGTCTAATGTATTTAAGGAAAAAGGGAATTAGCAAATAGAGAATGGAAGGGAAGAAAAGTGGATAGTTGATGCAATAAATTCAATGAAATCTTCTACACCAACTGGCCTCAAACTTTTTCTTAGATCGGTAACAAAAAGACTCAATTAATCTTAAGATTTTCTACTTTGTTTGATTTTTTTATTTTTTTATTTTTAGTTTTGACTTAAAGTGAAGTACCGGAAAATACTTACTTCTAATTAATTAATTAATTTGTATGCCAACAAAAAACTTCTTATATTCGAATTAATAAGATCAGGGAAGATTGATGTCAGAATCTTGAAAGATGCTTGCTGTGTGAATATAACGATTAGAAACAACCAAGAAGATAACCCCTGACGAGATGACCAAAAAGCTACAACCCACAAAAGCCTAACCAAAAACAAAGTGGAGCCTCACCAAAAAGGAACAGCACCTGGAAGATCACAGTAAAGATGGACGTGTATCCCGCTGCTCCACCCAAGTTCTTATGGTAATCAATATTTTTATCCATTGACAACCAATCAGTTCAATCCAATACGTTATTATAGAGATATTAAAGTTTAGACACAATGATTACAAATAGTATCATTGATATGATTTCAGTATATCACCAAACGATCGATTTCATCCACAAGCATGTCCAAGCTAGGAAGCACGGATACTTCATTTGGTGGAGGTAACTCGTATCGAACTCGTATCCAGTTCCGATACTTCCCGGATACTTCAGGATACGTATCCGATACACCAAATGGCGTATCCGTTGACTTTTTCACAAGTTTGACTAGAGGATACTTAGAGGATACTTGAGGGATACTTGGAGGATACTTCGAGGATACTTGGGGGATACTTCGAAGATACGTTTGGGGCAATATTATAATTATTTTAGTATAAAACGGGGTTAAATTATAATTTCAAAATTTTAGGGGTTAAAATGAAACTGTAAAGAAATTTTGGCTTAAATTCCATTGACATGGAGAATAACATGATACTTAAGATTACAAACCTTTCACTTGATAAACCAGAGTTAGTTGCCGAATTATTTAGATCATTTAACAACGTGAATAATGATAATGAAGTTAATTAGGAATTTAGTAGCTATTTTATGAGTTTATTTTATGTATTATTTGGATTTTGTAATATACTATAACTTATGTGATGTATGTTTTATTTGGATTTTCAATTTTGTAATATGTTACGACTTAATTTGGATATTGTAATATGTTAAATTGTTATGGCTTAGGTTGTTATGTGACATGTTTTATTTGGATGATTGGATATGAATATGTTTTGATTTTTAAATGAATTATCAAATATCTTTTTATATATTCTTATTTTTTAAAAATATAAATATATATTATTTTAATTGACGTATCCTGCCGTATCCGTATCCTAGTTTTTGGAGATTTACCGTATCCCCGTATCGTGCCGTATCCGTATCCCGTATCCGTATCCGTATCCATGCTTCCTTGTGTCCAAGTGATGCATGACCAGCCACTCTGCCAGCCTTCGTGAATCATTTACATCGCCGTCTGATATGTTTAAGCATAGCTAGGGTCAGTTTGGTATTGCTGTAACTTTTATAATAATCACTGTTAACTGTGCTGAAAAAATAATCAAAAGCAGTATACATATGTTTTAAAAACTATTGTATAGTTCAAAAGCAGTATGTATATGTTTGATAATTTTATTTTAAAAGTGCTGAAATTAGTTACAATAATTAAAATAGACATGATTTTATAATCTTAATTTATTTTATTTTCATTAATTATATAAATTAAATCAATATTTAAGTAGAATATTTAAATTAGAAAAAAAAATCCATAAGAATAATAAAAATATTTTAAAAAGATTTTATAAATCAAATTAGAATCTTTAATTTTAAAATGAAATAAGGAATATAAATAATTTTAATTTAATTTCATAAGGATAATAATGATATTTTAAAAGATTCATTAAATGCTGAAATAAATTATTCTATAATCACTTTCAAAAAGTAACCCCCCACATACTTCTCAAAATCATTGTCAAAACTTGTCAAATTATCAATTAATCACTTTTGGAAGTTTTACCTAACATTATTTTATGTCAAAATTATGAAATAAGCTGGTTTTAACTTTTCTAAAGCAATA
The DNA here is from genome assembly GCA_954870605.1 of Acer campestre. Taxonomy (NCBI): domain Eukaryota; kingdom Viridiplantae; phylum Streptophyta; class Magnoliopsida; order Sapindales; family Sapindaceae; genus Acer; species Acer campestre. The sequence goes on from OX940799.1 coordinate 62,642,868, forward strand.
CCAAACTGGCTCTTAGTCACGTCAGATATAATTGATTATAATAGTGGAAAGTGTTTTGTTTATCATGAATATATACGTATGATTTATTCAAATTATATTATATGACATGAATAATCAATCATCTGAAATACTCATGATTATATGAATTTACGGTAGAGTGATCCGAAACCGAATATATATTTCTAGCATATTGAAGCTTTAATCTAGTGTAATGTGGTTTCATTAACATGTCATGTCACTTGTTGTGTATGGTGTACGTGATTTTAAACCGAATATATATATTTTTAGCATATTGGAGCTTTTTCCGGTGAAATGTTTTACATCAGCGTACCACGGCCCAAGGCTTAAATAAAAGGATTTACCTATCACTTATGTGTATATATATCAAAGCAGAAGAATCTAATGATTCATATTCAATATACTCATAAAAAATCCATCATGTGAACACTACTATATATATATATATATATATATTTGAAGTATAATATTATATAAATTCATGGTTTTTAGGAAGTGGGGTGTTTATAGATATATCATTGTAAACCAATCGGTTCAAGACGATGGAAATTGAGATGTTAATTATTTTTTGTTCAGGCTGATCACTAAAGTTTTGACACAATAATTGATTATAATAGTAAAAACTGTTCGGTGTCATGGTTTTATTCATGAGTCCAAAAATTTAACGGCACCACTCCTTTATTGAGTGTTTTGTGGGCTAGACACAGCAATAATAATTTGTGTCCAAGTATGGCGAGGGATAAAAATAACCCCTACTTTTTCCTTTAATTATTCATCCTCGTTTTTTCTCTGCATATTTCTTTTAAAAACCTCCATTGATTGATCCATGATCAATCGATGGAGGTTTGAAAACAGATTCTTAACTCCAGAGTTGGAAGTCTGAAAAAAAAAATCGAATCTCCATTAATGGTAAAAATTGTTTTGGTGTCATGATTTTATACATCTAATTTATTTAAATTATATTATTTATGATATGAATAATCAATCGTATTAAAAACACATGTCACACGATCACATCTGTATCATACGATTGTGGGTTCGAGTCCTTCCTTTACCCAGAAAAACTCCGGATTTATATAATAGTATAAAACTTTAAAAAAATAAATCAAAACGGATTATATATGTATTTCTAGCACATACTTTAGTAGGCTGATGTGAGAAATTCCTCAACTATGACATCACTGTTGTTATGTCAGCATGCCACAGCATATATTAAAAAAATTATTCTCATCAAGATTTATCTTGAAATTTTCCTGAAAACTTAACAGATCCGCATATATAAATACAGAAGGTTGTCTTACAGTCATATTTCAAAAACCCTTTCCAGGATAGTAATACAAGACTATAATTATATTCTGTTCTCTGATGGATCTCCTTGACAATAGAGAAGTTGTTCAGGTACATATACCTATACATGCATATGTATTTATTTGATAACTTCTCTTTAATTTCTTAATGTAATTGACTAACTGATGTAGCGGAAGGTATATAACGATGAACAATCAAACAATAAATTCTTACTCTTGTTGATTCAAGCATGAATACCAAGAAAAAAGAGTAAAATACAGAGAAACTTATTTCTTCATACAATACGTTCAAATCCAGTCAACGTCAACTATTCTTAGAATATTTATAACTAGCTAAAAATTCCCATTTTTTGTACACCGCATCACTAACAAAATTAATGAAAATTAAAGGTGTTTGAAATATGATATTATTTAAAGTTGAAAGTGCTATTGAAAAAGAAAAAGAAGAAGAAGTGTTTTATATCTAGCTAAACTGTATATATATTTCTGGCCGGATTGTTTTGTTAAAAAAAAAGAAGGCACTGTTTAGCTTTTGTTGTTCTTGCCCCTGTTTTAGCTTTTGCTCTGATTTTGCGTATGTCTTTGTGTTTTGTTTCTCTAGCCTTCCTCTCTGGTTGGTGTTTCCTGCTTTACCCTTATGTGGTTTTAATAATATATGCTGTTCGGAAAAAAAAAAAAAAAGTTTTGTAACATTCTTGAAATTTTTTTCCTAGACCTTCGTGACTAGAGAATTATTATATACTTGTGTATTGATCTATTATATGAATGATGTAGGTAGCATTTCAAGGAAATTCAATGGTGAAGAAAATGATATTAAACAGACCACACAAGTTGAATGCCCTCACTTATGAAATGGTTAACTACCGATCTCTTTCTCTTTATATATTTTAGGCAATTAAACTATTTTATTTTTTCGATTTTCGTATTTTATGTTTCTTTTTTTATGTTTTATAGTAAAAAAAAAAAAAACAACCTTTAACTCTGCATATAAGAATTTAAATGGTAATATAATCTGATATGATTAATATAATGATTGATTGTTTTGGGACCATAGCAAATCCCATTTTGTTTTTTATAAGACAATAATTTTCACAATAATAAATTTTGATGAAGATCTCTTGTATAATATAATATCCACAAAATCCAATATTATATATATATATATAATATAAAATATACATAAATTATCTCAAGATCCTACATGTTTTGTTGTTTTTATTGATCATAGTTTATTGGGTTTCAAGTGTGAGAATCTACACATTTTTTTTATACAAGATGCTAATTTACATCGATGCATAATGAACGATTTTAAATTTGATCTGTATAAATGAAAATCGAAATTTGAAAAGAAAAAACGCACGAAATCTCACACATGATTATTTTGCAATATATATCAACTCTGATTTATTTTGTATTGTTGGCAGCTCTCTCAACTGGTGAACAGATTGAAAGTCTATGAAAATGATTGTAAAGTCAGACTCGTGATTTTGAAGGTTAGAATTATATATATTTATTATTGATGAAGCAATTTATATATATATATATATATATATCTCAACGAATATCGGTTCTAATTTCTTATAAAAGGAAGTAATTTCTGTCTATCTAATATCTACCTGGTGTTAGACAATTTGATTATATTCAGAAAAAAAAAAAAAAAAAAAAACTTTATCAAAAATTGACTCTCTCATCTTTTATCATTAGAGTCTAACCAAATTGTAGTGTTAATCTGGACACTTTGATGGATAATAAGACCTTTTTATTATTTACCTTCATTTTAATAAAATTAAAAATTGAAAAAAGAAAAGAGATAGACGGTGTAAATTCATTCATTAAAAAAATTTCAAAAATTTAAAAAACAATTGATCTCCACCGTCTATCTTTGAGATGGACGGTGGAGATTTTTGAAAATGCTTTTAAAAAGGAGAAAGTTCAGATTGGTGATTCCACTTTTTTTTCAAATTTTTATTAAATCTCCTCTTATATAAATTAATTTTAAAATTTTAAAATTTTAAAAATTTTCAATTTTTTAATTGAATGAATCTCCACCATCTATATCTATGTGATGTATGGTTAGAGATCTATTTTTTTTTTTCAAAAAATAAAAAATTAATGGATCTCAACCATCCATTTAGAGACTGATGGTAGAGATTTATAACTATTTTCTTTTTCATTATCATTGATACTTTTTTTCTTAAATTACTATTTTTTAATTATAGGTGTCAGGAATAGTTTTGTCTTTTTAGAATTTTGAAAAAGTCGGCGATTAAATATAGGGGAATGCTATCTACCTTTCCCATTTACCTTTCCCATTTGCCTTTCCCACTCTTCACTTGACACATATACACTCTTTAATTTAATATAAAAACTCTCACTTTTTGCTGCAAAACGACTTTCTTGATAACCGTTTCTTTCTCACATTTTTATGTTTTTTTCTTTCACATTTTTTTTCTTTTCACTTCACCCAATACCTACCAAACAACAACTCCGGCCTATTTACGTTTTTTCTTTTTCTCTCAACCAAATTAATAATAAAAATAGAAAAGCAGCCACTCTCTCCTCCCTCTTTTTTTTTGTTCAAGTCTCCTCTTAATGTTTCTTTCAATTCAGAAAATCCCACCTACAATACCACATCCATAATTATTTTCTGGAAGTCCACAATCAAAAAATAGAAGTCCTACATGTGTATTACAAAAACATGATATATTTTTCTAATGCTCTGTAATATACTCTATTTATTTATAGTTTTTATGGTGCAAATCCAACAAATTTCACGAAAGAAAGAATTTTTTTTTTTTTTTCAGGGTAAAAACGTAAATAAGTTTTACAGCAAAAAGTGAGAGTTTTTATTTATTTATTTATTTATTAAATTAGAGAGTGTATATGTGTCAAGTGATGAGTGGGAAAGACAAAAGATAAATGTAGATATCATTCCCCTTAAATATAACACTCAATACTAAAACATGAGGGTGAGTGTTAAATTTTGATAAAGTTGTTTTCTTAGTGTAAATCACTAAATTGTCAAACCTCATGTAAGCAACAAACAATTACTTCATTAATATGATTTTTCTTTCAACTATTTTAAATTTAGGATGTGATCAATCTAATTATTTTTCACTCACAGGGGACTGGAAGAGCATTTTGTGCTGGAGGAGATGTTGTAGCATTGTATAATTTTATGACCGCAGGTGACTGTATAATTACACCAAAACCACATGTTTTAGATACGGGATCCACGCATTTTTTTCATACGAGATTCTAAATAATTAACAGACTTGATAATTAATACAAAAAGAATTACCGGCTCTGATAAGATACAATCCTTCTTGATTCTTTGCTAGTATATGTATGCTTATTATTCTACTTGGATGATTAATTGATAAATCAGGGCATTGGAGTTTTGGTGCTAGTTTTTTCAAGAAATTTTCTACCCTGGAGTATTTGGTTGCTACGTATAAGAAGCCACTGGTAAATATAAACACAGTTACGTTAAAATATATATTAACGTAAATATAATTCATATATATGATTTAATAATAACTATTAATTTAAGGTTGCACTTATTGATGGAATGGTGATGGGTGGTGGAGCTGGAGTGTCCATGCTAGCTCGGTTCAAGATTGTCACAGAGAATACTGTATGTATTTGTATTTATACTTCATTTTTACAAAAAATGATTTTATATCGATGAAAATTAAACATAACATATATAACCATGAATGTTCTTAGAATTTTCATCTGAAAATGTATGTATAGGTGCTTGCTATGCCGGCAGCAGCAATAGGATCTTATGTTGGGGAAACTTATTTTCTTTCTAGACTCCCAGGATATCTCGGTAAATCTCTCTCTCTTCCGGATGTAAAATTTCAACTATTAGATATATTCAATTTGTATACAAATTTCTATATTATGATTGTTCGCTTTAGAGAATACTGAATACATGCATATACACTATGGAGTTCAGATGGTGTAGTAGTGACTCTCTAACACTTGTATCGATATTACAATTATCCGCTTCATTTATTATTTCAGGTGAATATTTAGGGCTTACCGGAGCACGAATAGACGGAGCAGAAATGATTGCATGTGGGTTAGCAACTCATTTTGTTTCTTCCAAGGTACCTATGTTAATATTTTCCTTAATTTTAACTTTGATGCATGGAGTCTATGAAGATTTTATAAAATTAATATCATTAATTAATTGAATGGTTTTAAACCTAATATATATTTTCCTAATTTTGTTTTTAAATAATTTTGATATAGTATCTCCGGCCGCTGGAAAATGCATTAACCGAGGTGGCTCCGTCAGAAACAATTGAAATTTCTCAGCTTATTAGCAAATTTATAGGCAAACCAAACCTGAAACAATCTAGTGCTATAAGCAGGTATATATAAAATATATGTACAAAATCTCATATATATATATATATATGTGCGCGCGCGCAATACTTAATATAAATTATTTGTGAAAAGTCTCGATCGTCTTTGTAGAGTCTTGACGGTTTTAAGACGTAATTATGACTTGTCAAGAATTTTATATGGACGATCCAGACATTTAGCTTATATTAGAAATCCCACACTAGGGAAACTGTTCTTGATTTCATGCTTGCCATAACAATAACTTTTTTAACAATATGGAACCAGATTGGAGATAGTTAACAAATGTTTCTCTGGAGAAACTGTTGAAGATATATTGTTGGCACTAGTAAGTATATATTTATTTTTTGATACAATTCAAAAAACATTACACAAACTTTTTTCTATGTACTTTTAGATTTTCTTATGTGACTTAATTTTCCAACTAATTATTATATTTCAGGAGAAGCAAATAGAGAATGGAAGGGAAGAAAAGTGGATAGTTGATGCAATAAATTCAATGAAATCTTCTACACCAACTGGCCTCAAACTTTTTCTTAGATCGGTAACAAAAAGACTCAATTAATCTTAAGATTTTCTACTTTGTTTAATTTTTTTTCTTGGTTTTGACTTAAAGTGAAGTACTGGAAAATACATACTTCTAATTAATTAATTATTTTGTATGCCAACAAAAACTTCTTATGTTTGAATAAGATAAGGGAAGGTCGACAACAGAATCTTGAGGGATGCTTGCTTCATGAATATACCGTAATTTGTCACGTTATACGAAGAACCGTGAGTAATGATTTTTATGAGGTATGTATTAAAAAAAATTAAAATGATACAATGAATAATACTTATTTTCGCAAACTTATGTCTATTGATGTAATATATACTTTTCTTGTAGGGTGTAAGAGCAAAACTTTTAGAAAAAGGCAAAAAACCAGAGGTACGAACACTAATATAATATACTAGTGGATTAACCATATATCGTTTTCCGTTTGGATCTCATCATTAATAATTTTTTTCGTTGAATGTCGGTGTTTCTCTAAAAACAGTGGCGGCCTTCGAAGTTAGAACTAGTTGAAGAAGAAATGGTGGATCGATGTTTCGGAAAAGTGGATGAAGCCGATTGGGAACCCTTACAACTTCCTCCAAGATCAAACTTAGTTCATGACAATAATGTGGCATCGAAACTATGAACTATAAAACAAATCAAATAATGAACTGAATATGTACCCTACAAGTATTTCTTGTATTTTTTTTTAAAAAATTAACTATTACAATATTTTAGGATTGAAGAATAAGAGGGTATGACTCGAGCCCACAACCTTTTAGATATAGGTGTGTGAGGCTTGTCACTGAATCTATCCCATCTTGTTGAATATGTACCATGTTAATTTGGAGTTTGTGTTATAATAAAAGGCAAATTGCACTGAACTTCTAGAGGTTTGGGCAAGTTACATTTAGTTGGAAAAGTTTGGTTATTATACACGAACAACACCAAGACTTAAATTTGACTTTAAAAATGCCTAAAATGCCCCTAGTTATATTAGTTTATACTTTTTATTTTTTTATTTTTTTATTTTTTATTTTTATTTTTATTTTTTTTTACCTTTTAACCCAAAACTTTATAAACTAAACTAAAATAAAATAATTAAATAAAAGACATGATTCATTAAATATATAAATAGGTTAAAAAAAAATTAATAGCTTTAAGAAATTAAATAAATAAATAGTTTTAAAAAATTAAGTAAATAAATAGTTTTAAAAAATAAATAAATAAATAGTTAAAAAAAATTAAATAAATGAATAGTTTTAATAAATAAATAAATAAATAAATATTTTTAAAAAATCAAATAAATAAATAAATAAATAAATGAAAAAAAATTAAAAACATTATTTTTTTTTAAGGATATCCATTAATAGGGACAAGAAAAACTCTAAATATCCAAACTTTTACGGTAAGGATGATGGTGAGAGAAGCTTCAAGGTTCCCAACACTACAAGAAATGGTTGAAGAAGGCAAGAAGACCCCAAGTGTTGGGAACCTTGAAGCTTCTCTCATCATCATCCTTACTGTAAAAGTTTGGATATTTAGAGCTTTTTTTGTCTTTGTTAATGGATATCCTTTTAAAAAAAAATGTTTTTTTTTTTTTTAAAAAAACTATTTATTTATTTGATTTTTTTAAAAAAATTATTTATTTATTTTAAGCTATTTATTTATTTAAAAAAAAATTATTTTTTTAAAAATATTTTTTTTATTTTTTATTTTTGTAAACCATTAATTTATTTAATGAATCATATCTTTTATTTAATTTTTATTTTATTTTATCAAAGTTTACAAAGTTTTTGGTTTAAAGGTAAGAAAAAAAAGTATTAAATAATATAACTAGGGGCATTTTAGGTATTTTTAAAGTCAAATTTAAGTTTTGAGGGTGTTAATGTATAATAACAAAACATTTTCAGTTAAGTGTAACTTGCCAAAACCTCAAGGGGTTCAGTGCAATTTTCCCTATAATAAATATGTTTTGGGAGATTATGATATGATTTACTAGATTTAAAAGAAAATTTTCAAGCAAAAAAATATATTATTTTCTTATATATATATATAATTAATTAGTCCATACGATTCATATAGTACTTTTATAAAATTTAATGAATCTCGATGATAAAGAAAAATGAAACATACTTGAACAAAAAAAAAAAAAAAAAATTGTTTTAGAGATGGAAAATAGTTTTCTATATTTTAAAAATAAAAAATGGTCATAAAATGTTGGAAATATATATTGGAGAAATAGTTCTCGTACTCGAACAATTTTAATTTAAAACTTAGATTTTTTTCTTGGTAATCTAGACATTTTTTTCGTTAGGAAAAAATAGATTTTTAACGTCCCAAATTCAATAGAATGAAAAATAAAAGAAAAAACTATCAACTCAACGTCTAATATAGTTTGATTGTGAAAGAACACTCATTCAGTTCGACAATATGGTAGTTCGAGTTACTGCCACTGCATTTGTATACATAAAATAACTAGCTTGAAGATGAATATGGAGTTCAAGCCCAAGCTAGCAAATTGTGCCACTTTGTATGGGCCGATACATTAACCTGGGCCTGACTAGCCTCATCTCAATGGAGTCAAGATCTTGATTCCAAGACTAGCTAAACCCTTCTTTCGGGTCTTTGTTTTAGAGATTTAGTACGTGCTTTAGAGATTGATCTAACTACATTCCGGTATATTTCTGATTAAATCGGCATCGGATTTAAAATAAATAAATAAATATATATATATATTTCATATTCTTACTATTTTTTTTTTGAATGTGATATTATTTTTATAAATATGGGAAAAATAGTAAAATACTTCATTCCAATATATCAATTACAATATATTGATAAGTTTTTTTTTTTTTTGAATCAATTGCGAAATTTCTTTTTAGTAATGTTCTATGTACCGTGTATGTTTAGTTGCTTACAAGGGGTCCATTTTTTAGATTTTGCCCAGAGATCTCCGAAAAGTTAGGACCGACTCTGCTAACAACGAGTGCTCCATTGTCTTCTTGTAGACTCGTAGCTCTACGCTACCGTTGCTTGTTTAATTTTGTGAATGCTAATAAAACAAGTTCAAAAACAACTGACTGAAAACAGACCACGTACAATCGTTATGTACATATATATCTATATGTTTTCTAATACAAAATGCCTTTGGCAGTTTCAGGAGGCCTCTCATTGATTTTTAAACCATTGATCTCTCTCTTATTGACAATGCATGCTATGTGACAAATTTTCTTACGTGACATGATTGTAACAGTACAGATTTTCTATTATCAGTTCGTCATAACAATAAATATATCAGGACGAAGAACGTGGACCACTAGATTTACATACTTTGACTCAAAGTGTATGCACTTGTCAAAACTTCTCCATAATCTATGGTCCACATTATTTGTCCTGATATATTTACAAGAGGGATGGAATCATTGAGAATAGAAACCACCGAGGGAGAAATCACCTCAACATAATCAACATTCAGATTATAGAAATGGGCTAGAAGCAGGCCTTCCCTAAAAGCAATCAGCTCTCCATTAACTGCATTAAACATACCTGGAAGCTGGTTTGATTTGGCAACTAACACCTAGCCCTTATCATCTCTAATTGCTGCTCCTACACCAAAAGTCATACCATTCTTTTGATTTGCCATAGCCGTATTTAGTTTAAGTCTGCCAGGAGGAGGGGCTAACCAATCTGGACCACACCTGGATTCAACAGAGGCACGCTGAGAAGAGAAGGCAATCTTTGACTTCTGAAATTCTGACAAGAGAGACATAGCACCCGACACCACCAGCTCTGGAGGCTTTCCATTCCCAATATTAAAGAGGAAATTTCTGTTGTTCCATATAGCCTAGGCTGTCATACAAAAACTACACAAATTCTCAATAGATAGAAGAGAAGAAACATACATAAAAACTTCTAAAGCAGGGAACTGATTCACTTCTTCAAAGGGATAAACAAAATCAAACATTCTCCAACATTTTTTTGTCTCTTTACACCGGAAAATAGCATGGGCAGAAGTTTCCACAGGGTTTGAGCATCTATTACACCTTGGAGAATCCACCACATTTTTTTTCCAAAGGTTTTGTAAAGAAGGGAAAGCATTCCAACATGCACGCCAAAACAAAAATTTTTACTTTTGGTGGCAAATTCAGACTCCACATTTGATTCCACCATCGCTGTGACACTTCAGAATTGGAACCAGATTCACTAATTTTTTGTGAACACTTTTAACTGAATACTCACCATTCTTTTCAAAATGTCATGCAAGATAGTCTTCTCCACCTGTCCAGCTAATCGGAATGGAAAGCACAATTTCCTTGTCCTCTGCCAACAAAAATCTGTTCAGCTTATCTATATCCCACCAATGACTATTTCGATCAAAAAGATCAGCCACTCGGAGATCAGTCCCAGGATCAGGCGAAATTGTCATAAAAGAAATGGATGAAGAATTCACCTATCTTTAAACACTCTAATCTTTTTACCATCTCCAACCACCCATTTCAGACCTTTAGTCCCCACCCTACCCACCCCCCCTCCCCACAAGATACTTCTCCTTAAATGGGAGCAGCCATTCTTAACTGAAACTTGCAAAAACTCCTTATTCTTGAAATATTTCGCCTTAAGCAACTACGCAACCAACAAGCCAAGATTTTTCATAATCCTCCAAGCTTGCTTGGCTATAAGTGATTGATTAAAGGATATGAGATCTTTAAAATTCAACTCACCTTGGCTTTTAGGTTTACAAAGAGTTACCCATTTCACCCAACTTATCTTTCTTTTACCCTCTCTGGATCCCCACCAAAATTTGGAGAACATAGAACTTAACTCCTTACAAAGGCCCATCAGAAGCTGGAAAATACTCATAGCATAGTTCGAAATTGCTTGAGCCACTGCCTTTATCAAGACCTCCTTACCATCGAAAGAAAAGTAATTGTCTTTCCATCCTCTTAGTTTCTTCCAAACCCTTTCCATAATATCATTGAACAATAATCTCTTATTTCTACCCACCATAGTTGGAAGCCCAAGATATTGATCCCGATTGTTATGATCCTCTATGCCTAGCAAATTATTAATCTCTTCTTTAGTACTATCAACAACATTTGAACTGTACATCACCTTGCTTTTTTGGAAGTTAATTTGTTAACCGGAACCACTTGCATACACATTCAGAATCTCCTGGATACTAGAACTACAGTCACTCAAAGCCCTGCTAAAAAGTATATTGTCATCTGCAAAAAACATATGACTAATAAGAAGACCTCCTCTTCCACATCTTACACTAAGACCCTTGCCATTATTTTCCGCTTGCGTAATCAAACATGAAAAAGCCTCAGCACACTTAATAAAAAGATATGGGGAAAGAGGACACCGTTGTCTAAGACATCTGGAAGGCGTCACCTTACAAATAGGATTACCATTAATCAAACAACTAAGAGAAGTAGTAGAGATGCAATCCATAATAAGCTCTATCAACCTAGATGGAAAATTCATCTTAATCATAACCACTTCTAAGAATTTCCACTTGACCCTATCATATGCCATACTCATATCCAATTTGAGAGCTATCAACCTTTTTTTCAGACTTCTTCCGGGCTATGGAATGAAGAGTTTCGAAAACAACTAATACATTATCAAAATTTTGTTTACCAGGGACAAAAGCCGATAGATTATGGGAGATAATGTCTTGTAAGTAAGGTTTTAGTCTAGAGGCAATAATCTTAGCAATTGTCTTATACACCACACTACACAATGAGATTGGCCGAAAATCCTTAGAGGAGGTATGATTTTTAATTTTTGGGATTAAAACAACAACAGTATTATTAAATTCCCTAATTGATGAATTTCCATTCAGCACACTTAAACAAACTCTGGAAAAATTAGCACTTAATATATTCCAGAATTTCTGAAATTTTTTTTGCATGAAGCCAATCCGAACCGGGAGCTTTAGCAGGACTTAAATCAAAGATGGCTAATCTAACACCATCATCAGTAAATTCCGCATTCAACTATTCTCTCTGGGTCGAACTAAAACGAGAACTAATAGACTCAGAAGCTTTACTAATGTCAGTAGGGGAGGGATCAGATGACTTGAATAGGGAATGAAAATAATACTTGAATCGCTGATCAGACGATTTATATACCTATTTGAGGTCCCCATTTCCTATCGTTTGTTCTCGTTTTCGAGCATGTTTTTGTATATAATGGATTTTGTGAGCCATGTGTAGGTACATATTCCCTACAATAAGGTTTTGAGCTTAAAGTCAAGTTTGAGAGGCGAAACTGAGCAAACAATGAGAATTGGAAGTCATTTAGAGTTGTTGCGGCCTCACTGTTGACCCAAACCGCGGCGTGATTCATGGTCAACCGTGGCAAGCAAAACCATGTTTCCGTGGTGGATCTGCCGTTGAGCTAGAATGCGACACTGAAACCACGGCACTGGTCAACTCTGTTTTCCAAAGGTTGATGGGCTAAAATTGTAAGATGTCCATGCAGAACACCTATATTTCGGGGTCAGTATCTCCCTCATCATATTGAACTGGGCTTCCTACCATATATTTTCGGAAAGCCCTGGAAGTCTACTTTCCAGCAATTTTTACGGATCATGATTTCGGGCCTTCTAGAGGGAGTTATGCGTGTTTCCATAACGGTGCGCGAGGCTGGAAACACGACCTGTGTTCATGGCGAGTAACCATGGCGACTGAACTCACTCACCTTACCCACTCGCCTCAACCTCTGCCCAAACTTCATAATAGCCATGGCAACTGATCATGGTGAGTGAACCACTCTCCTCAGCCACTCGCCATGACCCTGGAACAGGCAAACTTATCTTTTTAAGCCCAAATTCGTCCCCAAACTCACCCTAACTATAAATACACCTCTTTGCCTCTTCTTTCAGCAGAGACCCACGAATTTTTCACCCCTCTTCACTCCATTTTCATCTTCTTCACCAAATCAAGAGAGAGAGAGAGAGAGAGGCTTCCAAAGCTCCTATGGAGGTTCTCCTTCATGGGAAGCTTACCACCACCACTTTCTACCCATCATCCACCACATTTGGAGTAGATTACAAGGGGAAAGGAATGGTCTTTGGACCAATTTCGAGCTAGCAAGCATAGAGAACTTGGATAAGGTCATCTTCAAGGGTTGTCTCTTCTAAGCTCTTCTCTTTGTATTTCTTGTTTTCTAAATGTGTAACCCCACTTGGGAAATATTGTAAACCTATATTTGTGCTTATTTATGTTATGATTGTTCTTATATCCATTTGGGTTTTGATTTATTCTTGCTATTATTGCATAATCTCTTATCTTGATATGCATGTGTGTGGAGATTGGAAATTGATATGTGTTCATGGATGGGATTAGGAGTAGATTAACTTAAATGTAGGAGTAGTTGTAATCAAATATCTCATTTGTGTATATATGTCTTTGGAAGGTTGAAATGCCTTGTTTTGATGGGTTTGAGTGTATGTGGGTTAGGATTGTACCTCCATGGATGACCTTCGGGGTATAGTCTTGACCACTTAGCTCTAAAAGAATGGATGAAACTTGTTTTATGCATGGCCGTGCTAGAATAGGTTTTGGCTCAATGTTCTGGTGCTTAATGGGTCTTTGGCCTTAAGACACATGCTCTTTCATGACCTTTGGGGAGCAAGAATAGATTTTGGTTTCCTTAATCAATGAATGATTCGTAATAATAGATGATTTGGTTTCAGAACTCCTTAATCGTGAGAACGAGCCCATAACTTGAATTGGATGAATTTAATGTCTAACAATCAACTAGGTGTGCACTTGTATTTGGTGAACTAATAAGTACCTTGTATGACCACAATCATGCATCTCTTCAAACCACCATTTTATTATTTGTCATTTTAAACACAATTCTCACCCCTCCATATTCCTTTTATTTTATTTGCATTCTTTACTTTACATTTCCACACACACCACACCGCAATATGCATACACCTCACACACAACATTCTCACAATTTCCGCATTCTATTTACATACCTCCAATAAACTCTAGAACTTGATACGGTTGACGGATGACACCTCCCTGTGGACGATACCCTTACTTGTTGCTATACTAGTCTCTAGTCACTTGCACTAACAATGTGAACTTTAAATATAAATGTTTTGACATGTAAAACGACGCTTGTCAATCGCCCGAGCCATACCTTCAACTATGTCTTCCATCCGACCCTCATTGTTTAATAACATATGAATAGAATTTTTCTTCTTTCTTGCAATAGCCCTGACATGGAAAAACTTTGAATTTCTGTCTCCCACCTCTAACCAGAATAATTTTTCACTATAAAAAAGGACTTCCACTGATTTTTCAAGAGCCCTGATAGCTGTCATTACACCATCTTTCTTATAGTTCTCATACAAGGACTCTATCTCTCTATTTTTAGCTGCAATTTGGTTGCTGAGATTATTGAATCTAATCCTTCTCCAACCTAACAAACTTGTAGCACACTGATTAAGTTTACATATAAACTCGAGAGTTGAATTGGAGGGACCCTTTTTCTTCCAGGCATCCAAAATTACTCTACCAATATCATCTTCTTTTAACCAGTAAGGTTTGAATCGGAAACCTGAGTATTTGCACTTCATTTGCCGACTAATCTTATCAAACTTCAAAAGAATTGGACGATGATCCGATGCATGAAAACCTAAATGCTCTACCATCACATATTCAAAGTTGTCTCTCCATAAATTACTTGCTAAAAATCTATCAATTCTTTCTTGGATATTACTCTTGCCCTCTCTTTTATTGTTCTAAGTAAAACTAGGGACTGAATAACCCAAATCTATCAAATCACACTCATCAATTGCCTGCCCAAACCTGATCATCCCAGAAATAGACTTCTCTGATCCTCCCAATCACTCATTCATACAAAGCAATTCATTAAAATCTCCCCCATATACCCATGGCAGACTGTCAACCTCTCTCAGATGACGTAAAAGAGCCCAAGAACTCACTCTCTTGCTGGGAGAAGGATCTCCATACAAACCCGAAAACCTCCATAGAAACTGATCATTCATTTTAATTATAGCATCAATATGCCCTGTTGAGAAAGAGAGAACTGAAACCTGCAAATCTTTTTTTCATAATAACATCAATCCACCACTATAACCTATACTATCCACCCAGAAGACTTCGTAATTGCCAATTGTTTCCCTAAATTTTACTGCCTTACTATCTGCAATTTTTGTTTCCGATAGAAAAATAAAATCCGGAGAATGGCTCCTCATCAACCTCTTCAATGCCGAGAACATTCGGGGATTCCCCATACCCCGAACGTTCTTCTCTGATGGATCTCCTTGACAACAGAGAAGTTGTTCAGGTACATAAACGCATGTATTTATTTGATAACTTCTCTTTAATTTATTCATGTAAAATACAAAAACAAGACTTATTGAACATGTTTTCGAGACTTAAATTTTTTCAATCGAGTCTTAAGTACTGGACAAATTTATTGGTGGAAAGCCAAAAGATTTTTTTTTAAAATAAAATAAAATTGTCTCCGTTGTTTAGTTAGACCTCCATTGTTGAAGGTCTATGAACATACCTTCATTAATAGAGATCCGATTTTTTTTTTTTTTTTTCCATTTTAGATTTCTAAATATGGAGTTGGAGGCCTGCGAACAAACTCTATTAATAGAGATCCGATTTATTTTTTTCAGACCTCCAGCTATAGAGTTGAAAATCTGTTCTCAAACCTCCATTGATTAAACCTCCATTGATTGATCCATCAATGGAGGTTTTTGAAAGAAATGCAAAGAATAAACGAGGATAGAAAAAATAATTAAAGGAAAAAGTGGGTTATTTTTATCCCTCGCCATACTTGGACTCAAATTATTATTGCGGTGTCTGGCCCACAAAACACTCGATAAAGATTAAAGAATGGTGCCATTAAATTTTTGGACTCATGTATAAAGTCATGACTCATGAGACCGAATCAGTTTTTTTAGTGCTCAGCTTAAACAAAAAATAATTAACATCTCTATTTCCATCGACTTGAACACCCCACTTTCCAAAAACCCAATTTATATAATATAGTACTTCTCTCTCCCTCTATATATATATATAAACATCCTCACTGCCATAAGAACTTGCGTGGTACAGTGGAATGCAAGGGCTTCTTTAGGTGTGAGGCCCGTTTTATCATTTTTAATTTTTCTTACAGCACTCAACTTTCAATAATATTATGATTTCAAATAAATTAATGCTTGAAACACCTTATAAATTTCATTCATTTGCTAGACCATTACATGAAGAAAGCTATGTAGTACATATACGGATACGGGTACGGGATATGGATACGGCACGATACGAGGATATGGTAAATTTTCAAAAACTAGGATACGGTTACAGCAGGATACGTCAATTAAAATAATATATATTTATATTTAAAAAATAATAATATATGAAAATATATTTGATAATTCATTCAAAATAAAAATATATTTAGAATCCAAAAAATACATGTCACATAACTATATAAGTCATAATAATGTAACATATTATAGGATCCAAATAAAACATGTCACATAAGTCGAACATATTACAGAATCCAAATAATACATATAAAAAAAAAAAAAAATCCTAATTAACTTCATTATCATCATTCATATTGTTAAAGGATATAAATAATTTGCCTCTAATTCTGGTTCATCAAGAGAAATGTTTGTAATCTCAAGTATCCCAATATTCTCTATGTCAATGGAATCAAAAGCAAAATTTCCTTACAATTTCATTTTGACTTCTAAAATTTTGAAATTATAATTTGACCTTGTTTTATACTAAAATAATTATAATATTGCCCTAAATGTATCCTCTAAGTATCTCCTAAGTATCCTCCAAATATCCTCAAAGTATCCTTTAGTCAAACTTGTGAAAAAGATAACGGATATGCCATTTGACGTATCGGATACGTATCCTGAAGTATCTGAGAAGTATTTGAACTGGATACGAGTTCGATACGAGTTACCTCCACCAAATGGAGTATCCATGCTTTCTAGGAAGAAGATGAAGAAAAGATAATAAAAGAGAAGTACTGATCAGTAATCATCAAAGAAATACATATGTACCTGAACAATTTCTCTGTCGTCAAGGAGATCCATCAGAGAACTATATATTATAATTACAGTCTTGTAGGGGTGGGCATAAAAGTGTGAACCGAACCGAATCGATTTTGGGTGTTTGGTTCAGTTTTATGAATAAATTCGGTTCAATTCAATTCGAACCGAATGAACCGAATTGAACACGGGTCGGTTTCGGTTTTGAATCTTCAAAACCGAACCGACCCATTTGAACCAACATATAAATAAATAAATAAACCTAGCTTTTTTCTAACTCTTCAGACCTAACAACATCTCTATTCTCTCACAAAACTGCAACCGAATCTCTCTCTATCTCTCAGTCTCTCACAGTCACACAGTCCCTCTTTCTCTTCCACCGTCCATCAACCGGTTAGCCCACCGAAAATTTCTCTTCCGCCTACACTAGTCTTGCTTCTGTGGTTCCACCTGCATCGTTAAGGTATTTCTCCTCTTCTTGCCTCATCAAGGTTTTTCTTCTTTTGTGATTTGTCTTGTGTATTATGTTTTTCTTCTTCAGATATTATTAATATATGTAATATGTCGTATGATTCTCCACACTGCTTTTATCAGTTTACTAATCCAACTTGTTGATTGATTGGGATACCCTTATTTGCCCTAGTTTCATTGCTTGATTTGTATTTCGATTAGAAAATTTTGTTTTTAGTTGAGCCATTAAAATATTGGTTCTGTGAATTCTTATACAACCAGAGTAGGACAGTACTCTTAAACAATTGATTATGCCATTTTTTTTGTGCAGTTATCTTTGCAAGAAGCCAAGAAGGAATTTGGTAGCTATTTAGTATTTAGATGTATTTTGAATATGTAAATTTATTCTATTTAACTGTGATTTGATTATGTAAAAAGGAATTCGATTATGTAAAAAGGGATGTTTATACATCCCATCCCAATATCAGTTTTTTTTTTTTTTTTTTTTTAGTTCATTTGAAGCCCCATATCAATTGTCCAAAGGCCCAAATAATAAAATTACTGTTAAAAGGTAAAAAAAAAAAATGAAATTAAAAAAAAAAAAAAAAAACCCTCAAAGCCCAATAAGCCCAAAACCGAATTGAACCGAACCGAGATAAGGGTGTTCGGTTCAATTCGGTTTTGGGGTCTAATATGGGTCAAACCGATTCACATTTTCAAAAACCGAATATAAGTCGGTTCAATACAGTTTTGGCCAAAATCGAACCGAACCAAACCACGCCCACCCCTACAGTCTTGTATTACTATCTTGGAGCTTTCCAAAGGATTTGTGGGATATGATAGAAAGACATCCTTTGTGTATATATATATATATATGCGGTTTTGTTAACTATTTTGGAGGATCTATATAAAGATAAATCTAGATGAAAATATTTTTGTTTCTATATTTACCATTTATGCAAAGCTGGTCCTGACTTATCTGAGGCCCTGAGCGAAAATGTAAAAAATAGGCCCCATGTGAGTGTTCAAGTATTCGGAATAATAGGGCGATTAATTGCCGAAAATATGCTAGGCGGTTTTCTGACGTATCAAAAAGCCAAAAATCGGGTGCTGGAACTTATCTTCGAAACCCAAAGCAAAAATGAACGAAGAAGATGAAGAAAGATGGAGGATAGAGAGTTTGTGCATTTCTATAATTGGGCTCTAGTGGTAGGATTTATAATTGTTTTTGAAGATTGAGTAGAATATAGGTTTCTATAAGAGTAGTCGAAAACCAACACCCAACACCACCCATTAGAGAGAAATGAGAGAGTGAAGAAACAGAGGAGAGAATGGTGAGAATGAGAGATAATTATTTTTATTTTTTTTCATGTGTGGTATGTGCATGAATGAAGTATGAACATGTATAGATGCAGTGCTAGATTCCATATATAATAACTGGGTAGATAAATTTA
Source organism: Acer campestre (assembly GCA_954870605.1). Taxonomy (NCBI): domain Eukaryota; kingdom Viridiplantae; phylum Streptophyta; class Magnoliopsida; order Sapindales; family Sapindaceae; genus Acer; species Acer campestre. The sequence continues at coordinate 62,662,086 of OX940799.1, forward strand.
GTAGATAATTCAACATATTTAAACTTCATGATCCCAGCTGGACCACTTTTGAATCCATAAAGCTTGCTTCCTTTTGTGCATTCCTGCAAATAAAAATGAAGAAGCCATGGAGCATAGAAGGTGTGCGTGAGGAAGTGGTGCAAATAAATAAGGGTAATTTGAAAAAGAATCAATTAAATTTTATGATTTTTGAAAGTATGGCATTACTAGATCATTGTGTGGATGCCAATAGCATCACTCTAAATGAAAATAGAAAGTCACATGTGGCCGTGTGTGGCTCAATCTAATGATGGTGCTTAGATGTATTCCACCAAATCCAATGATCCAAGAGCCTAATAAAACGAATTGGGCTTCAGACAATTGGTCAATTTGTTATTTTTTTATATATTATTATTGTTTGGGTTTTTTAAAAATAATAAATATTTGGGGCCCTTTTATCTAAACCAAAGCCATTCCATTGAACACTAAAAACAAAAAACAAAATAAAAATAAAAATAAAAATAAAAAACAAAATGTGCCCTTTTTGGGCCTTTTTTTTTCTGGGCCCTGGGCGGGCCCCCTTGGTGCCCTGCCTCAGGGCCGCCTTAGGGCCGGCACTGCATTTATGTACACATAGGTGATAGGTAAATCCTTTTATATATGCCTTCGGCGTGGCACGCTGATGTAAAACATTACACCGGAGAAAGTTTCAATATGCTAAAAATAAATATATTCAGTTTAAAACAAAGTATACCGTACACAACAAGTGACTTGACATCATCACATTACATTAGATAAAAGCTTCAATATGCTAGAAATATATATTCGGTTTCAGATCATTTTACCGTAAGTCCGTATAATCATGAGTATTTCATATGATTGAATATTCATATCATATAATATAATTTGAATAAATTAGACATAACAAGGATGGTGATGTAAATGTCAGACAAAACACTTTTCGACTAGCGATGTAAATTAGACATGTTAATCAATTATATTTAATTAGTGATGCATAAACATGTCAGATTGGGATGTAAATGTTTCACGAAAAGAACACTTTTGTTCATCCCCTTTAAGGGAGGTAATCATTACCCCCTTCTAAATGGATGACATGTGTCTATAGAGTAGATAAATTTGTCTAAACATGGTTATTTTTAGACAAATTTAGCCTTCCCTATATCATCTTTTTGCGTAAGCAAAAATGCACTCTTTCTCGAAGGGTGCATCACTTGGACATGTTGAGGTGGCAGATATTAAAGTTGCATATTAAAGGGTACGTACGTACATCTCGGTAGGTAGCAAATCATATCAATGATACTATTTGTAATTATTGTGACTAAACTTTAAAATCTCTAAGGAGTAATTGCACAAACGTCCACTGAGTTTAGGTCTAATTACATATATATATGACTTTTTACTAAATATTATACAAATATCCCCTATTGTCAGTTGATTTCCATCAAAACTAATTGTTAACCAGATATTTAGTATTAAATGTCCAACATACCCTTATTTACTTATTTATACTTTTTTTCCCCTTAAAATAAAATATATAAAAATACAGATAAAAAACTTTTAATTATATTTTTTTCAAACAAATTTTAAAAGATAAAAATATATAAAACAAAAAATTTAGTATTTAAAAAAATTAGAAAAAAGAATAAAAGAAATTTTTTAAGAAAAGAAATGGAAAATAGATCTCAAATACATTATTGTTGAGACTTGGATCCACAATCATAAAAAAACAAAACTAGATTTTAAGTTTAATATTAAAATACAATCATTATTGATGATTCATAAATGAACAAACAACAATTATATTCAATTTTTAATCATTAGTAGGATTTCATTCAAGCCAAGAGATTTTTAACAATGAATGAGATTTCACAATTATATTCAATTTTCAATCATCAATAATGATTACATTTTAATATCAAAAACTTAAAATTTAGTTTCTTTTATTCCTTTTTCTATTTTTTTTTTGTTTTAAATATTTTTGTCTTTTAAAATTTGTTGAAAAATATATAATTATAAGTTTTTTATTTGTATTTTTATATAATTTATTTTATTTTATATTAAGGGGAACAAAATAAAGTATAAATAAGTAACTAAGGGTATTTTGGACTTTTAATACTATAAATCTGGTCAACAGTTAGTTTGGATGGAAGTCAACTGACAGTAGGGGATGTTTGTGTAATGTTTAGTAAAAAGTCCATATACGTGTAATTAGGCCTAAACTCGGGGGATGTTATTGCAATTACTCCTATCTCTAACTTATTGAATTGAATTGATTGATTGCCATAAGAACTTGGGTGGAGCAGCGGGATACACGTCCATCTTTACTGTGATCTTCCCGGTGCTGTCTGTTTGCTCTGCTTTTGGCTTACTCCTAACTGTTTAAAAAAAAAAAAAAAAAAAAAAAAAATCTTTACTGTGATCATAATATCTAGAGCCATTTACTAATTGAGAATGCAAATTAAAGAAAAGCTACAGAGGTTGTCTTATTTCAAAAACCCTTTCCAGGATAGTAATACAAGACTATAATTATGTATGGTTCTCTGATGGATCTCCTTGACAATAGAGAATTTGTTCAGGTACGTATACGTTTACATGCATATGTCTTAATTTGATAACTTCTCTTTAATTTCTTCATGTAATTGACTAACAAAATTAATGAAAATTAAAGGTGTTTGAAATATGATATTATTAAAAGTTGAAAGTGCTATAGAAAAAAGAAAAAGAAGAAGTGTTATATATATATATATATAATTGTAGGGTGCATTTCTGGTCGGATTGTTTTGTAAGGAAAAAAAAAAAGGCATTGTTTTGCATTTCTGGTCGGGTTTTAGTATATCTGTGTGTTCTGTTTCTCTTGCATTCCTGATCTCTGGTTGGTGTTTCCTGCATTACCCTTTTGTGGCTTTAATAATATATGCTTTCAAATAATAATAATAAAAAAAACAGTTTTGTATCCTTCTTGAAATTTTTTTTCTAGAGAATTATTATATATTTGTATATTGATCTATTATATGGATGATGTAGGTGGAATTTCAAGGAAATTCAACGGTAAAGAAAGTGATATTAAACAGACCACACAAGTTGAATGCCTTCACTTATGAAATGGTTAGCTACCGGTCTCTTTCTCCCTATATATTTTAGGCAATAAAACAATTTTATTTTTCGATTTTCGTATTTTATGCTTCTTTTTTATGTTTTATAGTAAAAAAAATCAACCTTTAACTCTGCATATGAGAATTTAAATGTTAATATAATCTGAAATGATTAATATAATGATTGATTGTTTTGGGACATAGCAAATCCCATATTGTTTTTTATATGACTTTTAAAACAATAATTTTCACAATAATAAATTTTGATGAAGATCTCTTTTATAATATAATATCCACAAAATCCAATATTATATATATAATAAACATTAATTATCTCAAGATCCTGCATGTTTTGATTTTTTATTGATTATAGTTTATCAGGTTTCAAGTGTGAGAATCTGTACTTTTTTTTTCATAAGATACGCTAATTTACATTGCTGCATAATGAACGATTCTAAATTTTATCTGTATAAATGAAAATCGAAACCTAAAACCAAAAAAATACGAAATCTAGCACCTGATAATTTTACAATATATATAAACTCAGATTTATTTTGTATTGTTGGAAGCTCTCTCAAATGATGAACAGATTGAAAGTCTATGAAAATGATTCTAAAGTCAGACTCGTGATTTTGAAGGTTAGAATTATATATATTAATGATTGATGATGCCAATTGATATATATATATGATATATATATATATATCAACGAATACCGGTTCTAATTTCTTATTAAAAGGAAGTAATTATTGTCTATATATCTACCTGGAGTTTGACAATATGATTATATTCAGAAAAAAACTTGATCAAAAATTTACTCTCACGTCCTTTATCGTTAGAGTCTAACCAAATTTTATTGTTAATTTTGACACTTTGATGGATAATAAGACCTTTTATTATTTACCTTTATTTTAATGAAATTAAAAATTGAAAAATAAATAAAAAAAGAGATAGATGGTGGAAATTCAGTCATTAAAAAAAATTCAAAAATTTAAAAACAATTGATCTCCGCCATCTATTTTTGTGATGAACGGTGAAATTTTTTTGAAAATACTTTTAAAAAAGGAGAAAGAATCAGATTGGTGATTTTTTTTTCAAATTTTTATTAAATCTCCTATGATATAAATTAATTTAAAAATTAAAAAATTAAAAAAATTAAACGAATGAATCTCCACTATCTATATCTATGTGATGGATGGTTGGAGATCTATCCTTTTTTTTTTCTTTTTCCTTTTTTAAATAAAAAATTAATGGACCTCAACCGTCCATTTAGAGACCGGTAGAGATTTATAACTATTTTCTTTTCCATTATCATTGTTACTTTTTTCTTAAATTATTATTTTTTATTATAGGTGTAATGAATGGTTTTGTCCTTTTAGAGTTTTGAAAAAGTCAGTGATTTAAGTACTAACGGCCTAACGCTAAAGCAGGAGAGTGATAATTTTTGATAAAGTTGTTTTCTGAGTATAAATTGTCAAACCTCATATAGGCAACAAACAATTACTTCATTAATATGATTTTTCTTTCAACTATTTTAAATTTAGGATATGATCAATATAATTACTTTTCACCCACAGGGGACTGGAAGAGCATTTTGTGCTGGAGGAGATGTTGTAGCATTGTATAATTTTATGACCGCAGGTGACTGTATAATTACATATCTAAACCACATGTTTTAGATACGGGATCCACATATTTTTTTCGTGTGAGATTCTAAAAATTAACAGAGTTGATAATTAATACTAAAAGAATTATCGGCTCTGATAAGATACAATCCTTCTTGATTCTTTGCCAGGATAGATGCTTATTATTCTACTTAATTGGATGATTAATTGATAAATCAGGGCATTGGAGTTTTGGTGCAAGTTTTTTCAAGAAATTTGCTACCCTGGAGTATTTGGTTGCTACGTATAAGAAGCCACTGGTAAATATAAACACAGTTATGTTAAAATATTAACGTAAATATAATTCATATATACGATTTAATAATAACTATTAGTTTAAGGTTGCACTTATTGATGGAATGGTGATGGGTGGTGGAGCTGGAGTGTCCATGCTAGCTCGGTTCAAGATTGTCACAGAGAATACTGTATGTATTTGTATATATACTTCATTTTTACAAAAAATAATTTTATATCGATGAAAATTAAACATAGCATATATAAGTATATAACCATGAATGTTCTTAGAATTTTCAGAATATTTTGATTAAATTTTCATCTGAAAATGTATATATAGGTGCTTGCTATGCCGTCAGCAGCAATAGGATCTTATGTTGGGGAAACTTATTTCCTTTCCAGACTCCCAGGATATCTCGGTAAATCTTTCTCTCTCTCTAGAGGATGTAAAATTTCAACTATTAGATATATTCTTGTACAAAAATCTGTATTATGATTATTCGCTTTAGAGAATACATGCATATCTATAGAGTTCAAATGGTCTAGTGGTGACTCTCTCACACATGTATTGATATTATAATTATCCGCTTTATTTATCATTTCAGGAGAATATTTAGGGCTTACTGGAGCACGAATAGACGGAGCGGAAATGATTGCATGTGGGTTAGCAACTCATTTTGTTTGTTCCAAGGTACCTATGTTAACATTTTCCTTTATTTTAACTATGATGCATGGAATCTATGAAGATTTTATAAAATTAATATCATGTCATTAATTAATTGAATGGTTTTATACCAATATATATTTTCCTAATTTTGTTTTTTAATAATTATAATATAGGATCTCCAACTGCTGGAAAATGCATTAAGCGAGGTGGCTCCGTCAGAAACAATTGAAATTTCTCAGCTTATTAGCAAATTTATAGGCAAACCAAACCTGAAACAATCTAGTGCTATAAGCAGGTATATAAAAAATATATGTAAAAAATCTCATGTGTGTGTGTGCGCGCGCGTGCTACTTAATATAAATTATTTGTGAAAAATCTCGATCGTCTTTGTAGAGTTTCGACGGGTTCTAAGACATAATTATGACTTGTCAATAATTTTATATAGACGATCCATACATTTAGCTTATATTAGAAATCCCACACTAGGGAAACTGTTCTTGATTTCCATAACAATAACATTTTATCAATATGGAACCAGATTGGAGATAGTTAACAAATGTTTCTCTGGAGAAACTGTTGAAGATATATTGTTGGCACTAGTAAGTATATATTTATTTATATAAAAGCCCCCATCTAAAAAAAAACCTTCTCTCCACTCTTCTTCTCTTCCACGACCTCCATTCTTCTCCTCTTTCTTCTTTCTCTTCTTCTTCAATTTTTAACTTCAAAAAACTTTGATTCCGACTTTTACAAAATCAATTGGAATGGAAGTTTTATTTCGACTTTGATTCCGACTTTTACAAAACTTTGATTCCGACTTTGATTCCGACTCTTCCGATTTGAGGGAGATTGCTTAGGGAAGTTTTTGAGAAAATCAATAGGATTAGCTCTTGAAGTGGTTAATGTGTGTAAAATCTTTAAGTTTTTGCATTATTTTTTATAATTATAGTTTATATAAACATGGGTTTTGTGTTATTGTAAAAAATTGGGTTGGATTTGACAAAATCCATAAATTTTTCACGGAATTAAAAATTTCCAGAAGGTTTCACGTTTTTGTGAAAAAACCCAAAGGTTTCACGTTTTTGTGAAAAAAACCAAAGGTTTCACGTTTTTGTGAAAAAAACCAAAGGTTTCACGAAATGTTGAAAAAACCCAAAGGTTTCACGAAATGTTGAAAACGTGAAACCTTTGGGTTTTTTCAACATTTCGTGAAACCTTTGGTTTTTTTCACAAAAACGTGAAACCTTTGGTTTTTTTCACAAAAACGTGAAACCTTTGGGTTTTTTCACAAAAACGTGAAACCTTCTGGAAATTTTTAATTCCGTGAAAAATTTATGGATTTTGTCAAATCCAACCTAAATTTTTACAATAACACAACCAGAACCAAGTTTACTTGATGATCTCAGTTTCCAGGACAAAATATTTTGTAAAAGTCAAAATCAAAGCTTCGTTGAATTTAAAAATGAAGGAAGAAGAAGAGAAATAAGGAAAGAGGAGAAGAACATGTCTCCTGGAAGAGAAGATAAATAAAAGAAAAAAAATTAAAAATTTTAAAAAATTATGTTAGTGGGGGTATTTGTGTAATTTTGGCTAGGAATTGAAAGAATTTATTACAAAATGGTTATAAACAATTAAAATATGAAACAAGGCTAAAAACAATTTTCCAATAATTTATTTGGCTATAAACAGCAATTTTCACTAATTTTTTTTCTTGGTTTTGACTTAAAGTGAAGTACAGGAAAATACATACATCTAATTAATTAATTAATTATTTTGTATGCCAATAAAAACTTCTTATATTTGAATAAGATAAGGGAAGGTCGACGACAGAATCTTGAGGGATGCTTGCTTCATGAATATACCGTAATTTGTCACGTTATACGAAGAACCGTGAGTAATGATTTTTATGAGGTATGTATTAAAAAAAATTAAAATGATACAATGAATAATACTTATTTTCGCAAACTTATGTCTATTGATGTAATATATACTTTTCTTGTAGGGTGTAAGAGCAAAACTTTTAGAAAAAGGCAAAAAACCAGAGGTACGAACATTAATATAATATACTAGTGGATTAACCTTATATCGTTTTCCGTTTGGATCTCATCGTAAATATTTTTTTTTCGTTGAATGTCGGTGTTTCTTTAAAAACAGTGGCGGCCTTCGAAGTTAGAACTAGTTGAAGAAGAAATGGTGGATCGATGTTTCGGAAAAGTGGATGAAGCCGATTGGGAACCCTTACAACTTCCTCCAAGATCAAACTTAGTTCATGACAATAATGTGGCATCGAAACTATGAACTATAAAACAAATCAAATAATGAACTGAATATGTACCATACATGTATTTCTTGTATTTTTTTAAAAAAAATTTAACTATTACAATATTTTAGGATTGAAGAATAAGAGGGTATGAATTGAGCTCACAACCTTTTGGATATAGGTGTGTGAGACTTATCACTGAACCTATCCCATTTTGTTAATTAAATATGTACCATGTTGTTAATTTGGAGTTTGTGTTATAATAAAGGGCAAATTGCACTGAATCTCTTGAGGTTTGGGCAAGTTACACTTAGCTGGAAAAGTTTTGTTATTATACACTAACACCCACAAGACTTAAATTTGACTTTAAAAATGCCTAAAATGCCCCTAGTTATATTATTTTATACTTTATTTTTTTTACCTTTTAACCAAAAACTTTATAAACTAAAATAAAATAAAATAATTAAATAAAAGATATGATTCATTAAATAAATAAATAGTTTAAAAAAAATAAATAATTTTTTTAAAAAAATAAATAGTTTTTTTTTAAATAGTTTTAAAAAATAAATAATTAAATAATTAAAATAAATAAATAAATAAATAGTTTTAAAAAATCAAATAAATAAATAAATAGTTTAAATGAATAAATAAATGAAAAAATAAATGAAAAAAATTAAAAACATTTTATTTTTATTTTTAAGGATATCCGTTAATAAGGATAAGAAAAACTTTAAATATCCAAACTTTTATGGTAAGGATGATGGTGAGAGAAGCTTCAAGGTTCCCAATAGTGAAAGAAGTGGTTGAAGAAGGCAAGAAGACTCCTAGTGTTGGGAACCTTGAAGCTTCTTTCACTATCATCTTTACCGTAAAAGTTAGGATATTTAGAGTTTTTTTTTTGTTCTTGTTAATGGATATCCTTAAAAAAATGTTTTTAATTTTTTTTAAATTTATTTATTTTTTAAACCCTTTATTTATTTAATTTTTTAAAAAATATTTATTTATTTGATTTTTTGTAAAACTATTTATTTATTTAATTTTTTAAAAACTATTTATTTATTTATTTATTTTAAGCTATTTATTTATTTATTTTTTAAAATATATATTTTTTTGTATACCATTAATTTATTTAATGAATCATATCTTTTATTTAATTTTTATTTTATTTTATTAAAGTTTATAATTTTTTTGATTAAAAGGTAAAAAAAAAAAGTATAAAATAATATAACTAGGGGCATTTTAGGTTTTTTTTTTTTTAAAGTCAAATTTAAGTCTTGAGGGTGTTAGTGTATAATAACAAAACATTTCCAGCTAAGTGTAACTTGCCAAAACCTCAAGGGGTTCAGTGCAATTTGCCCTATAATAAATATGTTTTGGGAGATTATGATATGATTTACTAGATTTAAAAGAAAATTTTCAAGCAAAAAAATATATCATTTTCTTATATATATATATATATAATTTATTAGTCCATACGATTCATATAGTACTTTTATAAAATTTAATGAATTTCGATGATAAAGAAAAATGAAACATACTTGAACAAAAAAAAAAAATTGTTTCAGAGATGGAAAATAGTTTTCTATATTTTAAAAATAAAAAATAGTCAGAAAATGTTGGAATATATATATTGGAGAAATAGTTCTCGTACTCGAACAATTTTAATTTAAAACTTAGATTTTTTCTTCATAATCCAGACATTTTTTTCGTTAGGAAAAAATAGATTTTAAACGTCCCAAATTCAATAGAAGGAAAAATAAAAGAAAAAACTATCAACTCAACTAGATCGAACACCGTCTAACATAGTTTGATAGTAAAAGACATTCATTCAGTTCGACAATATGGCAGTTCGAGTTACAGCCACTGGATTTGTATACATAAAATAACTAGCTTGAAGATGAATATGGAGTCCAAGCCCAAGCTAGCAAATTGTGCCACTTTGTATGGTCCGATACACTAACCTGGGCCTGACTAGCCTCATCTCAATGGAGACAATATCTTGATTCCATGACTAGCTATAGGCCTAAACCATTCTTTCGAGTCTTGTTTCAGAGATTTAGAGCGTGCTTTAGAGATTGATCTAACTAGATTCCGATAAATCTCTGATTCAATTGGTATCGGATTTAAAATAAATAAATAAATATATATTTCATATTCTTACTAATAATTTTTTTTAATGTGACTAATATTTTTATAAATATGGGAAAAATAGTAAAATACTTCATTCCAATATATCAATTACAATACACGATTATAAAATGATAAAAAAAAAAAAAAAAAAAAAATAGAATATAAAAGATCCAAGTCAGAAAGACATGAAGACAGCTTGGACTTTCAATTGGACAACACTTCAGACAAAGTGACTCATTTTGTCCCACAAAACAAGCGAATCAGCTTTGAAGCTATGTCGTTTTTCTCTCTCTTTCTCTTCCTGTCCTAAATAAATAGAAATCCAAAAATTTCAATTTCAAAACTTGTATGCAGTTGCAGTGCAGGTCTCAAGTCTCTGGCTTTGTTTGGTTCCTGTGAAAAAGCTTGTAGCTTTCGTTTTTTTTTTTGCACCCATAATATTTTTTTTTTTGAAAGCTCACTTTTTTATTGTGTTTTGTTGTGTTTTTGTGCAGTGTAATAAGAGAAATGAATCTTGGTGTTGGTGGGTTCAGATTTCTTTGCTTGTTCGTTTTGCTCTGTGTCTTCTTCTTCAGCCGGTAATTTTCTGAAGTTTTTGTTTGGTTACTGGGAAAGTGCAGGAAAATAAGAGAGAAAATTGTTGTAATTTGATGTATAAAAGATTTCATGATATGGGTATTTGAGTATGCAAATGATTTTCATACAACTATGCATCAAATTTGAGATTTGGAGCTTAAGCGTGCTATAATTTTGCATTTTATTTGTTGATCAAGTTTGTAATTTGAGAATGATTTTGGTTTTATTTTGCTACAATTTGTGTTAATAAAAAATGTGATTGATTGTATTTCTCTTGCATTGGTTTTCTTGAAACTGTGTAAAAGTTGCTAAGATTCTGTGAAATGGAAAAATTTGGTAAAAATGCATTAACATTACAAAAATTGAAATTCTAAGACAAAATGAGAGTGTGTTATTGAAGGGTAAAACAAGATATGTAATCATGAAATTGATAGAAATTGGGGTTGTGTCTCGATTACGATAATATTCTGTTAATCAACTTCATGATAATTTATCAATTGATATGAGCTTGTGTTGTTTCAAGGACGTCAAGCGAGGGAAGTGTGGAAAAGGAGAAAACACTAGCTCTGATAAAGCCAGATGGAGTGTCTGGTAACTACACTGATGGGATCAAAAGGGTGATTCTTGAGTCTGGTTTCAGCATTTTGAGGGAAACAATTGTTCAACTTGATGAAGACAAGGCGGCAAACTTTTATGCAGAACACTCTTCAAGAACCTTCTTTAGTAGTCTTATCAAATACATGACAAGGTACCTTCGACAAATGGCCTAAGATGAGCGAGTTCTGTATTAGTCATTTATTTGCATATGCTTAATTTGATCTTCTCTATAATGGTTTTCCATGTGCGAACATTTGTTAAATAGTCATTGAAATCCTGGAGATGCTTGCACTTATAAATAAGTACGATAATTGATAACTCATCGTCAGCACTAATTAATAATTAACAGTACAAGTTTACCCAATTTTGATATTTCTACTGAAGTTATCGAAGTCTGTTGGAACATAGGTGATAGACTTTACTAAGTGAAGAAAAGGCATCGTTTTTGAATTTGTTCTGTTGTTACTCTGATGAGTTGAAATATGATGCTGGCTGGTAAATTGATTGTCATATATGTAGAATTTTATATAATTCTGGTCATTTGAAGTACTGAATGGACTTGTTTCTGCTTCTCGGGTTGATATATATGGTGTCATAGTTTATTATATTATATTTATATTAAAGTTAGTTTCTCCTTCTCTTTCGCTTGACTTGACTTTTATCAGTGGTCCAGTGTTGGTTATGGTTTTGGAGAAGGAAAATGCTATTGCGGATTGGCGTGGTTTAATTGGACCAACCGATGCACAAAAGGCTAAAATTACTCATCCCCACAGGTTATCTAGCTCCCACTATGATCTACTTTGTGCTTTGCTACTGATATCTATTGCCTTGTGAGATAGAGTTACCTAGCTACATAATTCTTATTTCAATTTTTATTTTACGATGATTTATTTTGGATCAATGACGTGATATTGTTTGTTCTCTGTCAAATTTTCTGAATTTCCTCTTGATTTTTTTTTTTTTTTCGTTTTAAATATGTCAAGCGTCAGAGCAATGTGTGGGCTGGATTCCGAAAAGAATTGCGTTCATGGTTCAGACTCTGCTCTATCAGCCCAAAGAGAAATGTCATTTTTCTTTAAAGAGATGTCCTCAGGTCAATCAATTCCAATTCTCTTTTTGGTTAATATGATATTCATACATGTGTAGAATACTAGAATCTGCGCATGCTTGTGCTTTTTAAAATTGCGATGATATTTACTGGTATTATATGACTTGGGGTTATGTGCACCATCATTGTTGATTTCTAGATATATCTGCATCCGTTAGATCGGAGAGAGCATCATAGTATCTTTTGTTCCTACTTTATCGTTTCCGATCATAAAGATTGAAGAATATCTGCGTGTTTAAGACTTTAAGTAACTCAAGAAGAGGTATACTTTTGTGATATTAGGCGGTGGATTTGATAAAGATGCCGGAACACATACTCAGGATAATACCAATGAGAATAAATCAGTTTACAGTTCACAGTTAAATGTGATGTTTAACGCATCAAGTATAATTGTTTCTCTTTGATGCAAGTATTCTTTTCTCTGTTAAGTTTATCATTCTTTTCTATTCCCTTTTGAAATCTCAAAATCTTCATTTCAATTGCCTAGTACTCTAGTAGAATATTCTAGTTTGTCTAAGCTGCGATCTCCACAAGAGCGGAAGTGCAGAACAGAGCATTAGCCCTCTTAGTCTAGACCATCATCATTTGCATATAAGAAATAACAAAGCATAGTGTTTTGATATAAAACGTCATTAGCTACAGCAATGGTCTCTTGATCTTGACACTGAACGGAAATGCTGGGAGGAACTTCTCTGTAGCTTTTTTATTCATGGAAACTTTCTGCAAGAAATTAAAGTAGGAAACAAAACATAATTGGCAAAAGATTTCAGATAAAAACAAAATTTTTAATTTTCGAAAAACAGATCCAAGATGAGCTTATCACTTCGGTCATGGCATCCATGTGGCTTGCATAATACATCTTTTGTTAATAGCAATGCATGTTACTAGTTTGAAAAAGTTATTGTATTAATGTTGTTTATTGTATTTGACTTTGACAGATGAGGTAGTTCCAACACATGATGAACTGTAATCGCTCTTAAAGCAGATCTGCACGGTTTGTTACAAGTTTCTTTCACTGCTTAATTTTATCCACACAATTCTTTAGAAATGGAGAAAAGAATTACCCGTTCCTCTATATTCGGACCAATCTTCCAAACGTTATATTGCTGACTTGTTCTCATTTTTAGTTGTTCCACTTCTGGTAACCATCCTTTTTCCCACAAGATTGTTTTAGAAAGAAAAATGCTACACAGGTTGTGATGGACATCTGGAAGGGTTGATGAGCAATAGAGGAGCTATATACAGTGTGTTTCTGTCCAATGCGTGTTCTTTTTCGTTATTTGACAAGTGAATAGGATGAGTATACATGCACTTAGACAATTATGTATACTTTGTATGTCCCATTTTGGTGATCAACATTCGAAACCTGAATGTAGGTTCTGACATTATTATGATTTGATTGTGGTTTTAACTTGTAAGAATGTTTTTGTTTGCAATGCTGATATGCCGGTCATTCCTTGTACTATCATTTTCTTGATTGAAGCCTTGCTGTGGCATGCATGTGCATATTATCTTAAGGTGAAACCACTTCTGTCATCATCATTCAATATGGTTCACCAAATCTGTATCTGTCGAAAACTTAAATCATCCAAAACCAGGATTATGACAAGTTGGCAAGATTGGTTTGTGCCCATAAGCTGTTTATGACAAAACAGTGGGTTACTAACCACGATTACCGATAATTGTCTGTACAAATGTGCATGCATTTGTTCTTGTATTTAGCTACATTCTGCATTCAAGTAGTTCTTTTCCATCTCTATCTACACACAGGTTCCAATGTTCCTAGATTTCAACTCAAAAGCTTAGCAACTAAGTAGAATTTTTTGATTTTTATTTTTGGGGATGTTAATTGCTCGTTTTACCAGCCTTGTAAGCATTACCAAAAACGGAATTTTTGAACAAATGGGGTGTACATTTTGGGATAGTTTGTTGATCTTGTAATCTTCTTCATTGTATAAACAATATGTATTTAAGCTGAATAGAATTTTATTATAACATTTTCAAAGGAGAGAGCTCTTGGAGAAATCCAAACTCAAGTAGAGAGATTTTGGACTATTACATGTGTCAAAAAAGTGTTTTTATGGGATTTCATTGCTTTAGGCACTTCACTATCTTCTGTTATTTTTATTGAACTATTACAATTATAAGTTTGAAAATTGGGGAAAGGAGACATAACTTGATTAAAGTTTTGAGATTGGGAGAAGGGGACATAACTCGGTTAAGGTTTCGAAATTGGGTGAGAAAGACATTACTAGATTAACGTTTTTGAAATTGGGAGATGGGGACATATATAACACGGTTAACATTTTTTGTTTGATGGTACTAAAACACTTTTCAATTCATTTTAAGTTCGGAATAAATGATCTCAATCACACTATTGTTTGTTGATTTATGGGGTTTTCGGGTTTTCTTTGTTACCGTTTTTCTTGATGTTTTCCTTTGAGGGGTAATTAGGTTTTTATATCCCCATGTTTTTGTGTTCTTTCCTTTTCTTTTAATAAATTTTCCCTTATTTTGTCGAGGTTAATAATAATAATAATAATAATAATAATAATAATAATAATGCTATCTTAACCTAGCTATTTTAAATTAGTATTTTTTTTTTTGAAAAGTATTTTAAAGTCTTTAAATTAATATTTTTTTTTTGAAAAGTATTTTAAAGTAGTATTTGACTTTAAAAAGTATAACAAAAGGACTATATGGAATGAAAAAAAAAATAAATATATATATATATATATATAAACACTAGTCCAAATAATGCGTATGGCCATTCATACATTTTGAGAATAAAAAACAACTTAAATTTCTTTTAGAACAAAAAAAAAGAAGTGTTTTTCTAAAACAAAAGAGTAAGGCTAAAATACTTTAAATTCAAGACTTCAATATATAACCATTCATTTACTTGTAATCTAAGATATGAGAAAAATAAGTCTTAAAAGTTTCAAAATGAATGAATGGTTAAATCGAGAATTCAAGTTCAACGTTCAAGTTTATATAACTCGACATTAAAAAGAAACAGTTTCTAAATTTATATATATATATATATATTTACGGTACTAAAATCTTTTAATAATATGTTAAAAATGCACTTTTATAAAAACATTTTAAAGTATTTTCATATATAAAGTCCTCAAGAAAATAACCCATGAAAAGAACTTTGATTAACAATGAGGTCAGATTGATCCAATAATATATCTATAACCCTTACCCGTGAGTTTGTGTTTAAATCTTTATCCATTTTCCTAAATCCTAAAATCTCGAATTCATTGTAATAGAATAACCCATTGATTGATTGGGGTTTCACAAGCCCTTCACTTCTATGTGTATATGAAACATTTGCTTACTCATGCAAAAACACTTAGAATATATTTTTTTAATAAATAAATAAGAATAAAAAATATATAAAGAGCCAATAAAAGAAGAGCAATGATGGAGTCAATACAATACCCATGATGACCACCACCATCTTCCACAGTTCCACATTATAAAAACTTGTATAACATTCCAAAATTAGAAAGGTTTGCAAAATTTAGGTCCAATTTACAAACCCTAGAAATCTGGTAGATGGGGGAACCCACATGGCTTGCCTTCTTCTTTTCTTTTTTCATTTTCAATTTTTTTATATATAAATAAATAATTCTTGGTGGGAGTGAAATCTTCTCTTTCCTTGACTCTCTCTTCTTTTTATTTCTCATTATTTCTTTGTATTATTATCACATGCATCTCGAGGAGGAAGAGCAGAAGAGTTCTTTATTTTACTTTACAAAAAAAATAAAAATATGACGAGCTGGGTGACGATAGGTGTGTAAGATATTGTTGATTATTTTTGGTTTGGATTGTTTGTTTTTGGTTTTTATTGAATAATTAGATACCAATTCAATAATAATGTAATTTTATGATAGGATTTTATATTTTGTGGTTGAAGGGTTTTGCTATCTTTTCATGATTTACAAACATATGATTTTATGTATATGTCCCAATCACCGTCTAATGTAGTTTAGTGGTAAAGAACGCTCATTTAACTTGACAATGTTTCAGGTTCGAATCATTAGTGATATATAATAATAATAATAATAATAATTTTCTAGTCAAGTCTGAAATTTTTTGTCATTTGATAATCTGAATAATTTGATCCTAACGGATTATTGCATTTGATAATCTTTAGGTCCCAACGAACTTCTTGACCAGACCCGACTAGAGAAAGACCCTATATATGGATTAATTTGGAATTACATATAAATGTTATTAACTATATAAATGCTTGTTTGATTGAGCTTTCTACTGGCTCAAAAGGTCTACCAACGTCTATTTGAGTTTTTTAGAGTTGTTTGGTTGGGCTTTTGAGATTATCTATTTTAAATTGAGTAGAGGTTAGTAGAGTTTAAACCTCTACTGGGCAAAAGCTCATAGAGAGGTGCTTCTCCAAATAGATCTTTTTTTTTAAAAAAAGTCTATTAACCAAACATCTATGATTTTTTTTTTTTTCAAAAACTCTATTTCTAATAGATCTACTGCAAGTAGATCTTTTCCCAATAGAGGTTTTTCAAAAGCCCAATCAAACAAGCTCTAAGGTGGTTGATATTTATTATATTTCAATTTTATAGTTCAAATAAATGAAGTGTTTTAAAAGCATAAAATTGTACATCCACTTTTAGTCGAATAGTTGTGCATATCTTTCTTCATATTTGTGTATACCATAAAATAATCGCGGGAGATCTCATCACATATTGTGTGTGTTGCTATTCCGATTGCATTAGTAGTGCTTAATTCAATAAATACTTGTAAACCCTATGATTCTGTTTATGTGATTTTTTATTTATTTATATTTTTTGAAAAAAAAGGCAATCTAATTAAACAATCAGAATCTTAAAAACAAACAAGAGAATCTTTGATTAACAAACTCTCAACACAACACAAGAAGGATAATCCTCCATTCCTCCTACCAAACTAACTCTCGACTCCTACCAAGAGCCAACTTAGCTAACCAATGAGATACTTTGTTCTTCGATTCTACAATTTTTATTTCGAAATAATTATTGTCAAAATATTGTGGGTTAACTTAGAAAACCAAAATCCAATTCAATAATTTATTTTTTCTAGACAGTTTTTCAAACACATTTTTAATGGATCCTTAACACAATAATTAATTAATTTGTTAATTATGCTTTTGACACGCTTAATCACAGTAATTAAGCTACGTAGTAGGTTAGAAACCACATACACATAGTTATTAATAAACAAAATCAAATGTTGATTATCCACCATGCATGGAGGCGTGTCGGCCAATCAAATGGCTCGGATTAACTAAAAACCATATTTAATTGATTAAATTAATCAAATTAATTATTTGTTCAATGCTAATTAAATAATCCCTGTGTGGGAGTGACATGAACAATTATCACCCAAGTAAACAGTGCTTATATATTATTATTTTTTCTGTTTATGATACTGTTGATTTTTAATTTTTAATTAATTACTGATTATTGTAATAATTAAATTTAGAGAGAGATCATGTATTGGATCATAGAATGAAAGTTGTGGAAAGTCAACCCGACCCCTTTGGTACACGTGTTGGACCGACATTAATTGATGGGATCAATTAATGTCTTGACACGTAGTCACTTTTCAATGATCAAAGTTGGGACCATTAATTAATCACCTAATTTTCTTGCTAGTTTTGGAATTTAATTTTACTAATCTTACATGTTAATTAAGAGAGCAAAATTGTTTGAAAAAAATAAAATAAAATCTTAAATAGATAATTTTTTATAAGGATTATTTTCAAAGAAGGTTTCCAATAAATTTTGTGTATAAATTTCATGCGAACTTAAGAATATACCAAAATAAATTTATTTATTTTTAATGAATTTTAAAACTATTTGAATCTGTTTTCAATTTAACCCTAAAATTGAGGAGATCTGTATGTGAAATTTATTTGAATGAAGCCTTCCATGTATGTGGTAGAAGATGATGTGAATATATTTGTCGGTTTAATTCTCTCTTAAGCTCATACTACTATACAAGTAGCATTATAAATGTTAGATTTAAATCCAATTGGTTTTAATTAGAAGATAAAATATTTAAAATGTTTCCCGGTAAGATTGAACTTGCAATTGCATAGGATTTGTTTGTTAATTTTGTCAAGAAAAATATTCTTCTTGTCTAAGATTTCTTAATTCGTTTCCTAGGAATTCAATTATCCTTAAGAATTTGGATCCTTTATTAAGCTGATATTTGTTTTGATCTATATAAATCTGCTGACATGTATAATCAATAGCAGTAATTTATTTATTTTATTTATTTCAATTTAATTATTTTAAATGCAAGTCAAGTGATTTAGATCAGGACTTAGAGGTTATGTGTAAATATGAGAAACACTAGTAAATATTTTTTTTATATATAAAAAAAAAATATATATAAATATATGAGAAACACTTGACAATCTCTTGGGATTAGATAAAAATCTTCTCACTAATCAACAAATTTAATTAATGCTTAATTTTTTTTCCTCATCATAATCATCATTTGTTAGGTACTTGATGTTCCTCTGAATTTATATATAAAAAACATTGAATTTTATCATAAACTTCTTTAATTTCTTGTTGAAATTATTTGTCAAAAATTATTTTTTGAAGATAACCTTTTAAATAGATTTATAAATCACACAAATCAATCAGAATTAATCAAATAATTATTATATATATATATTGTCGAAAGAATCTGATGACCTAATTAAAATTCGGGGCAGGTGAGATTTTTTTTTGTGAACAAGACACCCCCACGTGGGGTTTCTACCTCTTCTTGTAGGGATCCTTATGCATCCATCTCCTTTTCCATTTCTTTTAAGTTGTCACTCCCATACTGCCCTATTGTCAATTTGTTTGCTACAACGATCACTTTTGTGTTTGTTTTCTACTTCTAGTTGGCTTTTTTGATAAGTGCTTCTATCATTAATCACTCAAAAAGATAAGCTACAGATTAGATATGCGTTCTTGATCTTTCATATAAGTTTATTATCTGGATTTTTTCCGATTTGTAAAATAGAAAACTAATAATGGAAGTATAATACCAAATAGCCCCTTAATTATATGGGACAAGTACTACTACAATTCTAAATTATAGTACAAAATGACTAGATATATAGAACAAACTAGAAGAAGCTTGAAGAAATTTTTTTTCATGAAAACTAAGCAAAAAATTAAGAGTTATGAGTAGCACTAGGAGATATTACAGCGCACATGTTTGGTAAGCTCTTGGTGTCGAATTCTCAGCCGTTGGATGAAGAATAATCTTTTTATAGAGATTGATCATTTCAGCCTTTTTTTTGATGTACACTCCATTAAAATATTTTTAAGGTACTGTAATTTGTCTTGGATGTTCCAGAAATTTTTTTTTTCCCGGAAAATTCTCACCCATGTGTTATTTTTATGGGCAATACAATTATAAATTATAAATACATACGGTTGTGTAAGAGAATGTCTTCATGTTAGTTTGAGATATAAATTGAATACAAAGCAGCTATATAAACAACTTGTCCAAAAAAAAAAAAAGTAGATACAAACAAAGGGCAAAGGGGGTGCATTTGCATTGCTTATAAGCATAAGTCAATATATAAGACTGTGTTTGGGAACTTGAACCAATTGGAAAAAAAAAGTGCTTTTAGATCACTAGGTTAAATTTTAGCTATATGCATGAAATTCATCGAACAAAAAACACTAGTCTCTATTTATATATAGTTTTATACTCTCAAAGATCACTTTTCATTGGCTTATAGCTTTCTAACACCTGCTGTTTTCTACATACATTTTCTCCACCTCCACCTCCAACATCAACCACCTTTTGATAAATTTCTCTGCAAAAAGCTGGTTCCAATTTCAGACTGAAAAAAAAAAAAAAGCAAAGGACTTCTCAATTATTCTGTCTCTCTCTCTGATTTCTATCTAAAGATGAAGGTAATTTTTGTTTTCGTTTAGTTTTGTGTTGTATATATCAATGACAGAAGTGATTACAAGTTTGATTTGATTCTAAGTTTACAAGGTTTTGTTTGGTGTCAGCAGTTGTTCAGTTGGATGCAAAATAAGCTTAATGGGAAGCAAGCGGATAAAAAGCCAAAAGCAGTTCCACCTTCTTGTATGCATTCTTCTTCTTCTTCTTTCTCTTTATTTTCATTTTATTGTTTGCTCACTTTGTTAAATGAGAAGTGCTTCTACTTATTTTGAGAGTAATTGAGAAGTGCTTCTTCCAATGATTTTCATTGTTTATCTTTATATGGTCATTTTTAGTCTTAAAATGTTGTTGTTTTGTGAAGTGCTTTTTTGACTGTTTGACATACTTGGAGGGAGATGGAGAAAAAAAAAGGAGGAAATGGGTTTGGGTCAAGATTTGAATCCAAATCCAGATCTGGATCCGAAATATAAAAATTATTATTTTGATTAATTAATATCATGTTTACAATAATCAAATTATTCAATATAAGTCAATAAAGTCAACAGATTGAATATAATCTAAATTTAACGAAGTCAAAGAATCGAATAAAATCTAAGTTTCACGGTTAATCGGTTAAATTTTTATACAAGTCAATAAGTAGTATTAGTAAATGAATAAACATTGCAAGAAAGTGTACACTTTTTAACGAATATTTTGACTTAAAATTATACTTGTTGATGCAACTTGTAATTTTTTCTTCAAAAATATAATTTTAATTGATTTTACCTCAAAATTGTCATTCATTAACTTTTGTTTATTTTCTCTATGTTGTGTAGATTCTTCGAAACAAGAGCCTAGGGAGGAGTTCAATGACTGGCCACATGGATTGCTAGCAATTGGAACTTTTGGAAACAATGATCAAATCAAAGAAGAAAACAATTCCAAAAATCAAGAAATTCAAAACATTATTCAAGAGGAAGATCAAGAAACATCTTCTTCAATGGTGGATTTACAAGATTTCACCCCAGAAGAAATCGGGAAATTTGAGAAGGAGTTGACAAAGCTCTTGAGAAGAAAACCAATAACTATTAGTAATTCTGAAAAGGATCAATTGAAGGGAAATATTGCAAATGGGAACCTTCCATTGGATAGATTCCTCAATTGCCCTTCAAGCTTGGAGGTTGATAGAAGAATTAGTAATGCACTACTCTCTAGTAGTGATGATCATGACCATGCTGATCATGAAGATCTTAAAGATGATGACATTGATCGGACTATCAGCGTAATTCTTGGGAGATGCAAGGATATTAGGGCATCAGATAATAGCAAGAAATTAGCAATTGGGAGGAAGTCCATTTCTTTCCTTCTCAAGAAGATGTTTGTTTGCAGCAGTGGATTTGCTCCTCAACCTAGTTTGAGAGATTCACTTCAAGAATCAAGAATGGAAAGGGTAAGTAGATATATCTTTCTTGTTCGTCCTCCCTCACATTTAAATCAGAATAAATCTCGAATATGTGTTATTTATGTATAACTCAGAATAAATCTCGAATATGTGTTATTTATATATAACGTACTTATTCACCATATATAGTTTGCTTTTCGATCGAATTTTATGTAAAATGACATGAATTTTCCTGCAGTTTTTGAGGATAATGCTTCACAAGAAGATCAACTCTCAAAATGCTTCTAGAGGTCAATCAATGAAGAGATATTTAGAGGATAGTAAACAAATTATTTCCAAAAAGGGAATAAATGAAGATGAACAACAGGAGAAAAATAATAAAAATAGCAGCAACAATGATGGATGTAAATGGGTCAAGACTGACTCAGAATGTAAGTTTTTGTTTTTTTTTTTTTATAATTAATTTTGATTAATTAATCATAATATGCTTGGCTTCAGAATCTACTTGTATTCTTTTTTACTAATTTGATTTTTATTTTTTATTTTTTATTTTTTATTGCAGTTATTGTTCTAGAGATATAAATCTGCATTTATACATCCTTCAGAGATTTTACATGTAAAAGGTAAGATAAGCTAACTCTTTTCAATTTTTCATAGAATGAAAATGTAATTTATTCTTTCTGAAAAATTATTCTAATAACATATTATGAAATTAAGTGTTTTTCGAAAACAAAAACTGTGATAGAGTGTTGAGAATTTTATAATAAATAAAAAATAAAAGAAAGTGTTCGATCACGTTGACCCTAGTCTTGGTCATTTTTATGTATAAAATAGAAAACGTGTTTTAAGAACACAATACGAACTACCCATCTTATATGTTCTAACTTCTAATCACTGATTGAATATAATTTTACAGATCCATTTCCGGCCATCCTGGATTTGAAATTGTTGTGATGATGATCATGTAAAGCTGATGATGAAGAAGAAGAAGAAGAAGAAGTTCAAGCACATATACAAGAACTATAAAAAATCAGAATCAAAGAAAGTTGATGATCATATTGTTATTTGAGGAATACATATATTTTCTCTATAATTTTGTGACGGTGCTTCGTTTTTTTTCATGTTTGGAAACTGTGATTGTGATGAACACAGTACAGTTTCTAACACATGTTCTTGAAATATCGTCATTAATTTATATTATTGTACAAGAGAATTCTGTACTGTTATGGCTGCACATTTTAATTCTCTCTTTTGTAATTTTTATATTGTATCTTAGCTCTATTAATACACTTTTTTGCTAAGCTTCAAACTCCTTTGTAATATAATTTTAGGTGATTAAATAAATCATTTTTGCAATTTTTTTTTCTTATTTAAATTTTTTATGTTTGAAATAAATAGTTAAATTATTCTATATTTTTGTTTTTAATCAATGATAGAGGCCAAAATTTTGTATCCATTTTTGCTATTTTTTTTCTTTGAAATAAATAAATATTAAATAAGATGAGTTTGATCCAATGATTTGTCTTTCACACTTATATTATGAGGTTATAGGGTTTAGTTTGTCTCCTTTCTTAAATCTCGAATCATTTGTAATATTTCCAAAAAAACAAAACAAAGAAATATTGAAATTTTGAATTTGTGAAGATGAGAAGTTCGTGGGCTGGGCTGAGTCGGGCTCCAAAAGTTTTTGTTTTTGGATTTGTTTATCTAATGGAGTGTTGAAACGACGATCAAGATGCCACTTGGATGGTGACATGCCCAGACACGTCATAACCCTTTAACAACTTATCACACCATTTCGTTACACGTTGCTGCCCTGCACTACGAGTGTAACTTTGTTCATCCATCTTAATTAGAAGTAAGCATTACTTCCCTTCCCTAAACTTAGGGAGGGAGGTAATGCTTACTTTAGTTAAGGTTTTTTTTTTTTTTTTTGAACAGCCAAAAGTATTATTAAGGGGAGAGAACCCACAGAAAAACGCAAGGCAAAACGGTGCTACAAGCCAGCACCTGAAGCCGCAGAACAACCACCAAAACAACCCACCCAACCCACAAAACAGAGCAAAAAACAATCGAGACAGAGCACCCAGAACGAAAACACCCAAAGAAGGCTACCCATAGTCCCAAATAATCACATTTTCCATCAGCCCTGACCCACGCTTAGCTAAGTTATCCGCAAGCGAATTGTTAGCTCTAGCAAAGTTGCACACCTTGCACTACCGTACCGTGCCCGGGCACATCACACCTTACAATGACGTGCTCACGAATATTTCAGTACAACATAGATGCATCGAAGGATCGTAGCTTTATAAAACACGGTTGAAGACTAAAAGATGACAGATTTTCATAAAATTTCAGATTAGATATAATTTTTTGTTGGTGAGAGACTGATGAGTTGAAGGCCAAACAAAATCAGAATCAGATTCGAAATTACAATACAAAGAAAAATGGAAGATTGTATCTTACAGATTATAAAGCATCGAAGAACATTTGAATCGATGCAACGAGAATCAATAACAGAGGGTTTCTAAGGGCTGAAATTATAAATAGCAGCCCGGAATTTTTCCCTGTCTCTGCATATTGAGCCTGGGCTGTTCAGTTCGGTTTCTTCAAATACTAACATATTCGATCAATAAGATTCCTTCCAAAATGGGGTAATATCAGTGTCAATAATTGCCACCACTAGTTTCCTGTTTCATTATAAATAAATCTAATTAAAATGAAATTAACAGAATATTTTAACTAGGAAAATTAAATTTATGAGTATTAATTGTATAATAAAATATGCTCATCACACATAAGGTGATAGTATGCCTAGTTAGTCAACACACATTTATATATATATATATATACAGATTTTCTATTATCAGTTTGTCATGACGATAAATATATCAGGACGAAGAATGTAAATCACTAGATTTACATATTTTGACTCAAAGTGTATGCAATTATCAAAACTTTTCCATAATCTGTGGTTCTCATTCTTAGTCCTGATATATTTTATATCAGGACGAACTGACAATGGAAATACTATATATATATACATACATATAATTTTTCTATTATCAGTTCGTTCTTATATAAAATATATCAGGACTAAGAATGTGGACCACTAGATTTACATACTTTGACTCAAAGTGTATGCACTTATCAAAACTTCTCCATAATCTGTGGTCCACATTCTTCGTCCTGATATATTTTATAATAGGACGAACTGATAATAGAAAGACTGAAAGAACGTGGACCACAGATTATGGTGAAGTTTTGATAAGTGCATACACTTTGAGTCAAAGTATGTAAATCTAGTGGTCCACATTCTTCGTTCTGATATATTTATTGTCAGTTCGAACTGATAATAGAAAATCTAATATATATATATATATATATTTTAATTGATTGCATAAAGAAACCATAATCCTAACCTTGGTAGACGGTGTTCATAAACTGTACTTGGATTGGATGAGCCTTTTTATAGACGACCCCTATAGCATCCATATAGCTTCCACTTCGTCCATGAAATCCAACAATAATTTGGTCTTCAACTGGAAACTTAAAAGGCGTGCCTTTAATAGAACCAAAAGGTCCATATGTGTACCAATTTGTGTGGAACGTTAGAGATTCGACATAAGAGTTGGGACGATAATTAGTAACGCTTCCACTAATCGAAGTCAAATATTCCTCAGGCCAATCGATTGTAATCTATATAAATATATGCGTGATGCAATGTCATGATTTATAAAAATATAAAATCAAAGCCTTATAATAAGATAATTAAGACAATACTAATTAATTACCCGGTTTGCGTTTCCACCGTTACCACCAAATTTCTTTGAATTTTCAATCTCGTAATTTTCATTGACACTTGTGAAGGAGAGAGAATCAATGTAAGTTCCATGATTAATCATTATCTCTACAATTCCACCATTGGTCATATAGCTCCATTCACCTCCTTTTTTGCCTCCCCATTGTTTAGATGAAGATTGGTCGTCCTGGTTGCAAGAAGCCAAGTACCTCCATGAGACCAATATATATATATACATAAGGCGCTTCTCATTAGCAAATTTCCGGACGTTCATTTTCATATAGGATCATTGACCGACAATCAGTCTGTAGTACTACAAAACTGATACAATCACTCACCGATCCTGCACGAAAATTACTTTGGAAGGCTTGCACATGATAAACACAAAAGATCATGTTGGAATGATATATATATATATATATATTTTGGTGCTAAGAAATTTGAAGTTGAAAGAAAATTTGAATTTTAGCATAGACGGATTTAAAGAC
The DNA here is from genome assembly GCA_954870605.1 of Acer campestre. Taxonomy (NCBI): domain Eukaryota; kingdom Viridiplantae; phylum Streptophyta; class Magnoliopsida; order Sapindales; family Sapindaceae; genus Acer; species Acer campestre. Next base: position 62,688,032 of record OX940799.1, read on the forward strand.
TAGAGAGCTTACATTTATACCTCGCAAGATTTCTTCAACAGCTTGTCTAAAACTCATTGTCATATCTGTTACTAACAGTTTTTTCAAAAATTTAAGATTTACCAGCCCTTGAGGATCTTTGAGTTTTTTGCAGTATCTGATTTCCAATTCCTTTAAGCAAGGCATGGCTCCTTCCTCCACAATCCACTCTTGGAGGTCTTGAATGCACCACAGTTTCAGAAGGCGGAGTTTCGGAAATTCTCCGGAGAGACAAGTGAACTTGGAACTTGTAGAGGAGTTAGAGAAAAGGCAAAGGATGTAGAGGTGAGGCAACTTCCCTAGGAGAGGCATCGGATCTTCTGATAGTCTTGTCTCTGACAAAGTTAGCTTCCTCAGGTATGGAGGAAATAAACCAATAACAAACATCTCATTTGACAGTCTTCCTTGCAAATTAAGGTCTTGTAGCTTTTGATGGTTTTCCAATGTACCCATGTTGATGTAATGATCATCATCAGCAGCAGATTCTACTGATTTCAGCTTTAAGGATTGAAGGTTGGTGAGATGAGAAATACACTCAGCTGTTTGGTTGGTTGCAAACACATTTGCAGGGCATGACAGCTTCAGCTTTGTGAGTGTTGTCAGGTTTTGGAGCGCGGATAATTCAGTCTCAGATGCAAAGTACATCCCCCACAAAGTATGCAAGTTGGTTAATGAAGTTAAATCTAACAACACTTTATCAGAATAATCCACAAACAAATAGAGATGTTGTAGTTTCTCTGCCCTGTCTATATGAATAACATTGCTTATGTTGGTGTGCTTAAGATCTAAGGTCTCTAAACATGGCAGACTGGGGACACAATCTGGAAGACTATCAATGAAAGTTGACCTCAGGCCTATGTACTTTAAGTGTATCAGTTTTCGCATTACATCATCAGTTAACATAGGCTTGTACACACCCTCCAAATCAAGCACATAAAGCAATCCAAAACCTCTATTTGAAATAATCTTTTTCAGAAACATACCTGCATCACTATTATCAGGTATTTGGGTGTTGAAAGCTACATAAGAACGTAGATTCTGAACTTGATCAAGGGAGAAGAAGTTATTGATGATGTCGGAGTAAGTAATTGCTAGTCGCCGAACTGCTAGTAGTTGTGATTCTTTTGTGAATGTGGTAGAGGCGGAGTGGAATTGACGGTTGAAGAATCCTACAGCCTCTGCTTTTGGTGAGAAGAAATCATACAAAGCACCAGACAAGCAACATGTTTTAGGACTTCCATTCGACTTCCATCTTACTTGAATCATGTTTCTGATGACTAGTTCTTCAAAGTACTTTTCTGCCATCATTTCAGGATTTGATTTCTCAGTCACAAATCCCTCAGCAACCCATATGTGAATCAATCTCCTCACAGGTATCTCAAATTTTCTGGGGAAAATCCCCATGTAAAGAAAGCATGGTTTTATTTCTGAAGGAAGGTCTTGATAGCTTAAAGCCAATATATCTCCTTTATTATTACTTGCACGCACAATCACTCTATACCAATCATCATAGTCTCGCTTTTTGGTAGACAACAAGCCTCCAAACAAGACGATTGCCGATGGTAAACCACCACATATGTTCAGGATTTTTTCCTTCAGACTGATCAACTTTGAATCATTCAAGTCCTTTTCTGCTACCCGGACTTTCTTCAGAAACAATTTCCAGCTCTTCTTTTTGTTTAATCGGTCTAAACGTAGAGTAAAATGAGCAACCTGGGATGGTAAAATAATTACCTTGCGAGTGGTTATAATTATTCTAGCATCAAATTCAGAAGAGTCTAGAAGAGTTTCCAAAATTTGAGTTCTCTCAACATGAACATCTTCCAAGACAATAAGACACCTGCCCCCGTTCAAGAGCTCACCGATCTTCTTCATCAATTGATATTCAGAAATTGTTGCTTCCACAGCCAATTCGGCTTGATTAATTTGTCTTAGTATATCAACCAAGACATGTCTAGTATCGAACCAACTTGCATCCTGAATCCAGGCACGGTTGGTGAAATTCTGCTTCACATCAACTCTATTGTACAAAGTTGTTGCCAGAGTTGTTTTGCCTAAGCCTTCCTCTCCAACCACAGCAATGACCTTAGGGAATTGATCGGGTTTTAATTTAATGAAAAACTCGTTCATTTGCAGTTTGTTAGGACCAAGGAATTCATCAGTTTCGTCCAGAAAAAAGTCAAAAATTCTTGAAGCATTATCAGAGCTCGATAATCTTGTAGCATTATTATGGTACTCCACGCCATCTTCGCAAGCTTTTTCTTTCTGTTTTACCAAGCGTCTGACCTCATTCTTGAACTTCTTCATTTCATGGATGAAATGCCTCTGGCTGCACAGTGACATAATGGAACGCATGAAAGGATGACTGGTTTGATTCTCTCTCTGTCTGATCTGCTGCAATTCTTTTCTTATAAGCTCCGTGGCATCATCCGCAGAGTAAATTGCTTTGAGAATCCGGGCCACTGTCTGATCATTCATTGACCAAAAACCTGAAGAAGCTTCACGATCTTCTGCATCTTTTAAGAATATCTTCAAGGAATGGAGATTGTTGATAGTTTTCTGGACTTGTATTTTAAACATTAGATTGCTGGTTGCTGCTTGTCCTAGCAGAAAATCTTGTAATTTCTCGATCAAAAGGGAAACGCTAACTTTGGCATCCATGGATTGAAACAGGCCAAAAACTAGCAAGAAATTAAGGGAATTGAAAGAGAAAATATGTAAACAAGGAAAACTCTTTGCTCTTAAAATCACCAGCAAAATCACCGGTAATTCATTAAAATAAAATAAAATTGTACAGTAGGTCTGCTGGGCAAGTCGTACAACTTGTTCTCCAACAACATTATTGAGATGTTGAAGGATACAATGTGCAATAGACTGCAGTCTTGACTCTTGAATCTCCAACTTTTTTATTTTTCTTGTTAAATGTCACATCAACTTTTAATTTTTGTTAAAATTATTAATTTAATCGTTTCATACTTCAAGTTATAATGTATTTTCAAAAAATATATCATTAGAAAGATCTCGTTGAGATCTTTAAAATGATACCCATTTTGATATATATTTTATACCAATAAAATTATTGAATATTATATAAGTTAACTAATATAAATTAATTGATATTATATAAAATTTATTGAAAAAATATTCTTTAAAGATGGTCGTTTGATGTAAAATTTGGTGTAAATACATTAGAGTGAAAAAAAATTTAATGTAAAAAAAATGCTCATTTTATGATAAGTTGATGTAATATTTGATGTATTGGAATGAAGATACTATGAGGGTTTACAGGCGCAGGATAGGAGGTTTTTGGGATATCAACCTAGTTAAGATGCCTTTCAAAAAATTAAAATTGTACAGATCTGCTGGTCAAATGGTACAACTTGTTCTCCTGCAACATTATGTGTGAATTTGATAAATTAAATGAAAACTTGTGAGGATCTTTCTTCTCTAGCTTTTATTTTCTATTTATTTAATGAGATATTACTACTTGGGTCTTTTATGTTTTTTTTTTTAAATATCTATTTTTTATTCATTTATACACTTTCGGTGGATTGAACTTTATATTTTCAAAAACCACTCAATTTAATCATTCCGTGAGTCAACTGTTAATCAAATTCAAATAGTATTTTTATCTTTTAACAATGACATACCACATTTCAAACTCACAAATAAATAGAAATATATATATATAATAAAATTTAAATTTAAAATTAATATCCCTAAATTTAAATGTGGAGCCACATAATAAAAAAAAAATTAAAACTTAAAAATTCATCTTATTCATTTTCTTCATAAAACCCAGAAACCTCTCAAACAAATTCTCTCTCTCTATCTCTCTCTCTCTCGCTCTCTCATCCCTCCTCAACGAAACCCTAACTCGACAAATCCCTCTCTCCCTCTCAAATCCCTCATGAACCAAACTCAGCCACTAACAAAATCCATAGCCGCCACGAAACCCTTGATGCAAGAACCAAACCCAGTCACCAAAATATCTCGGCCGCCGTGAAACCAGCGAACCCTAGCTGATGTTGATAGAGATTTTTAGGGAGGTTTCTGGGTTTGGTTTTGAGTCGGTGGTTGTTTCTGGGTTCGATGACAAAGACAATGAGATTTTTGGGTTTGATGAAATTGGGTTGGGTGAAGCCGAGATTTCTTGCAAGAAGCTTCTGTACGCCCCGATTTGGTCGTCGTAAGCCATTTATTGCCGCCAGTGCTCTACTTGTCGTGATTGCTTTGTGTTTTTCTCTGAAATGGTGTTTGTAATTGGTGGTGTTTGAAGAAAATCTAGGTTTTTTTTGTTGGATGATTGATGATGTAAGCTCTTCAAGGTAATGTGGAGATCCAGATCCAGATTAGGTTTGATCTGGGTGGTGATTCGATTTTTGGGTATCATCACAATTAATTTTCGAAATCAGATGAAGTTAAGTTTGAGTGATTAGGTTTGATTTGGGGTGGTGATTCGGTTTAGGTTTGATTTGGATGATGATTTTGGAGTTTTTTTAGGTGGTGAATGATGATGATGATGATAATAATAATATATATTTTTTTTAATCGGAAATAAATGGATAGGGGTAAATACATCATTTTACTTTTTCTGTAACAGTTGACTGTAAAATATCTTGTCAGACGGACCAAATTAAGTGGTTTTTAAAAATATAGGGCGTAATCCTCCGAAAATATATAAGGGCGCATAAGATTGGACCGGAATTGGACTATTTTAGTCCTAATACCACGTTCGGTGACGTTTTAGGATATGAGATTATTAGTTCCACCGGCAAAATAATCCCATAATAGTGAAATATCCCACCTCTAATTCCATCTCTATTTGTTATAGGACTATTTTATATGTGGACCCCACCTATTTAATTCATCTCACCAACCCCACTAATCCACACTCGCCGTCTCTCTCAGTCTTTCATAAATATCGTCTCTTTCATCGGTATTGTCTTTCATCACTTCCTTTTTCATAAAAATCTAAACAAATTACAACAAAGAATCAATGTCACCTCTCACTCTCAAGCTTGGGTAAACCTCCATTTTAGACTCTCAGTCGAAGGTATGAAAGTTTACTCAAATCTCAGATCTGTGTTTTTTTTTTTTTTTTTTTTTTTTTTTTTTTTTTTGACTTTTCGTTTCCGCTTTGTTTTGATTGTTGTCATGTCAGTGTTTTGTCTGCTTCAACGCATGAAATTTACGAGAAGTGGAAAATTAAAATAGAAGCAAGTGACTATTCAACAACAACAACAATTCAGGCAAGAAAACTAGATCAAGTTAATCTTGAAAATTCTTTACTTCTTCAGAAATTCATGATTCATGGATTGACTTTTTCACCCTTGAAATTAATCTTTCTTGTTGATTTTTCTCTCAATAAATTCTCTTATAGATTATTTCCTACGTGTGTCAATTTTTATTTTTTATTTTTTATTTTTTTTTATTTTTTATTTTTTCAGATGGAACCTAAAATATATATTAAAATAAAATAAAAAGAAAACAAAAGAAAAGAAAAAGAAAAAGAAAAGCAAAAGCAAAGTGGCGCACATGCTATAAAACAATAATCTAAAAAGGTACGCATACCTCAATGGAAGGCAAGGAAACATGATTAACTATTCCCTTTTGCCTCAAACGGTGCAGCCCAATTAGAAATAGCAACATGATGTAATTCTGTATGGGCCGATAGAGTTGTAGAATCAGGGCGAATCTTAGTCTCAGCAATAGGGAGAAGCTTAGAACTTCTTTTACTCAATTGGGATTTTAAATTAGCTAAAGTCTTAAAATCTTAGTGTCAGTGTGTTTATTAATTATGAATAAAAATGAAAAAGAAAATTAAATTACAATATTTCCTAATCATGAATAAAAATGAAAGAATTTAACTATAATATTTTAGTTGAGTTTAAATGTTCAAAGTTTTCATGTTTTCTTTTTTTAGTTGATTTTTGAGTCATGCATGATGATTTCGTGTTTGGTGCCTGAGATTGGACTAGGATTGGACTATTGTAGTCATAATCCCACGTTTGGTGACGTTTTAGGATATGGGATTTTTAGTCCCACCAGTAAAATAATCCCATAATAGTGAAATATCCCACCTCTAATTCCATCCTCTATTTGTTATCGGACTATTTTATATGTGGACCCCACCCATTTAATTCATCTCACCAACCCCACCAATCCACACTCACCGTCTCTCTCAGTCTTTCATAAATATCGTCTCTTTCATCAGTATTGTCGCTCATCACTTCCTTTTTCATAAAAATCTCAACAAAGCACAACAAAGCACAACAAAGAATCAATGGCACCTCTCAAGCTTGGGTAAACCTCCATTTTAGACTCTCAATCAAAGGTATGAAAGTTTACTCAAGTCTCAGTTATGATTTTTCGTTTCTGTTATGTTTTGGTTGTTGTCATGTCATTGTTTTGTTTGCTTCAACGCATGAAATTTACAGGCAGTGGAAAATTACAATAGAAGCAAGTGTCTATTCAACAACAACAACAACAACAATTTAGGCAAGAAAACTAGATCAAGTTAATCTTGAAAATTCTTTACTTCTTCAACAATTCGTGATTCATGGACTGACTTTTTCACCTATAAAATTAATCCTTATTTTTGATTTTTCTCTCGATAAATTCTCTTATAGATTCTTTACTATGTGTGTCAGTTTTTTTTTTTTTTTTAGATGGAGCCTAAAATATATATTAAAATAAAATAAAAAGAAAACAAAAGAAAGAAAAAGAAAAAGAAAAAGAAAAGCAAAAACAAAGTAGCGCACATGCTCTAAAACAATAATCTAAAAAGTTATGCAAACCTCAACGGATGGCAAAGAAACATGATTAACCATTCCCTTTTGCCTCAAACGTTGCGGCCCAATTAGAAATAACAACATGATGTAATTCTGCATGGGCCGATAGAGTTGTAGAATTTAGGCGAATCTTAGTCTCAGCAACTGGGAGGCACTTAAAACTTCTCTTACTCAATTGAGATTTGAAATTTGCTAAAGTCTTAAAATCTTAGTGTCAGTTTGTTTATTAATTATGAATAAAAATGAAAAAGAATTAAATTACAATATTTCCTAATCATGAATAAAAATGAAAGAATTTAACTATAATATTTTAGTTGAGTTAAATGTTCAAAGTTTACATGTTTTTTTTTTTTAGTTGATTTTTGAGTCATGCATGGTGATTTTCATGTCTATTTACGATATAAGAGAGAAAATCGGTTCTGTTGGTAGCTAGAAAGTGGTCTTCAATTCTAGAGAAACTAATTGCCTAGCTGATCTTTTGGCTAAAAATGGTTCCAAAAGAGCTGATGATTTCCTTTTTTGGAGTGTTTTCTGAGGCAGGCTGATGGTGATAGTTTGTTGTTTCAGTGTAGTGTTGTGTTTCTTATTATTTTTTGTTGTAGCGCTTTTCTGGTGTTCCTCTAGGCTCTAGTTCCTATGGGTTTTCCTCTGGTTTGTGCTTGGTGGCTTGCTTGTTTCGTTTTTGGAGCTGCCGTTTTTGCCTTGGTTTGGGATCAGGTCTCTGGTTGTTGGGCCTTTGGTTCCTTTTGATTTGGTTTTTGGGTTGGTGGTTTACCTTTTCTTACAAATATATATTTGTTGCATTGACTAAGACAACTGACAATATATGTATTTAATGCTTTTTTTTTGGGTATTTTTTTAGTTAACCCGTGCCACACAACCCAATTTTCATTAATCAAATTTCCAGTTTTCCTCACTCTTGCTTAGTTCCCTTCCATTCTCCTTTCTTTGTAGTTTTTGGCCTGTTTCAATCCATGGATGCAATAGTTGTTGTTTCCCTTTTGATCGAGAAATTACAAGGCTTGCTGCTGCTGCCTGCAAAAGAAGCTGCAACTAGCAATCAACTGTCTCACAAACAAGTCCAGGAAGCTATTAACGGTCTTGATTCTTTGAAACAATTCCTAAAAGATGTAGACGATCTCGAAGCTTCATCTGGTCAATCATCAATGAATGATCAGACGGTGGCACAGCTTCTGAGTGCAGTTTACTCTGCAGATGATGCCTTGAACACCTTAATAATAAGAAAAGAATTCCTTGAGATCTCTTCCAACGAGCCTTCACTCATCAGTCAATTGAAGAGGACGTTCAAGAATTTGAAGTCAAGAAAAGGAATATTGGAGAAATTCGAGAATGAGGTCAGAGGCTTGGTAGAGATGAAAGAAAAAGCTGTGACTTCCGATACAAGATTGTTGAGCTTTGGAAATGGTGGAGGTTCACATAGCAGCAACCGGCTGCAGGACCGTTGGGGAAGAATTTCTACAGCTGATTTTTGTCTGGAGGAGGAAACTGATTTTGATCTACTAATCAATGAGTTGTTAATGCGATTAGTCCCTTATCAGTTTCCCAAGGGCATTGTAGTGGTTGGTGAGGGAGGCTCTGGAAAAACAACTCTAGCGACATCTTTATACGACAGAGTTGATGTGAAGCGCTACTTCACCAACCGTGCCTGGGTTCAGGTTCCAAGTTTGTTCAATGCTCGTCATGTGTTGGCTGATATACTACGACAAATCAATCAAGCCGAGCAATTGGTGGTGGAAGCAACACTTTCTGAAGATGAATTGATGTGGAAAATCTTCAAACTCTTACATGGTAAGAGGTGTCTTATTGTCTTAGAAGACGTTGAGACTTCTCAGATTTTGGAAACTGTAGTGAATCCAATTTGTAACTCATCTCAATTTGATGCCAGAATAATTATAACCACAAGCAATGCAAATAACTTAACACCCCTGCAGGCTGGTTATTTAGCTCTAAATTTAGTCAGATTAAACAAAGAGGAGAGCTGGAAATTGTTTTTGAAAAAGGTTCGAATGGCAGAAGATGAGGTGATGAGTAATTCAGAGTTGATTAGACTCAAGGAGAAAATCCTGGAGATATGTGGTGGTTTACCAGCACGAATTGTCTTGCTTGGAGGTTTGCTGTCTACCAAAGAACGGAGCTATAACGAGTGGTCAAGAGTAGTGCTTGTGCGTGCTGGCAATAACCAAGGAGATATCATGGCTTTAAGCTATCAAGACCTTCCTCCAGAATTGAAGCCATGTTTTCTTTACATGGGGCTTTTCCCCAAAAAATATGAGATACCTATGAGGAGATTGATTCAGCTATGGGTTACTGAGGGATTTGTGATGCCCCCAGATATGGCAGAAAGGTTCTTTGAAGAACTAGTCATCAGAAACATGATTCAAGTAAGACGCAAGTTAGATGGAAGTCCTAAAACATGTTACATGCCTGGTGTTTTATATGATTTCTTCTCTCTAAAAGCAGAAACTGCAGGATTATTTAACCGTCAATTCCAGTATTCGTCTTGTACATCCACGAAACAATCAAAATTAGCAGTTTGGCGGCTGGCAGCCTACTGGAGAATCAAGAATTTGAACTCTTTATCATTTGTTGATGTTCAGAACCTGCATTCTTTTGTAGCTTTTGATACCCGGATACGATGCACACCATCTAGAGAAATAAGTACGTTTCTGAAAAAGATTATTTCAAATAGAGGTTTTGGATTGCTTTATGTGCTTGATTTGGAGGGTGTTTACAAGCCTATGTTAACTGATGATGTAATGCGAAAACTGATACACTTAAAGTACATAGGCCTGAGGTCAACTTTCATTGATAGTCTTCCAGATTGTGTCCCCAGTCTGCCATGTTTAGAGACCTTAGATCTTAAGCACACCAACATAAGCAATGTTATTCATATAGACAGGGCAGAGAAACTACAACATCTCTATTTGTTTGTGGATTATTCTGATAAAGTGTTGTTAGATTTAACTTCATTAACCAACTTGCATACTTTGTGGGGGATATACTTTGCATCTGAGACTGAATTATCCGCGCTCCAAAAGCTGACAACACTCACAAAGCTGAAGCTCTCATGCCCTGCAAATGTGTTTGCAACCAACCAAACAGCCGAGTGTATTTCTCATCTCACCAACCTTCAATCCTTAAAGCTGAAATCAGTAGAATCTGCTGCTGATGATGATCATTACATCAACATGGGTACATTGGAAAACCATCAAAAGCTACAAGACCTTAATTTGCAAGGAAGACTGTCAGATGAGATGTTTGTTATTGGTTTATTTCCTCCATACCTGAGGAAGTTAACTTTGTCAGAGACAAGACTATCAGAAGATCCGATGCCTCTCCTAGGGAAGTTGCCTCACCTCTACATCCTTTGCCTTTTCTCTAACTCCTCTACAAGTTCCAAGTTCACTTGTCTCTCTGGAGAATTTCCGAAACTCCGCCTTCTGAAACTGTGGTGCATTCAAGACCTCCAAGAGTGGATTGTGGAGGAAGGAGCCATGCCTTGCTTAAAGGAACTGGAAATCAGATGCTGCAAAAAACTCAAAGATCCTCAAGGGTTGCAATATCTCACTACTCTGAAAGAATTATCAGTAACAAATATGTTAGAGGGCAGGTTTGGCAAACCGTTAATTGAGCAAATCCAGCAGCAGGTTACAAATGTATATATCAAAAAGAGTACATGCGATTTTTCTCTTTTGGAGGTAAATTCTCTGGTCGATCAAATGTTATTATTTATGATTGAGAAGTGGTGTAAATATTTGTGGATAACTTTACAATCCAAAAGACTAATCTATTGGGTTAAACATCCATGAGTATATATACTCTTCTCTTGCTTAATTTTTTTTTTTTTTTTTAATGTGCAATGCATTTCATATTCTTAAACTTCATATGTGAGTTCTCCAAGTGAAATGTTTTTTTATTTTATTTTTATTTCCATTATGAATGTATATTTCTAAGGAGTATAGAGGAGTCAAAGCTAGCTAAAAAATTGAAAATCCTAAGAAAATTATATTCCCTTGTAAAGAATTTCATTGCCTTTGCCTATGTGATATGTTGAAAATAGTATATATGAGCACTTATTAGTAATATTTATTGATAAGATGGATCTAGGGATGGCAAAATAACTTGTGGGGAAGGGGCCCCACAGGGACCCGCACTTATAAGGTGGGGATGGGTTTTATAATCACCGCCCCACCCCGCCCCTCTTAAAATATAATATTTATTTACTTTATTATTTAGTTCAATGTTTATGTTTTAAAATGATTGAATTTATTTGTTTAGTTTTGAGATTTATATTTATAAGATGATTTTCAATAGCTTTTCGGAATTACTTTATATATATTATATCATTTTCATTGAGATATATATTTATTATTTTAATAAATATATTTTTGTACAAGATTAATAAATAGATAAATGAGTTAAATAGGGTAAATTGGGTGGGGGTGGGGAAAGCATACCCCACCCCATCCTGCTCCGCTTCATCTATTGTGGGGTTTTATGAGGGGATGTTTTCAAAAAATAAATGGGGTAGGGGACGGGGAGGGCCACCCAGCCCCGAACCCGCAACATTGCCATCCCTAGATGGACCATTATATATTTATATACATACATATGATAATTGGACTGAGTTAGACCTGTTTCTAGCTATTTTGATCGTTCCGGACACTACAGTGCCGTCAGTTTTAGCTAATTCCGCTTGTAAGTACTGTTTTTACTTAGTGAAGCTTTATTAACTTTGTATCGGGCACGATGGAAGATCCAAAAGCTAAAGGAATCTTGGAAAAGCCAACTGAAGCTCAAACCTCAACATCAACCAGCAGTTCTTGGCAAAGGAACTCGATGTCAAACACGAAGTTTAATATTGAGAAGTTTGTCGGCACCAACAACTTCGGCATGTGGCAGTGCGAAGTTCTAGATCTGATATTCCAAGAAGGATCCAATATTGCCTTGGATTCCAAACCCAAGGATATTTCCGATGAAGATTGTTGTAAATCATCAAGCTTGCGGCACAATTCGATTGTGTCTAGCCAAGGATCAGAAGTACTTTGTCATGAATGAGATTATGGCATTGAGTCTCTAGAAAAATCTGGAGGATAAGTACATGACAAAAAGCATAGAGAACCAAATCTACCTGAAGCAGAAGCTCTTTCGATTCCAGTATACGAAAGGTATTCATATGATTGAGCATTTGAATAATTACAATATGATTCTCACCGATTTACAAAATTTAGATGTTGAAATTAGCGATGAAGATAAGACATTGTTGTTATTAAATTCTCTACCTGATAGCTTTGAACACTTAACTACAACTCAACCACAACTCTGTTATATGGAAAAGATGAGGTTAAATTCATAGATGTTGTTATATGCTCTGGTGAATAATGAGTATCGGAAGATGGATCAGCTTGATCACAGAGACTCAACACCAGAAGCATTGACTGTTGCCTGAGGTAGGACAAATAACAGGAGATCTGGAGTGCCTAGTAAGCGTGGTAAATTTCGCTCAAAATCAGGAGGAGCATCTCGCTCAAAGCCAAGTGGAGAATCATCATTTAGATGTCCTATGAAGGACGAGCGTGCCTATTGTCACCAGAAAAAGCATTGGAAGAAAAATTGTCCAAATAAACACAAATATAATGTGAATGTTGCAGATAAATCTAATGATGGAGAGGATTAAGCTTTGTCACCAGTAAAAGCATTGGAAGAAAGATTGTCCAAACAAGCACAAATATAATGTGAATGTTGTAGATAAATATGATGATGGAAAGGATTAAGCTTTTACAGTTTCATCATCAGACAACCATTCTGATAGATGGATTATGAATTCCGATTATTCCTATCATATGTGTCATAACATGCAATGTTTCTCAAGCTTCCAGGAACTTGATGGAGGAATTATGCTTATGGGCAATGACAACACCTGCCAGACGAAAGGGATATGAACTGTTTACCTAAAGATGCACGATGGTACAATTAGATGACCGACAGACGTTAGATACGTTCATGATCTGAAGAAGAATCTCATTTCACTAGGGGTCTTAGACTCCAGTGGTTACAAGGTGACCATGAAAGGTGGAGTCCTGAAGGTTGTATGAGGTGTATTCTTGGCAATGAAAGGTACTCTAAAGAGAAGTTTATATTTCCTAGACGGGTACACAGTCACTGGGAGAGCAGCCGTCTCCAGCAGTTCTGACGATGAGGCATCTCATACTTCCCGATTTTGGCACATGTGCTTAGGGCATGTCGAGGAGAAGGCTTTGCAAGGTTTGGTGAAGCAAGGTCTCCTGAAAGGTGTAAAAACTGGTAAACTTGATTTCTACGAGCATCGTGTCATAGACAAGCAGACAAGAGTCAAGTTCGACACCACCATTTATCGTACACCATGAAGCATAAGGATAAAGTTCTAGATGTCTTCAATAGAAGAAGATGATTGAAACCCAGACAAGCAAGAAGATCAAAAGGCTTAGATCAAACAATAACGAGGAATACAAATTAGATCCTTTCATGAAATTCTGTCAGGATGAAAGGATAATCAGACACTTTACAGTTCCCTGCACGCCACAGCAAAACGGTGTAGTAGAATAGATGAACTGTACTTTGGTAGAGAGAGTTTGGTGTATGCTTTCTCAATCTTGCTTGAGTAAGGCATTTTGAAGGCTTTGATGCATGCCTCTCATATAGTCAATAGACCACTTGTTTTCGCACTTGATAGGAATCTCCCAAGGAGGTATGGTATAGACAACTTGTTTTTGATTATGATAGATTGTATATATTCGGATGTCTATCATACTTTCATGTTACTGAATCCAAACTGGATCCTAAGGGCAAGAAAGATGTTTTCTTGGGCTTTAGTGAAGGAGTTAAGAGATTCATACTATAGAATTCTGAGTTAAATAAGATCATTTCGAGCCGAGACGTTACCTTTGACGAATCTCCAATGCTGAAACTAATACCTCAAGACACAAAATAAGAATCCAAACTCTTTGCGATAGGTGGAGTTTGAGATTTGCAAGAAGTCAGAAAAGGCTTATTCGATAGTCGACTATCCTGATGATGAATCTGATGACTAGAACGAGCTATTAGTTGAGGCGGAGGATTCATCACCATTATCTGATACCAGACAACAACCATAGTCCATTGCCACTAGTAGACCGAAAAAAGACATTCGGATGTCTGCCCGCTACACAGACATGGTAGCATATGCTCTTCCAGTGACTGATGATGATGTTCTGTACACCTACAGAAAAGTTGTGCATACTACGGACATTGACAAGTAGAAGATGGCTATGGATGAGGAGATGCAATCACTTCACCATAATGAAACTTGGAAGTTTACACAACTTCCAAAGGGAAGGAGAGCTATAGGGTGCAAATGGGCATATGCTAAGAAGGAAGGTGCTCTTGGCAAAGACAACATCAGATACAAAGCCAAATTGGTAGCGAAAGGCTATGCACAGAAGGAAAGAATATACTACAATGAGGTATTCTCACATGTTGTCAAGCATTCATCTATTTGGATCCTATTGGCTTTGGTTGCACAATTTGATCTCGAGTTAGCTCAACTCGATGTAAAAATCGCATTCCTCCATGGTACTTTGAATGAGGAAATTTATATGTCTCAGCCAAAAGGGTTCAAAGTTCCAGGACGTGAGAATTTGGCTTGCAAGCTGAGCAAGTCTTTGTATGGTTTGAAGCAATCACCGCAACAATGGTACAAGCGGTTTGATAGCTTCATGATGACTCAGAAGTACACACACAATCATTTTGATCACTGTGTATATTTCTATAAACTCCAAGATGACACATTTGTCTATTTGCTTTTATATGTGGATGATATGCTGATAGCATCTAAGAGCAAGGTAGAGATCGACAGGTTGAAGGCTCAATTGAGCTCAGAGTTCACATGAAGGATCTTGGAAAGGCCAAGATGATTCTTGGTATAGAGATCGAAAGGGACAGAACGAAAGATATCATCGATTTGACATTGACTAAGTATTTAAAGATTGTACTTCAAAGGTTTGGCATTGATAACAAGTATAAACCTATAAGTACACCGTTGGCTCCACATTTCAAACTAAGTGCACTGTTGTCATCGACAACTGATGATGCAAAGAGGCATATGGATCATGTTCCATGTGCAAATGCAGTTGGTGACTTGATGTATGTGATGGTGTGTACTGGACCCGACATTTCGCTCACCGTAAGTATGGTGAACCGTTACATGCACAATCCTGGTAAAAGCCATTGACAAGCAGTGAAACGGATTCTACGATACATTCAGGGTATTATAGATGTTGGTTTGAAGTTCGAGAGAGATCAAACAATTGGCAAACATGTCATAGGATATGTTGATTCTAATTATGCTGGTGATCTTGACAAGCGCCGATCTACGACTGGTTATGTGTTCACTATGGCAGGAGGACCAGTAAGTTGGAGATCGACTTTATAGTCAATGTTAGCTTTGTCTACTACTAAGGCAGAGTATATGGCTATGACAGAAGCTTTCAAAGAGGCCATTTGGTTTCGCGGTTTGATCTAGGACTTGAGCATTGTTTAGGAAAATGTAGAGATTTTCTGTGACAACCAGAGTGCCATTTGTTTGGCAAATAACCAGGTCCATCATGGTCGCATGAAGCATATAGACGTCCGTTACCACTTTGTTCGGGAAATAGTAGATGAAGGGAATATTCTACTTCAGAAGATCAGAACTGTAGACAATCCTATAGATATGTTAACAAAGGTGGTAACAGGGGTCAAGTTCCAACATTGTTTGGACTTGATCAATATCTCTCGAGCTCGTATCGCCTATGGGTGAAATGGAGGTAGCATTGATTGGTGGATTCTCGCCAAGGTGGAGATTGTTGTCTATATTGGCTCTCAACCATTATTGTTGACTCCTAGCCACCATCATCATTCAGCAGCCATATAGTAATGTGTAGCCACCACTGTTGACAATGGTGAGCCATTTTTGTTGACAATTAAGGTTGTAATTCTCTAATATTTGTTCTATAAATAGGACTGCTCAGAAAGAAGAGAAGATAGGCAAGCAAAGGCAAGTAAGTAGTAAGAAGCAATTTAGTATTCTGTGCTTCCAAGGGAGTTGAGAGAAAAACTCTGTTTTTGTATAATTTCTGAAATATGAGTTTGTTGCCCTCCTGTGGACGTAGGCAATTGCCGAACCACGTAAATAATTGATGTAGAACAAATGGCTGATGCTTACATGATGATGAGAGAACATCCTAAATTCAAAGACAATTGAAATTCAATCATACTAGTCTGGGGCGTCGGACTTGGAATGAAGTGAAACTTTCACAGTTAAAGCGTTTCGACGAGATTGTCAATATTCAACAGTTTTGCTATTGTGGCATACCTTTTTTTTAGCCAAATTCCATCGTTTATACCCCGAAATTGCTTTTTTACTGTTTTAGGAAAGTTTCATTTTTACTATAAGTTGAGTTTTATAAATCAGAATCGACTTCCGTCAATTCTCGTTTGCTTAGGGTCATTATTAGTATTTATTTCCGCAATTATCTCAATTTTGCTATTTTTGGTAATTTTTAGCATTTAGTCTCGTTTCTTGTCCAACAAAGATTAGGGTTAGGGTTTTTTTGCTTTAAATATGATTGTAAGCCGCGAGGTTGAATTATCTTTTCAGTTAATAAAATTTCAGAGTTCGTTTAAAGAGTTTTCTCTTTGTTTTCTAGTGGATTCCAATGATCTTTTGTAGCTTTCAACACCCCAAAAACATGCTAGAGATGTAGGGTATGTTTCTTAACAAGATTATTTATAATAGAGGCTTTAGATTGCTTTCTATGCTTGATTTGGAGGGTCTATACAAGCCTATGTTATCTGACGATGTACTACAAAAACTGATACACTTGAAGTATCTGGGCCTGAGGTTGACTTTTATCGATAGTCTACCAGATGCTGGACCAAGTCTGCCATGTTTAGAGACTTTAGATGTTAAGCACACTAACATAACAATGTTATTCATATAGACAAGGCAGAGAAGCTACGGCATCTCTATTTGTTTGTGAATTCTTCTGATAAAGTCCGGTTAGATTTAAGGTCATTAACCAATTTGCATACTTTATGTGGGGTAAACATTGAATCTCTAAGTGAATTAACCGAGCTCCAAAAGTCGACATGACTCAGAAAGCTGAAGCTGAGAGGCCCTGGAAATGTGATTGGGAGCAAGGAAATGGGTGAGTGTATTTCTAATTAACTGACCAAACTTCAATACTTCAAGTTGAGAAGTAAAGATAGTTCATAGATCAGCTTGGACTTGTCATTGAAAGAGCATGAAAGTCGACAAGACCTTTATTTGCTAGGACTACTGTCACAAGAAAGGTTTGATAATTTATTTCCACCTTACCTCAGGAAGCTAACTTTGTTGTCATCAAGAATAAATGTGATGCGGATCAGGCAGCAATTGCCTACTTAGACCGCTTGGAGCACCCCCAAACGGTTGGGATTTCGGTAAACCACAGTTCTTGGCTTCTTGCCACTTTTCCAAAAATCTCTTGGCATCCCAAAAAAAAAAAAAAAAAAAAAGAGAAATCAACTTCTTTCCTTTCTAGTTCTTGCCTTCTATTTTGGTCTACATTGTTCTACCTCAACCAAGCATCTGTGTAGAATGAAAAACAAATTTGTATATTACACTGGTGTCAATTATTAATTATTAATTATCATGTGCGGGATCTCACCCGTTATTTTGGACGGAATCTCGCACCTAAAACCTATTTTATATGTGCATTTTGGTCTCATGGAGGTTCTTCCAAACAGGACTACCAATCTTCAATTAAGGTAGGACCATGGGGTGGCGGTGGAGGTGGAGGCTGGAGCTATATGGCCAAGGGTGGGATTGCAGAGATAACAATTAACCATGGAGATTTCATTGATTCGCTATCCTTCAAAAGTGTCTCTGCAAATAAAGAGGCAAAATATTCAAGGAATTTTGGTGGCAAAGGTGGAAAAACAACAAAGGTAAGTATTTTCTTAATTATCTTATAGCTAAGGCTTTGATTTGATTGACTAATTATTACTATTATAATTTCATAAATTATTACATTACCCAATATGTAGATTTCGATTGACTGGCCTGAAGAATATTTGACATCAATAAGTGGAACCTATACTAGGGATCTCTTTTTTGTCGAATCTCTAACGTTCTACACAAATTGGCACACATATGGACCTTTTGGTTTTACGAATGGCACTCATTTTAGTGTTCCAGATGAAAACCAAGTCATCGTAGGATTTCATGGACGTGCTGGCCAATATATAGATGCTATAGGGGTCTATCAAAAGGCAGCTACTTCAATTCAAGTATAATTTATGTCCACAAAGGTTAGGATTATAAAAAAAAATTTATGCAATAAGTTTTAAAATATATGTTGATTAGCTCAATTACAAGGCTGTAATTTGCTTTGCTAAGATAGGCATGTTATCACCTTACATGTGATAATATTATGGGATATTATTATTTTCCCCCCTGAGGTTTACCCTATTATTAAGACGAGGACAGGGTTTGGGCTTATTGGCCGTTCTTCCCCATAAAATCAAACTTATGTTAATTGACCCCCTTTTGGCACACTTTTCATCTGGTCAATGTATTTTATGCCCCCTTTGACCATTAAATGGGAAGGAAATGACCGATTTACCCTTGATGAATTAATGAACTAAAATAAATAAATAAATAAAACTAAAAACTAAAATAAAAAACACAATTAAAAAAAAAAAGATGGATCTCCACCGTCCATCTTTGAGATGGACGGTGAAGATCTCTTTTTTTATATTTAAATTTAATAATAATAATAATAATAATAATAAAATCTTTACTTCAATATATATATATATTGTTATTTCTTTAATTTTAAAAATATAAATTAAATTATTATCTGTTTTTTTAAAAGGAAAAATATGAATTCAATTGAATTGTTTTTGATCTCTTCAATGTTAAATTATTTTTGTTTGAAGAATTGAATCCCAGAAATTCAACCTAAAACCCTTCCAAATCATTCATAATCATCATCTTCCAAATCATTCTCAAATCTCTTCAACCTAATCAAGAACACCAACCCAGAATTATTTCCAGAAAACCTAGAATCAAGAACACCAACCCATTATCCAGAAAACCCAACCGAGCCACCACCTTCAAACCACCACCAAATCCACGCCGCCACCACCACTACCACCAAATTGTCATCACACAAAACTCGCAATACAAAATCGAACAACTTCAAAATCAAAAACACCTGTGATTTTTAAACCAAAAAAATTATCAACAGACAAAATCACACCACAAAATCACACCAGACAAAATCCACCCGAAAAAATCACACCAGACAAAATCGACACCAAACCCCACCCATAAACCTCCAATGAAACCACCCACCAAAAACCGCCATGAATTCGCCACCAATCCCACCCAAAAATCTCCCAGAAATTGCCACCACCTAGAGATCGATCGAAGGAGAGACAGATCGGCTTGATGAGATCGAGAGAGAGAGAGAGAGATCAGAGTGGCTAGGATGAGATCGAGAGAGAGAGAGAGAGTGTGTCTAGTTAGAGAGAGAGAGAGAGAGAGAGATCGGTTTGAAGAAGAAGAAGATATTATTATTATTAGATTTATTTTTAATTTATGTTTCAAAATTGTAGAGATCCATCAGTTTTTTTTTTTTTTTTTTTAAAAAAATTGTTATTTTTAATTTATGTCATGAAATTGTTGAGATCCATCAGATTTTAAAAAAACAAAATTGTTATTTTTACTTTTTCGAAATTTAAATAAAAAATTAAAAAAACATATTTCAAAGATGGACGGTGGAGATCCATCTTTTTA
Source organism: Acer campestre (assembly GCA_954870605.1). Taxonomy (NCBI): domain Eukaryota; kingdom Viridiplantae; phylum Streptophyta; class Magnoliopsida; order Sapindales; family Sapindaceae; genus Acer; species Acer campestre. The sequence goes on from OX940799.1 coordinate 62,707,706, forward strand.
TATTTTTTATGTTTTTATAATTTTTTTGTTTTTTTTAATATATTTTTTATTTAATGAACAATGCCAATGACGTTAATGCCCTTCCATTTAATGGTCAAAGGGGCATAAAATACATTGATCGGATGAAAAGTGTGTCAGAAGGGGGTCAGTTAACATAAGTTTGATTTTAGGGGGAAGAACGGCCAATAAGCCCAAACCTTGTCCTCATCTTAATAATAGGGTAAACCTCAGGGGGGAAAATAATAATATCCCTAATATTATTATATTTAACCCGGCCTTAAATTTAGTGTTTTAGTTAAATATTCTATTAATCTTATTTTAATTATATTTATTTTTAATGGAACAGAAAAATACACTTTGAATTGGAGCGTGGTGCATCCTTAATTCACTCCGATTTCGTCATGTGAAAAAATGATTTGTAAAGCATGCAGCCGTAGAGCTGTCAAGAATGCTTTCGGCTCCATATATGCTCTTTGTATTATTTTTAATTACGCTTAGATTTCAGTTTTTGGAGTACTTTTCGACTTCAATCAATCCATTGTTGATACAGATTCAAGTTAGTTGGTTGGGATCCATCGAAGCTTTTTAAAACAAGGTTGAAGCTAACAGATTTTCATGTAGAATTTCAGATTTGTGATAAATTTTTTGTTGGTGATGGAGTTGAATAACAAACAAAATCAGATTCGAAATTACAATACAAAGAATAACAAAAAAGAAATTATAAAAAATACAGAGAAGGCCGTTTCAGAAAACTTTCTTAGAGATTACAAAGCGAAGAGCATTTGGATCGATGCAACTCATAAAGCAACAAGAATCTTAACCAGACAATCGATAACAGAGGAGAGACAGAGAGAGAGAGAGAACTAGGAATTCTAAGGGCTGAAATTAGACAAAATGTAGAAATTGCAGCCTGCATATTGGGCCTGTGCTGTAATATCCCAATCCCAGAAATTTAGCCAAACCCATACACATGACACGAGACCCAAAAGTGGATCCAGCTGAGAAAATTGACATATGGCAGCAACAGGAGAAATGTGACAATTTGGGTGATAGGTGGTAATTTGATGGCAAGAGATGGCTTTGAGGTGGCAAAGAAATGAATAAAATAAGAAGAGAAAATGAGAACACTTTTACTCACCCCTTTCAAGGGAGGTAATCATTACCCCCTCATAAATGGATAATATGTGTCCATGGAAGAGGTAAATTTGTCAAAACATGGTTATCTTTTGAATAAATTTACCTCTACACATGTCATTTTTTTTTGGGAGGGGGGTAATGTTTAGGTGAGTAAAAATGGACTCAGAGAAAAGGTGGCAAGTAGATTCGTAGAAGATAAAAAGAAGAATATTTTTAAAAAATAGAAAAAGAGAAAAATAGAAGAGAAATAGAAAGAGAAGAGTCAGGCGTCCAAAACAAAAGAAAGCAAAGAAAGAATGAAAGACAGAAAGAAGAGAAAAACAAGAAAAGAAAAATAAATAGAAAGAAAAGAAAGAAACAGGCGACAGATAGAATCTGATAGATTGAGAAAGAATCTAATATGAAGAAAAATACGAGAATAGAAATAGAGAGATGAGAGAGCAGCAAAACAGAAGAAAGAATATAAATAGAGTGAATTGAGAAGAATTGAAAGAGAAAGAAAACAAGAGACATGGAAGTTCAAAAGTAGTAGCCAATAGAGAGAGAGAGAAATAGATGAAGAAAGAAAAGAAAGAAAAAGAGAGGTAGTGAAAAGAAGATGATGAATATGGTGCAGCTGTAGAAATATGTGTAGTACACAAGATATAAAGATAAGTGATAGTTGATGAAGTATAGAATATAGTTAAGTTTTTAGATTCATAAATAAATCCTAAATCGAGTATTATGTGATATAGGGTGGATTTAGAAATAGATGAATCAAGACGGAATCCAATCCTAGAACAGATTTGAGCACATGAGTTATGTGAGTGGATACTTTTTAATAAAAGTTATTTGTTTTACAATTATATGTTAGTATTAACAATTTAGAGAAGTATTATGTGTATAACAGATGTTTATCCATAGCTCTACGTGAGCCCAGAGAGATGAGGGACACGTATGACAGATTCCCTTGGGTACTAGTTTGGTGTAGATTTCCATATTATATATATTATACTGATTACGATCAGTAGAGACAAAAAAGATTATTAGATTTACATCAGATATTTGAGAATGAGAAATTCAGCAAAGAAATTAGATTATTTATAAACTGCATTATATTTGTTAACGGTATTAGATTTATAGCTCTAAATATTTAATAGAAAAAAGAGATTTCTTCATGAAGCATGCCAAAGATAGTTTTAATGGTTTTATTGCATAGTTTTAAAAGAATTACAACAACACGAGATTTAATTGGAGAAAATGTATTTTTATAGTAGTATAATATTATATCAAATAGTTTTGTAAATGAATGTATATCAAAATTGGTTGATCCATTCTTTGACTATTTGTGAAAAAAAATTATATTTTCTTATTGATATTGTGTTTGATTAAGTATATATTATTAGGGTTTATGATAGAATGAGTGTTCAACTTATTGGTGTAGGAATGTCTAGTATTTAAAATAATTACATGTAAGGGTATTTTAGAAATAAAAAAGTTTCGTTAATATATGGGTGTAAAAGACATTTTGTGGGTGGCAAAGTTGTTCCTCTCTTTCCTATTAAAAATTTTGGTAAGTAGCTCTCTAGCCATATGTCATGGTCCACTACATCCAAAATTCAATTTCCAACTAAGGAGCACAACAAAGCCAACAAGTCCACAACAAGGCCAAACTCCTGGAAGGCTTTAGAGATTTCCATACACTTCAAGCATAGATGGAAGTCTCTAGTTACATGGAAGATTCTAGAGATCTCCAGATAAATCTAGCTATGGATGCTTCCGGAAGTCTCTAGCCACAAAGCTTTCTAGATCATTTTTGCACATGCCTGTAGGAAGGATCTAGACACATGTACATATCTAGACACATGTAGGAATGTTTTAGATTGATGTAGATACTTGTATAAAATTCAAGAGGCATGTAAATACATGTAGAGAATTTTAGATAGGTGTAGAATATTCTGGAGGACAAACTTCCACCATTGGATCAAATTGATCCTAACCGTCCATTGAGAAGGTGAACAACTATAAATAGGTAACTCCTCTCATTTGTAGGCAATCTAAGCCTACTAGCATTCAAGCCTTGTAAAGTTCTCTTGTTAAGCAATACAAGTTTTCTTTACATTCCTACAAAGCTCTTCCAACCCCTTTCTCTAGTCTCTCTTTTGTCTTTGAAAGTAACAAGCTAAACTATTATGGCTTACTTAGCAACATTCTCTCAGAAGTTGCCTAAGTGCCGCACAGGATCTGTTGCGTAATCTAAGCCCGTGACAATTGGTATCAGAGCCTTGTCAAAGCAACCACAGCTAGTTCGCGAAGCAATGGCCTCTGATAGCGAAGTTGTTGCTAGAGCAGAACAGCAAACGCGTGGTTGTGGCAAGCAACCCTCTTACACCAAGCGAAGCAAGTCCAAGGGTTTGTCCATGGATGCCTTGGAAACCCAGATGATTGGATTGGAGGAAGCCATCTCTGGATCACAGAATACCTTGAGCGAAGTTGTTGGATGTCTCGACGGCCGGCCTAGAGGCGGACTATGTCGAAATCACTTAAACGACCAAGTCCATGATCTGCGAGTTCCAAAAAGGCTTCAAGGAGGACCTATGCTTCCTCACCCAGGAGCTCCGCAACCTTCGCACCTTCATAGAGCATGAGTTGCAAGCAATATGTGCGGAAGTTGAGGAAATCCGCACTGAATGGGCTTCATACCGAAGTAGCTCAGTCGTCAACATTAGTGCCACCACAAGCACCAATACCATCCAGGTCCCTTAGCCATCCACTTACAGCGGCAACTGGAAAGCCATGGAGGTGGAGAATTTTCTCTTTGGTTTAGAACAATATTTCGAGGCCAAGGGAGTTAGAGACGATACCACTTGGATCACTAATGCTCCCACCTTTCTTCGGGAATCCACCTAGTTATGGTGGCGACGTAAGCACAATGATATGATCAATCCCATCTACATATGGGATGACTTCAAGCGAGAACTCAAGAAGCAATTCTGGCCAACCAACGCCGAGAAGGAGGCCCGCGACCGCCTCCGTCGCCTTAAACAGTCGGGATCTATCTCTGACTACATTAAGGAGTTCACTGCCTTAATCCTTGAGATCGAAGACAAGTCCGACAAAGACAAGCTCTTCTACTTCATGGATGGACTTAAAGATTGGGCAAGAGTGGAGTTGGAAAGGCGGAATGTGTAAGATCTAGACACAGCCATTGCTGTTGCAGAGTCATTTGCCGACCTCACTTGGTCTAAAGAAATGAGCGACAACTATGATGAAGGAGGGGATAAGCCGAAGGACAATGATCACAAGGACAAGGGGCGTTCCAAGTCCCCTAATGGCGACAATCAGCTTGACAAACTCAAAGGAGGCAAGCCCGAAGTGATCAAGCCGAAGAGTCCATGCTTCATATGCGATGAGCCACATTGGGTTTGAGATTGTCCAAAGCGGAAAATGCTCAATGCAATGGTCACCCAACTTGAGGAAACCAAGGCATTCGAAGGCTAAGCAAGTATGGGATCTATCCAACAGATCTACGCAATCAATATACAAGCCGTGCCTCCAACACTTGCCAATAGAGGCCTCATGTTCGTGGCCGCCATCAATCAAAGGCAAGCAAGTTCGTGCATTACTGGACACCAGGGCAACACACAATTTCATCTCGACGGACAAAGCTAAATGACTTAGCCTTCGAGCCACCAATGAGGGAGGTTCCATCAAAGCGGCCAACGCACCGGTCGAACCAGTCGATGGCACGACGAAGGGCATCATCATCCATCTAGGAGCATGGAGTGGCAAACTAGACTTTTTGATTATCCACCTAGATGACTACCATATGATCCTAGGCATGACATTCTTTGACTAAGCCCACGTCTTCCCCCTACCTGCCACCAATGCACTTAGCATTCTTGATGGGGGCAAAGCATACACTATCCTGGCTGAGCGCATGACCAAGTCAGAGTTCAAAATGCTATTCGCCATTCAGCTTGTGGAGAACCTAAGTTCTCCCACCTCTTTGAAGAACAAAAAGCCAACCAAAGGCGGTCGAAAGCAGAGGAGTCGTGCAAGCCATGGAAAGCGACGATCGAAGACAACGGAGAGAGGCGCCACAATTGCCAAACTGTCGTTTCAGCAATGTGGATCCACTTGCACCAAGTCGAAGGGGTTAACGCACCACAACACACATTCGACTCCCAACACTAAGACAGTCCTTCACGAGAGGCTTCCCAAGTCGAATTCCACTCGTCCGAAGGAGCCAACCCGTGGCATACTTTAGCATTCATAGTGTACATGCGACGAGGACATTACGAATTTAGGTGGGGGAGGATGTCACTGCCCGCTACATCCAAAATTCGATTTCCGACCGAGGAGCACAACAAAAGCCAACAAGTCCACAACAAGGCCAAGCTCCTGAAAGGCTCTAGAGATTTCCACACACTTCAAGCATGGATGGAAGTCTCTAGTTCCATGGAAGATTCTAGAGATGTCCGGATAAATCTAGCTTTGGAACGCTTCCGAGAGTCTCTAGCCACAAAGCTTTCTAGATCATTCTTGCACATGCCTGTAGGAAGGATCTAGACACATGTAGGAATGTTCTAGATTGATGTAGATATTTGTATAGAATTCAAGAGGCATGTAAATACATGTGGAGAATTCTAGATAGGTGTAGAATATTCTGGAGGACAAGCCTCCACCATCGGATCAAATTGATCATAACCGTCCATTGAGGGGGTGGACAACTATAAATAGGTAACTCCTCTCATTTGTAAGGCAATCCAAGCCTACTAGCATTCAATCCTTATAAAGTTTTCTTGTTAAGCAATACAAGTTTTCTTTACATTCCCACGAAGCTCTTGCAACCCCTTTCTCTAGTCTCTCTTTTGCCTTTGAGAGTGATAAGCTAAACTTTTAAGGCATATTTATTAACATTTTCCTGGAAGTTGTTTAAGTGCCGCATGAGATTTGCTGCGTAAATCTAAGCCCGTGACGCATAGCTTGCTTAGGTTTTGTTTTTATAAATATATATATATATATACACTGGTTAATTTATCATCAATTTGAAAGGTTACATGAAACCTTTCTTCACCCTCCGAGAAGATTCCTTTTAATTTGTTACTTGATCTGGTTAATTCATTGATCTGGTTTTGGTTGCTTGTTCCACAAATACTTGACTTGGAGTAGAAAATGAATTTAGCTAGCTAGCCCAGGTTCGTCTACACAAAATGATATTGCTGCCACTCATACCTCTACAATTGAGTTGAATTTCAACTTCTATAGGTTACTTTGATAGGAAATGGTAAAACAATATTATTGAAGCAAATCTCATAACGTGCAAAACCAATGAGCTTATCATGTGGCTTAAGTCCAAACCAGGGACGTAACCAGGATTGAAGATCAGGGTGAGTTAGAATTTTTTTTTATTGAACATCAATATCACCTAGTTACGAGGATATGGTGAGATGTTCCTATAAAAAGGTATATTCTAAATAAATGTGTTAACAAATTTTATTTTATTTTTAAAATGTCAAAACAAATTATAAGAGAAACATAAAATGCAAATACGAACACTAATTAAATTATTGTATTAGTTTGATTCATTTAAAATATACTAATACAATGTTAAGAGAAATTTATTTAACAATATCGTTAGTTTGTAAATTTAAAATAGGATTATCAGATTAACTATACTTAACAATAACCCTAAAATTCAAAACAAAATAAAATACTTAAAGCCATAATATATATTCACTCAAACATATATAATTTGAAGACTAATTATTATGTTGATAAAAAGATTGAGCCACATTTGGAAATTGGGGAGAAATAATTGTAATTATAAAAAATAAAAAAATAAAAAAAAATTATTTTTTCTACTTTTAATAGGAAATAAAATTAATTGTTTAATTATTTTATTTTTTGCTTACTATTTTACTTTTTATTTTATTTCATTTTATTTTTATAATGGGGGCCTACGGTGGGCTTAAGCCCACCTTAGCCCCCACATAGGTATGTCCATGGTCCAAACACACAATCAAATCCATAACAAATTAAATCATGTGGGGTGTTCGAATATAGGACTCCCTGATATAACGAAGCTCTAATACCCAAAAACTTAAGCCTATGAAAAAGAACTCAAAACTAGTATTCAAGCACTGTAACACTATCGGGTAGGGGTGGGCATGGGTTGGTTTGGGTTGGGTTTGACTATATCCAAACCAAACCATTATAAAATCGGTTTATTTTTTTACAACCCAAACCAATACATTTATAAGATTAAACCAAACCAATCCAAACCAATAAAAATCGGTTTGGTTCGGTTTGGTTTAACGGTTTAAGAAAATAGTTACATTATTTTTTATTTGAATAAATTTAATAATATCAAATTATCAATATAAGTAATTAAACCAATTATCAATAACATAAATAATAATACTAAATTTAACTCAAGTGTAGAACGATATCCGTTAAAAATAAAAATAAAAAAAATCAAGTGTAGAACGTCTAAAACTTATGAAATAAAACTAAATTGTTTAAGCTTCTAAATTAATAATATCTATCACCGTCGAAGCAACCACTTTGAAATTTTATTTCAAAGTTCATTTCTTATTGCATTGGGTTAACTTTAGTTTTTATTTGTTTTCTCCGATAATTTAATTAATAATATATATATTTAAGTATGTAATGGTTTGGGTTGGGCTATATGGTTTGATAAAACGCAATCCATAAACCAACCCAAACCAATTAGGTTGCTCAAAAACAACCCAATCGGTTTATTTTATTTTACCAAACCAAACCAACCTGCTTAAATTGGTTTGGTTTGGACGGGTTGATCGGTTTGGCAATTTGGGTGCCCACCCCTACTATCGGGTAATATTCTGTCTCCTACTTAGTAACATTGTTAAAGTGGTAATTTGCAATTAGTTTACAAAGTCCTAGAAATATCTAGATTTATTTAGAAAACTTATATCGGTAAAATAAAGGAAAATTCTATGTTGCAAGTCAGTAAATAAGTGAAAAGAATTTTGTAGAATAAATAATTTACACCACATGTTTAAGTAGGTTTTGTAATATACCGACTCATGAAACTAGTATAATTGTATAAATAGGTTAGAGTGCTTGTGTAATTGATGTAAGAAAATTTGCAGAAAAATAATAATTAAATTTTTCTTGTCTTTCATTACAAAAAGTCAAAAACCATCCCTTGTGAAGACCTTTCTTCATTGACTTGATAACATTAAAGACTTAAAATGTTCTTAGTCAATCAAAACTTTCTTTTCTTCCACGTGCTCCTAACAATTTTGGTATCAGAGGCTAAAACTTTCCTAGGCTGTTATTCTTGAAAAACGCTTCCTTCCTAATTAGACCTCACAACGACCTTGTTGTCTTCCAAAACTTTCTTTTCTAATAATTCAGAAGCTAGCAATACAAAACAATTATATAACTAGCTAGCTTCCTTGGAGTATTTGAGGGGATAAGAAGGTAATATAGAACTTTTTTTTTCTTTCTCATCATAAGATAAGCTATAGGGCATCAGAATTAGACGTCTCAGGGAGCAATATCAACAATGATATTTCCAGGTACGTATAAATTGATCCTTGTTTGGTCATCAAATTGCAATATATATATATATAACTTTAAAACTATCCAAAAAATTAATGGGTTTATTGTTTTTATCCAAGATTATCATTTTTATTGTTTTTGTCAAAATATCCATTTATATAAAATTCTCTATTTTTTTTTTCTTTTTCTTCTTCTTCTTCCTTGAAAAGTTGCTTTTTTCTCTATTTTCTTTTTCTTTTTCTTCTTCTTCCTAGACCTCCATCTTCTTCTTCTTCTTCTTATTCTTCTTCCCGGATGTGTTTAATTGTGTTAGACCTGGTGTGTTTAATTTGGTCTTGTCCAGATGTGTTTAATTGATTTTTCATGGTGTGTTTAATTGAGTTGCTCTGGTGTGTTTAATTGGTCTGTCGTGGTGTGTTTAATTGGGTTCCCCTGGTGTGTTTAATTGATTTACACCTGGTGTGTTTAATTGATTTACACCCGGTGTGTTAAATTAGTTTGGTGTGTTTAATTGATTTACACCCGGTGTGTTTAATTAGTCTAGTATGTTTAATTGATTTACACATAGTGTGTTTAATTGGTTTACACCTTATGTGTTTAATTGGTAATCACTGGTATGTTTAATTGGGTTGTTGTAGTGTGTTTAATTGGTAGTCTGATGTGTTTAATTAGTAGTCTGGTGTGTTTAAACAAAATGAAATCTAGAAATTTTGTTTGAAAAAAATCAAATTTGAAATTTTGTGTTTAAAAAAATCTGATTTTTTATTTTAACAAAACTCAAACCCAAACACAACTCCCACCATTCATAAAAACAACCACCACTCTCAAATCTAGAAATTGAACAAAATAAAATCTGAAAAAAAATTAAACAAATTGAAATCTGAAAATTTTGTTTGCCAAAAAACAAAATCTGAAATTTTTTGTTTAAAAAAAAAATTCTGAAATTTTTTTAAAAACCTGGAAAAAAACTATATCTGAATTTTTTTTTTCAAAATAAAATCTGAAAATTAAATACAATCACAACCCAAACTTAAACACAACCACACCAAAAATTTAAACAAAATGAAATCTGGAAATTTTGTTAGCAAAAAAACGAAATCTGAAATTTTTTGTTTAAAAAAAAACCTGGAATTTTTTTAAAAACCTGGAAAAAAAACGAGAAAGAGAAAGAGAAGAAGAAGGAGAGAGAGAGAAAGAACAAAAAAATGTTCTATACAAAATGAGAGAGAAAAGGAGAGAGAAGAGGTAAAGAAAAAAAATTAGGGGCATTTAGGTGTTTACAACCAAAGAATGGATAGAAACAATAAAAATGATAATGTTGGTTAAAAACAATAATGCCTCTTAATTTTTGACTAAAAAGGCTTATTTCCTCTGTATTTTATATATATATATATAGTGCAAAGTGATATATAACTATTCCTTCTTTCTAAGCTAATTGGTTGATGCAGTGAGAATTTAATGAATCAAGAAGAAGTTTTTTTTTTTAATCTAAACTGTCATGAACTGTTGCTCAGTACTAATAGTTTTGTATACTTATCTGAATCTTGTATTCATGAATATATTCTTGCTTTTCTAATTCAATTCCACCATCTTTAATTAAGAGTAAATGGTTGTTTATTTGAAAACATCAATGACTTTCTATTTCTGAAATTGCTATATCACCTTCTTGATTCTTCTTCTATTTGAAATCATCAGTTGTTAGCAGCTTGATCTATTCGACGAATAGAAGGACAGTAACAGAGCTATATTATCCAAGTTTAAGGAAAATTTGGAAGGAATGGGATCTGCGAGTAATGGTTCTTCTTAGCCTAATCCTCCAAATATTACTCGGTATTTTGGGTAACCAAAGAAAACAGAGTACAAAACTTTGGATTAGAATTGTTGTTTGGTCTGCCTACATATCTGCAGATTCTGTAGCCACTTTTGCTCTTGGAATATTATCGAGTAACATCATAGATATGTATGACGACAATATTAGATCGCTAGATGAAAACACTCAATTAACTACATTCTGGGCACCATTTCTTCTTTTGCACTTGGGTGGTCCAGACACCATTACCGCGTATACATTAGAAGACAATGAGCTGTGGTTGAGGCACTTGCTTGGACTAGTTGTCCAAACAGGAATGGCACTTTATGTCTTTCTCATGGCTTGGAGTAGTTCAAGTTCCAATATCCTGTCAATTCTATCCCTTCTCATGTTTCTTCCGGGGATTATCAAGTACGGAGAACGATCATGGGTACTCAAATCAGCAAGCACCGATCAACGTAGAAAGTCCATGGTTAGAAAGCATAATATTCACAAACAAACTGGCCAAGATTTTTCTGGTGAAAGCATGAGCAGGAGATCTGCAGGATATTTCTTGGAAGCAGACAGAATTGTTGAAGTTCAGATCCCAGTAGATTTCTCAGGCTGTAATAACAATGAAGACAACAACAATTCTTTATCTGATGAAGATATAATAATTGCAGCCTCTAGATTGCTGGAATTAAGCAAGGGTTTACTCCTAGATGCTACCCTCAACAACAAGGAGAGAGACACCTGCCATACCATTTTCAGAAACATCTCATCCGAAAATGCTTTCAAAGTAATCGAAATCGAACTTGGTGGGATCTACGATTTGCTTTACACCAAGATGCCTCTACTCTATACTACTTGGGGAATAATCCTGCACCTCATTACTTTTTTTATTACCTGTTTGGTTCTATTTCTCTTCCTTGTTTTTGCTCACATGGACAGGTATTCAAGGATTGATCTTTCGATAACATTCGCATTGGTAGGGATAGCTATTATTCTAGAGATTTACACAGCACTGCAACTCTTCCCAGACCGGCTTCTCATATTTTCGGGTATGCATAACAAAACTTCCACCATAAAAACCCTCACTAATTGTTTCCCGCTACTTGAAATTCCTAGGTGGTCAAATAGAATTTCCCAATACAGTCTGCTAAGCTTTACAAAGCAAGCAAAGCCCCTGCCTTGTACCAACTTGTTAAACATAATTGGGATAGAGATGCAATGGAATATTGAGATGACCAAAGATTTAAGGAATTTTATTTTCAAGTATCTCAAGCAGAGAGCTATGGAAGCATCAGCAGCAAATGGAGTTCCATTCACTACAATTCTTGCCAACAATGTGAAAGAACTCAGTGAAAGGAGCATTATTCCAGTTTCAATCACTAGGGAAGAGTTTGAGTACAACATTGTGATCTGGCACATTGCAACTGAAATTCAGTACTACATGGATGGTGAAATAATTAGCAATGTGATCAACAGTAAATTGATAAAACAAATATCCAGATACATGATGCATCTCCTCTTCAAGCACCCATCGATGTTGCCAGTTGAGATATTGAGTCAGATAAACTTTGAAGAGATAAGTAGTTTGGCTGATCAGTCTGTGGATTCATCTCATCATAAGACAATGAAAACGAAATGTGAAGCATTGTTTTCAAAATTTGAGCATACCGGAGATTCTGATAATAGAGAAAATGATGCAACACCATCATTAGTTTTTGAGAAAGCAGTGTTGCTTCTAAACGAAATGAACAAACAGGTACTTCTTAATTATTTTTATTTTTTAAATTGTTTTTATAAATGGAAAAATTAATGTCTATCTTTAACAACTGTTACTATCGACCACGACCCAATGTGGCTTGTTGGAACAATGTCTCATGTTCAAATCGCTTGGTATATAGAAAAAAAATTATAATTGAGTTCATGTAATCTGTAACAGTCAACTCCAGATGAGAAATGGGAGAAAATTGGTATAAAGTGGTTGGAACTGATGGCATATGCAGCAAGCAAGTGTAAAAAGTATGAGCATACTCAACAACTGAGGCGTGGTGGAGAGCTTCTAACTCATGTATGGCTTCTCATGTCTCATTTTGGCCTGAACGATCACCGTCAGATATCAGCCGAAGAGCGTCCAATTGCTAAACTTGTTGTAAAATAATTGCTGGCAAAAATAATAGCCATGCCAGCAATTATTTTATAATAAGTTCGATCGATAGTACAACCTAATTGGCTTACAATATTTGCTGATTTTGAAGAGTTCAATAGCTTGCAAGCATAATAAAGAATTTGTTTTTTTTTTCTTCATCTTCTATTCACGTTCTCTTCATAGCTTTCGTGAGAATCTATTCAAAGCTGTAACATACAACCTTTCAATTAAGTAATAACAGAGAGTTATTGTATTATTCGTTACCTAATCATATATATATTTTTTCCAATTAATCGATTACACAATGTTGTGTAATAGATTCTTGCATCAAAAAAAGTTCGCACTTAAACCATCTCCGATGCATATGTCAATATCAAATTTGATATAAAAAAAATGTAAAATGATATATTTGACACATCAATTTAGCATTGTGCTCCAATGCATAATCCTATTTAAAATGCTATTTTTATTATTTTATTAATTAAAATTATAAAAGTAAATACTTACCATAAATGCATTCATTATTTCTTTTAATGTTCCAATGCAAAACTTCATTAATGCATTCTTTATTTAATTTAAAAAATATATATAATAATATTTTTGTAATTAAAAAAAGAGCATTTATTGCTGTGCCAAATTTGGCTTATGTTATATTGTGTGCCAAAGCATATGCCAAATTTGGCACATCATTTGGCACTGTATTGGAGAATGATTTTTACACTCTATGTTAAATTTTAGTATTGGCACAATTATTTGGCATAGCATTGGAGATGCTCTTAATATAATATATATATATATATATATATAAAAGCCATTTGTCCCCTTCGTAAATTATAAACATGCCAAACTGAAATTAGTTGGAATAAGTTCGTTAGGTGATGACTGGGGATTTTTTATTATAAGATGCAACGACTCTCTTTTGAGTTTTGAGTCTTTTGACCTAGCAATTAAATACAACAAAATCCGTACACAATCGGGTAGCAAGTTGGCTTTGATATTACTCTCCATCTATGAGATTTTCTTTCTTCTGTTTTGAAACAAACAAATATTCAATTTTTGAATAGAAGATCAGAAGTTCGTGGGTTGGGCTGCGAGTTGGGCCTAAAAGCTTTTGTTTTGGGCCTTTTTTTTATCAAGACAATTGTTGACACTACAGCCAAGAATACGCTACTTAGGGGGTGTATTCGGTTAGGATTTCAAAAGACTTTTAAAGACTTTTTTAAGTGGATAACGTTTGTAAATTTCATGGACTTTTATAGATTTTACATAATTATAAAAAACTTTCGTATACTTTCATTTTTTTTTTTTTTTTGAAACTGTAAGTTTTATTACTCAAAAGAGAGAAGAAACAAGGAGACAGAACACACCAAAACAAAACAAAGGCAACCACACAAACAATAGAGGACAAAGAGCCCCAAGAAGCACTAAAGGAACCAAACAGAGCACACAAAACACCAGCAGAGCAAACCAAGAGGAGGAAAAGAATGAAGCGGACTAAACCAGCAGAAACAAGCTGCAAAATAGGCAAACCAAACAACACTGCAACCACCAGCGCTCAAAGGGAAAACAGAGTAAAAAATCTCCCCATTCTAATCTGTTGCCACTCGCAATCGAACCCGATTTAGCCAACCCGTTAGCAAAAGAATTTGAGTCCCTAGACTTGAACTTGATCTCTAAACCTTCGAAGGGATGCAGAAAATTCTGAATATCATACACCGCGTTAACATGAATTAGACTCCCAAAGTTATCTCCATTGATACAAGATACATCTACTTTGGAGTCGCTTAAGATAGTCACGTTTCGACTTAGAAGGTGCTTGTTCAAGGCCAGTAAGTTACAAACTCTGTGGATGGCTAGGATTTCTATTAGAGTGTCAATATTGTAAATACTCATTATTAGAGTGTCAATACTGTAAATTCTGATTAGTTGTTAATCTACAGATTAGTCATTATTAGAGTGTCAATATTGACACTCTAATAATTTCAACCAATATCGGATCCTGGATACCAACAAAAGACGAAAATAAACAAAGAATCTTGCCGTTCGAATCTCTAAGCATGCCGCCGATACCCCCCATCTCAAGGTTACCGAGAGCTGAACCATCAACATTGAAGAACAGAACATCATTGGAAGGAGGCTTCCAACTGCACGCACTCTCCTCTTAATCAGATCAGAAATCTATGCATCTCTGTTGAATGTCTAGTGGAATCAGCGTAATTGCATTGCTAGAGCCACGACCATGGTACTTGAACCACCATGCGACTCTAAACTTGACAAGGTCCATGGCTGAAATGCAGTCTGGAGCCACATTCTCAAACACGAACTTGTTTCTAACTTCCCAAATGGTCCACACCAAAGCTAAAAATAGGGTACTCCAAGCTCTTTTTCTGTTCAAAGATGGACAAAGGCCTGACCAACCTAGCCACCAATGTTGAAGCTGAGAATTGGACACCGAATTCACTCCCCCAACAGGACCACAATTTCCAAGACCAAGGGCAAAGCAAGAAAAGGTGGTCCACCGTTTTAGGCTCTCCATCACAGAGAGGACAGTCCAAACATAGCCCCTGAGCACACCCAAACTAATTGAGAACACCTCTAACCATAACCTTTCCTCTACATAATTTCAATGTAAAAAGTTCCACCTTAGGAGGGCAAATCCCCTACCATAAGAGCTTGAACTTGTCATGAGCCTCACCATTCTCTTCCTCTAAACATCTCCTAAAGGATCCCACCTTAAACAAACCAGTAGGACAAAAGGACCAAGCCAGCTCATCCTTGATCTGCTTCCTCAACGAAACCGAATCCAAGGCCATCATGAAAGTGTTCCATTGATTTTGTTCCAAGTTGAGCAGAGGCCTTCGAAGTTTCATTTCAAAAGACTTTTATTTAAAAAAACTTTCATAGATATTTATTGATTTTGATTGACTTTTAAATATAATATATATTTTGTTTTAGCAAAATTATATATATTTCCTATCTCAATAAAAATATTTTTTCAAAAGAAAAATAAAATCACCTATAATTAAACTTGACAAAAGCATTCATATCTATATACGAGATTTTAAAAATTTTAATTGTATTTTTATTATATTTGCATCATAAAGACATTATGCACCTAATTCTTTTTTAATAAGTAGTCAAAATATTATAAATCTAACGGGGCTTGTGGAGTTATACATCTCTCATTGTGCGAAACTGATCAAGAAAATTTCAACCAGTTTTTGTAAACTGAAATCTCTAGAGACATTCCTCGTCATAGATTGTTCGGAACTTGAGAGTCTTCCAGAAATCCTGGAGACGATGGAACATCTTGAAGAGATTAGTTTACGCGGTGCAGCAATTAAAGAGCTACCTCCCTCGATTGAAAATCTAAATGGACTTCTCACTTTAGTATTGAGTTAATGCAAAAATCTTGAGAGACTTCCAAGTAACATCAGTAATTTGAGACGTCTGGAAGAACTCGAGCTTTTGGATTGCTCAAAACTTGTCGAATTGCCTGAGAACTTGGGGGATTTGGGGAATTTAAGATCTCTGAAGAGTCTCAATGCAGCCCGAGCTGGTGTAACTCAACTACCATCCTCCATGACAGATTTGATGCAACTTAAAAAATTAGATTTTTCTGGTGGCAAGGGTCTGACATTACCTCCATTATCGAGTTCATTAGGCTCTTTAAGTAAATTATTTTTAAATGATTGCAATCTAGTCCAAGTCCCTGAAGATATTGGCTGCTTACCATCATTGGAATATCTAGAGCTTTGGACTAATGTTGATTTACATTTCATGGAAACACGCTTCATATTCACTAACTGCCTGAAACTTGATCTGAAAGCATTCAACAATGTTTTGGAAGAATTACTACTAAGAGTTCAGGAAATACAGATGGCATCATTGAAGGTTATTTTCTCTCTTAATAGACCCCTAATTTATATATAAAATGATTCTCTAGTCAAGTCAAAGAATTTCAGACTATATAACATTATAGGACCGATCTGACTAGAGAAGAACTCTCTCTTAGTTTCTCTCTATATAATTATGATTTTCATGTTACAAGAAGATAGGATAAGAACTCCTATCAGCTTTCTGTTTCCGGGAAGTGAAACTCCTGTTTGGTTGAGATGAGGAGGAACTATTAAGAAAGAAAAAAAATGAAAGAGAAGAGGCAATAGGGGTTGCGGCTAGCTTTTAAAATTAGGTGAATTAGGGCTACGGTTTTCAGTTTCTTTGGAATATATATTACATGTAAACAATTTTATAGTAATGTAATCACCTAGGGACTACGGTTTAAAATAAATTAAAATAAATAAGATATTAAAACCCTAAAAAATTAGGTTTTGTCTGAAGATATAAATAAAACAAATTGGATATTGGGCCGGTGTTATTATTATTATTATTATTATTATTATTATTATTATTATTGTGGATAATGTTTGAGTTGTTCTATTTTAAACAATAATGGGGCCTTTTTATTTTTTTGTGCTTTTTTATTTTTATTTTTTATTATTTTTTTACTACTTAAAAATATAATAACTAAACCCATATATTTGGGGCCCCTTAGCATGATGCCTAAGGCATCCCCCACTAAATAAAAGCAATGAGATTAAGAGATTTGATAGTTTATGTCAATTTGACAAGATATATCTGATGGGCATATTTTCTAACATATTTTTATCCTTTAATTTGGATTTAATAGCTACTTGATTTATTTATTTTTATTTAATTAGAGTTATTTTTGTGTTTCAAGTTGGTATAGAATTTGGAAAATATTTTTTTGAATATTTAAAGATTCAAGCCCAAAATCGAAGCCCAATACCAAGTTTAAGCCCAAGTCTCATATCAGCCAAAATCAAGTCACAGCAAAGCCAAGTTCAAGCTCAAATGAGCCCAAGTCAAAGCAAAGTTGAAGCCCAATGCTTAAGCCCAGTCTCAAACGTGGACCAATTGCACCTAATGCAAGTTGACTTTCCTTACGAGGGTTATAAATTGCTTCTTGCGCCGAATTGAAGGCAGTTCGTGGGAGGTCCGCGAAGAAGAATTTCGACTTTGAAGACCGGGCTCCAATGCATTTTTCGGGTTCTATTGCTATTTTAATTTTAATGCCCTAATTTTCTTTGTATTATGGTAGACGATGAAACCCTGTGTTATGGAATAATTTTCAAATATATTTATTGATTCCAAAATATCATTCTTTAATTTTTACACTAATGTCAGACAACCTAAAAGTTTAGCTTAAATTTAAACCCAAATAATGTGACAAGTGATTTTTTCATTAACCACATCATCCATGTTGTATGTGGTGATGACAAATCATTTGCCACATCATTTGAGTTAAAATTTGGATTAATTATTTGGGTTGTATAACATTACTATAATATTTATGGTTTTTGCTTCAATTGATTAGGAAATATAAAACCCTTTCATCTTTAATATAATGTATCATTGATAGTTAGGTATATGTTTAATTAATCAATGCTTGGTTTTGTAATGTTAATTATAATTTCTTTGATTTTTTTTTTTCAATAAATTGGATACAAATAATGTTTAGGGATTATATTTTTAAACGA
The DNA here is from genome assembly GCA_954870605.1 of Acer campestre. NCBI lineage: Eukaryota > Viridiplantae > Streptophyta > Magnoliopsida > Sapindales > Sapindaceae > Acer > Acer campestre. The sequence goes on from OX940799.1 coordinate 62,725,881, forward strand.
AGAAAAACCTACAATAGATTTTTATTAAATGGACTTATTGTTAAATTCATGAGATGACAATAAATTGAGTTTTAATTGTCACTCTAATAGGGAATTAATATATTATTTTGAAATTGTGATATCTAATATAATTCTTTAATGACAGAATTTCACATAAGTCTCACTTTTTTAGCGATTTGTCACATTTATAAATGTCTTTCCATATTCATTACTTTAATCCATATTTTTTTTTAAAACTCATCACTTTAGTCCATTTGACCAAATATTTGAAAATCAACTATTTTAAAACCTATAAAGGTACACTTTTGCCGTTATTACTATTTAATTTAGCTAAAATGATTATCTTAGCTTTAAATTAAAATGAAAAACAATAAAATTCTCAATAATAAAATCTTAAATAAATAGATTACAAAAAAAAAAAAAAAATCTTAAATAAATAATAAAAAAATCCATTATTTTTTTTTCTTATTTTGTATTTTTTTTTTCATAATGGATTTTTATTTAGCTAAATTGATTATCTTAGCTTTAAATGATTATTTAGCTTTTTTTTTTTTTTTTGTAATCTATTTATTTAAGATTTTATTATTGAGAATTTTATTGTTTTTCATTTTAATTTAAAGTTAAGATAATCATTTTAATAAATTAAATAGTAATAAGGGTAAAATTGTACTATCATAGGTTTTAAAATAGTTTACTTTCAAATAGTTGGTCAAATGAACTAAAGTGATGAGTTTTGGAAAATATAAAGACTAAAGTGATGAATATGGAAAGACATTTATAAAGGTGACAAATCGTCAAAAAAATGAGACTTATGTGAAATTTTGTCTTCTTTAATTAACACCTAAAGATCAAGAGTAATTATACTTTACCCAAATTTAGTGTCCAAATGATGTGGTATCACTATGATCTATTCATTTAAATCAAGCAAATATAATACAATCTAAATTAATGGATCAGAGTGATACCACATTATTTAAGCACCAGATTTGGACATCAAATTTAGGTAAAGTAGTATTACTCGAAGATCAAAACATGACAACAAGTTCACAGGTATGCACATGTTTATTAAAATATTACATAGAGATATTAAAGCTATATAAAGGAATATTATGCGGGACCCAAACCTTCTTGGTTGGCTTTTAAACAATTTATGAATACTATAAAAGAAAGACTGATAATTAAGCAAATGAAAAAGTAATATTTATGTGATATTTATGGAAAAAAAATTAAATCATTGTTTCTGCTCTCGTTGTCCTTTATGAGAAGATGTGTCTCTTCTGCTGTACTATTAGTGAGAAGGAGAGGATGAATAGTAGATGATGAGACGATGAGCTTCGATGCAAGTGCAACAAATATGAACTACATTTTCGAATTTAATTTAATTTTTTGGAATAATTGTTTGTTGGGACCTATAGACACCGGTAGTGGTATAATATATATAAACCGTTAAGTTGATCTTGGTGAGTTGATAAAGAGTGCAAGTCTCCTATGCTACCAAGGCAATGGTTTTTGTCGAATTTAATGGATTCAATTCAATTAGAAATTTAATGGGTATGCAAGAAGCCAAGAACCAATGTAATGGATTCAATTCAATTGGATTGGATAAAATTTGGTCATCCGATTGAATTTGATCCACAATTTTAAATCTCATTATATTGAATTTGAATGAAAAAAATTTCTTATGAAAATCTACCAAAATTCAATGCAATCCAATATGTATTAATCCATTTCTCTATTCAAATCCAATAATGATTTAAACAAAACTTTATTTTTTGTAATCAATCCAACCGAAATCTAACTTTACCGATAAACCCTCATCCGAGTTAAATCGAGAAGTCTGTTCTTATATCAATAATGTTTTTGCTTTGAATTGGACAAATTTTTTAGCATCATAAACAATATGACTTGTCAAATTAACAATAAATAATATTTGATTTATCAAAGATAAATCCAACAAAGGAGTCTATTTTCATAATCAAAAGAATGGATCAAATTATTTAATGTTTATATCTTTTTGTGCAGCATTGTACATCGACTGCAAATTTTCCATTTCTATCTCTCTTTGATAATCTATGCGTGTATTTAAATTTCATATGATGGAGCTAGTAGCTGCCATAGTTATATGAAACTGTAACCACATGAGTCATGATAATAAAGAGGCAGCGAAGCATGATAAGGAGGCCAGACCAACTGCATCTTGGCCTCGTTTTCTTTTCCTTTGTCTTCTTCTTTCTTCTTATCACCATCACCACCCGCGGCAGCCGCAGCACCGACACTTTCCAAAACTGCATGCCCGATTTTCTTTCTTAGAAGTCTTGTAAGTTCAGCCGCGTCTATTCCATCTCCGGTTATCTCTATTTGATTCTTATCGTCCCCCTTTAATGCCACTGATTCCACACCTGTGAATTTGATAGAATTTTTCTTTAATTAGCGTAAAATTACGTTTGCAGAATCGGGTCGCGAATACTAGTTAATTCAGTCTGTTTTTACCTGAAGCACCAACTGCAATTTTCAGGGCCCTGGAGCGGGATTTTGGGCAACTCATGTAAACTTTGATTACCACCTTTTGCTGCAAATTGACCAGTTAAACAAAGAGACATTAGACAATCTCCATTGTTAGTTGTCAAAAGAAAGCTATTATATAATTATATTGATTATTTCAAATTAAACCATATCGATCTAAATTACAAATGAACAAATATATATGATGTGACAAGAGGTTTATATATGACTTGATATTGTTTACTACGGGTTTGGCTATGGTACTCAGGAAAAAGTGTTGATATGATACCAACCATTTTTTGGAAACAACTTAACCGTACATTCTAAAGAGAGAGTGGTTTTCAAATATTAAAGTTGTTCTAAAAATTAACTTAAAACTAACATTGAGTTGTTCCCAAAAATTGTTGTTATCATACCAATGTGGGTATATTAGCCAAGCCCGGTTTACCACATCATCTTCATGACATACATAAATATAATAGTTATCTAATTAGGTTAGTTCTAAAAAAAAAAAATTAAGACTGGAATTACATAATATTATGAAACCAATTTCACAATGTTATGTAGCAAAACATCTAGTTTCGTAATGTTGTATGTGAAACCAGTTTCACAATGTTATGTAACTTCGGTACTGACTTGACTAGGGAACAAACTTATATAGATAACAATAATAATTAAAAATCACCTGCATATTATTTAAAACGAGAATTCGGACAAATAGTTGATACTAGTAGTTTTAAATTCATACCTTCATGATATTGTTTGGTTGGATACAATGAAGAGAAGAGCTAGGACTCGAGACTTAGTTTTTAAGTGGATAGAGAAAAGTTGCCGATAGACTTATGTCTTCTACAACGATTGCCGATTTATATTGTTGATCAAGGTCAGAGTTTCGTTGGGGGACAATTTCTAGGTAGCTTCAAAGGAAATTTTAATATAGTTGTTGATTTCATCATATTCATTTGTCTTCTTGTACCCATTGCCAGCCATAGGTAGTCTCACGTTGACTTTTTATTCTTTGTAATCTTAAAGAATCTATTAATTATTAGTTTCTATTTTCGTAAATACAATATTGTTAGATTTTTATTAATTATGAAATATTACAATAATTCAGGGTTGTATGATGAGGGGGAAGAGATTTGAACCCACAACCTTATGGTGTGGGTGTGAAGGTTTTACCACCGAACCAACCTCATATTATCTACAATATTGTTAGATTACTCTAATTTAAAAGTGTCGATCTTGAGCTAGTTAAGATATAATGACAATTTAATCTAGTTAAGAAAAAAGTAACAAGTGATTTGTTATTATTGTATTATTCAACATATCATCTTATGCATAATTTATACAATCTAACGGACTAATTAGTTGAAGTTGATATCTAAAACAATACTTCAACTATATAATTAGTCCATTAAATTGGGATGATTACGAATTGTATCATAAAAATTCGTAAACTAAAGATTTTTTTTTTTAACTCAAAAAAAAAAAAAAAAAAAAATTATCTATCTAGAAAAACTTTTGAAGTTATGCAATTGCTTACTTTAGGTCAACCGTCAATACAAAAACTATTTTTGTATGACTTGAAAGAGAGTCAAGCTAGACTATTAGTCTCAATTACCGATTAAAGTATTTTTAGTGGAATACCATAAACATGTTCACATGCTAATCAATAATTAATATTAATATTAATGTTCACACTACAATTTTGGTTTAATTAATATTAATTAATATTAATTAGTATTTTTGTAATGTTCACACTACAATAATTAATATTAATAATTAAATCGAAATTGAAATCTGACAAGAAAGATATCAATTATGCTATAATTCCGGGTTTAATTTATGTTGTTGTTTCATTAAATTATTTAAATAATTCATTAAATTTAACAGTAATGTAATATAATAAACAAAATTATTTAAAATTTATCTCAAATGATTTAATAAGTGTCTTGTTTATTTTTATTTTTTAAGAAAGTGTTTTGTTATAAAGAAAAAACCGACTCTAAAAAAGATGAGAGAGAGAGTTAGAGAGAGGGAGTCTCGGTTTCCTTCCCAATATGGCAACAAGTCTTCAGAAGATAGAGAATCAGATAGGCAGGATTTCAGAAAGAACTTGGTATCGGTCTTTATTAACAATATCAATCCGGTGGTGGATTATGCTGGCATTTGGGGTATCTTTAAGCCATTTGGCAGGATCAGAGATGTGTTCTTATCCCCAAAGAGCAATATGAGGAGGAGCTGTTATGCTTTCATCAGGTTTGGAACTTTGGAGGAGGCTAGCAAGGTGGCAGCTATGGTGGATGGGATGCACGTTTACGGTTGGACGATTTCGGCAAAGGTAGCTGATTACGGATGGAACAAGAGGAGATCTTTCCCCTACGAGAAAACAGGGGTTGGGAACCGGGAGGTTTATAGAACTACTGAAGACAGAGGAGGGATCCACTTGGCAGGCAGGATTCCTATTCGTGCAGGGAAACAATCCTACGTGGGAGCAGTTAAGGAGGATAGCCATAGAGTCACTGATAACAAGACTGAGGATATATTTGTGAAAGAGAACAGAGGTTTGAAGGGAGAAATGTCCAGGTCAGGGAATGAACATGTAGCGACTGCTGGAGGCAAGATGAAGGAACTATCTATGTTCTGGAGTAGACACCAAGGAGAGGATTTTTGGCTTAAAAGCTGTGCGGTGGGAATTCTTAAATCCTTTTCAAATGTGGAGTGTGTCAATGATAGATTGAGGAGCAGGGGCTTTAAGTTCACTTCACATTTCATTGGGATAAAGAGTGTCCTATGGTGCTTCGACTCTGAACTTGACAAGGAAGGCTTTATCAGTAATAGATTTTTTTGGGATGACAGATTTGTTTCCATGAGAAATTGGTCTGATTGTCCAACCCCTAATTTGCGTATGGCATGGGTGAGATGCTCAGGGATTCCCTTAAACTTTTGGAGCCCGGCCTTCTTTGAAAAGCTGGGTTGGATGATTGGAGAACCCATCTTGGTTGATGAAGATACTACGAACAGGAGCAGATTAGATAGAGGCAGAATTCTGGTTCTGATAAGTCAAGAAGAAACAATTTCGGCCAAAGTGAGAGTAGAGGTGGGTAAAGGTTTTTTCTCAGTCACAGTGAAGGAAGAAGCCGAGGAGATCGACGGTCAGTGGGTAGAAAGTTTCTTGGGGCTGAGAAAGGAGGCTTCCGCCGTGAAGGATTGGTCAGAGGAGGAGGAGTGGTTGACAGTAGGGGAGAAAGTTGGCATGAGAAGTCAGGCTACAGATCAGGCTATAGCAGAGGGCTACGAAGCTCAAGAAAAAGCAGAGGGATGGTTCAAAAGTGGTCAGCATAAAAGAAGGAAAGGTTCAGGCAGAAAGCATAGGGAGCCTGACAAATCAAGCAAAGCTGTGTCAGAGGAAAGAAAGGGCAATCTAGATCTGCCTAAGAAGACTTACCAGGAGAAAGGAAAGAAGAAGTGGGTCCCGATTCCAAAACATCCAGCTCAGAGGAAAGAGAGTGGTAGACTGGTTATTAGTGATAACCAAGAGTATAATAGAAAGGGAGAGGAGTCAGACAATACTTTGTCATCTGATGATGAGGGGCTGTTTTCGGAATTTCTAAAATGGAAGGGGGAGAAGGGAGAATGCTCTAGGCCTAAAATACAAAAGAAAGATAAGGCTGATAAAGGCAGTGGGCCGGTTCTTAGAGAGTCTACCCATGGGCTTCATGAGGTTTTTTCCAGAAGTGCCTCTCTGGATGGGCCTATAAAAGATTATTTAGAGAAGGTGGAGTTGGGAGGAGGGTTGGAGTTAAGGAATGAGGACCACGAGAGAAATGATGTTGTTATTTCAAGAAGCATGTCAGTTAATGGGACGCTTAAGGATTATTTGGACAAACTCGAGTGTGCCTTCATAAGAGCCAAATTAAGAGAGGCCAATTCTACTCATCTGAATTCGGTCCAGACTTTGGAGAAAGATGACAACCAAAATCTAGGCCATCTGTTGGAGGAGATTAACAGTGAGAGATCGTTGTCTGTTGTCAAAGAAACAAAAGTCTCGAGCGACAGCTCTAGTTCGGAGGAAGAGAAGGATATGGAAGGGGTAAGTTTTGACTCAGTTTCGGCTACTAAGGAAATTGATGAGGAAGTTACGGATGTTTCTCTGAAGAATTACAGGATAGATCAAACGAGTACCATCAAAGTCACCAACATGCATCAGGATCAGCTCAGAATGGCGGAAAGTAGGGGTGGAGTGATGATCAGGAAGGTTAGCAGGAAGGAGGATGAGGAAGTGGCAATGGTTTTGGATATGGGTAGACAGCTGGGCATTGATTTTAGAGGAAAGGAAAGCGAGGTTGCAGATTTTATTCGTCTAAGAGAGAGGGAGGATGATGAACGGTTCGGCCGGAAAGGAGGCTGCTGAGCGAAGCTTGTTTTTCGGTGTCTTTTTGGGTTTCTTTCTTTTAATGATTAGTCTTTCTTGGAATATTAGAGGTCTTGGGAGGAGGGAGAAGAGAAGAGTTGTGAAGAATCTGGTTCTTAAGTTCAAGCCTATGATTTTGTTCCTTCAAGAAACAAAACTTGGTTTTTTTGATAATAGTATCATCCGTTCCTTAGGAGGGGGTTGGTTGGCTAGAGGGGTGGGGGTTGAAGCGGAAGGTGCGTCGGGTGGCTTGATTTCGCTATGGAATGAGGATTCTTTTACTGTTTCTGATTGCATCTCCAATAAAAATTGTATTATTTTGGTGGGAAGAATGAAGGGGTTTGACAAGGACTTGGCTTTTTGCAATATTTATGCTGCGAACATTGAGCGTGATCGGAAGTCTTTGTGGGAGTTTATCCTCCAGGTTCAACTATCCTTTCCGATACCGTGGTGTATGGGAGGGGATTTTAACACGGTTCTTTGCGCTTCAGAGAGGAAAGGAGGAGACGGTAATGTCATGTCTATGAGAAATTTTAATCATTTTGTGTCTGAAGCTGGCGTGATTGATATTCCTCTGGTGGGGATCTCGTTTACTTGGACAAACAATAGGGACTCGGCTTCGTGGGCTCGGCTGGACAGATTTTTGTTGTCCCCTTGGTTTCTATTGAATTTTCCCCATTTGATTCAAAAGGGTCTTCCTAAGAGTGTTTCAGACCATAATGCCATCTCTTTAGGCAGCAGCAAGGTTGACTGGGGCCCCTCTCCATTTCGTTTTTTTAACATTTGGCTAGAGGAGAAAGATGTTTTGAAGCAAGCTATGGAAAGTTGGAAAGCTTGCAAGGTGGCTGGGTCGGCTGGGTGGAAGTTATCTTCTAAGCTGAAGGCTTCTAAGCAGAGATTGAAGAGTTGGGCAGCTGTCAAGAAAAGAGAGAATGGTCAGGTTTTGTTGAGTGAGAAGCTTTTGGACGAGGTTGATAGGAAAGCTGCCCTGATTGGTTGGACTGATGATCTGCGGAAGGAAAGGCTGCGGGTGCTGTCCATTTTGTGGAAAGAAATCAGAAAGGAAGAACAAATTTGGAGGCAAAAATCTAGAATTCGATGGTTAATTGATGGGGATAGGAATTCTAAATTTTTCCATGCTATGGCAAATGGAAGACGAAGGAGGAACTTTGTGGGGGTTTTAAATATCAATGGGCAGAAAATTTCGGATCCGTCTTCTATTAGGTCCGAGATTTTGAATTACTTCGCAAATCACTTCAAGAGAGGCTCCTGGATGCGCCCCAAGGTAACTGGTCTTAATTTTAAACAACTTTCGTTTGATGATAATTCCATGCTTGAGAGACCTTTTTGCTATGATGAGGTTTGGGAGGCCTTATGTCAATGTGACGGAAATAAAGCGCCTGGCCCGGATGGCTTAAATATTAATTTTATTAAAGCCAATTGGGACGTTATTAAAGTTGATTTTATGATTTTTCTTCAAGAATTCCATGCGGACAGCTCTATAGTTAAGGAGTTAAACAATACTTTTATTGCTTTAATTCCGAAATGTAATAGCCCTGAGAAGATTTCAGATTTTAGACCTATTAGTTTGGTGGGAAGCATGTATAAAGTTTTGGCTAAGATTTTGGCTAACCGGTTGAAAGGAGTCATGGATACCATAATAGGGGAATCTCAGATGGCCTTTGTGAAAAATCGTCAGATTCTGGATAGTTTCGTCATAGCTGAGGAAATTATTCACATGTGGAAGGGTGATGCTGAAGGTGGTTTGGTGGTTAAGCTGGATTTTGAGAAGGCTTATGACTCAGTGGATCATGGTTTTTTGATTTCGACTATGGAGGATATGGGGTTTGGTAGCAAGTGGAGGTCCTGGATTCAGAGTTGTATCTCCTCCCCAAAGCTTTCAGTTTTAGTTAACGGTTGCCCGACTTCTCAGTTTGGGGTGGAAAGGGGCTTGAGGCAGGGGGATCCTCTCTCCCCCTTTCTGTTTAATATGGTGACGGAAGCCCTTAGTCTTCTTTTTCAGAAAGCTTACGAGTTAGGCTTGATAGAAGGGGCCTTGATTGGTTCTAATTCGGTTCATGTTTCGCATCTCCAATTTGCGGACGACACCATCCTTTTTTTAAAGCCGAAGGTGGAGTTTCTCTCAAATGCGAAAAGAATTTTGAGATGCTATGAGTTAGCCTCGGGTTTGAAGATCAATTTTCATAAATCTAGTGTCACTAGAGTGGGGAAGAAAGTTGAGGAGGGGGACGTGTGGGCTGAAACTTTTAAATGCCAAAAAGCTGTCTTGCCTATCTCTTATCTCGGATTGCCTCTCGGTTTCAAGAAGCCTTCGAAGGCTGCCTGGGATCCTATTTTGACCCGCATAAGGAATAGATTGGCTCCTTGGAAAAGGAGATTCATCAACAAAGGGGGAAGGTTAGTTCTTATCAAATCCGTTCTCTCTAGTATCCCAAATTATTTTATGTCGATTTTTGGAATTCCGGTGGGGGTGGCTAAGGAGATAGAAAAGATGCAAAGAGCGTTTTTTTGGGGTGACGGGAGCGAAAAAAGAAAAATTCATGGTGTCAGTTGGGACAATCTTTGCAAAAGTAAAAGGAATGGGGGTTTGGGCATTGGGAGGATTCTTGACAAGAACAAAAGTCTCCTTGCCAAATGGGCGTGGAGGTTTGGTAAGGATGAAAATGCTTTATGGAGGAGAGTGGTTTGTTCGAAGTATGATGTGCCTCTGTCTTGCCTTTTATGGGATTGGTGTAGCGGAAACAATGGCTCTTGGTTTATAAAAGCTGTCGGCAGTTTATTCAGTAGGGATTCGGTGACCTCTAGGATTTTGTCCGAGGGATTTTTGGTTCATGTAGGCAACGGTAGAAGGGTGAATTTCTGGCACGACCCGTTCATCTTTAATAGTCCTCTCAGAATTGTTTGTCCCAGGCTGTATGCTTTGGCTGCCAATAAAAGTGGTATGGTGGCTGATTTTGGTAGGTGGTGTAATTCATCTTGGAGGTGGGAGGTGGCTCTGAGGAGACCTCTTTTTGGGTGGGAAAAGTTCCAATGGGATATTTTAATGGCTATTCTTGGATGCTTAAATCTGAATGAGTGTTCTTCGGATTCCATTAGTTGGGTCTTAAACAAGGATGGTGGTTTCTCCGTCTGTTCTTTCAGACGATCTTTGGAGGAGTTCAGTTCCAATTTCGTCGCGGATCATGCTCTGATTTGGCAAGGTCTTTGCCCCCCGAAAGTCGAAGTGTTTTTTTGGCAATTACTGCAAGGAAGGGTCATGGTTCGCAAGGTGTTGCACAGTTTTGGTTTCGATCCTGGGACCCCTCTGGACTGTGTTTTTTGCAATTCGAGCGAGGAATCGATCGATCATCTTTTTCTCCACTGCCCTTGGACGAAGGACCTCTGGCTTAGAGTTATGAATTTTTGGGATGTGCAGTTTTGCTTTAATAATTCTGTTCAGGAGTGGGCTAGGGGCTGGCCTGGTTTAATGCGGAGAAAGAAGTTTTCCCGGGCTTGGAACACGTTGTTCTTTGCTGTTGTCTGGACGGTGTGGGAGAGCAGAAACGAGTTGATTTTTAAAGGAAAGCAGGCCTCCATTTCTTTGGCTGTCGACATGGTTACTTTCAGAGTAGTTTGGTGGTTCAAGTACTGTGGAAAGTCTAGTTCGGACCCGATTACTCTGATGATTGTTAACTTTCCTGACAGCGTTTCTTCTAATTCTTGTGCTAGACCCGTCCCTTTGCAGGCTATCTGGCCGCTTCCTTCTTTTTTTGAGGGGCTGAAATTTTTTGTTGATGGTTCTTCAAGAGGGAATCCTGGGCCTGCTGGTATTGGTGGGGTCTTGAGCTGTGCCTCCGGAAAGATTTTGGGTTTGTTTTCCAACCACATTGGCTTCTCCAATGCGTTGGTTGCTGAATCCACAGCAATTTTAAAGGCGTGCCAGCTATGTTTTCTTACGCCTGATTTAAGAAGGAAACAGATTTCTATCTTTAGCGATTCTAAATTAGTGGTTTCGTGGGTCAATGATGATGGGGACTGTGATTTGGATGTGGCGGTTATCATAGAGGAGATCCGTAGTTTTCTGGGTTCCATGGGCAGGGTGAAGGTGGTGTTTCAGCCCAGAATCAGAATCTCGGTGGCTGATGCCCTTGCTAAGAAAGGCTCTGGTCTGCAGGAGGAGTTGCTGATTTGGGATTATGGCTAGCCTTGCTGCGCCTGTTTTGCTTTTCTTTCTCGCTTCTGTGTGTTTCTGTTGGTGTTTCTTTTCTCTTGTCTTTTGTTGTTGCTCCCCTGTTCTGTTTTGTTGCTTCGTTTGTTGCTGCCTGCCTTTGATGTTTGGTGTTGTTCTTTGTTGCCTTTTGGTGTTGTTTTTTGGTGCTTGGGTCTTGCGGTTGCTCTGTTTTGGGTTGTTGCTGTTTTGCTTTTGTTCCCTGGCTTGGTGCCTCCAATAAAGTTCTATTGTTCAAAAAAAAAGAAAGTGTTTTGTTATCACAATATCACTTGCTGATTTTATTTTTTTTGCAAAAATATTACTTGTTTATTTTTGATAATAAATACTTTTACGGTATGCAAGAATTGTCAAAAATGATCATATATATCATATAAAATTTGTTTTTAAGTACAAGTTTTAACCGTTAATCACAAAATTAGAAAAATTATTTTTATCCCATAACCACGAATTGAGAAAATACCTCTACAACGACTTTTCTATTATCTTTATTCTTCTTGCAAAAAACATGATATCTTGGAGATAATCATGACAACTTGGAAAAAAATGTGACATGTTTGGAGAAAAATGTAAAACCTGGCCCTTTTTAAAACAAAAAATTACTGAATATCCCCTCTAAACCTTTTTTTTTTTTTTCAAATTTTTTTTTAAAAAAAATTATCGAAACATCCCTTTAGAAGGGTAACATAATTCATATCATATTTGATACGCTAACAATATGAAAACTAAAAATCAATATTCCATCTCTTAGAAATTAACAAATCTCACCTAAAAGGGAACTGGAAATATAAACGGAGTAATTGCACAAACCTCCCTTAATTTTAAGCCTAATTGAAACTAAATAGATCTTTTACTTAAAATTACACAAACCTCCCCTAGCATTGGTTGACTTCCATTAAACTTAACGGTTGACCAAACTTTTAGAGTAAAATAACTTTAATGCCCCTATTTGTATTATTTCAAAACCTAAAATAAATAATCAAATAAATATTATATAATAAAATCAATTTTAATAAAAATAATGAGGACAATGTTATTTTTTTTAAAAGATATTCATCACCCATTTTCAGAGATATATTATATAGTATATAATAAAAATGTTGAGGATAATGTACAATTAACCTGAGAAAAATAATAACATTTTTATTATATACTATATAATATATCTTTGAAAATGGTGATGAATATTTTAAAAAATAAAACATTATCCTTATTATTTTTAATAAAATTTAAAAAATTTATTATATAATATTTATTTAATTATTTATTTTAGGTTATAAAATAATACAAACAGAGGCATTACAGTCATTTTAACCTAAAAGTTTGGTCAAAGTTAATTTTAACAGAAGTCAACCAATACTGGGGTAGGTTTGTGTAATTTTGAATAAATTATCCATTTAGCTGCAATTAGGCTTAAAATCAGGGGAGGTTTGTGCAATTACTCCCATATAAACATATTTTAATCTGCATTCAAAGATTGTTTGTAGATATTTAAAGAAAGACTTTATCTTCAGAAGTAAACTCTTAACAATTACGTTTTAAGGTTGTTTGCTCACGTGTCTAAATTGAATTAATCTTCTAATGCATACATTTGAATAAGATTTTTCTATTAATAGTCCCAAATTATGTGTAAGATTCATACAATCAAATCATTAGATCAATTTTAATTTTCACTGGCTTAATTAAGTCAAGTAAGACACTTTCAGTTCCCATTTGGTCAAAAAAAAAAAAAAAAGGTGTGATATATATATATATATATATAATAGGTTGTCCTTGTCACTTCAAATGTATGCATGAACGAGTAGAGATCAAGTTCAGATTCGAATTTAGTAAAAGTCAAAATGGCACGGGGAGATGGACTTTGACTTGGGTGTGTGTTCATTGCAAAATTTCGAAGATTGTTGGGTAATAAAATAAATATTCCGAGATTGTAAATGTATATTACGGGTGGGCCACCCACGCACCCAAATCCTTTAAATTGATTAACCATTGCCAAAACCAAATCAAAACAATTTAAGCGCGTCGGTGTGGTTTGATTAAATAAAATAAATCCATTGGTTGCTCAAAAGCAACCTAATTGGTTTGAGTTGGGTTGAGGACTTATAAAGCGTTTATCACATGAGATAAATGTGATTCCGTACGAAAAAAAATTATGGAGATAAATGTGATTCCGTACGAAAAAAAATTATGAGATCAAAGTTACATAATGTTATGGAACCAATTTCACAACAATATATATAGGGTATTTCTCTATTCAGATCGGTCATGGAATTTTTCTTCAGATCCGTCATGGAATTTTTCTTCAGATCCTTAAAATCCAACCGGTTGGAATTAGTCAGTGTGGTCCTGAAATTTTTCTATGCTAATTCCAATCGATTGGAATTCTAAGGACCTGACGAAAAAAATTTTCAAAACCAGACTTAATTAGAGAATTTTTACTCATGTTTTGTAGGTGAGAAGTCTTTTATATATATATATATATAATGTCATAATGTGAGACATAATTCTCTTTTTGTCCATATTATGTGTTCTCAACAGCCACAAGTACTAGTCCTTTTACTCGTTTTTAGTTCTAGAATAACCTTAAATTTACCGATTTATATTATAAGTTTATAACATGGAAAATTCCTGACCCGTTAGTTGGCATTTGGAATTGGTCTTGTCCATAATTCTCTTCTTGTTCATATATGTGTCATAATGTGAGAACAATTCAAGTAATTATTTCTCATATTATAAAATGTCACTCAAGTCAAGAGTGAAAAGTTTACCAAGTTGTTTATCAACTTATGTCTCTGAAAAAAAATAAAAAACCTTATGCCACTGAAATGAGAAATTATTATTTTTATGGTGGAAACCTGCCACTGGTTTATGCCTATGTAAGCAAGGGTACTTCTTGTGATTTTCAGAAGTCACTATCGTCATTGTAAAATTTAGACTTCCCTTTGAAACGCGTCTTTCCATTGAAATTACAAGATATATATAAGATACCTCCAGGAACCGCATGACATTGAAACAGAGATCAGACAATCCGATTCTGCTTTGAAATTAATCAAATCCTTAATAATACTTTGCCTTTTCAAAAAAAAAAATCATGGTGAAGTCTACCTCTACTACTGGTACAACTAAGAAGTCATGGTTGAAAAAAGGTTCATGGAGTCCTGAAGAAGACCAGAAATTGATATCTTATATTAACAGATATGGCGTTTGGAATTGGGCTGTGACGCCAAAAGCTGCTGGTAGGGTGCACAACCAAATTATATACCTCATTAATTTATATATATATTTTGATAACCTAGAAATCTCTTGAACCCACTTAGCGAAACTGTGTTCGAAACTAGGATTTGAACCTTAGATCTTGTGGGAGCGAACCACAAGCCTAATCCCTCATAGTGTCCTCATTTAATTTATAATGAAATATCAATATTAATTATAGTTGTTGTTTTTTTCTTTTAATTAGGTTTGTTGAGATGTGGGAAGAGTTGTAGACTTCGGTGGATGAATTATCTAAGGCCAGGCATCAAGCATGGAAACTTCAGTCAAGAAGAAGATGAAACCATAATTAACTTGCATCATCAACTGGGAAATCGGTAAGTATTCTCACCTCTCCAATTTGGTATAAAATTTATCAGGTACAAGAATTTCACACGAACCTTATCAATGCTGTATAATGGTATTAATTAATTGTATCTTGTCTTGTATTAGATGGTCCACCATCGCGTCAAGATTACCTGGAAGAACAGACAATGAGATTAAAAATCACTGGCACACCCACTTGAAGAAACATAGCTTTTTGCTAGGAAATCAAGCAGTCGATCATGAGAATCCATCTTATGATCAAATTGACAACAACCAAACCATTGAAGAGAACAATGGTTCATGTGGAAGTACATACGAAGAACTCCAAAATTTATGGGATCCGGAGTTATTTCCAATGGAGGAGTTATACATGGTGGATGATTTTGGTGCAACATATACAGACCCTGGATTTTTGGTTTCAACTTCTCAATGGGGATTCCAAGAAAATACAGATACTACATTTGCTTCCTGTTATGATGTTAACGATGGTTTATGGGACTACTTATTGATGGAAGCAAATGAAGAGTCTAATTAATTAATAGTTAGAAGTAAACAAGTATGCTTGGAATATCATGGCATGCATTTGGATGCAATTGTGCTGTACTCAATGTTTTGAGGAGTGTTTTGATAATGAATAATGTTAATTAAGTTAATGGTAATAAAATCGCAGTTCAAAAAAAAAAAGTTACTACTAATTTCAAAAACTTATAGTAAACATAAGATATCATTAAAATCGTTTCAACGAGCCCTACAATAAACATACAGTTTCTCCAAATTCAAACTTTTCAATCTTCAATCTTCATTTTTGCATTTTTTTTCCTTTTCAGGCAGTATTTTGGATCTTAACTGTTAGTAAGAATTTCTATTTTCAATTTGTTTAGTTGAGTTGGTTTAGGAAAGTTCTTTTAGAACATTTCAATAACTCGAGTATGTCTTTTTTGGTAAATTTTGAGAATTTTCTTTAGTTCAGTACATCAAGAGTTCTAATCATATTTGAAGTTGGTTTTGTTTTTTCTAATTAAGCATGGTTATGAAGTCTTATTGTTATGTTTTTGTTAATATTAATAAAATCTTTTGGTTTAGACAAATTCTTGTTGTGGATTCGTTTATCCTAATACTTCCTAACTTTTGTTTTGATAAAAACGATCCAACATATGCACTCTCTCAAATGCATGGTTAATAATGCTGTTATATATATATATATATATATTATATATATATATATCACAACGACTCGCATTTAAAATATTACCAGATTAAATGAGTGTCATTTATCACCAAGCCACATTATGTGGTGGTGTTTAATGTTAATTAATATGCATAATCTAATATGCCTTTATTTTAATTTCGGTAAAAACCACCAAGAAATCACATTGATTTGATTGAATTTTGATTTTGATTTTTTTGTTGTGGATGATAAGTTCATTAAAATTTACCTATAAATAAAATTTGGAAATTTTTCAGGCACTAGAACTATTTTTCTTCAATTTTCCTATACTTCGCTCATTTTTCCGATACATTCATATTAAAAAAAAATCGGGATAAACAGTTTCATGCATTCATATGATAAGTTCATTATGAGTTGATGTACATAGAGCTAAGGCAATTCCCTATTTATAAATCATCACCGACCCATAGTGGATCAGAAATCTACCAAAACCTATTGATATTAAACACTATTGCTGACACGACTTAGATAGCAACTCCCACGGCACAAGAGAGGTTTTCTCACACTTGTTACATGATTTTAAAAATGGGATATTAAATTTTGTTAAAGACAATTTAATCAAGTTGATTGCCAATAGTTGACTTAATTAAGGCACATGGCTAATCAGTAATAGCTTACCAGATAGATTAGTTACAATAATCTAATCAATATTACCAATGGCCACTTGCTTTGGTGGTTGGAGTCTCCCAAAGGATGCTCCACCACCAAGGTTCAAGCCTTGTCTTGGTATGTATATATATTAATTTGTTCCACCTTGACTATTAAACCTAAGTGTCAAAAATATCATTTCTTTAAAAAAATAATTCAAAAAAAAATTGGAAAATTTTATATGATTATATCATATTTTTATTCCTTAATTTGGATTTGTTAGTTATTTGATTTTATTTATTTATTTATTTAATTAGAGTTATTTTTGTTTTTCAGGTGAGTTAGCATGGAATTTGGAAAATAATTAATAACATGTGGTCTTATTTGTTATGAAATATATAAAATAAATAAGAACACAATAGAATAAATATAAAATAAGAAAAGAGAGAAAATAGTAGCTCAAGATAGAAGAGATCATTTTATTTCCCAATACTTCTCAAGTTACAAACATCAAAATGAAGGCTCATATTTATAGCCTTACAAATCTTTACAATCATAACTTATACAATAATGGATATAAATTACAACATAAATTGACCATAAATCATTTGGGTGTTACAAGAGAAGTTAGGAAGATGATAAGCTTGATTTCTTAATGTGGACATCCACTCACATTAAACATTGAATAATGTTTTCATAACACTCCCCCTTGGATGTCCATCGTATAGAGAATATGCCTCGTTAAAACCTTTGCTAGTAAAAACCCAATGGGATAAAAAAACTAGCAGAGGAAAAAGAGTACAATATTCATCTACATATCAAATTAACCTTTGAAGGTATTTGGGGCACAAAACTGCCTCGTTAAAACCTTACTAGGAAAACCCTATGGGATAAAAACCTAGTGAAGGAAAAAGAGTACAGTATGTAAAATTTTCTTCAAAATCAGTATCTCCCCCTGATAAAGAGATAAATATGCTCCTCATCATTCTGACATGGATGCTTCAATATTTTGCGAAGATATTGCATCCCGATATTATGTATCAAAATTTTGTTTGTTGCAATTGGTAGTGTATTTATAAATAAATCTACAAGATTGAAAACTTGTGCGTATTTTTAATCACCACCTTTTTGGAGATTATATGTAAAGAACTTTAATAAAATCAATTTTTGATTTGGTCCAACTTGTTATATACGACATCATGTTGTTTTATTATAAAAACACAAGTTGAACTTATATTCGGTACTTCAGGACCTAAAGTTCTTTAATAACAAGAGAAGATCATACATCACTTTAAGTTATGGAATAACATCGAGGAATCCATTCGATGTGTTTTATCCATGGAAAAGTACTTCAGGACATTTTCCTTATATATGTTGATTCATGTTAATACCAAATGCATTAGCCAGGAATAAATTATTTTCCAAGATTTTCCATCTTAAAATTATTCCTCTAATATATATAATTTATAAACTTAGCATAATTTTACTAAGCTTTACACAATCAACATATAATTATTTTAATAAATATTCACCATAAAAAATGCACTACATGCATTTTAATTGTTTAATTTTCATTATACAAAATTTCATATAGCTTTGAATAACTTGCTTCAAACATTTAAATCCTTCGAGAATTTTTATTCATTGTCAAACTAGGTTTCTGCAATAAACCTTTTATCTTAATTCGTACGAAAAATATTCAATAAGTTTGATGTCATCAAACATGTGGACTACAGGTCCAAAGCTTTCAAGTTTTACATGAATATATCTTTGTCTTTTATTTGTTAATAATTTCTATGTCGACATTTCCATAATTTATAATATAAGTCCCTCATCATATTTCATAATATGCAAAACAAATCATATATGATCTCAATTTCTATACCAATATATTTCATTATGATTATGTAATTCATGTGCCTCTCCAAAGGCTTATTCTAATAACTTTAATGTTAAATATACACTATACATGTCTTTCTATACAAGTATCTCTCCAGGAGAAGTATAATCACATTAAAGTTAGTACACGTGCCTCTACTGGGACAATTGAGATTCTTTTATTTTCTTCAACGGTCTCATTGGGAAGATTAACATTTCTATATGACTCTTCAGGATTTTGTTTTCACTTATGAGACTAGCTCTTCGAGAGCTTTATATAATGAAGATTTATCTATTACTCGAGTATTATTTTAAATATGATCATGATCTTTTGAATTCCAGTTCTTGGAACCATATCTTGTAAATAAAAATCGTCAGTTACGACTTTATTCTCTAACAGATGATTTTGCTGCCATTTCATAAATTGTTCTACAGGAACAACCACCCGGGTTTATATATTGGCAGAATGTAATTTTATTATTTTATTTGAATCATCTGAAAATTTATTTGCATATCATGCAATTCACAAGATGATGCATGTCTTTTAATTTTACGTCGTTTATCAACCTATGACAATTCTCCCCCTAACGACAATAAAATTTACTTCAAGGAATTATATGCATCATAATAATTTTCTATATAAACTCATTTATTTTATCATATTGTCCTTTAAGGACTAATTTACATGGTCTTATTGTCCTTCAGGGACATTCACTAGCAAAAAATAATTAATTATGAAATGAATAGTCATATAAAATATTTCAATATCTCGATGCATCGTTTACTTTAAGTAAAGCGTATTGTCCTTCAGGGACATTCACTAACATGTAATCATATAAAATAATAAATATGATAAATTCTTTTGGGTTGAGACAAAATAAATGAGACAGAATATTCTTAAATAAAATAATATAATAAGAACTTCAATTCCACAAAATTCTTGTTCTTATGTCAAGTTCTAAAAAAAAAAAAAAAAATCACATATTTTTTTGGAACTTCTGGTTCGTATAGGAACTATTGGTTCATAAATGAAAAATTATATGTTTAAAGCTCCAGGTTCTTAAAATAAAATCACAATTTTACTTTTCAAATGAAAATAACTATTATTATATCAAATTTAGAACTTCTAATTCTAATTAAATTTGATATCAAAATTAAATACAGAACTACAAGTCTAATTAGTTTGGAGTTGATAACATCGGATTCTAATAAAATAAATATTCAGAACTTCAGATTCTGATTTGTATTAATATTAAGAGCTTTCAGCCTTTGTATTTTCCTTTTCAAATATTTGAGTAGCCAAATATTTATCTAACAAAGGAAATTTAGATCCTCTTTTGATTCAAAACTTCAGGTTCAAATTTCAGAACTTCGAGTTCATATTCAACAATTTGTATTCAAATTTAAAGCTGCATGTTCTCAATTGGATTTGATTTTGAAACTTCTGGTTTTATATATATCGATCAACTCCAATAACATTAAGAACCACAGAATAATAAAACTAAATTTATTTTTTGATGTGGAAGATCCAACGTAATGGCAACCACAGAGCATACTCATAAAATTAGTTGTGTGGAATAAATAACAATAAGTAAATTATATTGAAATACTTACTTGGATATAATGTTCTTAATTGTCTAGGGACAATTTCTTATATAGTAGATCTTCTAGATCTAACTAAATACAAAGTGTTAATTTTCATGTAATTTGATTTCACTTTGTGTCAAATATTAGCTCTTATGGAGCATTCATTGTTTTTGCTAAAAATCAACAAAATATTTTAGATATACAACATATAGCAAGCAAACTTTTATAATTATTAGAAAGTATATTTTACATCCTTTTAATTTTCTTGCTTTCTTTTAGTATTATTCCACTTCTGGTGGAACAATTTAGATTTCTTTATAGTGATCACTTTGACATCAATAATTATTTGATTACAACAATACTCACAATCATCACCATGACTATTTGTAATATTCACTTCAAGGAATGATATTGATTAAATTGGGTGATGTCAATGAGTTTATAATCAAAACTAATTATTTTGTTCAACCATGAAAAACATGATATAAACTAAAATATGCTCAAATATATATACGTTATTAATATTGCCACTTCTGGAGCAAATTTAAAGCATAAAATATTGAAATATATATTGCTACTTCTGGAACAATATTTAAAACAATATAAATTCAATATGTTTCATCGAACATGTCTTCATCTACTTGGTGATCAAAACCCTTTTTTAAGCAAATATATATAAGGACAAATAATATGTTGATCATAAGATATTTCTATTAGAAATGAACAACCAAACTTTTTAACAAATAAAATAAAATATAATTTATGATAAATCATACAATTTAATGAAAACAACAACAAATATCTAGCATGACTTGAAGTTGTTTTCATGATTTGTTGCAACTTACAATTACAAGATTAATGCTAATATAAATCAAAGCAATATGAGAAATCTTGTTTTTGAAAGAATAATGAGATAGAAATATTATATTACTAAGAACACATGAATGTAAATCAACTTAAAATAAACTAACAATTTTAAATGTCACAAAATTCAAATGTCATTGAAGAAACAAATAGAGACATTTTGTGGTTAATAGATGTGTGAAATATAAAAATTTATATTTTTCTAATATATGGAAATATAAGATTTCACACCTTACATACCTTGATAAGGAGGAAGAAATAAAGAAGAAAAAATATTTCATTCATAGTGGTTGAGTCTCTTAATGTGAAATATAAATAACTAGTAAAAATAGTAGATAAAAAATGTCATATTCATGTGAAATATAAACAACCAATTATTTGTAGATAGATCAAAAATGTTTGAAAACAAAAACAAGTTACTTTTGCACTTTTTGAAACTTAATGTTCTATTAAATCATAACTTTATAGTTATGATTTGCAATTCTAGAACTCCAAGTTTTAAACAAAATTCATATTTAATGAAAATGTTGAATTTCATCGGAACTTCAAGTTCATATATAAACTTCTTGTTTATAATTGAAAACCATGAATTGAGAACTTCGGGCTTCAAAATTAATTACATCTATCGAAATTCAGAACTTCGGGTTCTTATTCGATAATTCAAAATATTAAATTATTATTTGTATTGCAATTCATTATTTTCAATAATACTATGTCAAACTTTAGGCTTTTTGATTTTGCAATCTTCAAACATTAAATTGAGCTTCAGGCTTTTTGATTTTACAATATTCAGACATCAGATTAAGCTTCAAGCTTTTTGATTTAACAATTATCAAATATATATCAAATCAGAGTGAGCTTCAGGCTCTTTGATTTTGAAATCTTTGGGTTGCAATATAATTAATTTCATTTTTGCAACCTACTGGTTGCAATACAATCATTTAATTTTTTTTTTCTTTTATTGGCAACCCAATGAATATTAAGAACAAAAATCAAGAAGGGAAATAATATAAACCATTTTTTTTCCTTAGCCCAAAATTAGAGAAAGAAATACTTTATAATTGCTTGGATCTCTTGATCTCATCAAGAACTCTCGACCTCATCAAGAAATTGTTATCTCTTATCACTTATCGAATTTGGATCATATGACATCTTGTCTTCAAACAATAAACTTTCAAATCTGAAACCTGAAACATATAATGGTTAGAGACTCGTGCTGATAACGTGTTATGAAATATATAAAATAAATAAGAACACAATAGAATAAATATAAAATAAGAAAAGAGAGAAAATAGTAGCTCAAGATAGAAGAGATCATTTTATTTCCCAATACTTCTCAAGTTACAAACATCAAAATGAAGGCTCATATTTATAGCCTTACAAATCTTTACAATCATAACTTATACAATAATGGATATAAATTACAACATAAATTGACCATAAATCATTTGGGTGTTACAAGAGAAGTTAGGAAGATGATAAGCTTGATTTCTTAATGTGGACATCCACTCACATTAAACATTGAATAATGTTTTCATAACATTATTTTAATTATTTTAATATTTAAAAGAGTGGCGATAATGACACTTCTAAAAAACTGTATCTACACCCCTTTCTTAATCACACCCATAAATTTTTTTTTAACAAATCTCTAATTTTTAATTAAACCCCTCTTAATGTCAAAAATACCATTTCTTTAATTATACTGTAATGTTTTTTTTTTTGTAAGTACACATTACCTATAACTATTATCATGTTATTTAATCAACTTTATTATTATTTCAAATTTTATTGTTACCTTTAATTCTCTTACTATTCTTTCTCTTCCCTACTTCTTTTCTCTTCTCGGTTTTTTTTTTTATTTAAATCAAACTTCATTTTTCTTTAAAAATCCATTTTAAGATTTTTTATTTTATTTTATTAGATAACCACTTTCTGTTGGAGAGAGTTGTTGGAATGCAAGATTTGTGTTATGTCCCAATTGACATGGAAGTAGATAGTTGTTAAATGATATTTAAAAAAAAAAATAGTGTTTGATGAAATTGAAGAACATCTAATATATATATATATATATTTGACAAGAAAGAACATCTAATTTTGATAAAAAAAAAAAAAAAAAAGTCTAAAGTGTGTTTGAAAGAAATAAAAAATATAGATAATATAGTTAATTTAAAAGTCTGTTTATATACATAATGATTTTGTTCTTCTAACAAAAATAATAAAAAATAATTTTAAACTTACTTTTTTCACAACCAAATTTGTCTCATAATTTTGATTCATTTTACTTTAAAAAGATTGAAAATATATTTAAAAGGGAATCTAGGATTTATTAAAATGGAAAGAGTTTTTATGATATATGTTAATATCAAACCATTAGTAGGATAAAAAATTACAAAAGATTAATATAGGAAACTAATTAATAATTACTAGTGGGTGTACTAACAAACAATTAATCCTCTTAGTAATTTTACTCAAGGGTATTATTGGATTTTTAAAAATATACTAATTTGGGGGTGTACATACAGTTTTTAAGGGGTGTAAATATCGTCACTCTATTTGAAAACTTTAAGCCAAAATTCAAAGCCCAAGACCAAGTTTCAGCCCAAGTCTCATATCAGCCAAAATCAAGTTCAAGTCAAAGCAAAGCCTAGTTCAAACCCAAATGAGAAAACAAAGTAAAGTGAAGCCTAATCTCAAACACATTTGGACTGCATGAAGACATCAGATATTGAAAGATAGCAAAATAAGGAAAGTTACAAGGTTTATAAATTGCTTCTTGCGCCGAATTGAAGGCAGTTCGTGGGAGGTGGCGTGGAGAACTTTGGTCCGCAAAGAAGAATTTCGACTTTGAAGACCGAGCTCCAATGCAACTTCTGGTTCTATTGCTATTTTAATTTTAATATCTTTCTAATTTTCTTTATATTAAGGCAGATGATGAAACCTGTGTTATGGAATAATTTTCAAATATGTTTACTGATTTCTAAATATTGTTCTTTAATATTTATGGTTTTTCATTTTTTGCTTCAATTGTTCTTTCTAAATAACAAGTGATTTGTTATTATTATATTATTCAACGTATTATCTTATACATAATTTATACAACTTCAACTAATTAGTCCGTTAAATTGGGATGATTACGAGTTGTATCTAGCAAATTAAAGATTTTTTTCTTAACTCAAAACAAAAAAAAAATTATCGTAAAAAGATTTTATTCTTTGTAATCTTAAAGAATCTATTAATTAGTTTCTATTTTTGTAAATACAATATTGTTAGAATTTTATTTTAATTTATGAAATATTACAATAATTCGAGATTTTATGAGGAGTGGGGAGAGACTCGAATCCATAATCTTATGGTGTGGGTGTGAGGGGCTTTAAAAAATAATAACAATTTATTATAGTTAAGAAAAAAAAGACAAGTGATTTGTTATTATTATATTATTCAACGTATCATCTTATACATAATATATATAACTCACAAAAAAGATTATCTATCTAGAAAAAACTTTTGAAGTTATAACAATTGCTTACTTTAGGTCAACCGTCAATACAAAAACTATTTTTGTATGACTTGAAAGAGAGTCAAGCTAGACTATTAGTCTCAATTACCGATTAAAGTATTTTTAGTGGAATACCCTAAACATGTTCACGTGTCATATATAGTTATAATAAATACTTTTACGGTAGGTAAGAATCGCCAAAAATATATTATATGAAATTCGTTTGTAAGTACAAGTTTTAACTATTAATTAGAAAATTAGAAAATTTCTTTTTATACCATAACCACGAATTGAGAAAATACCTCTACAACGACGTTTCTATTTTCTTTATTCTTCTTGCAAAAAACATGATATCTTGGAGATAATCATGACAACTTGGAAAAAAATATGACATGTTTGGAGAAAAATGTAAAACCTTGGCCTTTTTTAAAACAAAAAATTACTGAAATATCCCCTCTAAACCTTTGTTTTTTCAATTTTTTTTTTTTTTTTAAATTATCGAAACATCCCTCCAGAAGGGTAACATAATGCATATCATATTCTATCTCATAGAAATTAACAAATCTCACCTAAAAGGGAACAGGATATATAAACATATTTTAAGCTGCATTCAAAGATTGTTTGTCGATATTTAAAGAAGGGATAATTACCCCGGTGGCCATCGACTTTTGCCACCACTATCAAAATGGCCATCGGATGGGAAGTTGGTTTAGAAATGGCCATTTTTGGCAAACAATGTTACACTAATGGCCATTCTGTTATAACACCGTTAACTTTGTCTAAGAATGTTACACTAATGGCCATCAATTTGTTCACTTGGTATCAAAATGGCCATTATAATCATTTTTCTCCAAAATTACTCTAGTGGCCATCCATTTGGTCAATTGGTATCAAAATGACCATTATAATTGTCCAACTTTTTTTGACCATCCATTTGGTTAATTGGTATCAAAGCAATTATTATATGTACAACTATATTCTGTTAGAAAAATAGAGTAAGCAATCATTAAAAAAAAAAATCAATAGAGAAAATGAAGAATTCATTTGATTTAATATAATTTAAGTCTCATACACATCAAATACTACTTGTCAAACTGTATAAGTATACCAAAATCCCCTACACAAGTATACCAACTTGTTCCTTTTAATATGAAAACTATTTAAAAACCATACCTGATTGCACCATATTCAAAACCACATAAAAGTTTGACAACCAATTTTCATGGTATCTAAAATAACTACCAACCTTAACAAAAGACATTATTGTTTTTTTTTTTTTTCCTTGTTTTTTTTTTCTTTTTAAGCTGAAGATTAAAATGAACAAGTTGGTATACTTGTGTAGGGGATTTTGATATACTTGTGCAGTTTGACAAATAGTATTTGATGTGTATGAGACTTAAATTATATAAAATCAAATGAATTCTTCATTTTCTCTATTGAATGATTTTTTTTTTTTAATTATTGCTTACTTTATTTTTCTAACAGAATATAATTGTACATATAATGATTACTTTGATACCAATTAACCAAATGGATGGTCAAAAAAAAGTTGGACAATTATAATGGCCATTTTGATACCAATTGACCAAATGGATGGCCACTAGAGTAATTTTGGAGAAAAATGATTATAATGGCCATTTTGATACCAAGTGAACAAATTGATGGCCATTAGTGTAACATTCTTAGACAAAGTTAACGGTGTTATAACGGAATGGCCATTAGTGTAACATTGTTTGCCAAAAATGGCCATTTCTAAACCAACTTCCCATCCGGTGGCCATTTTGATAGTGGTGGCAAAAGTCGATGGCCATCGGGGTAATTACCCCTTTAAAGAAAGACTTTATCCTCAGAAGTAAACTCTTAACAATTACGTTTAAAGGTTGTTTGCTCACGTGTCTAATTTGAATTAATCTTCTAATGCACGCATCTGAATAAGATTTTTCTATTAATAGTCTCAAATTATGTGTAAGATTCATACAATCAAATTATTAGATCAATTTTAATTTTCACTGGCTTAATTAAGTCAAGTAAGACACTTTCAGTTCCCATTTGGTAAAAAAAAAAAGAAGTGATATATATATATGTAAAATATGTTGTCCTTATCACTTCAAATGTATGCATGAACGAGTAGAGATCAAGTTCAGATTCAAATTTAGTAAAAGTCAAAATGGCAAGAGGAGATGGACTTTGACTTGGGTGTGCGTTCATTGCAAAATTTCGAAGATTGTTGGGTATTAAAATAAATATTCCAAAATTGTAAATATATATTACGGGTGGGCACCCACGCACCCAAATCCTTAAATTGATTAACCATCGCCAAAACCAAATCAAAACAATTTAAGCGCGTCGGTGTGGTTTGATTAAATAAAATAAATCCATTGGTTGCTTAAAAGCAACCTAATTGGTTTGAGTTGGGTTGTGGACTTATAAACCGTTTTATCACATGAGATAAATGTGATTCCATATGAAAAAAAAAATTTATGGGACCAAAGTTACATAATGTTATGGAACTGGTTTCACAACGATATATATAGTGTCTTTCTCTAGTAAGGTCAGTCATGGAATTTTTCTTCAGATCCTTTAAATCCAACCGGTTCGAATTAGTTAGAGCGATCCTGAAATTTTTCTACACTAATTCCAACCGGTTGGAATTCTAAGGACCCGACGAAAAATTTCAAAACCATACCTGAATGGAGAATTATTATTCTATATAAGACTTTTCGCCTACAAACTCCCTGATATGTGATTAAGATATGATTGATTTCCACAACTACTTTATTAATAACTAATCACTTGTTTTAAAAATATCAGCAAAAAGATCAGATCAGCAGAGGATCCAAATCCAAAATATTATGAATTTGGATCCTCTACTAATATGATCTTTTTCCCGACTTCACATAATATCATGACACATAAGCATTGCAATGAGTGTGTGGTTAAGATGTGATTGGTTTCCATAAGCATGTTATCAATAACCAATCACATGCTTTAAAAAGATCAGGAAAAAGATCATCAGATCAGCAAAGGATCTAAATTCTAAAATTATATACAAACCAAAATTTCATCATTTAGATCAAAATCCAAGGGCTATTATGTATTCTCTCTCTTGGTCCAGCAATTACACAACAACCCTTGGATTTTGATCCAAAGGATGAAAAGTGAGTTTGTATATAATTTTATATCATATGTTTTGTAAGTGAGAAGTCTTATATATATATATATATATATATATATACATATTGTGTCATAATGTGAGACATAATTCTCTTCTTGTCCATACTATATATGTGTTCTCAACAGCCACAAATACTAGTCCTTTTACTCATGTTTAGTTATAGAATAACCTTAAATTTACCGATTTATATTATATGTTTATAACATGGAAAATTCCTGACCCGTTAGTTGGCATTTGGAATTGGTCTTGTCCATAATTCTCTTCTTGTTCATATATGTGTCATAATGTGAGAACACATAGTATGGACAAAGAAAGAAAGTTATATAACAAGTCAATTAATCTTCAACAATTCAAGTAATTATTTCTCATATTATAAAATGTCACTCAAGTCAAGAGTGAAAAGTTTACCAAGTTCATTATCAACTTATGTCTCTGAAAAAAATAAAAAATAAAAAATAAAAAAAATATTATTTTTATGGTGGAAACCTGCCACTGGTTTAATTCGCACCAAAATTAAGATTTTTTGCATTCCAAATGATTTTTTTTTTCAAAGATCCTAAACTTACATATTTTATTTTCTTCCTAGTTAGTTCTGCCTTGCATCATACATTAATGCTTATGTAAGCAAGGGTACCTCGACACTACCTCGGCTGATATCTTTATAATACAAGATTACACTGCCTCATGCTTATGTAAGCATGATATAAATGAATAGATTAGATACCACATCATTTGGACACTAGATTTGAACATCAAATTTGGATAAAGTAGCATTACTGATAAATATATATATATAAAAGACAAATTGAATGTCAAACTGGGTGTACTGTACTGTTTTGTCTGTCCTCAATTTACTGATTCTTTACAACAACTAGCTAATTTTAAAAAATATTTTCAACAACTAGCTGATTCTTTACTGTTTGTTTCTGCTTCCTAGTTAGTTCTTACCTTGCCATGCATGCAATATACATTAATGCTTATGTAAGCAAGGGTACCTCGGCCGACATCTTATAATTCCTATGTAAGAAAGGGTACTTCTTGCGGAGAAAATCTTCCATGGGTCCGTCTCATATGTGATGTGTGTGAGACGGACCCAATTAAAACACACCAAGTGGTACACTATTAAAATTAAATCTTATTTTTTCCCTAATCCAATTATAATTAAAAATCTTTTAATCCCATCTGTTCATCTTCTTCTTCCCCACGTTGTTTCTCTTCTCTCTCTCTCACTGAATCAATCTCACCACTAAAAATCCAATCCAAGAAACCCCTTAATCAAACCAAAACAAAAAATCTCTCCCAAGTCCCAGCACCAAACCCAGAAATCTCTCACACACCAAACTACCATGTCTCTCACTATCTCACACAGCCAATATGGAAATAAACCGAAATCAAAATCAAAATCAAACCCAAACTTAGGAACCAACATCATCAACTCTGAAAAATATCCTAAAGATTTACACTTGGATTACTTAAATTTTGCACAGCAAATCATTCCACATCACATCAACAACTCTGCCCTTGTTCTTAAAAATAAAAAATAAAAAAAATTTATACATTTAAATTCCATGAAGAAGGCTTTATCATATCCCGTTGAAGGCTTTATCAGCTGGTATCGTGGCGCACCACCATAGTCTCCGATGACGTTCCAAATGCAGACTTGGTTCCGACTTTTCGACATGGGAGATGTGTGAGATAGTGAGAGAGATTGGAGTTTGGTGTGTGAGAGATTTCTGGGTTTTGTGGTTGGAGAGGTTTTTTGTTTGGGTTTGATTAAGGGGTTTTTGGGTTGGATTTTTGATGGTGAGATTGATTGTGAGAGAGAGAGAGAGAGAGAGAGAGAGAGAGAGAGAGAGAGAGAGAGAGAAAAGATAAACAACGTGAGAAGAAGAAGATGAACAGATGAGATTAAAAGATTTTTAATAATTTGCCATGTGTCAGTTCATGATTGGAGAAAGGAAAAAATAAGATTTAATTTTAATAATATGTCACTTGGCATGTTTTAATTGGGTCCGTCTCACACACATTGAGACGGACCCATGGAAAATTTTCTCCTTCTTGTGATATTCATAAGTCACTATCGTCGCTGTAAAATTTAGACTTCCCTTTGAAACGCGTCTTTCCATTGAAATTACAAGATATATATAAGATACCTCCAGGAACCGCATGACATTGAAACAGAGATCAGACAATCCGATTCTGCTTTGAAATTAATCAAATCATGGTGAAGTCTACCTCTACTACTGGTACAACTAAGAAGACATGGTTGAAAAAAGGTTCATGGAGTCCTGAAGAAGACCAGAAATTGATAGCTTATATTAACAGATATGGCATTTGGAATTGGGCTGTGACGCCAAAAGCTGCTGGTAGGGTGCTTATATTAATATACCTCACTTAATTTATATATATTTTTTGATAACCTAGAAATCTCTTGAACCCGGCCACTTAGCAAAACTGTGTTTGAAACTTGGATTTGAAACCTAGACTTTGTGGGAGCAAACCACAAGCCTAACCCCTCATAAAATATCATCAATATTAATTATAGTTGTTTTTTTTTTTTTCTTCTAATTAGGTTTGTTGAGATCTGGGAAGAGTTGTAGACTTCGGTGGATGAATTATCTAAGGCCAGGCATCAAGCATGGAAACTTCAGTCAAGAAGAAAATGAAACCATAATTAACTTGCATCAACAAGTGGGAAATCGGTAAGTATTCTCTCCTGCTCGATCTCCAATTCGAATTTGGATTTCTTTTTATTTGAATTTAGCAACAATTTACAAATTATAAGAATTCCGCATGAACCTGATCAATTAATGATGTACAATGGTAACAATTAATTGTATCTTGTCTTTTTTTAGATGGTCCACTATTGCATCAAGACTACCTGGAAGAACAGACAATGAGATTAAAAATCACTGGCACACCCACTTGAAGAAACATAACTTCTTGCAAGGAAATCAAGCAGCCGATCATCAGGAGAATCCATCTGGCGATCAAATTTACAACAACCAAACCATTGAAGAGAACAATGGATCATCTGGAAGTACATATGAGGAACTCCAAAATTTATGGGATCTGGAATCATTTCCGATGGAGGGTTTGTACAAGGTGGATGATTATGGTGCAACATATGAAGATCCTGGATTTTTGGTTTCTAGTTTTTCTCAATGGGGATTCCAAGAAAATACAGATACTGCATTTGCTTCCTGTTACGATGTTAACGATGGTTTATGGCACTACTTATTGATGGAAGCAAATGAAGAGACAGTCTAATTAATTATTAGTTTCACTTTCTAGGTGTTTGAATTGGAGTATATCTTGGTATGCATTTGGATGCAATTGTGTTGTAATCAATGTTTTCAGGAGTGTTTTATGAATGAATAATGTTAAGTCGCTATTATCTACTAATTCCGATCATCAACAATCTTATATATAAAAAAAAAAATGTTAAGTCACTGTTAATTTCAATGTTAAGTCATCGTTAAAAAAAAAAAAAAAAAAAAAAATCCTTTGTTTTTGTTTTTTTTTTATATTTTTTTTTTTGCTTTTTAGGTGTTATTTTCGATCTTAACAAAATTTAGTAAGAATTCCTATTTTTAGTTTGTTTAGTTCAGTTGGTTTAGGAAAGTTTTTTTATAAATTTTCAATAACTCAAATATGTCTTTTTTGGGTTTTGAGAAAAATGATCCAGCAATAGTGTCTGAAGAACACCAACGTATATGCACTCTCTCAAATGAATGGTTTATACTATTAGTTTTTATTTTATTTTATGGGTGAACTACATAAATAGCCAGAAAATTAGTGGTTTTATTGTTTTTGTCCATGATTATTGTTTTTATTGTTTTTGTCAAAATTTCCACTTTTTGGACAAGATTGCCCTTGTTTATAAAAAAAAAAATTCTCTTTTTTTTTTCTTTTTCTTCTTCTCTCTCCTTTCCACAGAGTCTTTTTTTTTCTTTCTCTCTCTCTCTCCTCTCTCACGTTCATCTTCTTCTTCTTTCTTTATAAATTTTTTTTTCCTCTTTCTCTCTCTCCTTTTCTCATGCCTCCTTCTTCTTCTTCTTTCTCTCCTTCTTCTCTCTTTCTCTCCCCACGTTTTTTCCAGATTTTTTTTTAAAAAAATTCAGTTTTTTTTTTTGGTTGAAAATTTTCAAGATTTAAATAAGGTTTGGATTTGAGTTTGGGTAGTGATTGTGGTTGTGCTTAATTTTATTTTATTTTTCAGATTTGTGGTTGTATTTTAAGTTTGGGTTTGGGTTGTTTTTATGAATGGTGGGAGTTGTGTTTGGGGTTAGGTTTTGTTGAAAAAAAAATTAAGAATTTTTTTAATTTTTTTTGGATTTGATCTTTTTCAAACAAATTTTTCAGATTTTATTTTGTTTAAACACACCAGTTATATTCAATTAAACACACCAATGCAATTCAATTAAACACACCAATTCAATTCAATTCAATTAAACACACCAATTCAATTCAATTAAACACACCCGTTCAATTCAATTAAACACACCATTGCAATTCAATTAAACACACCAAATGCAATTCAATTAAACACACCAGTTCTATTCAATTAAACACACCAGACTATCAATTAAACACACTAGACCACCAATTAAACACACAAGACAAAACAAATTAAACACACCAAGGCAAAACGAATTAAACACACCAGGCAAAATGAATTAAACACACCAGACAAAATGAATTAAACACCTGGTGTGTTTAATTGATAGTCTGGTGTGTTTAATAAGTTTTGTCTGGTGTGTTTAATTGGTGACCTAGTGTGTTTAATTAATGGTCTGGTGTGTTTAATTCGTTTTGCTTGGTGTGTTTAATTCGTTTTACCCTGGTGTGTTTAATTCGTTTGGTCTGGTGTGTTTAATTTGTTTTACCCCGGTGTGTTTAATTGTTTTTTCCCCAGTGTGTTTAATTGGTGGTCTTGTGTGTTTAATTAGTCCGGTGTGTTTAATTGGTGGTCTTGTGTGTTTAATTAGTCCGGTGTGTTTAATTGGTTTACACCTAGTGTGTTTAATTGGTCTGGTGTGTTTAATTGATTACAACTGGTGTGTTTAATCGGTGCTGGTGTGTTTAATTGAACAAAATCTGGAAAAAAAAAAATTAACAAATATGATCTGAATTTTTTTTTTTAAAATCTGGAATTTTTTAACAAAACAAGATCTGGAAAAGATTAAATCCGAAAAAAAAAAAAAAATTTCAACAAAACCCAAACCCAAACACAATCCCACCATTCATAAAAACAACCACAACCCAAACTTAAATACAACCACAAATCTGAATTTTTTTTAAGCACAACCACAACCACAACCACAACCACAACCACAACTCAAATTCAAACCTTTTTTAAATTTAGAAATTTTTCAACAAAAGAAAAAAACTGAAATTTTTTAAAAAAATCTGGATAAATTTTCAGATCTGAAAATTTTTGTGTTAAAAAAAACCTGAATTTTTTTTTTAAATCCCTAATATCAACCATAACCACAACCCAAACTTAAAAATCTGAAAAAAAATTCAAAATAATAAAAAAAATCTGGAAAAATCGTGAAATAGAAAGAGAAGAGAGGAGAGAAAGAAAAGAAGAAGAAGGAGGAAAGATCGGACGTCCGATCGTCGATCGGTCGTCCCATCTGAATTTTTTTTTTTTTTAAATCTGAAAAATTTTTAAAAATCTGGAAAAAAAAAAAGAGAAAGAGAAGAAGAAGAAGAAGGAGGCGTGAAAGAAGAAGGAAAGAGGAGGAGAGAGGAGGAGAGAAAGAAGAAGAAGAAGAAGAAGGAGACGTGAATGGAGAGAGAAAGGAGAGAGAAAGGAGAGAGAAGAGGGAGGCGTTAAATGAGTGAGAGAAATGAGGGAGAAGAGATTAAGAAAAAAAAAATGAGGGCAATAATGTCCTCACAGCCCATTTGTTGACAAAAACAATAAAAATCATAATTGTTGACAAAAACAATAACTCCCCTTAATTTTTGATTAAAAAGCCCTATTTCCTCTTTATTTTATATATATATATACACTACAACGACTCGAAACTAAGACATTGATTGACCGAATAATAATGTAAATTTAGAATTCCTAGTTATATAAAAAATTGTATATCATCAAATACAAAAGTGGCTAGCATACCAAAAATCGTTGATATGACAACAATGCTAAGAAACTTGCTTCCTATCTGGCACAACAATGCCAACAATGCCACACAAGCTTGTCTTCCCCATGCTTGAGCCCAACTTCACTAGATTATCGGCAAAGGAATTGGTTGATCTCAGGCTAAAGCAAACCTCAATACCACTAATCATTTGCAAATAAACGTGAATGTTATAGATGAGATTGACATGTTTGAAACTACCAAAGCCCTCTCTGTCATTAACCCATGAAACCGCCACCTTGGAGTCGCTCACTATGGCAATATTTTTTCTGAAGAGTCGGGCAAGATACACACATCTCACATGCCTTGTGAATTACCATGATTTCCGCAGTGTTGGATTCTTGAGTGCCCACAAACAAAGAGAATAGGCCTAGAACTTGTCCCTTACTATCACAATCACGAAGGACGCCCCCTTTATTATAATATATATTTCAGTATCAAACTTAAGAAGCCAGAAACTATTGAACTTAGTCTGCTAGATGGATTTCAAAATATTAATATAATATTATACTTAGAAAGTGATCATATATAAAATTGGAAGAATAGATGCATGAATAGCAGCCTGCTTCCTTGGCTTTTTCCTCCCTTATTATAAAATGAAAAACAATAAAATATGACAAAGTGCTTGAGATAACTAGTACTGCAAGCATAGAGTATATATAACAACTAATTACAAATAAATAATTCTTAAAATAAGCGCGCACACAGAAAAAGGGAAAAATTAAAAAATTAAAAAAATTAAAGCTCATATTTCTCTTTCCCTCTTGCTAGCTTTGTATGTGTTTATATAAATTTCACATGATGGAGCAACTGGAGTTAGAGTCTCTGTAGCAAGCCACAAGATGAGCATCATGATAATAAAGAGGCAGCGCAGCATGATAAGAAGGCCAAACCACCTCCATCTTGGCCTCATTTTTGGTTTCTTCATTTTTCTTCTCATCGGCAGTACCGACGCTTTCCAAAAATGCATACCCAAATTTCTTTCTTAGAAGCTTTGTAAGTTCAGCCGCGTCTATTCCATCTCCTGTAACCTCTATTTGATTCTTGTCGTCGCCTTTTAAAGTTGCTGATTCCACACCTATATATGAATAATACATTTAGTTATCTATAAGAAATTTTATCGGTGAAAAATTTTGTTGCTAGTGATCGAGTACTACCAGAAGCACCAACTGCGATTTGCATGGCTTTGGAACGACATTTTTGGCTATGAACGGGAACAGTGATTACAATCTTTTTCTGCAGATTGACAAGATAAACAAAGATAAAATCTCAATTATCGTCATGTAAACATAAATTACTAGCTACAGATACGCAGTACTATTCGGTCGATTTATAACTTCACATTTATGATTTATGTTTTTTGTTTTCTAAAATTCATACCTTCATGATAATATTTTGTTGGATACGATGAAGATCGAAGATGACTTGAGAATTAGATTACGAAGACAAGTATGATATGTATCAAAATGATTTGTAGAACAACACTTGTTCTGAAGATGTGAAGCTATATGTAAGAGTGGGAATGATTTATGAATCTGCTAATGCATCCAACTTATACTGCTTCCTGGATGTCATGATCAGAGTTCGTTGGGAGACAATTTCTAGGTTGGTTCAAAAGGATACTTACATATTGTTGATTTCATCAAATGGTCTTGAATTGTATTTGTTTCTTCCTGCACCCATCGCCCACTAGAGGTAGTCAATGTCCTATATGTGATTAAAATACTCTCACGCGGTCTGATTTCTTTCTTTTTTTTGAACAACAGAATTTATTGAAGCCAAAGGCAAGAAAGAGCACAGCCAAACAACCGGGCAGCAACCCAACGCCCACAACACCCAAGCCCCAGACCCAAAGGAACCGGTCTGATTTCTTTCTTGATCATTAATTCGGAAGAATGAGTTTAATTTGATCTATACAAATCCTTAGATTTCTGATAAGTCCTACTACTCGTATGATCAGTACCGATCATTTTATTAAATTATACATCATTATCATATAGAATCTACATACTAAATTAGTTCACCTGTAACTAGAGATGCACATTTGGGGAATAGAGATAGATATAGGTCCCCCAATCCCCACCCACTTTCCACCCCCCAACTTCCCCATTTGGGGAAAATGGGGATGAGGAATTTTGGGGGGAGGTATATTCATCCCCAACCCCAGTTCCCCATTTTCCCCGTTTTTCCATTTCCCCCGGTCCCCCATTCCCCCATTTCCACATTTGACTAAAAATTATAAATTAAACTAAAAAAACCAAATATTCCATTGCAAATACAAAAGCTCCTATTCAGCTAACTGTCTTTGGTTGATGATGTTGAGAGCAAATTTTAGATTTAGGTTTTAGGTTTTGAAGTTAAAAGAGTAAATGTGTATTTATAGTTAGGGTTTTCAAAGAATAAAAACAAAAATTAAAAATATATATTATAATTATATTTATATATGTTTGGGGGAATAGGGAAATGGGGATGGGGTACCTCCCCCCATCCCCATCCCCATTTCAATATATTTGTGGGGGAAATGGGGAAATGGGGGGACCCCCATTTCAATTTGGGGATGAAAATCATCCCCCTCCCCCCACCCCCAACAAAATAAATTCCCCAAATGGGGATGGGGAAGTGGGGAAATACCGGGAGAAAATATGCAACTCTACCTATAACGTTACTATACAGAGTCAAAATTCTGCAAGGAAAAATGTACGTACGATATCATACATGATAAGTACTTTTATCTGAATTAAATCATTAGTAAACTACAAACAAAGCGTGGTATTTAATATTCCAATAAAATTCATTAGAGTTGAAATTTCATATTGTATGGTGATCTGATGATAATTACTCATTGACTTTTGACACACAGCTAGAGAGCATAGAGTCAGTATGTTCAAAGTTGTTTTGCTAGTCAATGTTTGGGTTCTATAAAAGTTTTGTTTTGTTTTGTTTTATTCATTTAGTTTTTAGCTATGGTAAGTCCTGTTATTCAATTCATTGAACTCCGAGTACTCTATAGTCTCAAATTTATTTTTTATTGCTTTGAAAAACCAAAAATAGTTGGGCTCAACGATTTCTATTTAAGTATTTATGTCATGATCAGTTACTAGTAGTAGTATGAATCATCAGAAATTTAAGGATGTTTGAGCCGCGTGAGAATATATATTTCAATCACACGTACATAAATAGGACATTGACTAACGTCTATTCTTAATTATATCATTAAAATTCAAGACCACATTTGATGAAATCAACGAATCAATTCCTTAATTATATCAACTTTCCTTTTGAACCAACCTAGAAATTGTTCCCCAACGAATTCTGATCATGACCTAAAGAGGTCTATAAATGGACAGCAACGGCTAATTATTTTCCGCACTTACATATAGCTTCACATCTTCAGAACAAGTGTTTGTGCTATTTATTATATATACTTGTCTTCATAATCTAGCTCTCAAGCCATCGTTGGTCTTCATTTTATCCAAAAAAACTTATGAAGGTAAGAATTTTTTTTATAAAAAAATATGATGTGAAGTTATAAATCATATATTAGTCACATGTCACATCATTTGATATGAAGTTTCAGAATAAAATAGTAGTTATCAGATTAGGATTCCACACGAATTTTTTGAGCAAGATACCCGACCTGATAATTCGTACACAATTAAAACTTTGGACAGAATAGTATTACTTATCTTCAGTATTTATGCATGCATAAAATCATTGTAAATTATATAATAGAAATCATTGTAAATTATATAATAGATTTTTAATGTATCATTATTTAACTCGTCAATTACAGCAAAAGGCGGTGATCATAATTCCAGCCCATAGCGAAAAATGCCGCTCTGAAGCTATGGAAATTGCAGTTGGTGCTTCAGGTAAATTAACCAATTGAATTAGCTTGTATTCACTAGTGACAAAATTTCTCACCCATGATTTGTTTTTTAGATAATTAAATGTAGTCAAATTTTGTTTTTTCCAATTATGGTTATATGTGATATTTTGAAAGTATGTGTAAATATTATTCCAAGTATTTTTTTTTTTTTTTTTTGAAAATAATATTATTCCATATATTATTCATATATAGGTGTGGAATCAACGACTATAAAAGGGGTCGATAAGAATCAAATAGAAGTTACAGGAGAAATAGACGCACCTGAAATTACAATCCTGCTAAGAAAGAAAATTGGGTATGCATTTTTGGAAAGCGTCAATCCTGTCGTGAGCACCGGTGAGGGTGGTGGTGACAAGGAAAAAGAAAACGAAAATGAAGCCGAGATGCAGGTGGTCTGGCCTTCTTATCTTACCGCGGTGCCTCTTTATCATGTGCCTAGAGATCAATCTAAGTCCAGATGCTCCATCATGTGAAATTTAAATAATATACAGATATGATCAGATATATCGATCAGCTAGCAAGAGGGAGAGAGAAATATGAACTTCGAACAGTATTAATATTTAATATTGTCATCTTTTTCATCTTACCTGATATATTTACAATAAATTTGTGTTTTTAGTCAAATTTAAACTCATTAAAATCTGAGTTTTGGCGATTTCGAAGGATTCGGTTTCAAAATGAACAAAGTCTCTAT
The DNA here is from genome assembly GCA_954870605.1 of Acer campestre. Lineage (NCBI taxonomy): Eukaryota > Viridiplantae > Streptophyta > Magnoliopsida > Sapindales > Sapindaceae > Acer > Acer campestre. The sequence continues at coordinate 62,764,158 of OX940799.1, forward strand.
GATTACTCTATGCTTACTTAATTGTTATACTCTATGCTAGCAGTAGTACTTATCTCAAGCACTTTGTCATATATGTTGTTTTATACATGATACAAGTTTTGTATAAATAAGGTAGTTATCTGATTAATAAATTCATCTTTTATATATATATATATATATAGCCCATTGGATAAACTCACGTGAGTTTACTGGAGGTCTGGTGCCTCTGAATCTCATCAGGCTGTGTTTTCTTTTTCTCTTCTCTCATGTTCATGCATGCATGGATTTTCCTTGCTTTTTAGCTAATGGCTCAACTGAAAATTCTGATCCCATCTCACAATCCCTTCCAAAGCCTAAAACAGCTTTTACGGCTTTGCTCAAAACATAAGAAACATATGTAACACCTCAAGCTACTCAACTGATCAACCAGCTGAGCGAGCTTCATCTTAGCAACCTGAGACCTGATACTCTATGTGCAGCTGCGTCAGAACTCGAGTGTACCTCTGAAAAAAACGGCAGAGAAAGAAAAAAAATGGGAAAGAAATAATTCTTGTGTGTCTATTGCTTGATGATTTACACAGGTATTTAAATACAAATTACAAGAGAAAACATACAAGGGAAATAAATTATAGCATTGACCTATACAGCTGTTGAACTTGTAGCTAAAGAAAAGGAGAAAAATAAGCAATCAAATCACGATAGAAATAGAAAGCAGAGAAAGGCTATGAGAATGGCTGGCAATTAATTCTGTCAACTGTCCATAATTTAACACTCCCCCTCAAGTTGGAGCATGGATATCAAGAATGCCCAATTTACGTAGATGTGAATGGAAGATTGCTTTTCCAAGGGGCTTAGTGAATATATCTACAATTTGGAGATGAGATGGTGTGAAAGAAGTCGATATTTGTCCGGATTGAATTTTATCTCTCACCAAGTGACAGTCTAATTCGATATGCTTTGTGCGTTCATGAAACACTGGATTTGCAGCTATGTGCAAAGCAGCTTGATTGTCACAATGTAATTCTGCAGAGCCTAAATGATTAACTTGTAAATCTTGTAAAAGATATCTCAACCAAGTAAACTCACAAGTGATCGAAGCCATAGATCTATATTCTACTTCAGCGGACGAACAAGAGATAGTTGATTGCTTCTTGGTCTTCCAAGAGACGACAGAATTTCCAAGAAAAACGTAGTACCCAGTGACAGATTTTCTTGTAGTAGGGCAGCTTGCCCAATCTGCATCACAATACCCAATCAATTTCAGGTTACTTTTTGCCGAAAATAACAAACCTTGTCCTGGCGTTCCCTTTAGATATCTTAAGAGACGAATGGCTGCATCAAAGTGTGGCTTCCTTGGTTGGTGCATAAATTGACTGAGAAGATGCACAGAATAAGAAATATCTGGTCTTGTAATGGTGAGATAAATGAGACGACCGACAATTCTTCTATATCGAGACAGGTCTTTTAGAAGCTTACCATCTGATGGTGTAAGTTTTAGATTTTGTTCCATAGGAAATGTAGCTGGAGCAGCCCCAAGCAGTCCCATATCATCAATTACATCTAAAGTGTACTTGCGTTGTGAAATAGAAATGCCTTCTTTGGAGTGTGCAACTTCGGTGCCCAAAAAATACTTCAACTTTCCAAGGTCCTTGATGCGAAAATGGTCATGCAGAAACTTTTTGAGTGACGTTATAGCAGCAGGATCATTTCCCGTAATAATCATATTGTCTACATAAATTAATACTACAGTGAATGTACCTCTGATCTTTGATCACCAGAACTCAGGTTGCTCAAGCTTTAGAAGATTCAAGTGTAATTGACTTCCTGATCAACAGCTAGAGGCTGGTTGAAGTTTGTATAAAAGCTAGTTAGCGTTAGTGATAAGATTTAGGAAAATTAGTTATTCAAGTAAAAAGCGTGCTTTTATATATATATATATATATATATCTTGTCAATGACGAAGGAATGGTTTTCTCTCCATTAATGGAGTTTCCATTTTCTCTCTGGTAGTTCAGGCATTTTGTCAAACATCTTTACGTTTTCATCAAACATCTTACTATAGGCTTATTTTACAATGTATATTCTATAAAACAAATATATGAAAATATTAACAAGTTGTCAAGACTCAAGAAATAGAGACAAAATAGTACAAACAACAAGTTTGATATTCATTTGTCTTTGGTTATTGTAAAGATATAGAAAATCATTAAGGTTGAACGAGGGAGACTGAGAGAGCTGTGAAAGCTAATAAAGGTGTTTGATAAAACTAAAAGATAAGATTGTGAAGGTTTTGAGAAACTTCATTGATGAAAGAGAGCAGAGCTTTTTGCTCTGTAAAATAGTTTCATAGTAATTCGGTTACAATGATCAAACATCTCTTTTATACAGAGAACTCACAACAATTGCGTGAGAGAGAGAGAGTTAACAGAATCCTAACAACCTTCAAACAACTCAGCAACTTAACGTTGACTAACACATTTTGACAGCTAAAGTTAACATTCGTTAACTTGCTGGTTCAATAAGGCAAGGAGTGTGATCCATAATTCTGCAGCCAGTGGTGGTCTTTCTAACACTCAACAAACTAATTGGACAGCTAGAATTCATAGTCTTATCATCCCCCCGCAAACGGAACTGAGGTGAAGAAACGAGGTTCAGTTTGGAGCATAAGAATCGAAAACGTTCCTTCGTAAAACTCTTAGTGAAAATATCAGCAATCTGATGTTCAGTGGGAATATAACGTGTATCAATTTCACCCGAAGCCACCTTCTCCCTGATAAAATGAGTATCGATGTCAATGTGCTTAGTACGTTGATGAAAAACAGGATTTTGAGCCAACGAATTTGCGCCAATGTTGTCACACCAAAGAATTGAGCTAGAAGAAACTGGAATGCGCAGCTCAGACAATAATGAACGAAGCCAAAGCAAGTCAGTTGTCACTTGTGCCATGGACCTGTACTCCGCCTCTGTGCTCGATCGAGCAACGACCCTCTGCTTGCGAGAAGTCCAGGACACCAAATTCCCTCCCAGCAGAACACAGCAACCGCTGGTAGATCTCCGATCATCTATGCAACTAGCCCAATCAGCATCTGAAAAGGCCTCAAGAGACAAAGAAGCAGCTGGTCTGAAGTGAAGACCAAGAGTTGAGGTCCCCTTTAAGTAACGCAGAACACGTTTGCAAGACTGCCAATGCACCATAGTTGGTGCCACCAGAAATTGGCTCAGTTTGTTGACAATGAAGGAGATATCAGGTCTGGTGTTGGTAAGGTATTGAAGTGCTCCAATAGTGCTCCTGTAAAGGGTCGGATCAGCAAAAGGAACCCCATCTTCCAACGAGAGTTTGGTGCCAGCAGCAATGGGCGTGTCACAGGGGTGAGAATCTGCCATGTTTGTTTTCTGAAGAAGATCAGAAATGTACTTGGCCTGAGATAGGTACAGACCTGTAGAGTCACGGAAGGCTTCAAAGCCAAGAAAATAATTAACAGGGCCTAGAGTCTTCAAGGCAAAGGTTTGATGAAGAGTGGAGATGAGCTGCTGGATCAAAACAGGACTGCTACCTGTCACCAATATGTCATCGACATATACTAACAAAAACAAGGAATCAGAACCAGTGAATTGAACAAAAAGAGATGAATCAGACGTGGAGTTCTTAAATCCCCAAGACTCCAAGGCAGATTTAAGTTTGTGAAACCAGCTCCTAGGAGCCTGTTTCAAGCCATATAAGGACTTGTGCAACCGACATACATGCTGTGGCCTAGAGGAGTCAGTGAAACCTTCTGGTTGAACCATGAACACCACCTCAGACAAATCACCATTGAGAAAAGCATTGTTGATGTCAACTTGCTCAATTTGCCAGCCAAAAGAGACAGCAATGGTGAACATAACCCTTATAGTAGAGGCCTTAACAACCGGACTAAAAGTGTCAAGAAAATCTAAACCAGGAGTTTGATGAAACCCCTTAGCAACTAGCCTAGCTTTGTGCTTCAGAATACTGCCATCTTGCCTATACTTGGTTCTAAACACCCATTTGCATCCAACAATATTCATTTCAGAAGTAAAAGGAACCAAAGACCAAGTGTTGTTGGCTTTTAAGGCATTGAACTCCTCTTGCATAGCACTAAACCATTTCGGATCCTGTAGAGCAAGCTTGGCAGAGGTAGGATCTGATTCAGATAAATAGCAGCTGGAATGAAAGGATTTGGGTTTAAAAATCCCATTCTTAGACCTGGTAATCATCGGATGATGTGCTATAGAGATAGGAGGTTGAGTGTGTAATTGAACTTGGTCATTATTAGAATTAGCTGCTGTGAAAAATGGAGCAGGAGAAGAACCATTGGAAAAAGGAGAGAAATGGCGTGGTGAATGATCTGAACTGGATAAAAAAGGACTGCCATTCTCTTGTGGAGATTGTCTAGGAGCAGGAGAAAACCTTTTATGGTCATTGTCAGATGGAGGCTGTTGTATAGTGGACAATGAATGTTGTATGACTGAAAAAGGTAAACTGGGAATTGATGCAGCAGACTTCAGACATTGATCGGCTGGAAAAAGAGAGGTATAGGGGAACTCTAACTCATTAAATTCAACATGCCTAGACACATAAATCCTACCACTTGGGTGTAGGCATTTGTAGCCTTTGTGCATATCACTATAACCAATGAATATGCATTTGGCCGAGTGGAAATTGAACTTTGTTTTGGAATAATCTCTCAAGAAAGGGAAACAACTACATCCAAAAGTCTTAAAGAAGTTGTAGTTAGGTTTCTTGTTGTATAATTTCTCAAAAGGAGACACAAACCGAAACGTAGCAATGGGCATATTGTTAATAAGAAAAACTGCAGTGGCAAAGGCTTCATACCAGAACGTTAAAGGCATGTTGGAGTGAGCAAGAAGGGTCAAGCCCGTTTCTACAATATGCCTATGCTTCCTCTCAGCAGTACCATTTTGCTGATGAGTGTGGGCACAAGAAAAACGAGCCTGTATTCCATGATGAGCCAAATGAGAGGCAAAGGCAACATATTCACCTCCCATATCTGTGTGCAAACTTTTGATTTTTCTCTCAAATTGTAGTTCAACATTCTTTTGAAACTTGATGAAGACAGCAAGAGCCTCTGATTTGAGTTTCAAAGGAAACAGCCACGTGAACCTTGTAAAAGCATCAATGAATGATATGTAATATCGATGTCCTGCTGTTGACAGTAGTGGAGATGGTCCCCAAATGTCAGAGTAGACCAGTTCTAATGGTGAAGTGACAGTGATTTCATGCCTGGAAAAAGGTAATCTATGGAGCTTACCAAGCTTACATGAATCACAAAAGTCAGGAATGTGAAAACTTTTATTGAAATGTATGTTGTGTAACATTTTTTGTAAGATAAGAGGAGCAGGATGCCCCAACTTAGCATGCCATACATCAGCATTCACAGTGGCCAAGTTAGCCTGCTGTGGCTTGGATGAAAACATATGTCCAAGACCTGTATTATTACAAGAATTGAGAGTCTTAGACACAGCCTGTGATCCCTCAGATTCGTCCACTTTGAGAGCTGCAGTATGCAGAAGTGGCACTTCAGCAAGCTTGAGACAATACAGCCCATCTCTAAGCATTCCGCGAAGCAAGATCCTCTTCGTTCGAATGTCCTTAATAACACATTGATCAGCATGAAATTCAGCAATAGCATTATTATCAGAGGTGAATTTAGAGATGCTGAGCAAGTTCTTTGTTATTTGAGGAACATGTAGTATGTTGTTTAGATGCAGTCGTTGATATGGTTGTGTATGTGATTGCACAAATGTGTCACCAACATGAGATATTGGAAGTTGATGACCATTACCTACCACAAGCTTTTCATTACCTCTGTAACTTGATCTCAGGGAGAGATTGTTGAGATTTGAAGTGATGTGGTTAGTAGCCCCACTATCCACATACCAAGCTGGATCATTGACTGATTCTGGTGTGGCTAGATAAGCTGAGTTGCTGAAACTTTGATTGCAGCTAGTTGGAGATTCAGACATGTTTGTGTTAGTGTTGCTGAAATTATTGACAGGAGATCCGATCATCAGCTGGCTGTTGTAACCTTGTGCTTGATTGAATCCTTGATTCATCAACTGACTGTTGTAACCTTGATTCTGAGTAGATGATGCCTGATTCTGTTGTGTATAATTGAAGTATGCTTGATTCTGCTGTGGAGGAGGGCCTTGAAAACCTTGATCAAATCTGTGATAGCACTTGAGAGCACTATGTCCAGGTTTGTTGCAAACTTGGCAATGAATTCTGCCTCTTCCTCCAAACCTGTAACCATTTCTTCCTCTTCCTCGTTGTCCTCCTCTGTTGAACTGAGTATAGTTACCATCTCTTCTCCTGTCAGGAGCATTATTGGACACAAAATTTGCTGAAACCTGGCCTATATTGAGCTGAGTTGGTGAATCTAAATGTTCAAGCCTTTGTTCATGTGTTAACAACAGAAAATGTGCATCCTCAAAGCTCATAAACCTCTGCTGAGCAGTGATAACAGAAACAATTGAGTCAAAATCATGACCTACACCATTTATGAGACACATAACTAGATCTCGATCTCTAACTTCTTCTCCAGCAGCCATCAATGAATCTCCAATGTTCTTAATTCTGAGAGCAAAATCACTAACAGATTCTGGTCCTTTCTTAATTGATCCAAGCTGATTTCTTAGTTGCAGAATTTTAGCAATTGATTGCTGAGAGTAAATTCTCTCCAACCGATTCCAAACTTCAAAAGAAGTCTGACATCCTACAACTTGACCTATTATATTTTCATTCAAAGTTGAGTAGATCCAACTCATAAGCAATTTGTCAATTCGTTTCCATCCTGAAAATTCTTTGCTTATGTGTTGTTCAACGGATTTTTCACCAGACTCATTTGTTACCTCTATGTTAACTAACTTGTTTACAGGTTGATTCAAACCGAGAAGATAATCTTCAAGTTCAAGAGCTTGGATTATAGGTAATACCTGTGTTTTCCAATACAAGTAATTTGACTTGCTTAGCTTGATATGCAGATTGAAGTTCAAACTCTTAGAGAGAGTAGTGAACTCCATTGACGAAGCTGTAACTTGAGAGTTCTGACTTTGATCTGGTGTTGACGAAGAAGATCTCTGATCACCGTGATTTTGGTTCTGGATCGGCACTTGAGTTGAAGATGAAGAAGCCATGACGTTTGTCATCGGCTCTGATACCATGTGAAAGCTAATAAAGGTGTTTGATAAAACTAAAAGATAAGATTGTGAAGGTTTTGAGAAACTTCATTGATGAAAGAGAGCAGAGCTTTTTGCTCTGTAAAATAGTTTCATAGTAATTCGGTTACAATGATCAAACATCTCTTTTATACAGAGAACTCACAACAATTGCGTGAGAGAGAGAGAGTTAACAGAATCCTAACAACCTTCAAACAACTCAGCAACTTAACGTTGACTAACACATTTTGACAGCTAAAGTTAACATTCGTTAACTTGCTGGTTCAATAAGGCAAGGAGTGTGATCCATAATTCTGCAGCCAGTGGTGGTCTTTCTAACACTCAACAAACTAATTGGACAGCTAGAATTCATAGTCTTATCAAGAGCACAGGTTATATTGTTCGTTTATTTATTTATTTATTTATTTTTGAACGGTTAAAGTTTATTGAAAAGGAGAATCAAAGGCAAAAAGCCTACAACACAAAACTGAGAACAGAGGAAAACAGGGCAAAGCAAACAAAAACAAACAACAAGACGCCCCAAAGCAGCCACCAGCCAAGCAAAAACAAAGCCAAAACCTCAGACATGACAACAAGCCACAACAACACCAAAAACCACCTCAGAACGAAAACAAGATCAAAAACAAAGCCAAAAAGACCCAATGACGCAGTGAAACAGGAAGACCTAAACTGACGAGGAAGGCCAGCAGAGAAGACTACAAGCTCCACTCAAGAATGTCTCTCTCCATATTGGAAGCTTTCTTGGCCAACATATCAGCAATTGTTTAGTTATTCATATTCTTATACACACATTGAGAGGCATTGTCTTCATTCAATTTAAGAAACCAGAAAACTATTGAAATTATTCTCCTAATTGCATTTAAGAATATCATAATATTATAGTTAGAAGAAAATGATCTTATAAAAAGGGAAGAAAAAACAAGCAAATTGATCATCAACAAACAAACAAACAAGCTGCGACAAGTATGTGTATAAGCAGCCTCCATCTTGGCCTCATTTTTGGTTTCTTCATTTTTCTTGTCACCGCTGATCACGGCAGACACGGCAGCACCGACTTTTTCCAAAAAAAGCATACCCAAATTTCTTATCATATCATGCATGTACAATATGTGAATGTTGATAATATCCCCATTAAGAATACTTTAATTGGTATTCGAGACTAATTGAGATTTTAGTCTGAGAGTGTTCAAATTGTAAATACAATTAATTTTGTATATAAAATTAAAAAGTTGAGAAATGAATTGAAGACAGCCAATGATCCACTTATAATTGGCTTCATTCATTGGATATTCATGAACTTGACTCTCTAAAGTCTAAAGCGGTCAAAACATGATGGCACGGCCTCCTAAGGCCCAGCCCCATAGGCCCTAGTTATTTTAATGTGCCATGCTGGCACGCTGGGCTGATCTGACTGGCCTTAACAGGCCGGCCCACTTCATTTTAAAAAAAAAAAATTAATTTTAGATTTTTTAATTAAAGAGATGACAAGGGCTTTTTATAATAGTTTTTGAAATTTTTGAACTTCCAGCCTTTGGCTGTCAGTCGAAGGTCGAATTTTTCTTAAAAAAAACAATTAAAAAAACCAAATGATTAGATTTAAAATAAAATAAAATTTGAAAGGCGAACTGCTAGCCCGCCATGTCGACCGTTGGGCCTAGCGTGCTGTGCCGTGCCAGCATAGCGGGCTGGCACCCTCGGCCCCACACAACACGTGCCATCGTGCCATGCTAGCCTAGGCACACCTCCTTGGCGAGCCTTAAGGGGCCGGGCATGCCAGGCCTAACCCCAATTGACACCTTTACTCAAGTCATACAAATTTAATTTAATTTAATTTAATTTAACTTAAATTAATTGGTGCATTAGTGCATTTAATTTAATTGAACTGGCGCATTTAATTCAATTCGGCTAGTGTGTTTAATTGATTCCAAATCTGGTGCGTTTCATTTAATTGAACGGGTGTGTTTACTTTAATTGGACAAGTGCGTTTAATCGAAGAAATTTGGAAAAAGAAAATTCCAGATCTTGCTTCTTCATTTTCTTCATTTTCTTCATTTTTATTTTTTTTATTTTTTTTTATTTTTTTTACAGATTTGGCTTATTCTCATTCTTCTTCATTTTTTTTCCATATTGGAGGCCTGACCTCCAATCATTAAAAAAAATGTAAAAAAAAGTTTTTATTTATTTATTTATTTCAGAAATCATTAAGGGTATTCTTGTCTCTTCAGTAGAAAGCTTGGTAAAAACAATCAAAACACTAATATGGGAAAAATAAAAACTCTACTAATTATATGGTTTGTTTCAATTTTAACCCAATCAGTAAATACATTACTTCTGATAAACACATAAAATATCAAAGTATCGGAAGTTTCTCCCTTACAATAGCATAAAATGTACTATTATAGATGCTAATTATATTTTTCTCACGTAAAGTATTAAAATTTACATTTTTTTTTTTATCGAATACGGGGATAGACAGAGCGAGAATAAATATCACTACCTCAACTAAGGGATTTCCTGAATCCGCTCCGTTTATCTGGAAATGAGAATGGATACAGGAATGATGATATAAATCTCAAATGGATATGGGGATGGATATTGGGGTATCAATCCACACTTGCTTGATGGTCATAACTAGTGTGCTAGTATTATTATTATTGGTTAATTTAAAAAAAAAAAAATTATAAACTTCTTCATCTAATAATAGACTTTGAAAAATAAAAATGAATAAGTGAAGAAAGTATTTAGCTTTATATCAGAAGATGTATTTGATTGACATTTGGGATTTTTTTTTTTTTTTTTTTTTCTATTCAAAAATTTGGTATAAGCATTAATGTCCTCTTTTTTTTCTTTTCTTTTGAAAAAAGGAATCAAACAAAATTAGTTGTATAAACTTGCATGGATTCTAGAAGAAATGGGTCTTCACAAATGGTGCACCATTGACTCTCCAAGACTCCAACACCCAATCAACATCACAAATAAAATTAAATAGACTCTCCAATCTCTACTAACCGTTGAACCGGTGGTCTTTCCTCTCTCATTCGTATTAACCATTGATTCTTTTTTTTTTTTTTTTTTTTTTTTTAAAGACTGATGATTATATTTGAAATTGTTAAAAATAATATAGCAAATAATAATAATTTTTCTATTAGTACTAAACATATTTTCACATAATAACAACAAACTCCTATGAATTGCCAAAGCTTTTAAATTTTCCTTTCATTGCACACCACTCCAACACTTAAATGTAAAACAAATCCTATGTGAACGGTAAACTCATAATTTCTTATAAATAAGCAAACAAACAAAACAAAACTTTTGTAGAACCCAAACTTAAATTTCATGAACGGAATAATTATATTATTAAGTTTACTTAAATTTTGTATAAACTTTAATGAAACTGCAATAAGTTCCAATGTGAGGAAACATATAAACTGCAATAAGGACGCCCCCTTTATTATAATATATATTTCAGTATCAAATTTGATGTAGAACAAGTGGCTGATGCTTACATAATGATGATGGAGCATCCTAAATTCAAGGGCAATTAGAGAACGTCGGATTCGGAATGATGTGAAACTTTCACAGTTGAAGCGTTTCGGCCCAAAGTTTCGTTTTGGTCATAAGTTAAGTTTTACAAGTCAGAATCGTCTGCCGTCAATTCTGGCTTGCTTAGGGTCATTAGTAGTATTTATTTCCGCAATTATCTCTATTTTGCTATTTTTGGTAATTTTTAGTAGTTATGCCCGTTTCTTGTCCAACAAGGATTAAGGTTAAGGTTTTTTGCTTTAAATATGCTTGTAAGCCGCGAGGCTGAGTTATCTTTCAATTTATAAAATTTTAGAGTTCGTTTAAAGAGTTTTCTCTTTGTTTTCTAGTGGATTCCAAAGTTTATTATAGAATATTAACGTTGGTCGTATTCTTTATGTTTTCCGCTGCGTCAAAATTTAAGAAGCCAGAAACTATTGAACTTAGTCTGCTAGATGAATTTCAAAATATTAATATAATATTATACTTAGAAAGTGATCATATATAAAATTGGAAGAATAGATGCATGGATAGCAGCCTGCTCCTTGGCTTTTTCCTCTCTTATTTATAAAATGAAAAACAATAAACTATGACAAAGTGCTTGAGATAACTAGTACTGCAAGCATAGAGTATATATAACAACTAATTACAAATAAATAATTCTTAAAATAAGCAGCAAAAAAAAAAAAAAAAAAAAAAAAAAAAACATAATTAAAGTTCATATTTCTCTCTCCCTCTTGCTAGCTTTGTATGTGTATATATAAATTTCACATGATGGAGCAGCTGGAGTTAGAGTCTCTGTAGCAAGCCACATGATGAGCATCATGATAATAATGAGGAACCGCAGCATGATAAGAAGGCCAAACCACCTCCATCTTGGCCTCATTTTCGGTTTCTTCTTTTTTCTTCTCATCGGCAGCACCGACACTTTCCAAAAATGCATGCCCAAATTTCTTTCTTAGAAGCTTTGTAAGTTCAGCCGCGTCTATTCCATCTCCTGTAACCTCTATTTGATTTTTGTCGTCGCCTTTTAAAGTTGCTGATTCCACACCTATATATGAATAATACATTTAGTTATCTATAAGAAATTTTATCGGTGAAAAATTTTGTTGCTAGTGATCGAGTACTACCTGAAGCACCAACTGCGATTTGCATGGCTTTGGAACGACATTTTTGGCTATGCACGGGAACAGTGATTACAACCTTTTTCTGCAGATTGATAAGATAAACAAAGATAAAATCTCAATTTTCGTCATGTAAACATAAATTACTAGCTAGAGATACGTAATACTATTCGGTCGAAATATTCTGTTCCGAAACTTTACGTACGTGATCAAAATGTGATTTATAACTTCACATTTATGATTTATGTTTTTTGTTTTCTAAAATTCATACCTTCATGATAATATTTTGTTGGATACGATGAAGATCGAAGATGACTTGAGAATTAGATTACGAAGACAAGTATGATATGTATCAAAATGATTTATAGAACAACACTTGTTCTGAAGATGTGAAGCTATATTTAAGAGTGGGAATGATTTATGAATCTGCTATTGCATCCAATTTATACTGCTTCCTGGATGTCATGATCAGAGTTCGTTGGGAGACAATTTCTAGGTTGGTTCAAAAGGATACTTACATATCGTTGATTTCATCAAATGGTCTTGAATTGTATTTGTTTCTTCCTGCACCCATCGCCCACTAGAGGTAGTCAATGTCCTATACGTGATTAAAATACTCTCACGCGGTCTGATTTCTTTCTTGATCATTAATTCGGAAGAATGAGTTTAATTTGATCTATACAAATCCTTAGATTTCTGATAAGTCCTACTACTCGTATGATCAATGGGGATGAGGAATTTTGGGGGGAGGTATATTCATCCCCAACCCCAATTCCCCGTTTTCCCCGTTTTTCCATTCCCCCCGGTCCCCCATTTCCCCAATTGACTAAAAATTAAAAATTAAACTAAAAAAAACAAATATTCCATTGCAAATACAAAAGCTCCTATTCAGCTGACTGTCTTTGGTCGATGATGTTGAGAGCAAATTTTAGATTTAGGTTTTAGGTTTTGAAGTTAAAAGAGTAAATGTGTATTTATAGTTAGGGTTTTCAAAGAATAAAAACCTCCCCCCATCCCCATCCCTATTTCAATATATTTGTGGGGGAAATGGGGAAATGGGGGGACCCCCATTTCAATTTGGGGATGAAAATCATCCCCCTCCCCCCACCCCCAACAAAATAAATAAATAAATAAATAAATTCCCCAAATGGGGATGGGGAAGTGGGGAAATAGGTATCTGGGAGAAAATATGCAACTTTACCTGTAACGTTACTATACAGAGTCAAAATTCTGCAAGGAAAAATGTAAGTACGATATCATACATGATAAGTACTTTTATCTGAATTAAATCATTAGTAAACTACAAACAAAGCATGGTATTTAATATTCCAATAAAATTCATTAGAGTTGAAATTTCATATTGTATGGTGATCTGATGATAATTACTCATATTGTATGTTCAAAGTTGTTTTGCTAGTCAATGTTTGGGTTCTATAAAAGTTTTGTTTTGTTTTGTTTTATTCATTTAGTTTTTAGCTATGATAAGTCCTGTTATTCAATTCATTCTCAACCTGAACTCCCAGTACTCTATAGTCTCAAATTTATTTTTTATTGCTTTGAAAAACCAAAAATATTTAAGTATTTATTTTTTTGAACAGCAAAATTTATTCATAAATTAATGGCCAAGCCGTAGAACAACAAAGACCACATGCCCACAAGCGAAATACAACACGCAACCGCTAAAACCCCCCAGACAGAAAAAACACACAAAACAACCCACCACCCAGCGAAAACAAACAACAGAAAAAACAGAGCTGAATACACCAAAAATCAAAACCCCAACCACAAGCACCAACCAAAGCACAAAAATGCAAACGCTAATTGTTATTGCACGATAGAATCCCCTCCAGCTTACCAAAGCTTCCAGCTTTGATCCTCATAACAATCTCATCAACCATATCCTTTTCTCTTCCTTTAAAAACAAAGCCTAAGACCACTCCCACTTTGATGATGTCATGATCAGTTAGTAGTAGTATGAATCATCAGAAATTTAAGGATGTTTGAGCCGCGTGAGAATATATATTTCAATCACACGTACATATATAGGATATACATTGACTAACGTCTATTCTTAATTATATCATTAAAATTCAAGACCACATTTGATGAAATCAACGAATTCCTTAATTATATCAACTTTCCTTTTGAACCAACCTAGAAATCGTTCCCCAACTAATTCTGATCATGACCTAAAGAGGTCCATAAGAGCTTCTCCAACCCTGCGCCAAATCCATCTCCATCTCCAAGTTACCGCGAAATCGCCACCAAAACGGCCTCCAACCCATCGCCAATTCCATCGCTAACTGAGGAAGATGAATAGTGCCGTGTAATATATTGTGCGACACTATTCATCCAACACAAATACTGTATATTTTTGGCTTTTTTTTGTTTTGATTCCTTAACTTTTATACAATCACGTTTTTATCCTATTTTAAAAATATTTTCTGATTATATCCTTTATTAAAAGGTTTTGTGTATTCACAGTTTTACCCTAATAAATTAAATTTATTCCAATTTGGTCCTTTTTATTATTTAATGATTTTGTTTTGATTTAATTTTTATTGATATTAACATTTATAATAAACTAAAATGAAGTGTATAATTAAAAAATTTAAATGCCATTTTTTTTAATAAATCACTTCATTCCTACATTAATTCATAAGTTTGAAATTCAATTTTTTTGTTAATAAATCACTTCATTCCTACATTAATTAATAAAGCAAAATACATTAATTGATAAAATCATTAAAAACGAAATACAAATTTCATAGTGATAAAATAAATTACCACTAATTGGAATACACTAAAATTAAGGAAAAATACAACATAAATTACTTTTTCGATTTAGTAGTCTGCAAGACCATTTTCAGATCCTCCGATATTATTGAAAAAATCACCAAAAGGCTCAGATGAACTACCGGATCCATGGTCTTGTTGCTGAGCATGTTTTGCCATAATTTTTCTTTGTTGTTGATCCACAAACTCGCGCTTTCTTGGATCTGTTATGGAATCCAAATCCATCATTACTATTTTGGTTTCCCGCAGCTCCAATTTTCTCTCCAAAATATCATTAGTTCTTTGTCTCTCCAGATTTTTTTTTCAAAAACTTCCACGAGTTTATCTTGTCCTTCTTTAAAAGTGGCAACAATTGATGCATTATCTTCTGCCGCCCTCTTTTTTAGTTTTTCTTTTTTCACCCCAATGGGCCGTTGAGATGAACTACCCCCAGCGTCATCACTAGATATATTCAGAGATAATGAAGATATCCTGGGAGATGCCATTGTTGGAGACTCTGGAGTTGGAGAGTCTTCTTGTGATGATACATTATGGCCACGTGGCCTTCACAGGGTTGATGTTGCACTATCATTATCTGAAAATTTCTGCATATCTTTAAGAATGGGCCACACATGGTCAAACTTGAAACCCCTTTTGTATTTCTTATCTTGGGCTAACAAGACTTTTGCCCGGTTCATCTGCAAAATGATTCAAATAAATTTATTGTTCAAATTTTATATTAAATATAATTTTTTCTACAGTTTTAATTTTAACAAATACTCACTATATCAACTTCAGAGGCACCACTAGGATTCAGACTTTCTATTTGTCGTAGGCATGACTGTAGTTTCCCAATTGCGGGAAGGATAGTCCCCATATGACACTGCAAACTTCGCCAAGTATGATGTTCAGTCATAAAATCTAGTCTGGTGTTGTTGTATTCACCCTCAATTCGAGCCCAGAACATCTCCATGGATTGGTAAATCCCTATGATCGGATTTTGGGAAACATCCAAATATACGTGACACGGGTGTGTGTCTTCTGCAAGCGTGTATGAAGAACTTCGGCTTGAAGTCATTTTTTGGGAAAAAGTGATTTGAAGGGAAAAAATGATTTCAAGAGATATGTGATTCGAAGGGGTAAGAGATTTGAATGGGTAAGATATTTGAAGTGATAAGTTTAATTTAGTGTGGGTTGATATTTATAGGCACTAGGAGGCACTCTTTTCAGATTTAATCTTATGGTTCAGAAGGTGAGAAAATCCATCCATTGGTTGGATTTGATGATGAGCAAATTTCTTATCTTCAGCTTATCTTAAGATTTTGGGAAAGGTGAAGATAAGAATTATTTGAATCAATTTAATCCTATGGTTCAGAAGGTGAGGAAATCCATCCATTGGTTGGATTTGATGATGAGCAAATTTCTTATCTTCAAATTTTGGGAAAAGTGAAGATAAGAGTTATTTGAATCAATTTAATCCTACGGTTCAGATGGTGATGAAATCCATCCAATGGTTGGCACTTAATAGCCCAAATATCTTATCTTGATATTTTGGGAAAAGTGAAGAACAATTTTCTGGACAAGTTGAGAGTGGGCCCCACAACGAGTACTAGATGTCTAGGTTCAATGAATCTGGTTCACGCATTGGTTTTTTTGAATTAAAGTGTTTTTGTTTGTATCTACTATTTCCACGTGGGCTTGCAGTTATTGTCGGCCACGTTCTGAGGTGTAACCAGCTGGATACAGCTGTCATCCACTCGCCCTTCTAGAAGCACATGTATCGCAATCGCTATTTTAATTAATCAAAACTGAAAATTACGGGTCTAATTAACGAAAATTACCAAAAAAGGCAAGTTTGAGATAAATGCGGAAACAAATGAAACTAAGAATTCTAAGCAAGACAGAATTGACAGAAGTCGATTCGGACTTGGAAAACTCAAGTTATTACGAAAACAAAACTTTCCTAAAACGGCAAAAACGGTAATTTCGGAGCCTAAACGATGAAATTTGACCAAAAAAGGCCATGCCATACTACAAAGTAGTTAATATTGAATTACTCGACGATTTGCTTAAACCGTGAAAGTTTCACACCATTCCGACTCCAACACCAAAAAAGGCCGGTTTCACTATTGGATTTTTTGAATTAAAGTGTTCTTGTCCGTATCTACTTTTTCCACGTGGGCTTGCAACTATTGTCGGCCACGTTCTAAGCTAGATACAGCTTTCATCTACTCCCACATTCTGAGTTGTTAACCAGTTGGATATAGCTGTCATCCACTCCCACGAAGTGATATGTTAACCAACTGGATATAGCTGTCATCCACTAGCTCTTCTAGAAGCACGTATTCACAAAGATAAATACTCTACACCAGAGTCTGCTAAAACTCATTCAATTCAACTCCAAGCGATAATGAATTTCGATATCGAAGGTCCATCTAATTTCTTATCTTCATCTTCCGACGATGATGAAGAGCATTTTCTGGCAAATCTTGAAGAGAATAAGTTAGAACAAGAAGCGATAATTCCTCTGCACGGATTGAAATTCACATGGTCCAATAACCGAGAGGTTCAAGCTTGGGCTAGACTGGATCGGCTTCTCATTTCGCCGGACATTTTAACGTGGCTTCCTAATCTGATTCAGCAGGGCCTTCCTAGAGGTATTTCTGATCATAATCCTACTATGCTTAATATCTCTAGTCAAGTATGGGGGCCTAGTCCCTTTCGTTTTCTTAATTGGTGGTTGGAAGAAAAAGAGATGATGGGTGAAGCTATAAAAGGCTGGACTAACTGTAGTGCCTCTGGGTCTAAGGGATTTATCCTTTTTTCTAAGACTAAAGCTATGAAAATTTCCTTGAAGAATTGGATTAATTCGAATAAGCTTAGTTCTCAGAGATCGATTGTCTTGGAAGAGAAACTAGGGGAGATTGACGCCAAGGCTGAGAGAGAGGGGTGGTCTGTTTTGCTGAGGAATGAAGGTCTGAAAGTGTTGGATGAGTTGTGGAAATGGCTGCGTAGGGAAGAACAAGGGTGGAAACAAAAATCTAGGATTAATTGGTTGCTTGAGGGAGATAGAAATACAAAGTTTTTTCATAGTGTGGCAAACAGAAGAAGAGGGAGAAACCGGATTGTTGAAGTGATTTTTGACGGAATCAAAGTGTCGGATCCAGGAAATATAAGTAAGGGGGTTTTTGAGTTCTTTAAATGTCACTTCCAAAAAGAAACTTGGGAGAGGCCAAGGATGACAGGGCTTAATTTTAAGAAATTATCTGTAGAGGATAGGGAGGTATTGGAGGAGAAATTCAGTCTTGAGGAAGTAACGAAGGCAATGGAGGAGTGTGAGGGGAATAAGGCGCCGGGGCCGGACGGATTTAATTTGAATTTCATTAAGGCTCATTGGGGGGTTATTCAAGTGGACTTTATGAATTTTATGGAGGAATTCCATAGAGATGGGTCGATTGTGAAAGAGATTAACCGTGCCTTTATAGCCTTGATTCCGAAGGTGGCGAAACCGGAGGTTATGAGGGATTTTAAACCCATTTGTTTGGTGAGCTCTCTTTACAAGATACTTGCTAAAGTATTGGCTAATAGGCTCAAAAAAAAGATGGATTCGATTATAGGTGAAACGCAAATGGCTTTTGTAAGTAACCGTCAAATTTCGGATAGCTTCGTTATTGCGGAAGAGATAGTTAATAGGTGGAAGCATGAAAAGGAGGGGAGCTTAGTGGTGAAGTTAGACTTTGAAAAAGCCTACGATAGCGTGGATCATGGTTTCATGGAAGATATGATGAGGAGTATGGGTTTTGGAAGGAAATGGAGAGGGTGGATTATGAATTGTGTTGCCTCCCCGTTGCTTTCGGTTTTGGTGAATGGTAAACCGACGTCGCAATTTGGGGTGGAAAGGGGGTTGAGGCAAGGTGATCCACTATCGCCCTTTATTTTTAATATTGTGGTGGAAGGTTTGAATGGTTTGCTTAAAAAAGCCCTTGAGTTGGATTTCATTAGAGGGGAGAGTTTTGGTGAGAATAGGGTGCATGTGACCCACCTTCAGTTTGCGGACGACACAATTTTATTCCTAAAACCGAAAAAAGAGTATATCCTTAATGCTAAGCGTGTTCTCCGTTGTTTTGAGCTAGCCTCAGGGTTAAAAATCAATTTCCATAAATCTTGTGCGGTTAGAGTGGGGATTGGTAGAGCTAGAGAGACGGATTTTTGGGCATCGGTTTTTAAATGCAAAAAAGCTTCCCTTCCTATTACTTATCTAGGTTTTACGCTGGGTGGTAGGCCGGGTTCTATGAGTTTTTGGGATTCGGTGGTAGACAAAGTGGAGAAAAGGCTTGCCTCTTGGAAAAAGAAATTCTTGTCAAAAGGAGGGAGATTAGTTCTTATTAAGTCGATTTTGTCTAGTATACCCACGTATTTTATTTCGGTTTTTAAAATGCCGGTGGGTGTGGCTCAAAAGATTGAGAGGCTTCAAAGAAATTTTTTGTAGGGTGATGGGGCGGGGAGGAGGAAGATTCATGCGGTTAAATGGGAAGAGGTGTGTAGGAGAAAGGCTAATGGGGGGTGGGGATTGGGAGAATTTTGGATAAAAACAAAGCAATGCTTGCGAAATGGATTTGGAGGTTTGGAAGGGATGATAACGCGTTATGGAAATGAGTTATTTGCTCCATCCATAAAATCAGGGATTCCTCTATTTTTTGGGACTAGAAAGCTAATAAAGAGGAGTCTTTCTTTGTGAAATCCATTCAGAGTTTGCTCAAGCCGGGTTATAGGACGGAGAAGATTATTAAGGAAGGTTTCAAGGTGGTGGTGGGTGATGGGAGGCGTGTGGATTTGTGGGCTGATTTGTCTGTTGAAGGAGTCCCTCTGAGTAGAGCATTTCCTAGATGTTTCGTTTTGGCAATTAAGAAAAAAGGAGTGATTAATGATTTTGGTGATTGGGTGGGGCAGTCGTGGAAGTGGAATGTGGATTTCAGGTGACCTCTATTCGACTGGGAAAAAGAGCAAGGGAGATGCTTTGGTAAATTCTTGGAGTGCTTAAGAATGCGCAGAAATATTAGGGACAATGTGGCTTGGTCTTTCAGCTCCAATGGTATGTTCTCTGTAGGCTCTTTTCGAAGAATTCTGGAGGATGAGTTGATGGAGAAGAGAACTACTCCCAGCTCCTTATGGCAAGGTTGTAGCCCGCAGAAGACTGAATTCTTCCTTTGGCAGCTGTGGAGAAGGAAAGTGCTGGTTAATGAAGTACTTAAAAATCATGGGATGAATCAGATTACTGATGGGAGCTGTTCATTCTGCAAAGGAGAGGAAGAATCAGTGGATCATTTGTTTCTTCACTGCCCTTGGTTGAAGTCTCTATGGGAAATAGGTATGTCTTGGTGGGGAGTATATTTCTGCTGGAGCAAAAGTGTGGAGGGTTGGCTTGAGGGATGGTGGGGTCTTTGTCCGAATTTTAAATATGAGAGAGCTTGGTGCTCTCTTTTGGTAGCCACAGTTTGGACCATTTGGGAGAAGAGAAATCTGCTGGTTTTTGAAGGTGTGGAGCCGAGTGTGGAGCAAGCTTCAGACTTGGTTAAATTTAGGATCGTTTGGTGGTTCAAGCACCTAGGCAAGGGGGTGAGTGATTCGGTGGATGCCCTGTTTCGAAATGTTAAAGAGCTGTGTGTGGAGACTAAGAAAGTCAAGAGAAAGAGCATTATGGACTGGATTCCACCCTTGCAAGATATCTTGAAGTTCAACGTAGACGGATCGTCTAGAGGCAAACCTGGTCCAACAGGAATGGGTGGTGTTTTGAGGGACTCCAAGGGGAAGGTGTTGTGTCTTTTCTCTGTTTTTCTGGGCATTGCGGATTCGAATGTGGCTGAAGTTCAGGCCATCAAAAAAGCGGTGGAGTTGTGTAATTCGAATGAGTTTCTTAGAGATCGAGAGATAAGGGTGGTGAGCGACTCCAAGGTGGCGGTTTCGTGGGCGAATTCGAAGGATTTTGGGAATATTGATAATGTAAATTCGATTTATGACATTAGGACCATCCTCATGATGAGAGGTGGTCTTAAGGTGGTTTTTGAGCCTAGAATTTATAATTCCTTTGCCGATAGTTTGGCAAAGATGGGGTCTAACGAGTGTGGGGATTTTGTTGAGTGGAGTGATGTTTGATTTTGATCTGTTGTTTGTGGCTTGTTGGTGTTTCTGTTTCTGGGCAGGGGAGGTTTGGGCGCTGCTTTCTTGCGTCTTTTGTTTTTGTGCCTCTGTGGGGGTTGCCTTTTTGTGGGCTTGTTTTTTTGGTTGCTTTCTGTGAATATATTGCTTTTTCAAAAAAAAAAAAAAGAACAAGAAGCGATAATTGCCCAACATTGTAACATCCAACGGGCCATCTCTCAGTATCTCAATCAACAAAACAATCTAGTGACCTGTGGATGCTCAATTCCTGGTCATAGAGTGATCAATCGAGATCAGGAAAGTGTTGATCATCGTTTGTTCTACGACTATTTTACTGAGAGCCCAGGTATAATGATCAAATGTTTCGTCGACGCTTTCGAATGAGTAGAAGTTTATTCATTCGTATTGTTGAAAAAATGGAAGCTCGTGACAACTATTTTGTGCAACGAAAAGATAGTGTAGGTAGACTGGGTTTGTCTACTCTCTCAAAAAATAACAGCAGTATTTCAGATGTTGGCATATGATCTACCAGCGGATGCTACTGACGAGTATATTCAAATAGGAAAGTCAACAACAATTGAAAGTTTGAAGAGATTTTGTCGTGCTGTTTGGAGGAATTTAAAGATGAGTATCTAAGATCACCTAATGCTACTGACATTGCCAGACTACTCCGTATTGGCAAAGATCGTGGTTTTCCGGGAATGCTAGGTAGTCTAGATTAAATGCACTGGAAGTGGAAAAATTGTCCAACGGCTTGGGCAGGACAATATGCTGGTCGTAGTGGATCTCCAACTATTATTCTAGAGGCTATAGCTGATTATGATCTGTGGATATGGCATGCCTATTTTGGTTTGCCGGGTACGAACAATGATATTAATGTGTTGGAGTCATCCCATCTTTTTGCCAACCTCGCTCAAGGTATTGCTCCTCCGGCTCATTATGTCATTCAAGGAAAAGAATTTAATATGGGTTATTATTTAGCTGATGGTATATACCCTAAATGGTCTACGCTTGTATAAACTATTCACAATCCACGTGGTCCGAAGAATAAATTATTTGCAATGAAACAAAAAGGATGTAGAAAAGACGTTGAACGTGCATTTGGAGTTCTCCAATCACGGTTTGCAATTGTGGCAAGATCGGCGCGTTTTTGGCATAAATATATTTTACATGATATAATGACTACGTGCATTATTAATCACAACATGATAATCGAGGATGAGCGTGATGTTGATGCAGCAATTGAGGATCATACGGAAGCACCAACTCCGAAAGTTGAGATGGTATTAGATGAAAATACCCGATTTCAAGAATTCGTAGCTCGACATAGAAAAATCAGGGATAAACAGGCTCACAATGCACTCCGAAATGCCTTAATAAATCATTTGTAGGAAGAATATACTAATTCAGATGATTAGATGATGATCAATATGTACTTTTATTTTTATGCTTTTTCTTTTTTATTTTATGAAATGTAATGTTTAAGTTATGTTAATAAAAAATGCAATATTTTACCGAATTAAATTGAATTTCTATTAATGTATTAATTTCCTAATTTCGTATTGTATTGCAATATTATGTTAATTATGGGGTGAAATGTTAATTGTGGAGAAATATTTAAAAAAGGGAAAGAAATGGAATATTCCTAGGAATATTCCTTATAGAGATAAATTTGAAGCAGTGGGTTGGAGATGGAATAGTGAAATAGAGTGACTGTTGCACTATTTTAGTGCAAAACTTGCACCAAATCCACTATTTGGGTTGGAGTTGCTCTAAATGGACAACAATTGCCAATCATTTTCCACACTTTCCTATTCAGAACAAGTGTTTGTGCTATTAATCAGTTTGATACGTACCATACTTGTCTTCATAATCTAGCTCTCAAGCCATCCTTGGTCTTTATCATATCCAACAAAACAGTATCATTATGGTTAGATGGTCAGAGTCGGCACTCCCTCAGTCCAGATTGGTTTGGATTAATTGCTGGGGAGTTCCCTTATCTTGTTGGTCTCCAGATTTTTTTAAAAGCTTAGGGTTGAAGGTTGGTGAACCTCTACTAGTTGAAGAGGAGGTGGAGAAGCATAATCGTTTAGACAGGGGAAGATTGCTTGTGCTAGTTCCTCAATCCAAATCCTGCTCAACCAGTATCTTGGTTGAAATTGGTCTGAAATCTTATGTGGTGAAACTAGAAGAGGATTGCATCCCGGTCGATTGTCGGTGGACTGAAAATTATTTGAGGCTGATTAAGGGTCAAAATTCAGCAAGTTTGGGGATGGTGCCTGGTGTGGATTTTCAGAATTTTCAAACTGAGGAAGCAGGTGTGATGCCTATTCTAAGAACCCATCAAGTCGGCATGGAGAAGACCACTTCAAGTCAGTTTTTACAGATTGGTCTATCAGCCTCAAAAGCTAAGCCAGCTTTGATAGAAAAGAGAAACCTTAAGGCAGCTAGAAAGATTAAGATAATAGGAGTGTCAGAAAAAGGTAAGAAGCAGTGGGTGGGTAAATCTAAGAAAAAGTTTTCAGTTGGTTTTGTTCAAAATGGAAATCTGAATATTGATAAGAGTCGGTGTCTTGTTAGGGGTGATACCACCAACTCTGAAGAATGCTCGTCTTCTTCATAGGATAGCTTAGGTATTAGCTTTTTTGACGATTCTTTAAAGTCAAGAGGGGAATGCTCCAATAGAAAGGGCAATCAGGCTCAGTTTTTGAATATGGGAGATGGGTTGTCTAGTGGGCCTCCGAAGCCCAAAAAGGTTTCTTTCACTAGTCTCTCTATCAGTCCAGTTGGCTTTCAGAGCAAGGATAACGGGCTTGAGCTATGTGTGGATTTGGGCTCGGTGGAAGTGAGCTCTTCTACACTTTTGTCTCACAACCTGTTAAAGCCCATTCTAGAGGATGTGGATGAAGAAACTTGTATCTCCTCTGAAGTTGGGGATGAGGAAGAGAGAGTTAGAGAGGATGATGCAGTAACAGTGAAGGAGCCTATGATGCCCAATCCAGCCTCTATTAAGAAAGAGAAATTAAGCAGTGATTCCTTCACCAAACACAGAACGAAGACTCGTAATTATGGCATCATTGAGGAAGAAGTGTCTAAAGTGATGGAAGTTGGAAATTTGCTAGGTCTCGATTTTTCTGGTATTGAGCAAGAGGTGTCTGAAGTGATAGCTAGTTGAGAAGTAGAGGATATAGATAAAATGGAAAATCAGTGATGTTCTTTCTTTGTTGGAGTGGTGGTGTGTGCATTCTTTTTGTGGGCTTTGTTGCTTTTGTTATGTTTTGGTCTGTTTGCTGTTTGTCTTTCTTTGTAGGGTGTTTGCGGGTGGTGGGGTGTGTTGTTGTGGTCTTGTGTGTCTTTGTGCGCTGTTGCTTTTTTTGTGTTTTTGCGGTGCCCTTGTCAATTTGCAGCGACATGAGTGCTGTGGGTGTGTGCAGGTCCTGTCGCAGTTTATTGTTGTGTTTTTTGGTTTGGCTTATGGCCTTTTGAATAATATCTGCCTTTCAAAAAATATGAGTTGCCTGTTTTAGTCTTTCCTGCAGTGTTTCGTTCATTGGTTGGCAGCGATTTTTGTTTTCAGAGACAGTGACTTTTTTCTCAGGGATTCGATCTCTGTCCTCTTTTTCGTCGTTTTTTGGGGCTTTCTTGTGGCTTTCTTGTGGCTTGGTGTTTGGGTTCCCATGTTGCTTGTTGGGTGATCGTTTGTTCATATTTACTTGGTTGTAGGGCTTTGCCCGCATTTCCTTTCTAATAAAATTTGCTGTTCAAAAAAAAAAAAAATTCAAAAAAAAAATGAAGGTATAAGAATTTTTTTTTTATAAAAAATATGATGTGAAGTTTTAAATCATATATTAGTCACATGTCATATCATTTAATATGAAGTTTCAGAATAAAATAGTAGTTATTAGGTTAGGATTTCACACGAATTTTTCGTGTGGGATACCTGACCTGGTAATTCATACACAATAAAAAGTTTGGACAGAATAATATTACTTATCTTTAGTAAATTATATAATAGATTTCTAATGTTGACATGACAACAATTGAGATTGTATCTTTATTTAATTAACTCGTCAATTATAGCAAAAGGCGGTGATCATAATTCCAGCCCATAGCGAAAAATGCCGCTCTGAAGCCATGGAAATTGCAGTTGGTACTTCAGGTAAATTAACCAATTGAATTAGCTTGTATTTGATCACTACTGACAAAATTTCTCACCCATAATTTGTTTTTTAGATAATTAAATGTAGTCAATTTTTTTTTTTTTTTCCAATAATGGTTATATGTGATATTTTGAAAGTATGTGTAAATATTATTCCATGTATATTTTATTTTTTTTAAAAAATAATATTATTCCATGTATTATTCATATATAGGTGTGGAATCGACGACTATAAAAGGGATCGATAAGAATCAAATAGAAGTTACAGGAGAAATAGACGCACCTGAAATTACAATTCTGCTAAGAAAGAAAATTGGGTATGCATTTTTGGAAAGCGTCAATCCTATCGTGAGCACCGGTGAGGGTGGTGGTGACAAGAAAAAAGAAAACGAAAATGAAGCAAAGATGCAGGTGGTCTGGCCTTCTTATCTTACCGCGGTGCCTCTTTATCATGTGGCTAGAGATCACTCTAAGTCCAAATGCTCCTTCATGTGAAATTTTAAATAATATACAGATATGATTAGATATATCGATCAGCTAGCAAGAGGGAGAGAGAAATATGAACTTCGAACAGTATTAATATTTAATATTGTCATTTTTTTCATCTTACCTGATATATATTACATTAAATTTGTGTTCTTAGTCAAATTTAAACTCATTAAAATCCGAGTTTCAACGATTTCGAAGAATTCGGTTTCAAAATGAACAAATTCTTTATGATTACTCTATGCTTGCAGTAGTACTTATCTCAAGCACTTTGTCATATATGTTGTTTTATATATGATACAAGTTTTGTATAAATAAAGTAGTTTTTTTTTTGAACGGTAAGCTTTATTCCAAAGAAACACCCAGGCCACACAGAAACAAAAGTTCCTGAAGTTTTTGCACTGAGGCAACAAGCCTACACCAAAAACAACCAGAACACAAGAAGAGACACGCCAACAACAGGGGCCAAGGCAAAAACGCAAAAAACAGAGAGCAGAAAGCCAAACAAACCCGCAAAAACAAAAGGAAAACAAGCAGAGCCAAAAAACTCAATGCACCTCCCACATAACCATATCTCCCTCCATACAAGAACCTTTTTTTGCCAGAAAATCCGCATAACTGTTGGTGGATCTTGGACTGAAAGAAACCACAGTGTTACCCAAAAAGCTCAGAATGGAACGGATGTCATAAATGTAATTTAGGTGCTTTAAGCTCCCAAAGCCCGAACCGTTAACCCAAGCAACCGCCGTATAAATAAAGTAGTTATCTGATTAATAAATTCATCTTATATATATATATATATATAGCCCATTGTATTAACTCATATGAGTTTACTGGAGGTCTGGTGCCTCTGGCTCTGAATCTCATTAGGCTGTGTTTTCTTTTTCTCTTCTCTCATGTTCATGCATGCCTGGATTTTCCTTTTTTTTAGCTAATGGCTCAACTGAAAATTCTGATCCCATCTCACAATCCCTTCTAAAGCCCTAAAACAGCTTTTACGGCTTTGCTCAAAACATAAGAAACACATGTAACACCTCAAGCTACTCAACCGATCAACCAGCTGAGCGAGCTTCATCTTAGCAACCTGAGACCTGATACTCTATGTGCAGCTGCATCAGAACTCAAGTGTACCTCTGATCTTTGATCACCAGAACTCAGGTTACTCAAGCTTCAGAAGATTCAAGTGTAATCGACTTCCTGATCAACAGCTAGAGGCTGGTTGAAGTTTGTATAAAAGCTAGCTAGCGTTAGTGATAAGATTTAGGAAATTTAGTTATTCAGGTAAAAAGCGTGCTTATATATATATATATATATGTTGTTAATAGTTTCCAGAAGTTTGGTCGTTTTGCTTGCTGTCCCTGTTTTGTGTCTGTTTGTTTTGCTTCTGTTGTTTTTCTTCTTTGGCTGCGCCTTCTGTTTCTCCCCTCCTTGGGTGCCTGCTGTGGCTTGCCTGTTTTGGCTTTTATAAAGTTATATTGTTCAAGAAAAAAAAGTTGATATCTAAAACAATATTAGACAATCTAAAACAATTTGTCTAATATTGTTTTGGATATCAACTTCAACTAATTAGTCCGTTAAACTGGGATGATTACGAGTTGTATCTAGCAAATTAAAGATTTTTTTTCTTAACTTAAAAAAAAAAAAAAATTGTCGTAAAAAGATTTTATTCTTTGTAATCTTAAAGAATCTACGGTATTAATTAGTTTCTATTCTCGTAAATACAATATTGTTAGATTTTTATTTTATTTTATGAAATATTATAATAATTCGGGCTTTATCACCGAACTAACCTCATATTGTCTACAATATTGTTAGATTAATCTGATTCAAAAGTGTCGATATTGAACTAGTTAAGAAATAATGACAATTTAATCTAGTTAAGAAAAAAATGATAAGTGATTTGTTTTTTTTTTTTTTTTTTTTTTTGACAATATATATTATTCAACGTATCATCTTATACATAATTTATATAACAATCACAATTTTGTTAACTCAAAAAAAAAAAAAAAAAAAAAAAAAAAAAAAAAAGATTATCTATCTAGAAAAACTTTTGAAGTTATGCAATTGCTTACTTTAGGTCAACCGTCAATACAAAAACTATTTTTGTATGACTTGAAAGAGAGTCAAGCTACACTATTAGTCTCAATTACCGATTAAAGTATTTTTATTGGAATACCATAAACATGTTCACATGTCATATATAGTTATACTAATCTTACAATTTTGGGTTGACTAATTAATAATTAAATCGAAATTGAAATCTGACTTATCACTTCAAATGTATGCATGAACGAGTAGAGATCAAGTTCAGATTCGAATTTAGTAAAAGTCAAAATGGCAAGAGGAGATGCACTTTGACTTGGGTGTGTGTTCATTGCAAAATTTCGAAGATTGTTGGGTAATAAAATAAATATTCCAAAATTGTAAATATATATTACGGGTTGGCACCCACGCACCCAAATCCTTAAATTGATTAACCATCGCCAAAACCAAATCAAAACAATTTAAGCGCGTAAATGTGGTTTGATTAAATAAAATAAATCCATTGGTTGCTTAAAAGCAACCTAATTGGTTTGAGTTGGGTTGTGGACTTATAAACCGTTTTATCACATGAGATAAATGTGATTACGTATGAAAAAAAATTATGGGACCAAAGTTACATAATGTTATGGAACTGGTTTCACAACGATATATATAGTGTCATTCTCTAGTCAGGTCGGTCATGGAATTTTTCTTCAGATCCTTAAAATCCAACCGGTTCGAATTAGTTAAGGCGGTCCTAAAATTTTTCTATGCTAATTCCAACCGGTTGGAATTCTAAGGACCCGACGAAAAATTTCAAAACCATACATGATTGGAGAATTATTATTATATATAAGACTTCTCACCTACAAACTCCTTGATATGTGGTTAAGATGTGATTGATTTCTACAACTACTTTATCAATAACTAATCACATGTTTTAAAAAGATCATGAAAAAGATCAGATCAAAGACAATTATGGAGAAGTGTTATGCTGTTTCTACCTTGCAGGGGTATTTGGATGCTACAAACAAGATGGTAAAAGAGGGTTGAGATTAAACATAGGTGGATATTGCACAAATCCATCTTCATGGATGCAGGTGGATGCTAAAAATGCCCTCACTTGAATCCCATATTTTGCTTGGACATATCCTTTTAATAATCACCATTAATCAGACATTGAATTAGATATGTTTTTCGGAGACGTTATTTTAATATTCATCATTAATAATAAATAAAAAATAAAAAAATAGAGGATCCAAATCCAAAATATTATGAATTTGGATCCTCTGCTAATCTGATCTTTTTCTCGACTTCACACATAATCTTATGACACATAAGCATTGGAATGAATGTGTGGTTAAAATGCGATTGGTTTCTACAAGCACTTT
Source organism: Acer campestre (assembly GCA_954870605.1). Lineage (NCBI taxonomy): Eukaryota > Viridiplantae > Streptophyta > Magnoliopsida > Sapindales > Sapindaceae > Acer > Acer campestre. The sequence continues at coordinate 62,792,990 of OX940799.1, forward strand.
ATCAATAACCAATCACATGCTTTAAAAAGATCAGGAAAAAGATTATCATATCAGCAGATGATCTAAATTCTAAAATTATATACAAACCAAATTTTCATCATTTAGATCAAAATCCAAGGGCTATTATGTATTCTCTTTCTTGATCCACCAATTACACAACAACCCTTGGATTTTGATCCAAAGGATGAAAAGTAGGTTTGTATATAATTTTATATAAGAGGTTTTGTAGGTGAGAAGTCTTTTATATATATATATATATATAATGTCATAATGTGAGACATAATTCTCTTCTTATCCATACTATGTGTTCTCAACAGCCACAAGTACTAGCCCTTTTACTCATGTTTAGTTATAGAATAACCTTAAATTTACCGATTTATATTATAAGTTTATAACATGGAAAATTCCTGACCCATTAGTTGGCATTTGGAATTGGTCATGTCCATAATTCTCTTCTTGTTCATATATGTGTCATAATGTGAGAACACATAGTATGGACAAAGAACGAAAGTTATATAAAAAAGTCAATTAATCTTCAACAATTCAAGCAATTATTTCTCATATTATAAAATGTCACTCAAGTCAAGAGTGAAAAGTTTACCAAGTTCATTATCAACTTATGTCTCTGAAGAAGAGAAGAGAAGAGAAGAGAAGAGAACAAAAAAAAAAAAAACAAAAAAAACTCTTGTCACTGAAATGAGAAATTATTATTTTATGGTGGAAACCTGCCACTGGTTTAATTCGCACCCAAATTTAAGATTTTTTGCATTCCAAATGATTTTTTTTTTCAAAGATCCTAAACGAATTTCTATTGGGTGTACCGTTTTAAAAAATATTTTTCATATTTTATTTTCTTCCTAGTTAGTTCTATTAGGCAACCAGTGTTTCAACTATAATCAAACACTGCCACTGTTACTATATTCTCGGTTGTATAATTGTATTTCACGTTGTATAGCTTATAACCTATCTTTAGTAGGTTTTAGTGTTTGCTAAGACTTGTACCTGATGTAATATATATTAAACTTTGATCAATGAAAACGTGGTGAAGTTTTCTACACAAATTACCGCCTCATCTTATATGGTATCAGAGCTGCGATCCTTTCCTATTTTTTTCTTCTATTCCCTTCTCTTTACCTGCTTTCACCCATGACAACTTCAAGTTCCGATGCCTCCCCTGCAACCAGTGTTTCTGATAACCCCACCATTGTTCATGTTACTCCAGCGACATCAACGACTCTTCGCTCCAATGAATTTCATCTAATCACCATCAACATCTCCGCCCAAGCCCCTCTCAAACTTACCTCCAGCAACTATATGTCCTGGAAAATACAATTCCAGACTCTCTTTACGGGATATGATCTCCTTGGTTTCATTGATGGTTCCAGGCCGTGTCCACCAGCCACACTTACTGTTGGCGACGTTACGTCTCCAAATCCTGCACATAGTCTTTGGGTTCGTCAGGATCAACTTATTCTCAATGCAATTGTTGGCTCCATGTCACCAGCACTCATCTCCTTTGTTGCTCGAGCCACCACATCTATGGAAGCATGGACAATCCTTGCGAATACCTACGCTCTGCCATCTCGTGGTCGTATTAAGCAAGTCAAGGCTCTCCTCAAAAGCTCAACAAAAGGTACAAAATCTGTTACTGAATTTCTTCACTATGTTAAGGCTCGTGCAGATGAACTTGCGATACTTGGCGCTCCAATGAATGACGAAGATCTCACCGATCGGATTCTTGATGAGCTTGATGATGATTTCAAAGAGTTAGTTCGTGTCGTTCAAGCTCGGGATTCTCCTATCTCTTTTGATGAGCTCCATGAAAAACTCCTATCATTTGAAGCCACACTTCAGGCAGCCAAGAAGGAGACCCCTTCCTTTCCAGCCACAGCCAACCCTGTCTCTCGGTCTGGCTCAACTTGGCGTCACCCTTAGCAGAACCACAACTGGCGGCCAGCCTTTCCCAACAACACTGGCTGGCGCCAGCCCTCTTCTTCCTCCAATCGGCCACCATCCACCACTGCCGGTTCCTCCTCTCGTGGTTCCTCTCATGCTCCGCGTCCATATCTTGGTCGTTGTCAGGTTTGTGGTGTTCAGGGTCATTCGGCCAAGAGGTGTCCTTCTTTTCAGATGGTTCCCATTCAGTCACCAGGTTCCGGCTCTCCATCGTCTCCTGTCCCTTCTCCTTTGCCGTGGCAGCCAAGGGCTCATTTTGCTGCAGCTGCCTCCTTTGGCAACCTCGCCTAGTTGCTTGACAGTGGGGCTTCCCACCATGTGACAGCCGACCTGCAAAATCTGTCGCTCCATGCACCCTACAATGGTTCCGATGATGTGATGATTGGTGATGGTACAGGTCTTTTGATTACAAATACGGGTTCCACATCACTTTGCTCTTCTAATCACATGTTTAAATTGACTGATGTTCTTTGTGTTCCTCATATGAAAAAGAATCTGATTTCAATTTCACAATTTTGTGCTACTAATGGTGTTTCTGTTGAGTTCTCATCGTCTGATTTTCATGTGAAGGATATTCGTACGGGGGCGATCCTTCTGAGAGGCACAACCAAGGATGGCGTGTATGAATGGCCGACTTCCAAGTCCGTGTCTCCACCGGTCTTAGCGTTTTCAGGCGTCAAAACATCTTCCTCAAACTGGCACCATAGACTAGGTCATCCAGCTTTTCCTATTTTGAATCATATTGTCTCCAATTTTAATTTAGATTTATCATCTTCTATGTCAAAGGATATTATATGTCACTCTTGTCATTGCAATAAAAGTCATAAACAACCTTTTTCTCATTCGTCTATTGTTTCGTCTCAACCTCTTCAATATATATTTTCTGATGTGTGGACGTCTCCTGTGGTCTCTCATGATGGTTTCAAATATTATGTGATTTTTGTTGACCACTTTACCAAGTACATTTGGTTCTATCCTTTAAAACGTAAATCGGAAGTTAAAGACCATTTCATTCGGTTTAGGGCTATTGTTGAAAATTATTTTAAGCATAAAATCATCACTTTTTATTCTGACAATGGTGGTGAATACATGTCACTCAAGGACTACCTGGCCACGAGTGGCATTTCCCATCTCACGACCCCACCTCACACTCCTGAGCATAATGGGTACTCGGAGAGGAGGCACCGTCATATTGTTGAGACAGGTCTTACGTTGCTCACTCATGCTTCCCTTCCGTTATGTTTTTGGTCTCATGCATTTGCCACAGCCGTATACCTAATAAACAGAATGCCAACTCCCACACTCAGTCTTTCGTCCCCCTATGAGAAAATTTTTTGTGCTTCTCCTAACTACTCTAAACTGAAAATTTTTGGTTGTCTGTGTTATCCGTGGCTTCGGCCTTATTCCTCCCACAAATTGGATACAAGGTCTACCTCGTGTGTATTTTTGGGGTACTTGTTGTCTCAGAGTGCATATCTTTGCTTTGATCCGTCATCCACCAAAATATTTGTTTCTCGTCACGTTCGGTTTGTGGAGTCTGTCTTTCCCTACAGGTCGCTACACACGTCTCTCGATCGTCCAAACTCCTCCACTCTTTCCTCTTGGGTACCGCATGTCCCTGTTATGTGCAGGCCGTCGTTATCGCCATCCTCCACTGTGCACTCTCCGGGCTTGCCACTGTGTGAATCTTCCTCCTCCTTGCTGCCAGCTACCCCACGGCAATTCACTTTGCCCACTACCACTGCTGTTCCGGGAGTTGTTTCACCTGCTGCTGTGTCGTTGGGGGCACCTCCTCCACTCCCGCCAGTTGCCACTGCTGACTCGGAGTCAGTCCCGCCAGCTCCTGCTGCTGGTCCTTCAATTTCGGGTAGCTCACAGCCACCTCTCACATCTTCAATTTTTTCTCCATTAATTGCAGGTGCAGCTGTCGACTCTGTGGCTCCATCCTCTCCACTTGTTTCTCATGCACAGAATGATCATCCCATGCAGACCCGAGCAAAGAATAATGTTCACAAACCAATTCAAAAACTGAATCTTCACACTCTCTTACAACCTTCATCTGATTTTGAACCCACTACAGTGACTCAGGCGTTAAAGGATCCGAATTGGCGACGGGCAATGTCGGAGGAATGCAATGCACTCGTTCAAAATGGCACCTGGGAGCTGGTTCCTCCAGATGTGGCACCTAATATTGTCGAGTGCAAATGGATTTTTCGGATTAAACGAAAAACAGATGGTTCCATAGACAGACTAAAGGCTCGTTTGGTTGCAAAGGGTTTTAATCAGAGACCGGGCGTAGATTATTTTGAGACTTTCAGTCCTGTTATTAAACCAACAACCGTACGGCTTGTTCTCAGTATAGCTGTCAGTCATGACTGGCCTCTCCGTCAACTAGACATCAACAATGCCTTTCTTCAGGGTCGGCTCTCCGAAACTGTTTTTATGGCTCAACCTCCTGGCTTCATTGACTCAGACCGCCCAACGCATGTCTGCAAACTCAAGAAGGCGATTTATGGTCTTAAGCAAGCACCGCGAGCCTGGTACAACGAGCTCCGTCAGTTCTTACTTGCAGCTGGCTTCAAGAATTCTTATGCTGACACATTTCTTTTTGTCCTCAATAATGGTGGTAATATACTTTATCTTCTCATTTATGTTGACGATATCATACTTACAGGTAATAATTCGGTATATGTGGATCAATTTGTTGCGAGCCTTGCTCTTCGGTTCTCCCTGAAGGATCTTGGTCCTCTTTCCTATTTTCTTGGAGTTGAGGTGGTTCCACACAAATCTGGTATCCTATTGTCACAGCGACGCTACATACTAGATCTTCTCGCTCGTACCAAAATGTCTGGTGCAAAGCCGGTTCATTCTCCCTTGCCAACGAGTCCACCACTCAGTCTTCACTCAGGCACTCTACTTAGTGACCCCTCCACCTACCGAACAGTAGTTGGGAGTCTTCAGTATCTATCTCTTACTCGTCCGGACATCTCCTACGCCGTCAACAAGCTATCCCAATTTATGCATCAGCCTACTTCTGACCATTGGGACCTTGTCAAACGTCTCTTGCGGTATTTATGTGGTACTTTGGATGAAGGGGTTGTCATTCATCGCAACTCTCAGGTTACTCTCCATGCCTTTTCTGACGCCAACTAGGCGGGTAATAAAGATGATTTTTCCTCCACGAGTGCTTACATTGTCTACCTTGGCCGTAATCCTATCTCGTGGAGCTCGAAGAAGCAACACACTATAGCTCGCTCCTCCACGGAGGCTGAGTATAGGTCGGTTGCTGCCACCGCTGCTGAACTAAATTGGGTCAGTTTTATTCTTACTGATCTTGGCCTCACGTTGCCCACACCACCTGTCATCTATTGTGACAATGTGGGAGCTACTCAGCTGTGCTCAAATCCGATTTTTCACTCCCGAATGAAGCATGTGGCTATTGATTTTCATTTTATTCGTGATCAGGTTCAGTCCGGCAATTTACGTGTCGCGCATGTTTCCTCCAAAGATCAGCTAGTGGATGCTCTCACAAAACCTCTCTCTCGTCCGCTCTTTCAGTCTCTCAAGGACAAGATTGGCCTCGCAAGTCGTGCCTATCTTGAGGGGGCATATTAGGCAACCAGTGTTTCAACTATAATCAAACACTGCCACTGTTACTATATTCTCGGTTGTATAATTGTATTTCACGTTGTATAGCTTATAACCTATCTTTAGTAGGTTTTAGTGTTTGCTAAGACTTGTACCTGATGTAATATATATTAAACTTTGATCAATGAAAACGTGGTGAAGTTTTCTACACAAATTACCGCCTCATCTTATAAGTTCTGCCTTGCATCATATATTAATGCTTATGTAAGCAAGGGTACCTCGGCTGATATCTACATCATTTGGACATCAAATTTTGATAAAGTAGCATGTAAGCATGATATAAATGAATAGATTAGATACTACATCATTTGGACACTAGATTTGAATATCAAATTTGGATAAAGTAGCATGTAAGCATGATATAAATGAATAGATTAGATACTACATCATTTGGACACTAGATTTCAACATCAAATTTGGATAAAGTAGTATTATTATTATATATATATATCGAAGACAAATTGAATTTCAAACTGGGTGTACTGTACTTTTTGTCTGTCCTCAATTTACTGATTTTTTACAACAACTAGCTAATTTAAAAAAAATATTTTCAACAACTAGCTAATTCTTTACTGATTCTTTACTGTTTGTTTTCTGCTTCCTAGTTAGTTCTTACCTTGCCATGCATGCAATATACATTAATGCTTATGTAAGCAAGGGTACCTCGGCTGACATCTTATAATTCCTATGTAAGAAAGGGTACTTCTTGTGATATTCATAAGTCACTATCGTCATTGTAAAATTTAGACTTCCCTTGGAAACGCGTCTTTCCATTGAAATTACAAGATATATATAAGATACCTCCAGGAACCGCAAGACATTGAAACAGAGATCAGACAATCCGATTCTGCTTTGAAATTAATCAAATCATGGTGAAGTCTACCTCTACTACTGGTACAACTAAGAAGACATGGTTGAAAAAAGGTTCATGGAGTCCTGAAGAAGACCAGAAATTGATAGCTTATATTAACAGATATGGCATTTGGAATTGGGCTGTGACGCCAAAAGCTGCTGGTAGGGTGTTTATATACCTCACTTAATTTATATATATATTTTGATAACGTAGAAATCTCTTGAACCCGGCCACTTAGCAAAACTGTGTTTGAAACTTGGATTTGAACCCTAGACTTTGTGGGAGCAAACCACAAGCCTAACCCCTCATACAATATCAATATTAATTATAGTTGTTTTTTTTTTTTCTTCTAATTAGGTTTGTTGAGATCTGGGAAGAGTTGTAGACTTCGGTGGATGAATTATCTAAGGCCAGGCATCAAGCATGGAAACTTCAGTCAAGAAGAAAAAGAAACCATAATTAACTTGCATCAACAACTGGGAAATCGGTAAGTATTCAATTCTCTCCTGCTCGATCTCCAATTCGGATTTGGATTTCTTTTTATTTGATTTTAGCAACAATTTACAAATTATAAGAATTCCGCATGAATCTGATCAATTAATGATGTACAATGGTAACAATTAATTGTATCTTGTCTTTTTTTAGATGGTCCACTATTGCATCAAGACTAACTGGAAGAACAGACAATGAGATTAAAAATCACTGGCACACCCACTTGAAGAAACATAACTTCTTGCAAGGAAATCAAGCAGCCGATCATCAGGAGAATCCATCTGGTGATCAAATTTACAACCACCAAACCATTGAAGAGAACAATGGATCATCTGGAAGTACATATGAGGAACTCCAAAATTTATGGGATCTGGAATCATTTCTGATGGAGGGTTTGTACATGGTGGATGATTATGGTGCAACATATGCAGATCCTGGATTTTTGGTTTCTAGTTTTTCTCAATGGGGATTCCAAGAAAATACAGATACTGCATTTGCTTCCTGTTATGATGTTAACGATGGTTTATGGGACTACTTATTGATGGAAGCAAATGAAGAGACAGTCTAATTAATTATTGCATGCATTTGGATGCAATTGTGCTGTAATCAATGTTTTCAGGAGTGTTTTATGAATGAATAATGAATAATGTTAAGTCACTATTATCAACAATCTTATAAATATATATATATATATATATATTAATTTCAATGTCAAGTCATCGTAAAATAAATAAATAAATAAAATTAAAATTAAAATAAAAATCCTTTGTTTTTGGTTTTTTTCCTTTTTAGGTGTTATTTTGGATCTTAACATATTTTAGTAAGAATTCCTATTTTTAGTTTGTTTAGTTGAGTTGGTTTAGGAAAGCTTTTTTAGAAATTTTCAATAACTCAAATATGTCTTTTTTGGGTTTTGAGAAAAATGATCCAGCAATAGTGTCTGATGAACGCCAACGTATATGCACTCTCTCAAATGAATGGTTTGTAATATTAGATTAATTCGGGAGTTCTAATCATATTTGAAGTTGATTTTGTTTTTCTATTTATTGTTATGTTCTTGTTAATATTAATAAATCATATTAATCATATATGAATTTTTCAATAACTCAAGTTTTTTTTTTTTTTTTAATTTTATTATTATTATTATTATTATTTAAGTATTACACTAATTCAGGGTTTTGTGGGGAGGGGGAGAAACTCGAACCCGTAATCTTGTGGTGTGGGTGTAATAGGCTTTACCACTGGGTCAACCTCATTTTGTCTATTATTTTTTAACTTTTGTTTTGATAGAAATGATCCAACAATAGCTTTTAAACACCAACACATATGCACTCTCTCAAATGCATGGTTTATAATGCTAATTTCTTGAATTCGAGATATTGACAAACTGAATGCCCTTACCACCAAGCCACAACGTGGTGATGTTTATAATGTTAATTAATGTGCAGAATCTAGCTGGAATAATAATGTAAATTTATTATTCCTCCTAAGATGCAAACTTAGCTCATTTTGCACATTTCTAATAAGGAATAACAATGTTTACTAAAATTAATTAGGAATCAAATTTCTTAGTCACACACAAATAAAAGGAATTAAGTTCGGGTTGGAAATTAGGGAATTTAATTCCCCCTTCCCACCTAAGGAATCAAATTCCCTTTCATGATTCTCTTTTCCATAGAACTTGATTCCCTTCTATTTCATTCTCAATTAGTGTTAACGGGTCCAAATAATTTTTCGAAGAATTATTTCATTCCCATGGATTGCTTGTATTATATTCATGATAAAGCGGATTACCACAAAAATATCAACAGCTACATTCCCAAATCTGCTGTGTAGTTTTTTATTATTATTTTTTTTTTCTTCTCAGTTTTCATCTACAGAGCTGTAATGGCATTTCGGTGACTTCGGTCTCTCATTTCCCAGCTCTTCCTTCATCAGCACAAGAGCTCCGTTGATCCTACTGCAAGCAACCCATGAGGGAAACCCTAGCAGGGCTGAAGTTTTTGGCAGATCAGAATTGCTTCTTGTTCTGCCTTTTCAACTTTCCATATTCTTCAATCTTCTTTTTCTGAAGAGTCGGGCAAGATACACACAGCTCACATGCCTAGTGAATTGTCATGATTTCCGCTGTGTTGGATTCTTGAGTGCCCACAAACAAAGAGAATAGGCCTAGAACTTGCCCCTTACTATCACAATCACGAAGGACGCCCCCTTTATTATAATATATATTTCAGATCAAATTTAAGAAACCAGAAACTATTGAACTTAGTCTGCTAGATGAATTTCAAAATATTAACATAATATCATACTTAGAAAGTGATCATATATAAAATTGGAAGAATAGATGCATGAATAGCAGCCTGCTCCTTGGCTTTTTCCTCCCTCATTATAAAATGAAAAACAATAAAATATGACAAAGTGCTTGAGATAACTAGTACTGCAAGCATAGAGTATATATAACAACTAATTACAAATAAATAATTCTTAAAATAAGCACTCACACAAAAAAAAAAAAAAAAAAAAAAAAAAAAAACATAATCAAAGTTCATATTTCTCTCTCCCTCTTGCTAGCTTTGTATGTGTATATATAAATTTCACATGATGGAGCAGCTGGAGTTAGAGTCTCTGTAGCAAGCCACATGATGAGCATCATGATAATAATGAGGAACCGCAGCATGATAAGAAGGCCAAACCACCTCCATCTTGGCCTCATTTTCGGTTTCTTCTTTTTTCTTCTCATCGGCAGCACCGACACTTTCCAAAAATGCATACCCAAATTTCTTTCTTAGAAGCTTTGTAAGTTCAGCCGCGTCTATTCCATCTCCTGTAACCTCTATTTGATTCTTGTCGTCGCCTTTTAAAGTTGCTGATTCCACACCTATATATGAATAATACATTTAGTTACCTATAAGAAATTTTATCGGTGAAAAATTTTGTTGCTAGTGATCGAGTACTACCTGAAGCACCAACTGCGATTTGCATGGCTTTGGAACGACATTTTTGGCTATGCACGGGAACAGTGATTACAACCTTTTTCTGCAGATTGATAAGATAAACAAAGATAAAATCTCAATTTTCGTCATGTAAACATAAATTACTAGCTAAAGATAAGTAATACTATTCGGTCGAAATATTCTGTTCCAAAACTTTACGTACATGATCAATATGTGATTTATAACTTCACATTTATGATTTATGTTTTTTGTTTTCTAAAATTCATACCTTCATGATAATATTTTGTTGGATACGATGAAGATCGAAGATGACTTGAGAATTAGATTACGAAGACAAGTATGATATGTATCAAAATGATTTATAGAACAACACTTGTTCTGAAGATGTGAAGCTATATGTAAGAGTGGGAATGATTTATGAATCTGCTATTGCATCCAATTTATACTGCTTCCTGGATGTCATGATCAGAGTTCGTTGGGAGACAATTTCTAGGTTGGTTCAAAAGGATACTTACATATTGTTGATTTCATCAAATGGTCTTGAATTGTATTTGTTTCTTCCTGCACCCATCGCCCACTAGAGGTAGTCAATGTCCTATATGTGATTAAAATACTCTCACGCGGTCTGATTTCTTTCTTGATCATTAATTCGGAAGAATGAGTTTAATTTGATCTATACAAATCCTTAGATTTCTCATAAGTCCTACTACTCGTATGATCAGTACCGATCATTTTATTAAATTATACATCATCATCATATAGAATCTACATACTAAATTAGTTCACCCTGTAACTAGAGATGCACATTTGGGGAATAGAGATGGATATAGGTCCCCCCATCCCCACCCACTTCTCACCCCCCCCCCCCCCCCCCCCCCCCCAATTTCCCCATTTGGGGAAAATGGGGATGAGGAATTTTGGGGGGAGGTATATTCATCCCCAACCCCAGTTTCCCATTTTCCCCGTTTTTCCATTTCCCCCGGTCCCCCATTTCCCCATTTGACTAAAAATTACAAATTAAACTAAAAAAAACAAATATTCCATTGCAAATACAAAAGCTCCTATTCAGCTGACTGTCTTTGGTTGATGACGTTGAGAGCAAATTTTAGATTTAGGTTTTAGGTTTTTAAGTTAAAAGAGTAAATGTGTATTTATAGTTAGGGTTTTCAAAGAATAAAAACAAAAATTAAAAATATATATTATAATTATATTTATATATGTTTGGGGGAATAGGGAAATGGGGATGGGGTACCTCCCCCCATCCCCATCCCCATTTCAATATATTTGTGGGGGAAATGGGGAAATGGGGGGACCCCCATTTCAATTTGGGGATGAAAATCATCCCCCTCCCCCCACCCCCAACGAAATAAATAAATAAATAAGTTCTCCAAATGGGGATGGGGAAGCGGAGAAATAGGTATCCGGGAGAAAATATGCAACTCTACCTGTAAACATTACTATACAGAGTCAAAATTCTGCAAGGAAAAATGTACGTACGATATCATACATGATAAGAACATTTATCTGAATTAAATCATTAGTAAACTACAAACAAAGCATGGTATTTAATATTCCAATAAAATTCATTAGAGTTGAACTTTCATATTGTATGGTGACAATTACTCATTGACTTTTGACACATAGCTAGAGAGCATAGAGTCAGTATGTTCAAAGTTGTTTTGCTAGTCAATGTTTGGGTTCTATAAAAGTTTTGTTTTGTTTTGTTTTATTCATTTAGTTTTTAGCTATGATAAGTCCTGTTATTCAATTCATTCTCAATCTGGACTCCCAGTACTTTATAGTCTCAAATTTATTTTTTATTGCTTTGAAAAACCAAAAATAGTTGGACTCAACGATTTCTATTTAAGTATTTATGTCATGATCAGTTACTAGTAGTAGTATGAATCATCAGAAATTTAAGGATGTTTGAGCCGCGTGAGAATATATATTTCAATCACACGTGCATATATAGGGCATTGACTAACGTCTATTCTTAATTATATCATTAAAATTCAAGACCACATTTGATGAAATCAACGAATTCCTTAATTATATCAACTTTCCTTTTGAACCAACCTAGAAATTGTTCCCCAACGAATTCTGATCATGACCTAAAGAGGTCCATAAATGGATAGCAATTGCTAATCATTTTCCTATTCAGAACAAGTGTTTGTGCTATTAATCAGTTTGATATGAATTGAAGACAGCCAATGATCCACTTATAAATTATAACTGGCTTCATTCATTGGATATTCATGAACTTGACTCTTTAAAGTATGTGCTGGCACGGTCCCCTAGGACCCTGGCTGTCTTAGTGTGCTGTGCCGGTACGCCGGGCCGACCTGATTGGTCTTAACAGGCCAGCCCACTTTATTTTAGTTTTTTTAATTAAAGAGATGACAGGGGCTTTTTGTAATTGTCTTTGAAATTTTTGAACTTCCAACCATTGGCTGTCAGTCGAAGGTCGAATTTTTCTTAAAAAAAACAATTAAAAAAACCAAATCTGGTGCATTTACTTTAATTGGACTGGCGCATTTAATTAATTCCAGATCTGGTGCGTTTAATTTAATTGAACTGGGCATTTAATTCATTTTTGGTTTCTTCTTTTTTCTTATCACCGCTGCTCACGGCAACACTGACTTTTTCCAGAAAAGCATACCCAGATTTCTTATCATATCATGCATGTACGATATGTAAAAGTTGATAATATCCCCATTAAGAATACTTTAATTGATACTCGAGACTAATGAGATTTTAGTCTGAGAGTGTTCACAATTAATTTTGTATATAAAATAAAAAAGTTGAGAAATGAATTGAAGACAGCCAATGATCCACCTATAATTGGCTTCATTCATTGGATATTCATGAACTTGACTCTCTAAAGTGTAAAGTGGTCCAAAAGTGCTGGCATGGCCTCCTAAGGCCCGGCCCCTTAGGCCTTGGCCTTCTTAGTGTGCCGTGCCAGCACGTCGGGCGGACCTGACTGGCCTTAACAGACCAGCCCACCTCATTTTAAAATTTTTAATTTTAGTTTTTTTAATTAAAGAGATGACAGGGGCTTTTTGTAATTGTTTTTGAAATTTTTGAACTTCCAACCATTGGCTGTCAGTCGAAGGTCGAATTTTTCTTAAAAAAAACAATTAAAAAAACCAAACGATTAGATTTAAAATAAAATAAAATTTGGAAGGCGAACTGCCGGCCCGCCATGTTGGCCTAGCGTGCCGTGCCGTGACTGCATATCGGGCCGGCACCCTCGGCCCCGCACGACACGTGCCATCGTGCCATGCTAGCCCAGGCACACCTCCTTGGCGGGCCTTAAGGGGCCGGGCACACCAAACCTAATCCCAATTGACACCTTTACTCAAGTCATAATAATTTAATTTAATTTAATTTAATTTAATTTAAATTTAAGTTAATTTAATTTAAGTTAAATTAACCGGTGCGTTTAATTTAATTGGACTGACGCATTTAATTGATTCCAGATCTAGTGCATTTAATTTAATTGAACTGGCGCATTTAATTTAATTCGGTTGGTGTGTTTAATTGATTCCAAATCTGATGCGTTTCATTTAATTGAACTGGTGCGTTTAATCGAAGAAATTTGGAAAAAAAAAAAAAAATTCAGATCTGGCTTCTTCATTTTCTTCATTTTTTTATTTTTTTTATTTTTTGTATGTGCAGATCTGGCTTATTCTCATTCTTCTTCATTTTTTTTTTTTTTTCCAGATTGGAGGCCTGACCTCCAATCATTAAAAAAAAATGTAAAAAAAAGTTTTTTTATTTCAGAAATCATTAAGGGTATTATTATCTCTTCAGTAGAAAGTTTGATAAAAACAATCAAAACACTAACATGGGAAAAATAAAAAATCCACTAATTATATGGTTTGTTTCAATTTTAACCCGATCAGTAAATACATTACTTCTGATAAACACATAAAATATCAAAGTATTGGAAACTTAATAGTTTCTCCCCTACAATAGCATAAAATGTACTATTATAGATGTTAGTTACATTTTTCTCACGTAAAGTATTAAAATTTACATTTTTTTTTATCGAATACGGGGATAGACGGAGCGAGAATAAATATCACTACCTCAACTAAAGGATTTTCTGAATCCGCTCCGTTTACCAAGAAATGAGAATGGATACGGGAATGATGATATAAATCTCAAATGGATATGGGGATGGATATTGGGGTATCAATCCACACTTGCTTGATGGTCATAAATAGTGTGCTAGTATTAATATTATTGGTTTAGCATAATTAAAAAAATAAAATTATAAACTTCTTCATCTAATAATAGACTTTGAAAGGTTTCCAAGTGTCTCCCAATTTTCAGTTCTTAGATTTTATGATTTGTTGTATGAATCAGCTACGGGTGGAGGACTTTGAGTTGTTGTGTATTGTTATTTGGAAAATTTGGCATCGTCGTTATGAGTGTGTTCACAATTCTTTGGCTTCCCTGGATGAAGAGATTTTTCAGTGGTCTTTGTCTTTCCTTGCTGAGTTTCGTAGGGCGATTGAGCGTGTTCCTTTGAATAGGCCTGCTCAGGTGGTGGAGCCGATCAAGTGGAAGCCTCTCGATGAAGGTGGTTTTAAAGTTAACACCGATGCGGCCATTGATTCCAGCTTGGGGATACTAGGATTTGGGATCATTATTTGGGATTGTGAAGGAAATGTGCTGGGATCCAGTGCTCAATCTATGGTGGCCAATTTATCTCCCAAAATTGCGGAAGCTCTTGCCCTTTTGAAAGGGCTTCTTTTTGCGTAGGAGTCTGGTTTGTGGCCGGTTTTCGGGGAGTCTGACGCCCTTGCTGTGGTAAATCTGGTCCATGATGAAGATGTTCCAATCTTCTCTGAGATTGGTATGATTATTCATGATATCAAATCTCTGTATAGGAGTAGTCTTGTTTCTTCTATCTCTTTTGTTCCTAGAGGTGCCAATAAGGCGGCCCATTGTTTGGCAAAGGTTGGTCTTTTTAATGGTTTTGACAGTTTTTGGCTGGAGGAATATCCTCCCTGCCTGGCTCCGGTCGTTTTGGCCATCGCCCCTCTTTTTTGTAAGTTGGTTTTGGTTTTCTTAATGAAGTTTCTTTTCAAAAAAAAAAAAAAAAAAAGACTTTGAAAAATAAAAATGAATAAGTGAAGAAAGTATTTAGCTTTATATCGGAAGATGTATTTGATTGACATTTGGGAAAAAAATTTCTATTCAAAAATTTGGTATAAGCATTAATGTCACTTTTTTTTTTTTTTTTTTTTTGAAAAAAGGAATCAAACAAAATTAGTTGTATAAACTTGCATGGATTCTAGAAGAAAGGGATCTTCACAAATGGGTACACCATTGACTCTCCAAGACTCCAATACCATTGCTTACCACCCAATCAACATCACAAATAAAATTAAATAGACTCTCCAATCTCTACTAACCGTTGAACCGGTGGTCTTTCCTCTCTCATTCGTATTAACCATTGATTTTTTTTTTTTTTTTTTTTTTAAAGACTGATGATTATATTTGAAATTGTTAAAAATAATATAGCAAATAATAATAATTTTTCTATTAGTACTAAACATATTTTCACATAATAACAACAAACTCCTATGAATTGCAAAAGCTTTTAACTTTTCCTTTCATTGCACACCACTCCAACATTTTTTTTAAAAGGCCTTAAAATAAAAAAAGGCACCAAGTCAGGCTGTTAGAGATAATGTAATCAAAGAGAATTGTCACAGCCACTCACAATTAGCTCACAGCCATTCTACATCAGCTAGCTCTACTTCTCACAGTCATTCCACATCAGCTTGCTCTACTTAGAGTTAGTATCAATCATGATGGGTATGACATGACCATCATGATCATCATCATCAAGTATCAATGATAAGCTGAGAGCTGAGCTTAACAAACTTCTGGCGGGAAGTTTTTCAGTTGTAACAGAATTGGTTTTCAGTTGTAACAGAATTGCCAAATGGCAACTCCATGCCTTCTAGAAGATCAAGGCACTAACACACGAAATGTGTGACTATAAAAGTAGAGCCTAGGATCATTCTCTGTAATCAATTAGAAATATGAAAAACGAAATACTCTGTTTCTGACTTCTTGCTTTTCTTGAGAAACAAACACTGCAGAAATTCTTTCTCTTTTAGTTCTTTTATCAAACACTTGTATTTCAATATGGTATCAGAGCCTTAAAGGACTAATCGTCCATGACTACGCTTCCTAATCCTCTCACTCAGGTCGAAGATGACTCCACAGCAATCTCAAAGGCTGGAGACTTCACATCTCTGGCGAAATCACTCAATTTCAACCTACAAATCAAATTGGATAATGACAACTATACACGGTGGAAAGCACAGGTATTCCCTGTCATTAGAGCTTTCCAACTAGAGGATTATGTCTTGAGTCACAAATCTACACCACCTAAATACGTTGAAGTTCAAAATAGTAGTGGAGGAGACAAGCAGCTTGTGTTGAACAAAGAATATGTGAGCTGGACAAGGTCAGATCAATTACTCTTAAGCTGGTTATTTTCAACTATAGGTCAAAGTGTCATAGGACAAGTCACAGATTGTGTGAATTCTAGAGAAGTTTGGAGTACTCTTGAGCAATTATTTTCTCAGCAATCTTTAGCAAAAGTGCTTCAGCTGAAGCATCAACTGCAGAATGCCAAAAAAGGTGCAGGATCCATTGCTGATTTTGTTCTCAGAGTCAAAACGATTGGTGACAATCTGAAAGCTGCAGGTCAAGTAGTTAGTGAGAAGGATCTGATCTTGAGTGTATTATATGGAGTTGGACGTGACTATGACTCAGTAGTCTCGGTAGCTACATCTCTGAGAAGTGGTATATCTTTTCAAGAGGTTCAATATTTGTTGATGAATCATGAGCAAAGAATAGCCGAAACTGATTCTACAACTCAACTCAGTATTCCAGCTCTCAGTGCCAATTTTGCTGCCGAAAATCAAGGAGATAGAAGGAACCAAAGAGGAGGTTTCAATAGTTACAGCAATGCAGGAAGGAATGGAGCAAACAGAGGACGTTACAGAGGAAGAGCTGGTGGTAGATGGAACAATAACAGACTAGTGTGTCAAGTCTGTGGAAAATCAGGACACATAGCAATGAATTGCTACCACAGATTTGATAAGAGCTACCAGAATAACAATCAAAACTATCAAAGCCAGCAGAATTATCAAGGTCAGTTTCAAAATCAAAGTGCTAATTTTCATAACAATGCAGCTTTGTCCAATACTCCACAACAGGCGAATTTCCATCAGTCTACTGCATACTATGCAACACCTGAAACAGTGAGTGATCCGGCTTGGTATGCCGACAGTGGTGCCACAAACCATGTCACACCAGATTTGTCGAATCTTTCATTATATTCAGACTATCAAGGATCGGATAAACTTGCTGTTGGCAATGGACAGCAACTTCACATCTCTCATATTGGTAAAACTCTCCTATCATCAATTGAATCCTCCAAAGTTTTAATTCTTGATCATATTCTGTGTGTGCCTACAATTGCTAAAAATTTACTTAGCATATCAAAGTTTACTCAAGATAATAAAGCTTATGCTGAGTTTTCTTCCAATTCATGTGTTATAAAGGACATGAATACCAAGGAGGTTCTTCTTCAAGGCAAGCTTGAAAATGGTCTATACAAGTTGGACTTGATGGTTGCTCAAAGGAAAATAGACAGCAAATTGTTCCAACATAGAAATCCAAACGTTTTCTCAGTTTCTAAAAATAATGTTGACAGCTCTAATTGTAGAAATGATGTAAGAGCTGATAGAGTGTGTAATAAAGTTCTTCACAATGAGAACATGTGGCATTTAAAATTGGGCCATCCGGCTCCATTAATATTGAGAAAGGTTTTGTCTCTTTTACACCTCAAGTTTGACAGTACTCATATAAATTTATGTGATGGATGTAGATTAGGGAAAATGCATCAATTGCCTTTTCAGCATTCTAGCTTCAAGGCTGCTGGTCCTTTAGATTTGGTGTATACTGATGTATGGGGTCCTTCACCAATGCTATCTCTAGAGGGTCATCGATACTATGTGGTGTTTGTTGATTCCTACTCTAGATATAGCTGGCTATATCCTTTAAAACTGAAATCAGAAGTGACAGAGGTATTTCTACAATTTAAGAAGTTTGCTGAACTTCAGTTTGACAGGAAATTAAAATGTCTTCAGGCTGATCTTGGCACTGAATACAAGCCATTGATTCCTTATCTTACAAAGTGTGGTGTGCATTTTCGGACATCTTGTGCTTATACACACCAACAGAATGGTATTCCCGAAAGGAAACACAGACATTTAGTGGAGACAGGCCTCACTCTCCTTGCCCAAGCCAACATGCCTCTTACTTTTTGGGTTGAGGCTTTCCAAACTGCTGTACTTTTAATCAACAACATGCCAACGCCAATCCTACAGCTCAAGTCTCCCTATGAAGTGTTATACAAGAGAGTTCCCAACTATAATTTCTTCAAAGTTTTTGGGTGTTCAGCATTCCCATATCTGAGACCATACTCTCATCAAAAGTTCAATTTCCACACAACCAAATGTGTGTTTATCGGTTACAGCCTTAGTCAGAAAGGCTACAAGTGTCTTCATCCTTCAGGCAAGGTTTACATATCTCGTCATGTTGTGTTCAACGAAATTGAGTACCCTTACAAGGCTCTTTTTCCTCCAAGATTTCTGGCAGCTGCTCCCTCAAACAGTCTGTCAACTTCTTTCCTTTCTGATACATTGGCACCACCAGATGTGGTCACCAATGTGCAATCTCAACCTCCCACAACTTTACCTTCCAGCCAGCCTCAACTTCATACAGGTATGCCTGCTATTCCCTTCAACATTTGTGTACCAGTTTCGAATTCCTCTCAGGTTCCCACCAATGTCACCACAACAAATACTTGTTCTAGTCATCCAATGACTACTCGCTTGAAGTCAGGGGCAATTAAACACAGAGCTTACTCATCAGTTTGTCAAGCTGTTCCAACTTCTGATGAGAACATTGAACCTTGCACAGCAGCTGAAGCCTTATTACGACCTCAGTGGCATAAGGCAATGATGGAGGAATATTCGGCACTTTTGAAGAATAACACATGGACATTAATGCCTCCAACTGAGTCCTCAAATCTGGTTGGTTGTAAGTGGGTTTTTCGAACAAAATTTAAACCCGATGGCTCGGTTCTTAAGCACAAAGCACGCTTGGTGGCTAAAGGTTTCCACCAAACACCCGGAGTAGATTTTCAGGACACTTTTAGTCCTGTTATCAAGGCTGCAACTATCAGAATTATATTTAGTTTGGCAGTGACTTTTGGATGGGAAATACAACAAGTCGACATTAATAATGCCTTTCTCAATGGTGATCTTGCTGAAACTGTTTTCATGGAGCAACCTCAAGGTTTTGTTGATACTACAAGGCCCTCTTTTGTTTGCAAGCTTAACAAAGCTCTTTATGGTCTTAAACAAGCCCCAAGGGCTTGGTTTCTTAAACTTAAAACAGCTCTTCAGCAGTGGGGGTTTCAGTCTTCACAGGCTGATGTTTCTCTCTTCATTAAACGGCAAGGCAGCAGAGTTCTTTTTCTTCTGGTGTATGTAGATGACATCTTGATCACTGGTAATGACTCAAGTCTCATTCATCACACTATTGCCACTCTTAATTCTTGTTTTTCTTTGAAATCGCTGGGAAATGTTAGTTATTTTCTTGGCTTTGAGGCTTCAAGAACATCAGCTGGCCTCTTCCTTACTCAAACCAAATATATTTTGGATCTTTTAAAGAAGACTAACATGTCCAATTGTAAGCCCTGTTCTACTCCTCTCTCCTCCTGCACGAAGCTCTCCAAGGTTGGCTCAAGTTTTGCCAATCCCTTTTTGTATAGGAGCACAATTGGGGCTCTCCAATATCTAACATACACTCGGCCTGACATAGCTTTCAGTGTCAACAAATTAAGCCAATACCTAGCATCTCCAACTGATGATCATTGGCAGTCCTGCAAGCATCTTCTTCGTTACCTAAAAGGAACTGCTGGTTTGGGACTACATTTCAGGCCAGCTTCTTCTTTGTCCATAGCTGTTTTCAGCGATGCTGATTGGGCTTCTTGCATTGATGATAGGCGCTCCACCAGTGGATGTTGTGTTTATTTGGGGGAGAATCTCATAGCTTGGAGTTCTAAGAAACAAAATGTAGTTGCACGTTCCAGCTGTGAAGCTGAGTATAGAGCCCTTTCGCAGGCTGCAACTGAGGCCATTTGGCTCACTTCTTTGTTTTCAGAACTTGGGTTTCCTCTTCCTCATTGTCCGGTCTTGTGGTGTGACAATCAAGGTGCTGGTTCATTGGCACAAAACCCTGTCTATCATGCTCGCACCAAGCACATAGAAATTGATGTGCACTTCATTCGTGAAAAAATAGCTGCTGGCATCCTTAAGGTTCAGTATGTCCCAACCGAACATCAATGTGCAGATATTCTGACAAAGGCCTTGCCTTCTTCTCGGTTTGAGGGTCTGCGTTCCAAGCTGAATCTTGCTGTTTCCCCTATCTTCAGCTTAAGGGGGGATGTTAGAGATAATGTAATCAAAGAGAATTGTCACAGCCACTCACAATTAGCTCACAGCCATTCTACATCAGCTAGCTCTACTTCTCACAGTCATTCCACATCAGCTTGCTCTACTTAGAGTTAGTATCGATCATGATGGGTATGACATGACCATCATGATCATCATCATCAAGTATCAATGATAAGCTGAGAGCTGAGCTTAACAAACTTCTGGCGGGAAGTTTTTCAGTTGTAACAGAATTGGTTTTCAGTTGTAACAGAATTGCCAAATGGCAACTCCATGCCTTCTAGAAGATCAAGGCACTAACACACGAAATGTGTGACTATAAAAGTAGAGCCTAGGATCATTCTCTGTAATCAATTAGAAATATGAAAAACGAAATACTCTGTTTCTGACTTCTTGCTTTTCTTGAGAAACAAACACTGCAGAAATTCTTTCTCTTTTAGTTCTTTTATCAAACACTTGTATTTCAATACAGGCAACAACAAAAACATCCCAGAAAAACAACAAAACGGCCACAACGAAAACACCCAAGAAAGCCAGGGGACATCCCCCCACAGCCGATGAAACCACTCCAACACTTAAATGTAAAACAAACCCTATGTGAACGGTAAGCTCATAATTTCTTATAAAAAAAACAAACAAAACAAAACAAAACTTTTGTAGAACCCAAACTTTGACAAGCTATGTTTTAACTCTTCATAATGACTTCTTCAAAACCATGTTTTTGAACACACTCTGATACTCTAAGCTTGTCTACTTGCCAAATGTCAAATGAAAAATTGTGAGAGCACCATCCAATATATATTGTATTGGTATATTAAACGTCAATTTCATGAACGGAATTATATTATTAAGTTTAACATAAATTTTGTATAAACTTTAATGAAACTGTAATAAGTTCCAATGTGAGGAAACATATGTAGTCCTGTCGAAGGTCTCTCTAGTCTCTACCAACCGTGTTCTCACTTAATTTGTTTTATTCTTAATTTTTTTTTAGGGAGTTTTATTCTTAATTAATCTTTATTTTTTATTCCACCTAATAAGTCAGGGCCGCCTCAGTCATAATTGGGGTCCTAAAGGAAAATATAAATTAAATATTTTATATTTTATAGTGAAAACCTTAGCTATATATAATCCATTTGGTCGTATGCCGTTTCACATATCCTAATTCAATTAGAATTTGAATGCTCAATCACTAATTTTTTAAATTGATAATTAATAATGCCCTAAACAAATTGATAATTAATAAGTTAAGAAAAAGATAAATTAAAATAAAATTGGACCCTCAAAAGTTTGGTGGGGCTTTAGAAAACCGTCTAAGTAGCTCCGCCCTAAGTAAAAAAACAAACTTAAGAAATAACCTACCTAATGAAGAAGAAGTTTCCAAAAAATGATTAATTGATAACACTAAATTCTTGCTTTCTCACATCTCTTTCCTACTACTTCCCATCACTCATATGACAGATATATTAATACCAAAAACAACATAAAAAGAGATTACATAATCTCCCTCCTTAATTTCTTTATTCTAATCACAACCCATCAAATTGTGTTTAACTAATCCTTGGTAGGTTTGATCAGTTTTGGATCAAAAATGGAGAACGATGAAGTGAAAGGAGCATATTCCGGCAACAACTCCGACACTCAAGAAAGTATTATTGGAAGTGATAAAATTGGAGCTCCTGTTAGAAGAACTTCCAGGAAAAGCTCTAGTAAAACTACTCATAATGAAGCCAATGTGGAGGTTTTACTAGAAATTCGAGAAGATCTGTCCATCACAGTCCAGAACGTTCAGACGGTGGGAGGAGAACAAGAAGATCCTGAGCTGACTCTATTGGCCAAGAAGCCATTGGAGAAGAAGTCGTTGTCTTCGCTTGGGTCCTCTTTGTTCGGTAGCACTTCGCAGCATATCAGACAGGTCTCTCAAGACTTGATACGCTTAGCTTCGAACACCAGAAGAACCTCTTTTACGTCGAAGCGGTTCAATCATGTGGAATTGGCTGCCGTTCAGGCCTTGAAAGGACTTAAGTTCATCACCACCGAGAAGAACGATTGGTCGGCGGTGGAGAAGCAGTTTGACGAATTCACCTCCTCCACCAACGGCCTTCTTGTCTCTGCCAAGTTTGGTGAATGTATAGGTAATTACTTTTTGTATTTCGGTTTTTTATTTTATTTTATTTTATTTATTATTATTATTATTATTATTTTTTATGTATTACAAATCATAATAAATTCTAACATCGATTGGGTTAGGGATATGTAGGTAATTACCGAGGTCAAACACTATATTTATAGTCTGAATATTTACATTATAAGGAGATATCTACCCTCACAACACCATAAACAAAAAAAAAAATCCCATAGTAAAATAGTTATGATGGGAGTCGAACCCCATCACTGACGTGGGAGGGGAGGTGTATAATCTGTTTTAAGAGGTTATTTTGCATTTTGATGAGGGGTCTACCTACAGTTGCATTTCATTAACTAATTGAATGCAAAGCAACCCTCAAATCTCCTCCACTAATCAACTGAACCAATAAAGATAATAACTGTTTAATTTTTTTTTTTTTTTTTTTTTTTTTGCATTTCATATCACCAAGAAATATTTTCCTTTCAATATATATATATATAATCATGCCATTGCCACGTTTTTATTTATTTATATATATAGATATATGTTTTATTATAATCAAAAGGTAGCAAGAAGGTGGGTGATATTGAGTTATTATTAATCTAATAAAGATAATAATCCTCTTTGTTTCATTCTCTTTTTTGAAAAAAACATTGTTTGATATATTTATTAATGATAATTTATAGGCATGAACAATAACTCTACGGAATTTGCGAGCGAGCTATTTCGGGCACTTGCTCGAAAGTATAAAATAAGTGGTGGTGATTGCATTTGTTGCACCATTAACAAGGCACAGCTCAAGGACTTCTGGGACCAGATTTCTGATGAAAGCTTTGATTCAAGGCTACGAACTTTCTTTGACATGTTCGTACTTTTTTTTTTTTTTTGTTCTTTTGATTTTATGATTATTTAGTTTATTATCTTGATTACTAGTGAATATATTTTAACTAATTATGTACAATCATGGCCATGGGTGATCTTGCAGGATAGATAAAGATGCTGATGGAATAATCACAAAAAATGAAGTTAAAGAGGTAATTAAGCTTGTATTTTTTTTATTTTTTTGGGGAAAAACTTGACGGTTGATTGAAAAAATAATTCTTAATTTGTAATTACATATTTTCTAAAAAGTATTGTGAAACAATCAAACTATCATGTAGAACTCACACGGATTTAAGTTCCTGCTGCACACTCTTTAGTCTTTTATTTTCTTGGTAAATCTCGGTGATGTAAAAATCCTTACCCTCGACTAATGAATACTTGATCTAACATAATGAAATATAAATAAACAGCTAATTAGCATGCATTTCAAAGTTATTAAAAATATTAAGTTGATGGGTGTAGATTATCAGTCTAAGTGCCTCTGCAAACAAGCTATCCAACATTCAGAAACAAGCTGAGGAATATGCAGAATTTATTATGGAAGTATTAGATCCCGATCAAGTTGGATACATCAAGGTAATTAACAAGAGTCATTCTAATTTCATTAGAAATTCAATATCTTGATTTCAATAAAATTCAGGCGTCCACACATGAGAATTTCTTCTAAATTAAGATGATTTTACATGATTGGTGCTCTATGGGCTGAACAGGTTCATAACCTGGAAACTCTGCTTCTGCAAGCTACAAACCAATCTGTGAGGACAGGGGAAAGACAAAATCTAATTCAATTGTTGTGTCAAGATCTCGAGTCAACTAAGGAGAAGAATCCATTAAGGAGATGGTATCAGAAGATTAAGTACTTTTTAATGGATAATTGGCAAAGGGTCTGGATTGTGATGCTATGGTTTGGAATTGTTTCGGGTTTATTTACATACAAGTATTTGCAATATCGAAACAAAGCTGCATATGAGGTGATGGGCTATTGCCTTTGCATTGCCAAAGGAGGAGCAGAGACACTTAAATTCAACATGGCTTTGATATTACTACCAATTTGCCGCAACACCATTACTTGGCTCAGAAACAAGACAAAATTAGGACTTGCTGTGCCCTTTGATGACAATTTAAATTTCCATAAGGTAATTATAAACACGGAATCCTCTACTAGTCTGAACTCTTATTGAACTTTAAAAAATTAGCTTTCATAAGCAAAAGATAAAAATTTAATAACAAATTGTTTACTTTTCTTTGATTCAATATGTAATTTTATTAGGTGATTGCTGCTGGAATTGCCATTGGAGTTGTATTACATAGTGGAGCTCATCTAATCTGTGATTTCCCGAGACTTATTCAAGCCTCCGAGGAAGAATATGAGCCAATGAAGCCTTATTTCGGAGAGGAGCAACCGGAGAACTACTGGTGGTTTCTGAAGGGAGTGGAAGGGGTGACTGGTATAATAATGGTGGTGTTGATGGCAATAGCATTCACATTAGCCACTCCTTGGTTTAGGCGTAGCACGCTCAAAGTGCCCAAACCCTTCAAAAGATTCACTGGTTACAATGCCTTCTGGTACTCGCATCATCTCTTTGTAATTGTCTATGCTCTCCTAGTTGTTCATGGCATTTACCTCTACCTCACCAAGATATGGTATCAGAAAACGGTGAGCTCTTACCTCCATTTCCCTCTTTAATTACGTTTGAATGAGCACAAGCACGAATTAAATTAATCGCACTCCAGAGTTGGTGTGAGAAAGATTTGATTCCTGTACCTCTTACTTTTTTGCGATTCTTTAGACTCTCAACTTCCACTTTTTTGTTACAGACATGGATGTACCTGGCAGTTCCAGTTCTACTTTATGCTTGTGAAAGGTTGATTAGAACTTTCAGATCCCGCTTCAAGCCCGTTAATATTCTCAAGGTTATAAACTTCCCATAGAAACAGAAAAAAATTAATTAATCTCTAATAACAAAATTTTCATGGTTGAGACATGCTGATATGATTTTTGATGAACATTATTGAAGGTTGTTGTTTATCCCGAAAATGTCTTGGCATTGCACATGTTCGTACCTTGTGGATTCAAATACAAGAGCGGACAGTACATATTTGTCAAATGTCCTACTATCTCTCCTTTCCAATGGTATGTATTGTAAATATATATATATATATATTAAATTTTAGTAGTTCTCTTGTACAGATCCCTTTTTTTAATACAAATTAAGGACTTACATGAAATCTATCGATTTTAATGAATTTTAATTTGATTTTTTTATAGATCATAAGTTCAATGAAATCTATTTGTAAACAAATTTTGAAATTTTTTCAAACAGTGCGATTTTTTTTTCTTTTGATTGTTGAAAACGAAGCATCAAAATAGGAAAAATAGGAAAAATGGAAAAATAGTTATAGAGCTTGAAATTTTTTTCTTACAAAATTCCAATTGACACCCGTGTTAATTAGAAATTTTTTCAATAGATACCGATACCTAGGAATCTCGCACATCTAATGGGTGATATATATATATATATATATATAGAGAGAGAGAGAGAGAGAGAGAGAGAGAGAGAGAGAGAGAGAGAGAGAGAGAGAGTAATTTTCCAATGAGGACTTTTACAATGTACACTTTAAGTACCTTTTGATGAAATTGCATGTAATCAAATGTTTTTCGATGAGATTTTTTGTACGCATTCTAAGAAAATTAAAATACACATTTGGTAAAAATTTGGAACTTTTTTGGATTTGAAAACTATTTTTTCTTATATTTCCCTATTTTTAAATGTTTTATCTTCAAAATAATCGGAAAAAATTAGTTCTTGCACTCGAATTTTTTTTTAACTTTTTTTCCATAAATGTATTTCAATATTTTAACCATCCATACAAAAAAATCAAATCAAAATTCAATATATTCCATACAATTTCATCAAAGGTGCTTAAAGTGTACATTATAAAAAGCACTCATTGGAAAATTATTCATATAAAATATATATATATATATATATATATGTATATGTAAATATATATATATATTGAGTAATTTTCTAATGATGACTTTTACAATGCACACTTTAAACACCTTTTGATGAAATTGCATGTAATCAAATGTTTTTTCAATGAGATTTTTTGTATGAATTATAAGAAAATTAAAATACATATCTGGTAAAAAATTGGAAATTTTTTGGATTTGATAACTATTTTTTCTTATATTTCCCTATTTTTAAATGTTTTATATTAAAAAAAAAAATCGGAAAAAATTAGTTCTTGCACCAAAATTTTTTTAAATTTTTTTTCCATAAATGTATTTCAATGTTTTAACTATCCATACAAAAGATCTCATTGAAAAATATTTGATTACATGCAATTTCATCAAAAGGTGTTTAAAGTGTACATTGTAAAAGTCCTCATTGGAAAATTGTTATATATATATATATATATTAAATATTCAAAAAGTGAAAATCACTGTTGTGAGCATTTTCCATGTCCATTAAAACTAGGAATCGACACCATATTACCAATATTAATACTTATTGTGAACAGGCACCCATTTTCCATCACTTCAGCACCAGGAGATGGCGACCTTAGTGTTCACATTAGAAAATTCGGTGATTGGACACTCCAGCTAAACTCTGTATTCTCTAAGGTATGTAAGCCTGCTCCTGGCGGAAGGAGTGGAGTTCTCATAGCACACGGAGGAAGCAACGATCCTGGGTACGAATGTAGCTTTCACTCTTCAATTCTCTTAACATTTGGATCCTCTACCGATCTTTTTAATCAATCAGTACATTTATTAATACTCATCATTGATTTTTAATTAAGATACTAAAAAAGAAAAAAAAAACCCATTATTAACAATGTCAAGCTCACTAAATCATCAACATAGATCCATAAATGTGTTACTGATTTTCATACATATTATATTTTTTGTGAACAAAATTAGAAATATCCCTAAGAACATTAATTAGACATTTGTTTTTAACTACTTATGAAAGTTTAACAGAATAACAGGTTAATAACTACGTTTTTGGCCAAGTCTTTGCCTTGGAATGTCTGCTTGGTGGCTCACTGTTTCTCGATTTGCAAGAGAAAAAAAAATTAAAACTTGAAACGTAAATCACGTTTCAACGTTTTACAATCTATTCTTGGCTTTGTGCTCTGTGAATAAAGGTTGCTTTAAAAAAATAAAATAAAAAATAAAAAAAACGTTTTACAATCTACCTAAACATCACTTCAGGATGGTGTTTTGGTAAATTTCTCATAAAAAAAATATATATAAAAAAAAAAAAAAAAAAAATCGAGGGTGCTTCAAAAAATTTCCATTGAAAAAAAAAGTTTCACGTTTTTGTTCCCAAGTTTCACATTTATCCAAGGTTTGACGCGTTTCTTCTAGGTTTAACATTTTTGCAAGAAGAATAAAAATATGTTGGAAATGATTTTCGTAATTTGTGATTATTAATAATTAAACTTTCGTATAAAGTTAAAACAAATTTCGCATAATAGATGTGGTCATCTTTAGAAATTCTCAGTATTTTTTTATGGGTATTTTGAAAGTGATATATATATATATACTCATCATGAATAGTCTTACAACCCAAAAGTTTAACCTATATGGTTGTGACATCCAAAATTATATATATTTCTTCTCTTGCTTTTTATGTTTTCAATATGAGATTTATCTCATTTTCTTTAGCTTCATATGTGGGTCGTCAAACATTGTGCTCATTTGTGGGAATGCAGCTTTCCAAATATTTTGATCGACGGTCCATATGGAGCCCCAGCACAAGACTATTCAAAATATGATGTGGTGTTACTGGTAGGGCTAGGAATTGGAGCCACACCCATGATAAGCATTGTCAAGGACATCATCAATAACTTGGAAAAAGAAGACAACAGCTTAGAATCAGCCCTAGAAAATGGCACAGCAAACAATAGGAACAGCAACAAAGTGTCGCCGTTGATCAAGACAAGGAAAGCTTATATGTACTGGGTTACAAAAGAACAACGCTCGTTTGAATGGTTCAGAGAAATAATGAACGAAGTAGCTGAAATGGATAAGAAGAGAGTGATAGAACTCCATAATTACTGTACTAGTGTATACGAGGAAGGAGATGCCAGGTCAGCCCTAATTTCGATGCTTCAATCTTTACAGTATGCAAAGAACGGCGTAGATGTGGTTTCGGAGACACATGTTAAATCCCACTTTGGTAGACCAAACTGGCGCCAAGTTTACAAGCAGATTTCTTTCCTCCACCCCCAATCTAGAATTGGTCAGTTCTCTGTATTTTCTTTCTGGACTCATTGTCGGTATACGTCTTTACTTTATTTTTATTCGACTGAAAATAAAATATTTTAACATTTTTATTTTATTTTTCAGTGAACGATTTTTGTTTTTAAGAAAGAAAGTCTGTGTTATATGCAGGAGTTTTCTACTGTGGAGCACCCACAGCAATGAAGGAGATAAGGCAACTAGCTTCGGAATTCTCTCACAATGGCTCCACTAAGTTTGATTTTCATAAAGAAAATTTTTGATGACGAGGAATCGTAATATTTTCATTATATATATATTGAGCAGTGCTAAGAACAATCGATTAGGGCGACTGTTCTTGGACTGTCACTCTATTTAGAGTTGAAATCTGTCCTCATGTCTTTTTTTTAATGTTTTGTTTTTCGTTTTTGACACACATTTTTTAGTTAATTACATACCATCCCATATTTCAATTTTATTAACAAAATCAACCATTTTCTTTTATTTTCAAAATTACCATTCGACTTCTCTCCATTACCGGGGCTGCCTTCCACTCCTCATGTTGGCTGTATAAATTTTTATTAAATTTGTCAACTATATTAAAACTAAATTTTCATTGGTTTCTCTATTACAATTAAATTTGTTTTAAAAGATTCACCTCTAACAAATTAAATTCTACTTATCTGATAATAATTATATTTTGCATTAACCTTTCCTAAAAAATATATATATATATATATTATCAGTAACTTAATACAATAACATAATCCAATTTTTTTTTTTTTTTTTAAAGTGCTAAATATATATATATATATATATATATATAAGAGCCAAAGGGCAAAAGGGGAAGACCCCAAACAGGGACAAGAACACAAAAAGAACACCACCAAACGAGACAGGGCAGAGCCAAACACAAAGAAACCCGCCAACAGCAAAAACATAAACCAGAGCAACCCCTGCACCAAAAAAAAAAAAAAAAAAAAAAAAAAAAAAAAAAAAGCCAACAAAAAAGGTTGCCAGCAACCAAACTCAAATATCTCCCCACTCCACAAAATCGCCACACAAGTTAAACCCCATCTTAGCAAGGCTGTCCGTAAAAGAATTAAAATCTCTGGAATCATAAGCAACCTCCATCAGACCAAAAGCATCCAAATTTCTTCTAATTTCATAAATAGAGTTGTAAACTAGTTCAGAAACACTATCAATGATGACAAGATGAGGTTGACCCAGTAACTTACTTGTCACACCTACAACATGAAGTTGTTGTGGGTTCGAGTCTATCCCCTCCACAAATTCTAAATTATTGTAATATTTCAACAACAAAAAAATTCTATCAATGACAAAAATAAATTTTATTTATCAACCACCAAGCATATATTTTCATTGACAGCTTCTAAATTTGTACCATTTTTAATTTGTTCTTTTTAAATAAATATAAACAAATAAAAGCTATATATATATATACAATTTAAAGCTTGTTAGCCAATACAACTAAATAAAAAATTAAATAATAAAAAACATGAATATTGATTCCAACGGAAATTAACGAAAATAGCTTGTGATGTGATTAAATATATCATTCAAGCTCATTAACCATTTATAAAATAAAATAAAAAATATTTAAAGGATATTCAAAGCACATGATAATAACCAAAACAACTATTACTTTTGACTCAATTATATTTAAAAGTAATAGTAAAATAAAATCTAATTATATGTCTTAACAAGCTTTTGTGGCTTTTCTTCCACAATTTTTTTTTTAAGTCTGTTAGTCTTATTCTAATAGGCAATCTTACAAACACTTTGTATGCACTCTAATAACTTGTTAGGTTTTTTTTTTTTATTATTATTTTATTTTATTTTATTTTTTATTATTATTTTTTTTTTAACAGTGTTATGGCCAGTAAAAGTTTAATGAAGTAGTAAATAAATAGTGTGAAAGGAAAAGGACATGTGTCAAATGGTGAGAAGCCAATGACAATTTTAAAAATAAATGGAAAGAGTTGGATTTAGTTATAAAATTGAAATATAGGTTAATATCTAATTAGCTGAAAAATATGAGTAAGAAGCATAAAACAAAAACATTAAAGAAACTAAAAAACAGTAATAAAAAAATAATAAAAACAGGTGTCAACTCCTCATGGAGTGACTGTAGGTGACTGTTCTTAGCACATCTCATATATTTTTTGTTTTCTTTTTATCAAGGAAGCACGGATACGGATACGGATACGGGATACGGATACGGCACGATACGGGGATACGGTAAATCTCCAAAAACTAGGATACGGATACGGCAGGATACGTCAATTAAAATAATATATATTTATATATTTTTTTAATAAGAATATATAAAAAGATATTTAATAATTCATTCAAAAATCAAAACATATTCATATCCAATCATCCAAATAAAACATGTCATATAACAACTTAAGCCATAACAATTTAACATATTACAATATCCAAATTAAGTCGTAACATATTACAAAATTGAAAATCCAAATAAAACATACATCACATAAGTTATAGTTTATTACAAAATCCTAATAATACATAAAATAAACTTATCAAATAGATACTAAATTCCTAATTAACTTCATTATCATTATTCACATTGTTAAAGGATCTAAATAATTCGGCATCTAACTCTGGTTCATCAAGTGAAATGTTTGTAATCTCAAGTATCCCGTTATTCTCCATGTCAATGGAATTAAAGCCAAAATTTCTTTACAGTTTCATTTTGACCCCTAAAATTTTGAAATTATAATTTAACCCCGTTTTATACTAAAATAATTATAATATTGCCCCAAACGTATCCTTGAAGTATCCCCTAAGTATCCTCCAAGTATCCCTCAAGTATCCTCCAAGTATCCTCTAGTCAAACTTGTGAAAAAGTCAACGGATACGCCATTTGGTGTATCGGATACGTATCCTGAAGTATCCGGGAAGTATCGGAACTGGATACGAGTTCGATACGAGTTACCTCCACCAAATGAAGTATCCGTGCTTCCTAGCTTTTTATCAGTTTGAGGGCTTTATATTCTATATTAATAATATAAGATGAGTGGCCATTAGGCACCCATTTCCATCATCATTTTTTTTTTTTTAATACAAAAAATAATAAAAGTTAATATAAGGGTCACCCATTTATTTCTACACTATCAAAATGGCCCTAATATAACAATAAAATTGGGTGTATGTGTGGTAGGTGGTGTGTGTGAAAACAGGATAAAAGTTGAGAAGGCCGCGCATCTTAGAAATTGCAGAAAGCTTCGAAATATTTATTATAATCTAGTAATTATCTGAATATATGGATAAAGAACACATACAAATTTAATAGTTTTGCTCAAGAGATTATATCTGATTTTATTTTTATTTTTATTTTTTAAATCTAATTAGTCCGAACGGGGTAAGGGGCTTTCCAGGCCTAAATTAAATATTACTTGTACTGATAACAACATGATAAATATCTGATAACATCATTCACGACAATGTGCAAGAGATTTGATTTTTAGTATTTATGCAAATGAGAGTGAACTTGAGTCCTCGATCTTTTGTTGTTTTCAATTTTGGAGGGTCAACGGAATGAGGGAATTGATTATAATATAATTGTTTTTAGGGGGTTTATCTCACATTGGTTAAGGATCTGGATCCTCTACTCACATTAATTTCTCTCCTCACATTGTGTTCACCTTCACAATCTATTGACACGTGTCTAATATAGTAAATCAATGATCTATATATTTCTATTTATTTTTATGTTTTACTCAACCGAAAGATAGAATTAATCCAGACCATTGATTTAGGTGAGGACAAAGTGAGGTGAGGAGGGAATTCAAATCATACTAGTATATGGTATAAATAAATAAGGAAAGTTTAAACCCCATGATGATTGAAAAATCGATAATATCGTATCTATGATATTTTTGTATCTTAGTGGTAACGATATTTATATGTGTATAATATCTTTTGAGAAGATTCTTTTCTATAAAATATTTTGAAATTTTTCTTAAATTTCCACGATATTTCCATAAAATATCGATATTGGTTAACATGTAGTGTAATGTTTACATGAATTACATGGATATTTCTAGAAATATCGTAGAAATTGTAGGGGTCAAAAATATGCACGGCCCAATTAACAGGCCCATAACTCAATAAAGTTAAAAAAATGGGCCTTGGATACTTAAAAATGGAACTTTTATTAGTGGCCCAACAAATTGAGCCAACATGGGCCCCAAAGCTAGGCCCAATCCATCGAAACATTAGACTATCAAAAACACATGGTCAAAAGATGAATTAAACTACAATCAAATTAGACGTTGCACAAACCCCAATGTTTGACAATGCCTTCATTGTCTAATTCAAATGAATCAAAAAGGACAATTGAATGCCCATAAATCACACCCTCACACCCTTATAATGAGTCGATTAACAGGGGCCCCTGAGCTTCACTATAAAAGCTAGACCCTTTCTCAGAGAAAAGGTCTTGATTTTTGCAACCTCACACACGAAAGCTCTCTTCTCTCTCTCGTTCTCTCTCTGCTCTCAACTTGGCTCCGCCATATTGTCATATTAATTACAGCTCTCTCCTCCATATTAATTGCTAATCCACCATCCGATCGAGGTTTACACGATTATCTTCAAAAAACGATCGATCCATTCCGCAATCGACCCACAATTGAACGAAGGAGTTCACCAAGGCATCGACTTATCAAATTGATCGATATCCAATATCGACCCAATCCTCCTTCGATCCACAGCAAACTAACGAATTCCTACAGAATTGATCTACCAGCATAATCGATATCCAGAGTCGAACCTTCAAAATCGACCCATAGCTCGACCCAAAATATCAAACAACATGGTTTGTTATTTCTACTTTTCCTTGACTCATTTATCGAATATAATACTGACTTGGTGTTGGATAGTCCCCCCAAGGGAATACCCCCTCCCGTGGTTCACAATCGCTCATTTATTTCGTTATACAAGTTTTCAGAGCCTACCTCAACAATCGAAACTAATTGTAGATCCGATTGACTATAGAAATATCTAATACAGTTTCGTCAATATAAAGTGTGAAATTTATGATATTACCTAATGTTTTAATCTATCTTTTTATTTATTTTTTATAATTAAATAAATTATGTACTCATATGTTCAATTTTGCTTGTTTTTTTTATGTCAATTTTAACGGATTTCGAACAAATCATATAACAATCTATAACTAAAATTTATGAAATCATGTTGTAATTTCTTTTTCTTTTTTTATTATTGTTTTTCATAAAGAATCTCATCATTTAATTTTTGATTGAAAAACAAGATTCTCATATTTTTTTTCCTACAAAAAATAGAATATCATGATTTTTTTTTTTGGTTTATTTTCAACAAGAATATAATTACTATTTTTTGTTTTCTTAAAAGTACATGTTAGCTTATTCTGATTTTTTTTTCATCTAGAATATAATTATTATTATTATTTTTTAAGTACGTGCAAGCTCATTGAAAATAAGCTTAAATGCCTTTTCTCTACGTATCATAATTTTACAAACACATATTGAATTTGTATATGCGTTTTTCAACAAGAATCTCTTTGTCTATATCTTATTTGTTTTCCAAAATAATATAATAATAAATATTTTTTCAACAAGAATGTATAATTATATTTTGTTTTTCAAAGTACAAGAATCTCGTAATGTGCACATTTTATTCATATTTTGCTTTAAAAATAAAAGAGAGAAAAATAAATAAAGTAAAAATGTGAGATTCATTGATTGACATCGAACCACCTACCAACTGACCAGTTTTGCTGGAAAAATAAGTTAAACATGATCCATATCGCTCTCTTGTAAGGGATAATTCAGGTGAGTTTTATGAAATTTTAAGTAGATATTTGCCATTTTTTAGAGAAGATTTATGATGATTTTCATAAATTGAAGGAGATATTTGGAAAAATTTTATTGAGATTTTACCTTAAGATTAGAACCTTAAGTTATTTTAATTTCTTAGATAATTATTATAATTTTGGGAGTTGCGGAGGGGCTGAATCCACAATTCGTTAATAGTACGTTTATAATTAGATCATCCCAATTTTTTTTTTTTTTTTTTTATTCGAACCCATAATCTCATTGTATAGGTGTGAAAGGTTTACTACCGTACAAATCTTAGAACATCACCAAAGCAGATATGTAATTTTGAGTTTCTAAATAGTGACACATAGGGATGGGCGTGGGGGCCCAATGGGGCAGGGGAGGGTACCCCCACCCCCACCCCCATTCCCATTCCCAAACCTCCCCCCACCACCTCCCCCAAAATCCATTTGGGGGGACCAGTGGGGGGGACGTTTTGGGGGGAGGTTCCCCCACCCCCAAAACCCATTTCTCCCCTTTCATTTCCTTTTCAATTTTAAATTTCAAATTTTTAATCCGAAAAGTAATAAAAATACAATGCAAAATCTAAAATACAATACAAAATAATTGTATAGTATATATATATATATATTATTTTGGGGGTTAATTACACCTTATAAATGAACAACCATAACATTTAATTTTAATAATTTAATTTATAATTTTTTTAATTGTTAAAATTTTTATATATAAATAAAAATAAAAATAAAAATAATATATATATATATTATTTTGAGGGGCCCAATGGGGTTTTGGGTTTGGGGGGAGGTGCCCCCACCACCTCCCCCAAAATATGTTTGGGGGCAAAGACAAAATTTGTCCTCAAAACCCCATGGGGGCCCGTGGGGGATGGGGCCCCATGGGGAAACGCTCATCCCTAGTGACACATGAACATTTCTATTCATTATAGACCCACTTTTAATTTATTTTTTTAAAAAAAATACATATTCAAATCTCCAATGCCATTATCTTAAATCAAATATTCATTCATTTTATAACTAATCATAACAAAACGATTATTACACTCTCTCTTCTATTTTATTTTACAATTAAATGAGCTTTAATATTATTGGTGGAAAAAGTTAAAAATCCTAATTAACATTTATCGGAGGATTTCTAGAATTAGAAATTCAACTCCATATTCTCAAACTTTTTTTACCACATCATATCCATAATAAAGTTAGATACTTATATAGTTATATTGGAAATACTTTTATCTAGTTTGGATCATCTCAAACACGAGAAACACAATTTGACATAAAGTCAAAAATTCACAACCTAAATTTGTGAAATTTATGATTCTCTAACTTTTTTTTTTTATATATAATGAAGGTAGATAATTATATTGGAGGTACTGTTATCTCGTGTGGATCATCTCAAACACGAGAAACACGATTTGACATAAAGTCAAAAATTCATAACCTAAATTTGTGAAATTTATGTAACTTTATCTGTATCACATTTATCAGCCCTGGATCTGGTTTACCAGATTTTCAGGTGCTCCTTCCATCAAAAAAAGAAAAAAAAAAAATCTATATCACATTCATCGATATTAATAATTGCACGTGACTGCACCCTAAACTAGACCAATTCTATATTACATCCTAAGCAAGACCCAGTAATAAATATCGAAATATGTGAAATTTATACTTCAAAAAAATTATATTAAGAAATTAATAGTTTATTGTCATCAACTTCTTACCATGCCTCTCACCTAGGGGTGCACATTTTTTCCAGATTCCTTTTTTCCCGCATTCCCATCTCAATTTGAGAAATTTTTTTGAGCAAAAATTGAAAAATTGGTAGAGATGAGGATAAAATTGAAATGGGGATGAGGATGGGGAGACCCTCCCCCATTCCCATTTTTCCTACTAATATATTGAAATGGGGATGGGGATAAGGGGAGGTCCCCCATCCCCATTTCCTCATTTCCCCCAAAATATTATAAATATAATTATATATATATATTTTAATTTTTTTTATTATTTGAAAACCTAACTATATAATCCTCAATGGAATATATATATATATATTTTTTTAGTTAAACAGGGAAATGGAAAAATGGGGAAAAACGGGGAAAATAGATAACTAGGGTTTGGGGTTGGGGTTGGGGATGGAGGTACCTCCCCCCAAATGGGGGGAGGGGGGACCTATATTCATCATCATTTCCTCAATGTGCAATCCTACTCACCGATGAAATCCCGAATTAGGGTAATATTTAAATAATAATAATAATAAGAAAAAAAAAACTTCCTACCCATTTTCCATCCATGTCTTCACACCTTATAAATAGGAGTAATGTTATACAACCCAAATAATGTGGTAACTAGTTTTTTTTTGTTAACCACATTATCCCATGTGGCATGTTGTGTGTGGTGATGACTACGCATTTGTCATATCATTTATATTGGAATTTAGACTAAATTTTTGAGTTATTAGTATATATTAGTGGATAAATAGAGGCATGAAAGCCAACCCAAAACATAAAAGAAGTCGGTCATACATATTCTTCTCTGAGTGTTTACAAAAAAAAAAAAAAAAAAAAAAAATGTCTTCTCTTCTTCATTCTCTACTTGCAGCTCTATTTTGTGCTGCATTTCTTCAGGCTGGCTATGCTCAAGCTCAGCTCACTCCAGACTTTTACAGTCAAAGCTGCCCCAATGTTACAAATATTATTAGTGACATTCTTGTGGATGCTTTTGCGTCCGATATCCGCATTGGTGCCAGCTTCATTAGGCTTCATTTCCATGACTGTTTTGTTAACGTAAATACCAACCTTACTCTTGATTTTCTATTCTTCTTCTAATTCCTTTCTTAATAGGAGCAATTTGTTTAGTTTAAAGTTTTATTAAAAATTCTTTAAAGATCAAGACGGGCCAGAAAAAATTACAAAGCAAAATAAAAAGTGAATTGTCTGCTTTGTAATGTTACCGTAAATGTTTTTAATAGCCGTAAACATTTTTAATCAGAGAAATTAAAGTTTTTCTCTGTTTAAAAACTATCGCTGGTTCATTTTTAACAGTTTAAGTTGAAATTTTCTTATGTTATGTAACAATTTGTTAAACATAATTAATTCCAGGGTTGTGATGGATCGCTTTTGCTGGATAACAGTGCTACAATAGTTAGCGAGAAAGAGGCACTTCCCAATAACAATTCACTCAGGGGATTTGATGTTGTTGATAGAATGAAGGCTGCACTAGAGAGTGTCTGTCCCGGCGTCGTTTCCTGTGCCGATATCCTCACTATTGCGTCTGAACGATCTGTTTTCTTGGTATGAAAAATAGAGCGTAGATATCTCCAATATATATATATATATATATATTTGAAGTATTATATAATTTCGGAGTTTTTTGAGAGTGGGAGGCCAGACTGCCTTGTACAGATGTGAGGGGTTTTCCACCGGACTAAAAGAATTTTCATATTACTTCGAAATGTTGATCAGGATGATTTTGTACACTAATGATTGAATGGTTTTGTGGCATGTAGTCAGGAGGGCCTGAATGGGAAGTTCCATTGGGAAGAAGAGATAGCTTGCTATCAGGAGGTCTCGATATAGTCATGCCAGCATTTTTCGACCCTCTTGATGAACTCAAAAGAAAGTTCGTACTCGTCGGCCTCAATAATAATACTGACCTCGTCGCTTTGTCAGGTTTTTCCCATTAATTACTTTCTCTTCAATCCTCTTAGTAGTTCTGTAGTAGTAATAATAATAATAATTTTTTTTTTTTTGAAAAATAATAATAAGAGATTTGAGTAATGATAAGCTGTCAAAAAAAATTGATCAAATTCAACTTCCATAAAATCATATGATTTAAAATAATAATAATAGATTTGAGTAATGATAGGCTGTTTATGTGTACGCACACAGACACAATTTACACAAGCAAAAGTTTGCCTTAGATTGTTTTGATAAATGCAATTTTTTTATTTTAGGTGCTCACACCTTTGGAAGGGCTCAATGTTTTACATTCATTGAACGATTATACGATTTTAACGGGACCGGAGAGTCGGATCCGACCCTGGATGCAACCTTTGCAAGAACACTCCGGCGCCTATGTCCGATACCAACAGACGGTAACACAACCGTTTTTACCATTCTATCCAATCTGGACCAGAACACCACCGATGCTTTCGACAATAGATATTTCACCAATCTTCAATCAAACCGTGGTCTTCTCCAGAGCGATCAAGAATTGTTTTCAACTCCTGGGGCCGATACCATTGAAATTGTCAACAACTTTGCTAGTAATCAAACTGCTTTCTTTGAAAGCTTCGCGGTGTCTATGATAAGGATGGGGAATTTAAGGCCTTTAACAGGAAATGAAGGTGAGATCAGACTGAACTGCAGGGTGGTCAATGCACCACCGCCGGCGGCGACGATTACTAGATCATCATCAAATGAAGTTAATTTTGTTAGCTCTATCTAAATCAAGGCAGGGCTGATGACGTTTTGGTCCAGATTGGTTACATCGATCAGTACAATAAGGCTGTGTTTTTACATATATTGCAGAAAAGTCATGTTTGTTATTGAGAGTTTGTACGGTTAGCAAATTCTCATTTGTATTTGCTCAGAAATATGTTTTCTGGTGTTCAATAATATATGTCTATGTTAACATATTTTTAATTTTTGTATGTGCACTTTTTTCTCCTCATCAAAAATCCAAGATTTTTATTTAAAAAAATAAAATAAAATCCAAGTTTTTCATTCCCTCGAGGAGGCAAATTACTAGAAGTAAGAGAAAACAATAATAATAAACGGGTGTTATGTTGAATCCAAAAAAAAAAAAAAAAATACCCTGGATTGATAAACCGGAGTAATATTAAGTTGTTGTTTTTTAAATGGTGAAACAATTTAAAAATACTTAAAAACAACCGAAAGAAAAAAAATCATGACTTTTTAGTTAATACCAAATCATTTAATTATATTTAATAATTATTTTTTTCCAAAGATATCCTACGAAAATAACATATTTCTAAAACATATCAGAGTAATTATCAGATAAAAATACATAACAATTAACAATGAATAGAATATAAATAACAAGTAGGTTTTTATTTTATTTTATATATTTTTAAATAGAATATTAATTGAGCAAATGATTCAATTCATATGTAACATTATTGTCTAAAGAATTTTTAAAATTAATGTTAAAAATTAGTTTTCGTGCACATCAAGCTGGGAAGTAAATCAAAACTCCAAATTTTTAAATTTCGAATTTTTTCCTAGCTTGCGAAAGCTTTGTCGACCAAGTAATATTTTAATAATTGATGATGTTATTTTAAGTTTTGAAAAGATGGATGCATCTCATTTTTTCTTTTAAAAGTAACTCGAATATGAGATATTATCGAATTGAATAAAGTTTTTATCTAACTTACTTTTTTTTTTTTTGAACGGTAAGTTTTATAAAGAAAGCGGGAAAAACCGCATGGGGGAAACAAGAGGCCTAAGGGGCAACACAAAACCAAAAGAACAACACAAAGAAAAACCACCCAAAGACCGCGACCTAGCTGGAAAAACAACCCAACAGCCAGCCTACGCTAAACGGAAAACAAACCCATCCCTTTGACCCTAGCCCCTTCACCAACAACATACGAAGCAAACATGGAACTAGCCTTTGTCATCTTCTTTCCCTCTAGCAA
The DNA here is from genome assembly GCA_954870605.1 of Acer campestre. Taxonomy (NCBI): domain Eukaryota; kingdom Viridiplantae; phylum Streptophyta; class Magnoliopsida; order Sapindales; family Sapindaceae; genus Acer; species Acer campestre. The sequence goes on from OX940799.1 coordinate 62,833,247, forward strand.
TACGGACTGCCAACACTTCACCTACAACACTGAAATCAAAACCTCGAGCCCCACTCATAGTCTTCATCCTATGAGATCTAGAAGGAAAAAAATTCTTATTACTCCGCCTTCCATCTAACGAAACCTGAGAATCAATAGTAGCCCCCACCTTCCCTTTCTGAACAAAAGGTTCCAAATCCCTAAGATCAACAAAAAGATCAATAGCTGGACCACTCTAATCACCCCCATCATATTTTTGTCTTCTTCAAAATTGATATAGACTGTTTGGTTACCACACCCATCTTTAGAACCAAAGACCCTAACAGATGGAGAATCATTTGGCCCATTTAACAGCCCAGTTATATGCTTTGAGGCCATTGATTTAGACGGTGTGCCTCTAAGCCAACCTCATAATCTCACGTCCCAAACTCTCTTCACCACCTTTGGGCCTAAAAGTAACCAAACCTGGATTGGGTCTACCTACACCCACAAAACGGTCCGGTTCTTATATTTGTTATTTATTCAAGTCACATGTATGCATGCAATAAGGAGGATTATTTCTTATTAATTGTCTATCGTCAAAATATTTTCATATTTTATTATTCCTAGTTAGTGCCTCACTGCCTTGCCTCATACTGCTCATCAAATCAACTAAACTAGACGTCAGCACCCACCTACGTAAGTTGTATAACATTTTTATGAATCATAATTGACCGACCAAGTTCTAGCTATAGTTGATTAATTTAATTTGTTATATTTTTTTAGTGAAAATTGCAAAAAATAACCTAATCACATAATGAATTATTGTTTTTAGTCAATAAATTTCAAAACTACCCTTTTATCCTCTTTTCCCTTTTTTTTTTTTTTTCTCTCCATTACTCATCTCTCTCTATCACTCATCTCTATCACCCATCTTTTTATCACTCATATCTTTATCAAATCTTAGTTCTCAACTAATTTTGTCAAGAAATTAAAATTATTTTGAAGGGAAATCGCAAAGAAACCAAGATTTGAGAAGAGTTTTTTTTGAAAATTTTGAGTTCATGGTTGAATCTCTGCTCAAAACTTCAATGTTTGTAAATCTTCAATTTCAATAGCATTATTATGTTTTTTAGATGATATTGTTGATGGGTCTTTGTTATTTTGTTTCAATTTTGAAGTTTTTTCGTTAACAATGGAAGAAATTTTGATTTTGGTTTGAAATTATATTTCACGTAATGTGTTACGGTAAAAGTGATATAAGTTGATTATTTCATGTTTAACGTGACACATCAGCTAATATTGTGTAATCATGTATTTTTGAAGTACATGAGATATTTCATGTCCAACATGATATACACGGGATATTTCATGCTCAACATGACATACATGAGATATTTCATACACAACATGATATACATGGGATATTTCATGTCTTACATAAAATACTGCATAAATAGGATATTTCATACCCAACATGACATACATAGGATATTTCATGCTTAATATGACATACATAGGATATTTCATGCACAACATGATATACATGAGATATTCCATGTCTTGTATGAAATACTGCATGATGGCACATATATAGAATATTTCATGTCCAATATGACATACATGGGATATTTCATGCACAACATGATATACATGGGATATTTCATGCTTTATATGAAATATTGCATAATATGGATATTTCATACTCAACATGACATACAGATGATATTTTATGCCCAACATGACATACATATGATATTTTATGTCCAACATGACATAGGATATTTCATGCCTTGTATGAAATACTGCATTATGGGGATATTTCATACCCAACATGACATATATAGGATATTTCATGTCCAACATGAAATACATGAGATATTTCAAGCACAATATGATATACATTGGATATTTCATTCCTTGCATGAAATACTACACAATGAGGATATTTCATACCTAACATGACATATATAAGATATTTTATGTCCAACATGACATACATGAGATATTTCATGCACAACATGATATACATAAGATATTTCATGCCTTGTACGAAATACTGTATACTAGGGATATGTCATACCCAACATGACATATATAAGATATTTTATGCCCAACATGATATACATAGAATATTTCATACATAACATGATATACATGAGATATCTTATGCCTTGTATGAAATACTACATAATGGGGATATTTCATGCCCAACATGACATACATAGGATATATTATGTCCAACATGACATACATGAGATATTTCATGCACAACAGATATACATGAGATATTTCATGTCTTGTATGAAATACTGTATAATAGGGATATTTCATACCCAACATGACATACATAGGATATTTCATACTCAATATGACATACATAGGATATTTCATACTCAATATGACATACATGAGATACTTCATACACAACATGATATACATGTGATATTTCATGCATTTTATGAAATACTGCATAATGAGAATATTTCATACCCAACATGACATATATAGGATATTTCATGCCTAACATGACATATATAGGATATTTCATGCACAACATGATATACATGAGATATTTCATGCCTTGTATGAAATACTGCATAATGGAGATATTTTTAAAAATGGGTATTTTAGACTTTACAACTTCCACCTGATTAAAAACAATAACTTAAATTTTTTTGATTAAAAACAATAATTCATTTCTTAATTTGACTACTTTTACAAATGTCTCTATTTTTTTTATTAATAAATGACGTTATTGTTTACTAGAAAATAAATATTCTTTTCTCTTTTCTTCTAGGCCAATAATATTACATCAATCGGTGCAAGTGATAATATTCAGTAGCAATAATGCTAAAATCCCACCTAAAATCTCATATTTTTCATCCCACTATATATGGCATGTGAGGTGTCAAATTGTGAATGGATATACATTAATAATGATTTATTTCACATACCTTATGTATCCATTCACCATTTGACACCTCATATGTCATATATGGTGGGATAAAAAATATGAAATTTTAGGTGGGATGTATAGCATTACTGATTCATTAGATACCCAAGCATGAACCACAAATTGATAATATTACAAAACTAACGCGGGAGACCATTAGATTATTTAGATACCCAAGCACATGGCTTGTTTGGCATGGCTATTGGAGGAGTGCTTTTACCTAAAAGAGTGTTTGGATGTCTCATCAGAAGAGCTTTCCATTTTTAAAAGCTTTTCCAAGAGAAGTCAGAAATTATGGCTTCTTTTTAAAGAGCTTTCACAAAAAACAAGCTAAGCTCATTTTTGTTTAATGAAACTTTTGTATTCACCATTTTACCCTTAATGTGCTCTGTAGATCCATGTTTCAGATTTTTTTAGAGGATTGCTTTTGGCTTTTGGGACCATTAGATTATTTAGAGGGTTCAAAAATTAAATAGCACTTTTTGGGGGAGGGCTTGTGCAAATAGCACCACATTAATAAATCATGTTTTAATAGCACCAAAATAGGTGATGAGACCAAAATACCCCCACTTACTCTTTTCCTTTGTTTTTTTTTTCTCGAAAATTCGAGACTTATTATGACATTTTCGAGACTTATTGATGCGTTTCGAGACTTAATCCCAGTTTGTTGCTTTTTTTTTCTCGAAAATTCGAGACTTATTGTGACATTTTTGAGACTTATTGATGCGTTTCGAGACTTAATCCCAGTTTGTTCGAGACTTATTCTGTTCGACCTCCATCAATGGTGACAGTGCCGACAGCGACGCCGGTTGACTCCGGAGATAGTCGGATCTGGAAGATTGGACGACGTTGAGTTCATTGGTGCCATCGGTTTCGTCAGATTCGCGACGGATCGTCGCAGATCTGACGATGAAGGTTCGAAAACTATTCGGGTTTGTCTTCGTTTCTCTCTCCATACAGCTTGAAATTGAAAATGGATACTTCCGTTACAATCGGTGGCGCACGACGGACGTTTTGCCGGTGGTTTTGTCCATCAACTCGCCGGTCGACGGTGACACCTCCATTGAAGCTCCATCAATGGAGGTTTGGGGAAAAAGAAGAAGAAAGAAGATGAAGGATAGAAAAGAGAAAAGAAAAGAAGCTGAGGGGTATTTTTGTCCAAATTCCATTTTTGGTGCTATTAAAACATGAGTTATTAAAGTGGTTGTAGTTACACAAATCCATTTTGAAAAAGTGCTATTTACCCCTATTTCCTCATTATTTAGATACCCAAGTATATGGCCTGTTTGGAGGAGTGCTTTTGGCTTTTGGGAACAATTTATATATGGTGTCTCCTGGAGGTCAGTATCAGAGTTCGTGGGGAGAAAGTTTCTATTTTGGTTCAAAAGGAAAGTGCATCCTTGATTTCATCAAATAATGGTCTTGAATCTTGATGATATATATTTGTCTCGTTGCACCCATCGCCCGCCAGAGAAAGTCAATGTCATTTTAAATACTCTCACACGGTCTGATAATTAATTTCTATTACATCCATAGATTTCTGATGAGTACGTCTACTACATATATAATATAGTTCTCAGTTCTCACCCAAGTGTGAAATATTTTTAGAACAATCCATAACGAATATTCCCATTATATATATAATTAGGTGGATTTTGGATATATATCATCAACTTGAAGATCAATAATCATGTTTGGAGGCTAAGAAAGTGACAGAAAAAAACAGTCAACGAGCATAAAGGGGAATAAGTTTGTTTTTTTTTTTTTTTTTTTTTTTTTTTTTTAACGGCAAATATATAGAAAGGGGCAAGAAATGGCTCAAAAACAAGCTAAAAGACAAGAACAAGCATTAAAAGACTCCCTCAGCTACCAAAAAACATTAAGGCGCCGTTTGGTGAGCGGGATTGGATTGGACTGGACTATTTCATGGGATTGGATTGGATTGGATTGAGATGGGACTGGGACTAGATGGGATTGGACTGGACTGGATTGGATTAAATTAATACTATACTGTGTTTGGGGAAACATAGGACTGGACCAAATTAATACTGTGTTTTGTTTGGTGAAACATGAGATTGGACTAAATATATAATATTTTTATTTTGATAATATTTTAAAATTGAATAATAAACCTGAGAAAATTATTTTTTTTCAAGAGATCTGGGAAGTGAGAACCAAGATATTCGTCTTCTTCCTTCTGAAGAGAAAAAAATCAAAAATCAAAGAAGAAAATGAAATAATAAAGTTCTTCAATCATTATTAACATCAGTTTTTAAAGGAAAAAATTAAGAAAATCTGGAAACTCATATTCATATATATGGAAACTCAAGATCTGGAAACCAAATCCAATTTGATAAACTCAATATTCATATATTAATTTGATAATATTTTGAAATTGGAATCAAATCCAATTTGATAATAATCCATCTCTTTTTAATTTATTGCTCCATAATCCATCCCAGAAACCGAAATTGATAATTTGATAATATTTTTAAAAATTAAATACTTTTGTTTCCAAAGCAAAGTCTAAACCTTTCAAGTGTCTTGATATTGAATTGTGATCTGGTGGTTTTTGAGAGAAAATAAATGGAGTCGGAACTTCAACAGCACCACCCACGCCATCTTCATGATCATCAACATCAACACTAGCAAAGGCAGATCCATCTTCTTCCATGTGAAACACAAATCAATTTACTACGATCTCAAACTTGATGAAGCAGCAGAACTACATAAATATATATTTTTTTTAAATCTGAAGAAGATAAGCAACAGATCTGATATGGAGTCAATTCCATCACTCCATCTCTTGTTCACCGGAAAGTGTTAATTTTAATTTCATAAAATAAAGTAGTTAATTTTTTTTAAACAAAATAAAATAAATTTTGGTTGAAGAGAGATAAGGGAAAATTTTGATCGATGATGATGAAGAATCAGAAGAAAAGAAGAAAAGAAAGAGATAACGTTGAAAAAACAAAAACAATTGAATGATTAGTCCCAGGACAAATAAACCCATGAGGAGGGGTGGGTTTATTTAGTCCAGAGTTGGTGGGATTATTTTACACTGTTAGGAGAATGTATCCTAGTCCGTTTGTTGAGCCAAACATGGGCATTGGACTATTTTAGTCCAATCCCAGTCCAATCCCAGGCGCCAAACACGCCCTAAAAGACTCCCCACTCAAGAACAATAGTCCTGTTTGGAGGCTAAGAAAGTGACAGAAAAAAGCGGTCAGCAACGCGGACATGAACAATAGTCAGGTTTGAAAATGTGTTGGTGGGTTGTGATCAATGGAGGGAATATTGATTCTTAATTGAATGTGGTTGCGTTTCAAAGAGACGATCTACTGGAAACATAACCTTTTCACATATCACCCTCTATTTATTCTCCATAACACTCGTGGTCAATTTGTATTAAAAGTCATAACTCAACTCTCTGATGTCTCTAGAAGAACAATAATTAATGTTATTGTATTATGTACTATATTTCGTATTTAATGCGATTGTTTAATAATAATTACAATCCAAACAAAACGCTAAACAGCTAACCTTGATTAAATAAAAATTTCATCAGAGCTAGCCAATCCTAGATTCTTAGATTCAATAACACAAACTAATTTATACATTATTTTTTATTGAAGTATTACATTAAGTTGAGGGTTTTTTTTTTTTTTTTCGAGAGAGAGAGAAAAGGAAGTGCTCGAACCCACAACTTCATTGTGTAGGCGTGAGGGGTTTACCACTGGACCAACTTCATCTCGTCTAATTTCTGATTTATACATTATAGGCCACACAAAATAAAATAATTTTACATATCTAAAAAAAAAAAAAAAAAAACTTCCATGATGACGCACGTCCTTAATTAGTTTTACGTCATAATATTTGAAATTTCACATGTTTACGGTCATATATATAAATATGTGAAAATTCTAGTTGATTGTCAGGTTCCTTTCTAGAGAATCCTCATTTCTAGTCAAGATGCGGGAATTAATGTTAATATCTCCAAGTATTTAACTATGGAAGATAATAATGAGAATCCTCAATATTCTCTAGAGAATATTTGCAAATAACAGGGTGTCTCTTGCCATTACAAGGATTGATCAACAAGTTTTGGAGGAGATGTCAAGAGATAAAAGAGGAAATACTAATTTGGAGAATATATCATTAGACCAAGATATTCATGTTTCAAATTTTAATCATGGTCCAGTAGATCCTATGAATGACAATAATTGGATTCACGTGGTGACCAAATCAAAATGTAAAGTGAAGCCAACTTTTAAGATTTTATCTATTTCCAAGTCTCAAATGAGTAAGAGAAATTCTAAGCGCCTCCTGGTAGCTGAGACTAAGATTCGCTCTAATTCTACGACTTCAGCAGCCCAAACATAATTAAGACGTGTCGCTATCGCTAATTGGGCCGCACAGGTTGAGGCAAAAAAGAATGGGTTTTTTTTTTTTTTGTGAGTAATTGGCACCAATGCCCCGTGGAGTGTACATGAATTCGTATGTTGCCTAATAAACTTTTTGTTTAGGCATTAAACCCCCCGAACTATCGTTTATTGACAAACAATTGGGTTTATTCCCCTCCTGAGAGGGGGCATCTACTGTCGGATTTTGTCAATAAACGATAGTTCTAGGGGTTTAATGCCTAAAAAAAAAAAGTTTATGGGGCAACATGCGAATTCACGTACACTTCAAGGGTATTGATGCCAATTATTTTTTTTTTTTATGCCACATGCCTTTTTAGATCAACATGTTTTAGGGCCTGAGCATCCCTTATGCTTTTATTTATTTATTTATTTATTTATTTTATTAATAAAGTTTTTGGTTGTTTAAAAAAAAAAATAAAAGACTTCCCAGTCAAGAACAATAGTCCTGTTTGGAGGCTAAGAAAGTGACAGAAAAAAGCAGTCAGCAACGCGGACATGAACAATAGTCAGGCTTGAAAATGTGTTGGTGGGTTGTGATTTAATTGAGGGAATCTTGATTCTTAATTGAATGTGGCTGCATTTCAAAGAGACGATCTACTGGAAACATAACCTTTTCACATATCACCCTCTATTTATTCTCCATAACACTAGTGATCAATGGAGGGAATCTTGATTCTTAATTGAATGTGGTTGCGTTTCAAAGAGACGGATCTACTGGAAACATAACCTTTTCACATATCACCCTCTATTTATTCTCCATAACACTCGTGGTCAATTTGTATTAAAATTCATAACTCAACTCTGTGATGTCTCTAGATGAATAATATTGTACTACAATTCGTATTTAATTCGATTGTTTAATAATAATTACAATCCAAACAAAACGCTCACCAACAAACCTTGATTAAATAAAAATTTCATCAGAGCTAGCCAATCTTAGATTCAATAAATCAAACTTATTTATACATTATTTTTTATTGAAGTATAACATAAATTTTTTTTTTTTTTTTTTTTTTTTTTTTTTTTAAGGGGAAGGGCTCGAAGCCACAACCTCATTGCGTAGGTGTGAGGGGTTTAATTACCACCGGACCAACATCATCCTGTCTAATATCTAATTTATACATTATTAGCCACAGAAAATAAAATGATTTTATATATCTTTAAAAAAAAAAAAAAAAAAAAAAAAAACTTTCATAATGACTTGCGTCCTTAATCAGTTTTACTGTCATAATATTTGAAATATCACATATTTACGTCATATATATAAATATGTGAAATTTCTAGTTGAAATTTCTATTTTCCTCACCTTATAAATATCGAGGCAAGAAAGCCAACCTCCATCAAGACAACTCTCCAAAACATAGGAGAAGTCAGCCATACAAAAAAAAAAAAAAAATGTCTTCTCTTCTTCATTCTCTACTTGCAGTTCTATTCTGTGCTGCATTTCTTCAGGGCAGCTTATATGCTCAGGCTCAACTCACTCCAGACTTTTACAGTCAAAGCTGCCCGAATGTTACGAACATTATAAGTGACATTCTTGTGGATGCTTTTACGTCCGATATTCGCATTGGCGCCAGCTTCATCAGGCTTCATTTCCATGACTGTTTTGTTAACGTAATAAATACCATCCTTGCTCTTCATTTTCCTTTGTTTAGCCTCATGAGCCTCTAGCTTTTCTTCTAATTCCTTTCTTAATATGAGCAAGTAATCAACTTTTACAAGGCAAACCAATTTTATTAATTCGGTGTATATTGTTTAGATTTATGTTTTATTAATAAGTCTCCAAAGATCAGGATGGACCTGGAATTTTTTTTTTTTTTTTTTTTAAGAACGTTAGAAAGTATAACCAAAAGCGAATCATTGTTTTGTAACGTTACAAATCTGAAAATAATTTTTTTGACCATTCTTACTAGAGAAGGACTATTTAAATACTAGTGTTGGTTTATAACAATTTATGTTTAATTTTTTTTTTTTGTTATCTAACAATTTGTTAAACATAATTTCAGGGTTGTGATGGATCGCTTTTGCTGGACAACAGTACTACAATAGTAAGCGAGAAAGAAGCACTTCCTAATAAGGACTCAGTCAGGGGATTTGAAGTTGTTGATAGAATGAAGGCTGCACTAGAGAGTGTATGTCCCGGCGTCGTCTCCTGTGCCGATATTCTCACTATCGGGTCCGAACGATCTGTTTTCTTGGTATGATAAATATCGCCATCCAAAAATATAATTTCTGCACTTATATACGTAGAAGTACACCAATTATAGGCATAGCTTCTTCTTTTTCTTCGAGGAAAACCAATTATAGCTAGATGATAAATATATACCAAAAAAACTTACATATCCATTTTGACCGACATAATTTTTTATTTATTAAAAAAATCATGACATTCTGACGTATTACTTATATATCTATCCATTTTGACTTTTGACTTTACATCGATCTTAATTAATGTTACAAATTTTATATTATTTTGAAATGTTGGTCAGGATGATTTTGTACACTAATGATTAAATGTTTTTGTGGCATGTAGTCAGGAGGGCCTGAATGGGAAGTTCCATTGGGAAGAAGAGATAGCTTGCTGTCAGGAGGTCCCGATATAAGAGTCTTGCCAGCATTTTTCGACCCTCTCGATGAACTCAAAAGAAAGTTCGTAAACGTCGGCCTCAATAATAATACTGACCTCGTCGCTCTGTCAGGTTTTTCCCATTAATTACTTTCTCTCTTCAATCCTCTTAGTAGTACCGTAGTAGTAACAGTGTTCTAGTAATCGGTCTAGGCGGTGCCGGCCGCCGCAAGTAGGGGTTATTCGGCCTTCCTAGGCAGCTGGGCGACTAGTTCCGATTAATCAGTCGTCTAGACTTATTTCTATAGCCGATTAATCGACAAATTCGTTTTAGAAAAAAATAAAATAAAAATTAAGCTGCAGGCGCCGTCGCCACCGTAGCCGCCGTCGTCGTCCACGTAGAGTTAGTTTTCTTAGTTTAGAGAAACATAAACAAAATAAGCTGGAAAAGAAGAAGATAAGAAGAATGAGAAGTCGTGAAGATGGAGAGAGAGATTGAAAAAAATAATATAAAAAATTAAAAAATTAATAATCAAAACTCAAATCTTATAAGTGAAAAGTCCAAGAAAAAATAATATAAAAACATAAGTATGGCTATGGTATCAAGCTGTCAACCACATATGGGGTCCACGGTGGGTGGAGTGGTTCTGTGAAGTACACGGTACACCACAAAAATTTAAAAATATAAGAGCATCCCTAAAAGACTCTTCTATTTCTACTCTTCAAATATCTATTTGCTTACCTATGTGGCAATTTGAGGAGTGAAAAAAGAAAAGCTCTTCCAAAAGACTCTTCAATTAGAAATAAGTTTATATTATTTTAATGAAAGTGCTCAAATTCCCCCCTCCCCACTAAAGAATCTAATTGCCCTAATAACTTTTCATGTTATTTATATGTTATTATTAAATATTCAATATTATATGTTATTATTAACTTTTCATGAGACCTTTCTAGTGGTATAATTTTTATGATGATATAATTTATAAATTAAAACTTATTATATATTAATTGAATTTAATTAAAAAGATAAAAGATATAAATGTTAAATATTAATGATGATGTGATATAAGAAATAATATAATAATAATTGAAGAGGGAGAAGTTGCTCTTCAATATTGAAGAGTGAGAAGCAAAATCTCATTTGAAGAATCTCATTTGAAGAGTCTGTTGGAGGCATATATGCTGACGTGGCTCGTTTAATTTTTTGATATATCTTATTTGAAGAGTCTTTCGGGGATGCTCTAATAAAAAAAGCACATGACAAACGGAAGAGAAAAAAAACATAAGAAGTAAAAGTTTTTCCGTCTAGTCGGCGTCTAGACGGCTTAGACGTTAGACGGCGGTTCACCAAAACACTGATTAGTAGTAATAATAATAAAATAGATTTTTTTAAAAATAATAATAATATTAATAGATTTGAGTAATGATATGCCATTTATATATACGATCAGATGTAGTCATTTGGACGAGATATTTTTTTTCTTGTATCGACAACAGTTTGTACACGTAAAAATTAAGAAAATCAAAGAAATTTATCCAAATTGAAAACAACATATACACAAGCAAAAGTTTGCCTTAAATTGTTATGATGAATGCAATTTTTTTATTTCAGGTGCTCACACCTTTGGAAGGGCTCAATGTTTAACATTCATTGATCGATTATACAATTTCAACGGGACCGGAGAGTCGGATCCGACCCTGGATGCAACCTTTGCAAGAACACTCCGGCGCTTATGTCCGATACCAACAGTCAATAACACGACCGCTTTAACCATTCTAACCAATCTGGACCAGAACACCACCGATGCTTTCGATAATAGATATTTCACCAATCTTCAATCAAACCGTGGTCTTCTCCAGAGCGATCAAGAATTGTTTTCAACTCCTGGGGCCGATACCATTGAAATTGTCAACAACTTTGCTAGTAATCAAACTGCTTTCTTTGAAAGCTTCGTGGTGTCTATGATAAGGATGGGGAATTTAATGCCTTTAACAGGAAATGAAGGTGAGATCAGATTGAACTGCAGGGTGGTCAATTCACCACCGCCGGCGGCGACGATTACTAGATCATCATCAAATGAAGTTAATTTTGTTAGCTCTATCTAAATCAAGGGCTGATGATGTTTTGGTCCAATAATTGCTGTTACATCGATGTACAATAAGGCTGTGTTTTTACATATATTGCAGAAAAGTCATGTTTGTTATTGAGAGTTTGTACGGTTAGCAAATTCTCGTTTGTATTTGCTCAGAAATATGTTTTCTGGTGTTCAATAATATATTTTTAATTTTTGTATATACACTTTTTTCTCCTCATCAAAAATCCAAGATTTTTTTTTTTAAAAAAATAAAATAAAATCCAAGTTTTTCATTCCCTCGAGGAGGCAAATTACTAGAAGTAAGAGAAAAATAATAATAATAAATGGGTGTTATGTTGAATCAAAAAAATATATACCTTGGATTGATAAACCTGAGGACTAATACTAAAAGTTTGAATTTGACATATTAAGTTTTTTTTTTTTTTTTTTTTTTTTTTTTTTTTTTTTTTTTTTTTTTTTTTTTTTTTTTAAATGGTGAAACAATTTTAAAATACTTAAAAACAACCAAAAGAAAAAAAAAATCATGACTTTTTAGTTAATACCAAATCAATTAATTATATTTAATAAATTTTTTTTTTCCAAAGATATCCTACGAAAATAACATATTTCTAAAACATATCAGATAAAAATACACAACAATTAATAATAAAAAGAAAATAAATAACAAGTTGTTTTTTAAAAAAAAAAAAAAAAAATACATACATATGATTCATCGAAGTTTCAAATTTCTGTCCCTATTCAACTTTTACTAAAATCCATGATTCTTAGTTTGTTAACTACTATGATAATTTGAGCAAATGATTCAATTCATATGTAACATTATTGTCTAAAGAATTTTTTAAATTGATGTTAAAGAATTTTTAACTTTATTGTAACATATGTAACATTATACATCAAGCTGGGAAGTAAATCAAAACTCCAAATTTTGAAATTTCGAATTTTTTCCTGGCTTGCGAAAGCTTTGTCGACCATGTAATATTTTAATAATTGATGATGTTATTTTAAGTTTTGAAAAGATGGATGCATCTCATTTTTTTCTTTTTAAGGTAACTCGAATACGAGATATTATCGATTTGAATAACGTTTTTATCACTACGCTACATTAGACGGTGATATCTAACTTACTTTTTTTTTTTTTTTTTTTTTGAACGGTAATTTTTATAAAGCAAGCGGGAAAAACCATATGGGGGAAACAAGAGGCCCAAGGGCCAAAACAAAACCAAAAGAACAACACAAAGAAAAACTACCCAAAGACCGTGACCTAGCTGGAAAAACAAACCAACAGGCAACAGCCAGCCTACTTTAAACGGAAAACAAACCCATCTCTTTGACCCTAGCCCCTTCACCAACAACATACAAAGCAAATATGGAACTAGCCTTTGTCATCTTCTTTCCCTCTAGCAATACGGACTGCCAACACTTCACCTACAACATTGAAATCGAACCCCCGAGCCCCACTCCTAGTCTTCATCCTGTGAGATTTTGAAGGAAATTTTTTTTTTTATTACTCCGCCTTCCACCTACGAAACCGAAGAATCAACAGTAGCCCCCACATTCCCTTTCCGAACAAAAGGTTCCAAATCTCTAAGATCAACAAAAAGATTAATAGCTAGACCACCCAAATCACCCCCATCATATTTTTGTCTTCTTCAAAATTGATATAGACCGTTTGGTTACCAGAAACAGCCACACCCCCACACGACCTATCTTTAGAACCAAAGACCCTAACAGATGGAGAATCATTTGGCCCATTTAACAGCCCAGTTATATGCTTTGAGGCCATTGCCCATTGATCTTGACGGGGTGCCTCTAAGCCAACCTCATAATCTCACATCCCAAACTCTCTTCACCACCTTTGGGCCTATAAGTAACCAAACCTGAATTGGGTCTACCTACACCCACAAAACGGTCCGCTTCTTATATTTGTTATTTATTCAAGTCACATGTATCATGTATGCATGCAATAAGGAGGATTATTGATTTATTTCTTATTAATTGTCTGTCGTCAGTTTTCTATTTTAAAATATTTTATAATTTTAAAATATTTTCATATTTTATTATTCCTAGTTGGGGCCTTGCCTCATACTGCTCATCAAATCAACTAAACTAGACTCAGCAGTCAGCACCCCTCTACGTGTAACTTGTATAACATTTTTATGAATCATAGTTGATTAATTTAATTTGTTATATTTTTTTTATTAATAAATGACGTTATTGTTTAGTAGAAAATAAAGATTCTTTTCTCTTTTCTTCTAGGCCAATAATATTACATCAATTGGTGCAAGTGATAATATTCGTTAGCAATAATGCTAAAAATCCCACATTTTTCATCCCACTACATGTGGTATGTGAGGTATCAAATTGTGAGTGGATACACATTAATGATGATTTATCTCACCCACCTCATGTATCCACTCACCATTTGACACCTCACATACCACATGTGATGGGATTTTAGGTGGGATGTGTAGTATTACTGATTGAGTAGATACCCAAGCATGGACCACAAATTGATAGTATTACAGAATTAACGTGGGAGACCATTAGATTATTTAGATACCCAAGTATATGGCCTATTTGGCATGACTATTGGAGGAGTGCTTTTACCTAAAAGAGTGTTTGGATGTAATGGTGTCAATATGGGCCGGGCCGGCCCACATGTGCCGTGCCTAATGAGCCCATTTATGAAAACGGGCTTGGCCTAGCACGGCACAGGAATTGGCTGTGCTGGGCCGGGTCGGCCCGTTTTCATGAACAGTAGGCCCGGCACGTGCCACATGTGCCGGGCCGGGTCGGCACGTGCCATATTAATTTATTTTTTTTAACTAACTTCAACAGTAAAAATAAAAAAATAAAAAATAAATAAATTAACGTTCGGCCTGGTGGGCTTGGCCCGCTAGCCTATTGGCCCGTTCTGGGCCGGCCCGCCAGGCCATAAAATGTGACCCTGCCCAGGCCATACTGTGGGCTGTGCCTGACCTGGCCCGCGCTACAAGCAGGCCGTGCCAGGAACGGCCCGCCAGTCTGGGCGGGCCGGCCGGCCGTGCCGGGCCTTCCAGGCCCGGCACATTTTGACACCACTATTTGGATGTCTCATCAGAAGAGCTTGAAGGCCCGGCACATTTTGACACCACTATTTGGATGTCTCATCAGAAGAGCTTTCCATTTTTAAAAGCTCTTCCAAGAGAAGTCAGAAATTATGGCTTCTTTTGAAAGGGCTTTCACCAAAAACAAGCTAATTAAGCTCATTTTTGTTTAATGAAACTTTTGTATTCACCATTTTACCCTTAATGTGCTCTGCAGATCCATGTTTTAGATTTTTTTAGAGGATTGCTTTTGGCTTTGGGGACCATTAGATTATTTAGATACCCAAGTATATGGCCTGTTTGGAGGAGTGCTTTTGGCTTTTGGGAACAATTTATATACGGTGTCTCCTGGAGGTCAGTATCAGAGTTCGTGGGGAGAAAGTTTCTATTTTGGTTCGAAAGGAAAGTGCATCCTTGATTTCATCAAATAATGGTCTTGAATCTTGATGATATATATTTGTCTCGTTGCACCCGTCGCCCGCCAGAGAAAGTCAATGTCCTATATGTCATTTTAAATACTCTCACACGATCTGATAATTAATTTCTATTACATCCATAGATTTCTGACGAGTCTACTACATATATAATATAGTTCTCAGTTCTCACACAAGTGTGAAATATTTTTATACTATTATTGCTGTCAATCTTTTACAAATTATTCCTTAAAAATTATCATATATAAGCTTATATAGTTAAATGATCTCCATGTGCCATGCTTAATGATAATCTAATTAAATGATCTCCATGTGCAATGGTTACAGTGATTTTATTATTTAAATGAGGTTAATTAATTTACCAAGGTTTTACTGTATATATCAAAATTAAGAACAATCCATATATATATATAATTAGGTGGGTTTTGGACATATATCATCAACTTCAAGAACAATAATCATGTTTGGAGGCTAAGAAAGTGACAGAAAAAAACAGTCAACGCGCATAAAGGGGAATAAGTTTTTTTTTTTTTTTTTTTTTTTTTTTTTTGAAACGGCAAATATATAGAAAGGGGCCAGAAATGGCTCAAAGACAAGCTACAAGACAAGAACAAGCTTTAAAAGACTCCCTCAGCTACCAAAAAACATTAAAAGAATCCCCACTCAAGAACAATAGTCCTGTTTGGAGGCTAAGAAAGTGACAGAAAAAAAAAAGTCAACGCGGAGATGAACAATAGTCAGGTTTGAAAATGTGTTGGTGGGTTGTGATCAATTGAGGGAATCTTGATTCTTAATTGAATGTGGTTGCGTTTCAAAGAGACGACTACTGGAAACATAACCTTTTCACATATCACTCGTGGTCAATTTGTATTAAAATTAAAAACTCAACCCTGTGATGTCTCTAGATGAACAATAATTAATGTCTCTAGATAAACTCAACTCTGTATTGTGTACTATATTTCGTATTTAATGCGATTGTTTAATAATAATTACAATCCAAACAAAACGCTAACCAACAATCCTTGATTAAATAAAAATTTCATCAGAGCTAGCCAATCTTAGATTCAATAACACAAACTAATTTACACATTATTTTTTATTGAAGTCCACAACTCCATTGTGTAAGTGTGAGGAGTTTACTACCGGATCAACTTCATCTCGTCCGGATCAACTTCATTTCTAATTTCTGATTTATATATTATTGGCCACACAAAATAAAATAATTTTACATATCTAAAAAAAAAAAAAAAACTTCCATGATGACATTCATCCTTAATCAGTTTTACTCATAATATTTGAAATATCACATATTTACGTCATATATATATATGTGAAATTTCTAGTTGATTGTCAGGTTCCTTCCTGCCCATGTTCCAAATGAAATTTCTATTTTTCTCACCTTATAAATATCGAGGCAAGAAAGCCAACCTCAATCAAGACAACTCTCCAAAACATAGGAGAAGTCAGCCATACAAAAAAAAAAAAAAAAATGTCTTCTCTTCTTCATTCTCTACTTGCAGCTCTTTTCTGTGCTGCATTTCTTCAGGGCAGCTTATATGCTCAGGCTCAACTCACTCCAGACTTTTACAGTCAAAGCTGCCCGAATGTTACGAACATTATAAGTGACATTCTTGTGGATGCTTTTAAGTCCGATATTCGCATTGGCGCCAGCTTCATCAGGCTTCATTTCCATGACTGTTTTGTTAACGTAATAAATACCATCCTTGCTCTTCATTTTCCTTTGTTTAGCCTCAAGAGCCTCTAGATATTCGCATGGATGCTTTTTTTTTTTTTTTTTTTTTGTTTTCTAACAATTTGTTAAACATAATTTCAGGGTTGTGATGGATCGCTTTTGCTGGACAACAGTGCTACAATAGTAAGCGAGAAAGAAGCACCTCCTAATAACAATTCAGTCAGGGGATTTGATGTTGTTGATAGAATGAAGGCTGCACTAGAGAGTATATGTCCCGGGGTCGTCTCCTGTGCCGATATTCTCACTATCGCGTCCGAACGATCTGTTTACTTGGTATGATAAATAGAGTATTTATATCGCCATCCAAAAATATAATTTCTGCACTTATTTACGTATAAGTACACCAATTATAGGCATAGGTTCTTCTTTTTTTTCGAGGAAAATAAACCAATAAAATCATGACATTCTGACGGATTACTTGTATATTTATCCATTTTAACTTTTGACTAACAAATATTTGGATGTTACATCGATCTTAATTAATGTTACAAATTTTATATTAATTTGAAATGTTGATCTGGATGATTTTGTAAACTAATGATTAAATGTTTTTGTGGCATGTAGTCAGGAGGGCCTGAATGGGAAGTTCCATTGGGAAGAAGAGATAGCTTGCTGTCAGGAGGTCTCGATATAGTCATGCCAGCATTTTTCGACCCTCTCGATGAACTCAAAAGAAAGTTCGTACTCGTCGGCCTCAATAATAATACTGATCTCGTCGCTCTGTCAGGTTTTTTCCATTAATTACTTTCTCTCTTCAATCCTCTTAGTAGTACCGTAGTAGTAACAGTGTTCTAGTAATCGGTCTAGGCGGTGCTGGCCGCCGCAAGTAGGGATTATTTGGCCTTCCTAGGCAGCTGGGCGACTAGTTCCGATTAATCGGCTGCCTAGACCTATTTTTATAGCCGATTAATTGATAAAATCGTTTAAGAAAAAAAAAATTAAGCTGCAGCCACCGTCGTTAGTTTTCTTAGTTTAGAGAAACATAAACAAAATGAGAAACAAAAAACTAAAGCTGAAAAAGAAGAAGATAAGAAGAATGAGAAGTCGTGAAGATGGAGAGAGAGATTAAAATGGGGAAACTTGAACAGTTGAACGAGATTTGAGAAGAAGTATAGTATCAAGCTGTAAGTGATAAGTCCAAGAAAAAATTAAAAAATTAAAAATCAAAACCCAAATCTGATAAGTGAAAAGTCCCAAGAAAAAATAATATAAAAACATAAGTATGGCTATGGTATCAAGCTGTCAACCACATGTGGTACTTGGTAGATGATGGGACCCACGTTGGGAGAAAATCTTGGCTGGGACGGTCCCATATCCCATTATGGAATATGGGACCGTCCAATGAAAGAGTGACATGAGAGTGCCACAAGTTACCACATAACTCTCACACAGTCTCCAATGTATATGTGTTACTCTCTCATTGGACGGTATCACGGCCGCGTATATGGTACCATCCCAGCCAAGATTTTCTCCCACGTTGGGTGGTGTGGTTCTGTGAAGTACATGGTACACCACAAAAATTTAAAAATTTAAAAATATAATAAAGAAAGCACATGACAAATGGAAGGAAAAAAAAAAAAAAAAAGAAGTAAAAGTTTTTATGTCTAGTCGGCGTCTAGGCGGCAGTTCACCGGAACACTGAGTAGTAATAATAATAAAATAGATTTTTTTAATAATAATAATAATAATAATAATAGATTTGAGTAATTATAAACCGTTTATATGTACGCACACATACATAATACCGATCAGATAGTCATTTGGACGAGATATTTTTTTCTTGTATCAACAATAATTTGTACACGTAAAAATTACGAAAATCAATGAAATTTATCCAAATTGAAAACAACTTATACACAAGCAAAAGTTTGCCTTAAATTGTTATGATAAATGCAATTTTTTTATTTCAGGTGCTCACACCTTTGGAAGGGCTCAATGTTTAACATTCAATGATCGATTATACAATTTCAACGGGACCGGAGAGTCGGATCCGACCCTGGATGCAACCTTTGCAAGAACACTCCGGCGCCTATGTCCGATACCAACAGACGGTAACACGACGGTTTTAACCATTCTAACCAATCTGGACCAGAACACCACCGATGCTTTCGACAATAGATATTTCACCAATCTTCAATCAAACCGTGGTCTTCTCCAGAGCGATCAAGAATTGTTTTCAACTCCTGGGGCCGATACCATTGAAATTGTCAACAACTTTGCCAGTAATCAAACTGCTTTCTTTGAAAGCTTCGTGGTGTCTATGATAAGGATGGGGAATTTAAGGCCTTTAACAGGAAATGAAGGTGAGATCAGATTGAACTGCAGGGTGGTCAATGCACCACCGCCCGCGGCGACGATTACTAGATCATCATCAAATGAAGTTAATTTTGTTAGCTCTATCTAAATCAAGGGCTGATGATGTTTTGGTCCAATAATTGCTGTTACATCGATCAGTACAATAAGGTTGTGTTTTTACACATATTGCAGAAAAGTCATGTTTGTTATTGAGAGTTTGTACGGTGAATTAGCAAACTCTCATTTGAATTTGGCTTAAAAAAAATGTTTTCAGGTGTTCAATAATATAAGTGAAAACATTAAGTTGTTTTTGTTTTTTTAAGTGGTGAAATAAATGGGTGTTATGTTGAATCAAAAAAATAAATACCCTTGATTGATAAACCGGAGGAGTAACGGAATATGAAATTGTAATACTAAGGGTTCCGTTCAAAGTTCGAATTTGACAGATTTTGTTTTTGTTTTTTTACGTGGTGAAATAATTAGGAAAACAAAAAGTAAAAAACCACAACTTTTTAGTTAATACAAAATCATTTATTAATCGTTTATAATATATATTTTTTCCGTAACTATCCCATAAAAATAATATATTTTCAAGAATATCAAATGAAAATACATAACAATTATTAGTAAGGGCAAATTGCACTGAACCTCTTGAGGTTTGGGAAAATTACACTTAGATGGAAATGTTTTGTTATTATACACTAACACCCCCAAGACTTAAATTTAAATTTTAAAATACCTAAAATGCCCCTAGTTATATTATTTTAGACTTTTTTTTTTTTTTTTACCTTTTAACCAAAAACTTTATAAACTTTAATAAAATAAAATATAAAATAAATAAAATATATGATTCATTAAATAAATTAATAGTTTACAAAAAATAAATAAATAGTTTAAAATAAATAAATAAATAGTTTTAAAAAATCTTAAAAAATCAAATAAATAAATAGTTTTAAAAAATTAAATAAATAAAGGGTTTAAAAAAAAAAATAATAAATAAATGAAAAAAGTTAAAAACATTAATTTTTTTTAAAGATATCCATTAATAGGGACAAAAAAAAAAACTTAAATATCCAAAATTTTATGGTAAGGATGATGGTGAGAGAAGGTTCAAGGTTCCCAACACTGGGAGTCTTCTTGCCTTCTTCAACATCTTCCTTCAGTGTTGGGAACCTTGAAGTTTCTCTCACCATCATCCTTACCGTAAAAGTTTGGATATTTAGAGTTTTTATTATCTCTAGTAATGGATATCCTTCAAAACAAATCAATGTTTTTAATTGTTTCATTTATTTATTTAAACTATTTATTGATTTGATTTTTTAAAACTATTTATTTATTTATTTATTTAATTTTTAAAACTATTTATTTATTTAATTTTTTAAAACTATTTATTTATATAATTTTTTAAAACTATTTATTTATTTAATGAATCATATCTTTTATTTAATTTTTTTATTTTATTAAAGTTTATAAAGTTTTTGGTTAAAAGGTAAAAAAAATAAAGTATAAAATAATATAACTAGGGGCATTTTAGGCATTTTAAAGTCAAATTTAAGTCTTTAGGATGTTAGTGTATAATAACAAAACTTTTCAAGATAAGTGTAACTTGCCCAAACCTGAAGGGGTACAGTGCAATTTACCCTATTAGTAAATATAATATAAACGACAAAGTAGTTGCAAACGATTCAATTCATATATAGAGATAGATATAACGTTATTGTCAAAGAGAACTTTTAAAATTAATGTTAAAAAAATAGTGGCCGTGAAAATCAAAACTCCAATTTTTGAACTTTCAATTTTTTTTTTTTTTTTGGCTTGCGAAAGTTTTGTCAACCAAGTAATATTTTAATAATCGATGATGTTATTTTGAGTGTATTTTGAGTGTAAACATTACCCCTCTTCCATACACATGATATATGTCTATGGAGGGGTCAAACTGTCTAAAAATCTACAGCTATACTACATTGAACGGAGATATTCAACTCACTTATATTTGTTATTTATTCAAGTCACATGCATGCATTCAAGTCTCAATGTCTCATCCTTTTTTATTTCTTATTTTCATTTTTTATCTATCAATAATAGATGTCGTCATGAGGGTTCCATGTGGGATGGGAAACTTTTGGGGAGTCAACCTAATTGGATGATATAAGCCTTCTCTGGATGCTTTTTTATGCAATTACCTGCCTGTATTTTCCTGCTTCATCTCATCTTATAATTGTCTGTCGTTCAGTTTTCCATTTCTTTACAACAATTTTATAAATTTAAAATATTTTCATATTTAATTATTCCTAGTTAGGGCATTGCCTCATAGTACTGCTCATCAAATCAACTAGTCGTCATCACCCATCTACGTATGTTGTATAACATTTTTATGAATCATATTTGACCGACCTAGTTCTAGCTATAGTTGATTAATTTAATTTATTACATTTTTTATTAATTATTTACTTTATTGTTTACTAGAAAATAAAGATTCTTTTATCTTATCTTTATTACATCAATTTGGTGCAAGCGATAATACAGTATTACATAATTGAAGTAGACGACCAGTAGACGTGGGAGACCAATAGATTATAATATGAAAGACCACCAATTGATAATATGAAAGAACTAACGTGGGAGACCAGTAGATTATTTAGATACCCAAGTATAGACCGTTTCACGATGTCAACTGTCGCATTCACGATAAATAATTATTCAAATGAATGATTTTATTGATAATATGAAAAAGTTTCAAAAAAATTAAAAATTAAATAATAACTCTATTGCCACCCATGAGATGTCTTCCCACACCTATTTTGTTAAAAAATATATTTTATTACTAAAATAACATAACAAAAAAAAACCTATTTGCCTTAATAGTTTGCTTTTTCAAAAACATTCAAAAACAAAACTATTTGCTTTTTCTAATAATATTTGCCTTAAAAAAAATAATAAATAAAAAAACTATTCCATCCACAGGGAAGGTTGTAGGCCCAAAATTTGAGACTAAGAGTGGGGGCTTGGGCCTTGACACAAACATGGTAACTGGGCAATCCAGAAGTCCGTTTGAGAGTATAAGATGTGGGGTGCCAAACACCAGTTTCAGGGAGGTCTCAAAGGTGGAGAAGCCAATTGGGGATTTCTTGGAGACGCATTCTTCAGCAGGCCTAATCACAATTCCAGTGGGATGGGGAGGATATGATGAAATCAATATTTTCTCGAAGATAAGAAATGGTAGGAACTCTGGTCTTTTTGCCAAGGGTCATGAAATGAAGACTAGGAGCTCCAATATTAATTATAAAATGCCTTGGTACCTCCAGGAGAAGATTTCTAAGTTTATAGGCATTGGCATAGCTTTGGGTGATATCGTTGCGAAAGCATATTTGAAGTTGAGGGGAGTGAAGTTAAAAATGGCGAATGATCAGTAAGCATGCTCTTTCAGTCAGGTTTTAGCTGGGGCTGTCGGTGTGACTGTGTTCCTTTGTTCGTCTGCCTTTTGTTTGGATTGCTTGGGTTTGTTTTTGGATTCAGTGTGGTTGGGTTGGTGTGAGGTTTGTTCTGTGTTTTGCCTTGGGGTTGTTGCTGCTTTGTTGGGTGCTATTGTTTAGGCTGCGTTTTTAGTGGGGGTTGTGTTTTGGCCGATTGGGCTTCTTGTTGCTTTTTTGTTCTTGGCTCTTTGAGCCCCTCTAATACATTTGTGCCATTTAAAAAAAAAAAAAAAAAAAAAAAAAAACAAAAACATTAAAAAACTAAAGAACTAAAGAAAAAAAAGGGCTTAAACCAGATTTGTTAATATGAAAGGAAATAGGTTTATTTTTGAAATTTTAGAAAAATTATTGAGTTTTGAATTTATATGATCATGGGTTTTTTGAGAAATGGGGTGTAGCAAGATATTTTATAGGTGGCAATAAAACCGTCCTTATAATAATTTGTCTAATACACTTTCCTAAAAAGATAAATGAACCTAACTAAAAATATAATAACAGACCAAATAATTAGTCTAATTAAAATAGGAAACAATTTACAAACATAAATTAGAATATGGAATTATCGAAATCGTGCTACATCATATGTAAGTATATAGAGTATAGACTAATATTTCTTTCCATGGTTGTTCACTCAAGCTTAAGTTATCAGAGTTTCTTCTTGGAAAATTAATGAAAGATTATATTTAAGTATATGGCCACCAAGACTGACGAGATTAGGCTCTACAAGCACAGCCTTGACTGAAGCTCCCACAGATGGGGAGTGAACACCCACACTATTGGTGGGAAAATTTGAATATATACATGTATACATCAGGCATTGAACCTTGGTGGTGGGGGTTTCCAAAGGAAAAGCCCACCACATTGGCAAGAGGCCATGTGTGAGACTTCTGTTTTTATGTCAGGCTTTTTCAAGTATTATTTTATATTATCACACTTTATTTACCTAATGAGGTCATAGCTTACAGTTGGTCAGCATTTTGATAAACAAAATAAAAATTAAAGAAAACAGCCATGTAGTCTTTATTTATGTTAATTAGATAATTAATCATATTCATTATTCTAGGTTTAACTAATCTTTAACAACTTTGTTTTTGGAAGATCCAAAGAAACATCAATGCATGTAATAATGGTCACGTGCATGTATATTTATTTATTTGGTAAAGTGCTATTACTGCTATATATATATATTTATGGTCAGGATATACCAAATTAAATTTTCGACTTAATTTTTTGAAATTTGATATCTAAACAACACATATGCTCATGTGCTCTTTAATCCGATGATTGAGATGTTAAAGTAAAATAATTAAGTCAGAAATTTAAATTAATGTATCCTTAACTACTATATATGTCAGTCCACTTGGGCATGTTTAGGTATTTGTATTGGATTAAACACAAATTATTGTTAGTTTTTCTCTAAACATGTAATTTAATAATCATTGAAAACCGATCCAAAGTCGGCCAAAAAGGAAAGAAATATATTTTTAAAATTAAAAATACCATAGACTGCAATAACTAAGCTTATCATGGGTAATATCTGCTACAAATAAAACAGAAAATTTAAAAGGTACAATATATAAAGTTAAAAATGTTTATAAATTTCTATAAATGATTTAAAAAAAATTGAGCGTAGGGGCCATGGCCTCTATAACTAATATTGTGGTCGTACAACAAAGTTTATGTTCAAATCTCAGTCGCACAAGGATCCTAAAGATAGATTTAGACGCATATTGGATTGTAAACCATGAAGACTCATGAGTCTGAAGCAAAGATGATAAAAAGTTGTTTTGAATTGTATAATTCTTCAACTACCATGACACCTTGAAGTCTTGAATATGTGTATATATATATATATATATGAGAAATAAGTAAATTATATCAAGTCATGATAATGATGCCAATATTCATGACAAAGAAGTAGAACTTTTTTCAGCAGTACACGAATTTAAAAGTTGTTCTAAATACTCAGCTCCTAAATCTTCAAACACCAACACATTTCCTGAACTGACCATCATTTGATTATCTCTCTGCATTACACTTTTCTCATCACTAGTTTTCCTTTGTGATTTCTTTCTCATGATGTGGCTTTTCTTGAGTGCCAAAGCTGGTGAGCAACCATATTCGTGACAAGGATATTTGATTTCTTGAAGAGATTCTTTGACCAAATTAACTGGAAAATTGAGTACAGACAATGAGCCGCGCATTGAAAATGCTGCTTGGTCATAAGCTAGAGCAGCCTCCTCGTCAGTATCGAATGTCCCCAGCCAAACCCTAACGCCGTTTCTGGTTGAGTCTCTGATCTCCGCCGCGTATTTTCCCCATGGCCTCTTTCTAACACCTATGTAGGGTTTTCTCAGCTTCTTCGGTTCTTCTTCTACTTTAGAATTCATCACCTGATCTTTTTCCATATCAATAATTCCATCCCCAGAATTCGATCGATTTGACGATTCTTTAGTTGCTTCTCCTAAAAAATCCAACAACAGCATTTCTTCCGAGTCATTAAAATTGAAAGGAAGAGGACTATTATGATCCCAAAGAAACTCATGATCTGGCCAAGACGTAGAAGAAGAAGATTCTGATGAACCAAGAGACGATTCCGATGAGGATTCTGGCGTTTGGTATAGAAAAATAGAAGAATCCATCAGGAAATGATCAAATAACAACAATATATATGTATTTGATCTCTTTTGGTAAGCAATATGGCAACTATGTTGGTCTTACCAGATTTGGTTATATATCCAATGAAAAAGGAGAATATTGAACAAGAAAAGTTTAGAAGAAAATCATATAATAATGACTGAAGACAACCAAAAAGAGAGTGAAAGGTTAGGTTATTTGATCAAGAACTAAAAGAATGTCTAGGAATCTTTGCATTCTATTAATTCCAATCGAGTAAGGTTGTTGTAGACAGAATAAAATATATATAATTTTAAGTCAGAAAAAAAAATACTAAACTAATATAAATCTTTCAGAATAATATATGTATACAGTGCTTTTCAAATTTGGAATCACGGTTCTTTAACATTATAAAAATGGTTCTCTAACATCAAAATTGGGACCCCAAACATGACGTTTGTTCAGTAACGTTAGAGGACAATTATCTCTAACATAATTATATTTGGGATGTTGTAGAACTCACATATTAAAGCTAAAGAAGATGAGAATGAATCTCGATCAAGTTGAAACATAATATATATATATATATTATTATTATTATTATTAATATATTAGCAGCTTCAAAATATATATATATATATATATTTTTTTTGATCAACATGAGATCCCAAACTGTTCCTTGTGATAGTCCTAAAGTTGTAGTGAATTTGTTACCTTTGAAGTTCTCTAGGTCCATATGGATTGTTTCGTTGGAGTAAGCTGAAGGTCCACATGGGCACATGGCATTAAATTTTTTTTTACAGTTTGGATAAAAGTATAAAACTAGCAACATTTAAGCTTACATACAGTATCAAAGAATATTTTTAACAAAAAATAAAAATAAAAATAAAACAATTTCTTCTCTTTCTCAATTTCCTTGACCAATTTATAATAATATCTCCTCTTCTCCAAATCCGGCGACCAACAGTACCTTACCAATAATTGAAGTTTCGTCATGTTAGTAAATATATATATATATATTTTTAATTATGTTTTGTTGTTTAATTAGTTACTCACAAATCTGGTATTGGTTTTATTAAATTCAGCATGTATTTAGGAGAAAACTCATATATATATATATATAGTAAATCTCTCATAAGGGATCCCTCGTTTTAATTTCGGTAAGGACCACCATGAAATCACATTTGAATGAATTTTGATCTGAATTTTTTGTGGATGATAAGTTTATCAAAATCTACTTATATTTGAAGTATAGAACTATTTATCTCGATTTTTCTAAATATGAATTTTTAAATCGATGTGATTTCATGGTGGTTTTTACCAAAATTAAAATAAAAGATCCCTTTTTTTTTTTTGAAAGGCAAATTTATTCAAGCACAAGGCCAAGAACAGCAAACAAATCAATCACCTGCGACAGGGGTCACAAAAACAATTTTAAACTAACAACGAAATCAATAAAGGGTCAAATAAAACGCAAAATTATTCTATAATAGAGGAGAAAGGTCTCCCATGTCTCCCATGGTTCCCACACTTTTTTTTTACGAGTAAATTGAAGCTTGAATCATATCACCAATACAAAAACAAAAATAGAAAATTTGGCCCCCTTGTATTTGTAGTGAGGAATAGATAAGATGTTTAAAAAAATATATACATATATATTTAGTATTTCACTATTTCAATAACTTTCATTTGTTAATAAACTAATTAAAAATTAAAAAAATATGTATCACGTACCTAATTCACCTTGGCCACATTCTATTGTCCAAAATTTTATTAAGGAAATATGTACAAGGATGATCCCATATTAAGTAAATAGTCTGCTATATGATTACATTTTAGACATAAAAACAACAAAAAAGGAAGTTGGTCAGTATCAAAATAGCATGATCAAATGGACTTTGACTTGGGTAATTAATTAATTAATTAATTATGACCAAGTAAGATCATATCCCACCATAATTCTCTTTTTTTCCTTTCAAAAATGTTAATTATCATCACTTTCTTCTTCCAAGAAACTTACAAGTTTAACTTGTCGATCTTCAACAATTCAACAATTCAATGTGGAAGATTTTTAGACTATTATTCTGTCAACCTATCACAAAGTATTCCTTATAAATTATTATATGCTTACCTCACCGATCAAATATTATTCTTCACTATAAATTATTATATGCTTACCCAACTAATAATTTGATTGCTCTGTTTCTTTACAATATCCAAAGAAAATGAATTTCCAACTGGTTGTGTGTTTTATTGACAACAACTTGCTACTTTAAAAGCTAATTTAAAAATATTTTCATATTATTCTTTATTCCCGAGCTAATAATGCTTATGTAATCAACGTGATGTCACTTAGGACACCACATGTGACATTTGGTTAAGAGTATTTTATGAAATGAATTGCTGATTAAACTATTACTGATCGACGTTAGTGATGTAGGACAATTGGCTTTGGAGTTTGAAGAAGAGATGGATGGAAAATTGGCTAAAAGAGCTGCTCTGAAGAAATGTGTATAACTTTTAGCTCGGTCGTCAGATTTCCTATTATAATATGTTTTCGGAAAGGGTTTTCAGTGCTCCATACCGTGACAACTTGGGCTAGCCCAGTTGACGTCGTTTTCATCCTCAAATTCTCTGTTTAGTGCAGGCTGTTGGGCAGTTGAAGTTTTTTATTGTTTTTTTTTTTGGGTTATTTCATTTTTAGTTGTTTTTGTTTAGAGGAAGGCTATTTTGGTCTTTTTGCCTCAATTAGGGTTTTCGGAGACTATTTAAGGCTCTTTGTTTTCAGTTTCGTGATATTGAATAATATTATTATTTTGGTTTTCAATTAACTTTATGGTGTGGATTCCAGTTTGAGTGATCTTAGGGCTTACGCTGGTAAATCCTAAAACTTCCGTTCTGTGTCTGTTAGAGTTTATATATATATATTGTATATCATTATTTTTTGTTCATTAATATCAATTCATATACGTAAAAACAAAAAGAATTATCAATTCAAAATATTCTTAGAGAAGCAGTAAAATATGTGTAAAATTAAGAAGGTAAATGGGGCGGTTGTCATCCTTAATGATATTATAATAATATGAGTACATGTGCAATGGTTACAGACATACAGTGATTATTTCTTCTCTTGTTTTTTTCTTATTAATTATTATTGTTTTTTTCTTTTAAATATACTCTCCAAAAAAACATGCCAGCAAAATTTATACCTTTTTTTTACTGATTTAAAGATGGTCTGAAGCATATGTGATCATTATATTGAATTTTTAATCAAGAAAACATAAAATCTTCCAACTGCAATATATAAAAATACCACTGTCCATGCATGTGGTAGAAATATATTTACAATAGTGAAGCATATGCATATATTAATATTAAATTCTTGCTTCTATTGTTGTCTTCAACAGTACTCTGGCCAAATATATAATAATAATAATTCTCTAGTGATTAGGTTGGTCATAAAAATAAATTTTAGACCTAAGTAATATAATGTTGGGTGTATGACCAAAGTCCCACATTGGGAGGGACATTGGGATGATCATAGATATATAAGTATGGAAACAACCTCTATAGGTATGACTTATGAGACCTTTTAGGTAGATTTCAAGAGCAAATCTATACAGGCTTAGGTCTAAAGCGGACACTATTATACCAATATGGAAAATATGGAGAATATAGATTCCATACTTATAATCAGGGACAGACCTTGGGCTGTAACCTTTTTAAAAAAACTTGAAAAGTAAAAAAATAAAAAATGTTGATATCAGTGAAAACAGTGTAAGAGTAGGAATAACAACAGCTATATATACTGGTGGATGATACGTTTTACTTATTCACGAGGCGGCAACAATAACATGCTACTATTATCAATTTCTTTTTCTTTTTCTTTAATAATTATTTTTTCTCTCATCTTTCTCCAAATTTTATTCCAGCTTCTTTATCAATAAAAAAGACTGCCATAGTTAAGGAAAATCCCAAGCTAAATTGTTTTCTTCCGAACCTGACCCTTTTCTAGCCAAAGAATCTGCTGAAGAGTTCGAGGACCTTGAATTGTAAATTACCGTGACGTTTCCCATAACACTATGCCATTCTCGGTGTTTTGTTAAGATATGATAAAAGATGAAGATGGCTTCGAGAATTAGATTAGGAAGACAAGTGTGTGTATATATATACGTGTCATTTAAATACTCTCACACGGTCTGATAATTTTTGAAAAGGCTATTTATTAAAACCAGGCCAAAGCCAGAGCACAAAACGAGCAAACAAAGAACAAATGACAGGCACAGACCACCAGAAAAAGGAGCACCCAAAGAAAAAACGCAACAAAACAGAGCACTCATCACCCCTAAGAACAACAACAAAACACAAAAAAAAAAAAAAAAAAAAAAACCCAGCGACAACAACAGACCACGCAAAGCAGCAACAACAGCCTCAAATGTCGCCCCATTCCACAAAGTCCCCAGCCAAATTAGCCCCCATCTTTGCCAAACTATCGGCAAAAGAATTGAAGATTCTTGAGTCGAACACGAACTTAATGCAACCAGCAGACTTTAGAATCTCTTGGATGTAAAAAATAGCTTTAACCTGAGCAACATTCCCAAAGTCACCTTGATTAACCCACGACACTGCTACCTTCCAATCACTCACAACCATAATATCACGATCATTGAGATTCGGATTGGAAGCAATCAGATTAATTCATGAGTTTAAATATTCCTATTACATCCTTAGATTTCTAATGAGTCTACTACATGTTGCGGAAATGCCCTGAAAATTCGATAGAAAATAGCACACAACACACAAACACAGATATTTACGTGGTTCGGCAATTGCCTACGTCCACGGGAGGCAGCAAACTGATATTATTGGAGAAATTAATACAAATTACAGAAAACAGAATTTCTCTCAACTCTCTCTGGAACTCTCTCTGACTTCAGGAAGCTTTGCTTCTTTTCTGATTGCTCTCCCTTGCTTGCTTATCTTCTTGCTTTGCTAAGGGTCTTATTTATAAGTGAAATGTAGAGACAATCCACCCCCACTTTCCCTTAAATAATTGCTTGTAGGTGGAAAGTGGAAGACAATTGTAGGTGGTAGCCGAAAGTGAAAGTTGAGCCATGTGCCAACAATCTCCACCTTGGCGAGAATTCACCGATCAATGCTGCCTCCATTACGCCCTTAGGCGATACGAGCTTGAGAGATATTGATCAAGTCCAAACAATGTTGGAACTTGATCCCTGTTACCACCTTTGTTAGCATATCTGCAGGATTGTCTGCAGTTCCGATTTTCTGGAGTAGAATGTTCCCTTCATCTACTATTTCTCGAACAAAGTGGTAACGGACATCTATATGCTTGGTGCGAGCATGATGGACCTGGTTCTTTGCCAAACAAATGGCACTCTGGCTGTCGCAGAAAATCTCCACATTTTCCTGAACAATGCCCAAATCCCTGATCAAACCACGAAACCAGATGGCTTCTTTGAAAGCTTCTGTTACAGCCATATACTCTGCCTCAGTAGTAGACAAAGCCACTGTTGACTGTAAAGTCGATCTCCAACTTACTGGTCCTCCTGCCATAGTGAACACATAACCAGTAGTAGATCGACGCTTGTCAAGATCACCAGCATAATCAGAATCAACATATCCTTTGATATGTTTGTCACCCGTCTGATCTCTCTCGAACTTCAAACCAACATCTACAGTACCCTGAATGTACCGTAGAATCCATTTCACTGCTTGCCAGTGGCCTTTGCCAGGATTGTGCATGTAACGGCTCACCATACTTACAGCATGTGAAATGTCAGGTCTAGTACACACCATCGCATACATCAAGGTACCAACAGCATTTGCATATGGAACATGATCCATTTGCCTCTTTTCATCATCAGTAGTCGGTGACATTAATGCACTCAGTTTGAAATGTGGAGCCAACGGTGTACTTACAGGTTTAGACTTGCTATCAATGCCAAACCTCTGAAGTACAGTCTTCAAGTACTGAGTCTGTGTCAAACAGATGGTACCTTTTGCTCTGTCCCTTTTGATCTCCATACCAAGAATCTTCTTGGCCTCTCCAAGATCCTTCATGTCAAACTCTGAGCTCAATTGAGCCTTCAACCTGTTGATCTCCACCTTGCTCTTAGATGCTATCAGCATATCATCCACATATAAGAGCAAATAGACAAATGTACCATCTTGGAGTTTGCGGAAATATACACAGTGATCAAAATGGCTACGTGTGTACTTCTGAGTTATCATGAAGCTGTCAAACCGTTTGTACCACTGTCTCGGTGACTGCTTCAAACCATACAGGGACTTGTTCAGCTTGCAAGCCCAATTTTCACGTCCTGGGACTTTGAACCCTTCTGGCTGAGACATATAAATTTCTTCGTTCAAATTACCATGGAGGAATGCGGTCTTCACGTCGAGTTGAGCTAACTCGAGATCAAATTGTGCAACTAAAGCTAATAGGATCCGAATAGACGAATGCTTGACAACGGGTGAAAATACCTCATTGTAGTCTATTCCTTCCTTCTGTGCGTAGCCTTTCGCTACTAATCTGGCTTTATATCTGATGTTGTCTTTACCAGGAGCACCTTCCTTCTTGGCATAGACCCATTTGCACCCTATAGCTCTCTTTCCCTTTGGAAGTTGTGTCAGCTTCCAAGTTTCATTCTGGTGAAGTGATTGCATTTCCTCATCCATCGCCTTCTTCCACTTGACATTGTCTGTACTGTCCATAGCTTCTCTATAGGTGTACGGGACATCATCATCAGTCACTGGAAGAGCATATGCCACCATGTCTGTGTAACGGGCAGGCCTCCGTATGTCTCTTTTCGGTCTACTAGTGGCAATAGACTCTGGTTGTTGTCTGATCTCAGATAATGGTGCTGAATCCTCCACCTCAACTGATATCTCGTCCTGGTTATCAAAATCATCATCAGGACAATCAACTGTCGGAGAAGCCTTTTCTAACTTCTTGGGAGTTTAAACTCCACCTGTTGCAGAGAGTTTGGATTCTCATTCTCTGTGCCTCGAGGTATTTGTTTCAGCATTGCAGATTCGTCAAAGGTAACATCTCGGCTTAAGATGATCTTCTTTGACTCGGAATTCCATAATCTGAATCCCTTAACTCCTTCACTAAATCCCACGAAAACAGCTTTCTTGGCTCTAGGATCTAGTTTGGATTCAGTAACATGAAAGTATGCTGGACATCCGAATATATGCAATCGATCATAATCAGAAACAGGTTGTCCAGACCATACCTCTTTGGGAGTTTTCCCATCAAGTGCAGAAGCGGGTAGTCTGTTGACTATATGAGAGGCATACATCAAAGCCTCTGCCCAGAATGCCTTCCTTAGGCCAGATTGAGAAAGCATACACCGAACTTTCTCCACCAACGTACGGTTCATCCGTTCTGCTATACCATTCTGCTGTGGCGTGCCAGGAACTGTAAAATGTCTGATTATCCCTTCATCCTGACAGTACTTCATGAAAGGATCTGATTTGTATTCCCCGCCATTATCTGATCTGAGTCTTTTAATCTTTTTGCCTGTCTGAGTTTCAATCATCTTCTTCCATTGAAGAAAGATATCCAGAACTTCATCCTTATGCTTCATGGTGTATACCCAGACATACCTGGAGAAATCATCAATAAATGTTACAAAATAATGTTTACCTCCCAATGAAGCATTTTTGGAAGGCCCCCAAACATCAGTGTGAACATAATCCAGTGTTGCTTTTGTACGATGAATAGCGGTGCCAAACTTGACTCTTGTCTGCTTGCCCATGACACAATGCTCGCAGAAATCAAGTTTACCGGTCTTTGCACCTTTCAGGAGACCTTGCTTCACCAAACCTTGCAAAGTCTTCTCCCCGACATGCCCTAAGCGCATGTGCCAGAGTCGGGAAGTATCAGATGCCTCATCGTCGGAACTGCTAGAGACGGCT
Organism: Acer campestre; assembly: GCA_954870605.1. NCBI lineage: Eukaryota > Viridiplantae > Streptophyta > Magnoliopsida > Sapindales > Sapindaceae > Acer > Acer campestre. Next base: position 62,866,848 of record OX940799.1, read on the forward strand.
GCTCTTCCTGTGACTGTGTACCCGTCCAGAAAATATAAATTTCTCTGTCGAGTACCTTTCATTGCCAAGAATGCACCTCGTACAACCTTCAGGACTCCACCTTCCATGGTCACCTTGTAACCGCTGGAGTCTAAGACCCCCAGTGAAATGAGGTTCTTCTTCAGATCAGGGACATATCTTACGTCTGTCAGTCGTCTGATTGTACCATCGTGCATCTTCAGGTGAACAGTTCCTATCCCTTTTGTCTGGCATGTGTTGTCATTGCCCATAAGCACAACTCCTCCGTCAAGCTCTTGGAAGCTTGAGAACCACTGCCTGTTGGGACACATATGATAGGAACAGCCGGAATCTAGAATCCATCTATCAGACTGGCTTTCTGATGATGAAACTGTAAAAGCCGAATCCTCTTCATTATCAGCTTTACTTGCAACATTCACATTAGATTTGTCCTTGTTTGGACAATCTTTCTTCCAGTGCCCTTTCTGGTGACAATAGGCACATTCATCCTTCGCAGGACGTCTGAATGATGATTCTCCTTTTGTCTTTGAGCGAGATGCTCCTCTTGATTTTGAGCGAGATTTACCACGCTCACTAGGCACTCCAGATCTTCTGTTGTTTGTCCTTCCTCGGGCAACAGTCAGTGCTTCTGATGTTGAGTCTCTGTGATCAAGCTGATCCTTCTTCCGATACTCATTATTCACCAGAGCATTAGAAACGTCTATGAATTTAACCTCATCCTTTCCATATAACAGAGTTGTGGTTAAGTGTTCATAGGTATCAGGCAAGGAATTTAACAACAGTAGTGCCTTATCTTCATCGCTAATTTCAACATCTAAATTTTGTAAATCAGCGAGAATTTTAATATAATTATCCAAATGCTCAATCATAGAAATACCTTTCTTGTACTGGAAACGAAAGAGCTTCTTCTTCAGGTAGAGACGGTTCTCTATGCTTTTCGTCATGTATTTGTCCTCCAGCTTTTTCCAGAGACTTGATGCCATAGTCTCCTTCATGACAAAGTACTTCTGGTCCTTGGCTAAACACAACCGAATTGTGCCACAGGCTTGACGATTTACATACTTCCAATCTTCATCAGACATATCCTTGGGTTTGGAACTCAAGGCAATATCGGATCCTTCCCGAAATAATAGATCCATAACTTCGCATTGCCACATACCGAAGTTGTTGCTGCCGTCAAACTTCTCAATATCAAACTTCGCGTTTGACATCGAGCTCCTTTGCCAAGAACTGCTGGTTGATGCTGATGGTTGAGCTTCAGTTGTTTTTTCCAAAATTTCTCCAGCTTTTGGATCTTCCATCGTGCCTATTAAAGCTTGTCTTTCTAAAAACAGTATTTAGAAGCGGATTTAGCAGAAACTGATGGCACGGTTGCGTCCGGAACGGTCGAAATAGTTGGAAACAGGTCCGACTCGGTTGAAAACGGGTGAAAATTGCACTGAGTTGGGCAAAAAACACTTCTGGACCGAGTTGACTCGGGAATATTCCGTTAGGATAACGGAATATTCTCTGACGGAATATTCTTTATGGACGGAATATTCTCTGACTGTGGGATGCTGACTTGTGCTGACGTGGCGCTGACTGGTGCTGACCAGGCACTGACGTGGCGCTGACTGGGTGCTGACTGAGCGATGATGTGGCGCTGATGTGGCGATGACGTGGCGCTGACTGGGTGCTGACTGAGCGCTGATGTGGCGCTGATGTGGCGATGACTGGGCGATGACGTGGCGATGACGTGGTCGTCTTCTTCGTTGAGAAATTTGCAGAAAATTTCTGGAAAATTTTCCAGGTTTGACCAAACTTTGACCGGAGCTAGAGAGTTCGTTAGAGCTCCGATTGAGACCCGGTTAGGTGCGTTGGAATCGTATTTCCGAGAGGAACACAACGGTTTCCTCCAAACAGAGATTCGAGCACTTCGAATTTTCTGGACTTGATCAAAAACCAAAGCTCTGATACCAATTTGTTGCGGAAATGCCCTGAAAATTCGATAGAAAATAGCACACAACACACAAACACAGATATTTACGTGGTTCGGCAATTGCCTACGTCCACGGGAGGCAGCAAACTGATATTATTGGAGAAATTAATACAAATTACAGAAAACAGAATTTCTCTCAACTCTCTCTGGAACTCTCTCTGACTTCAGGAAGCTTTGCTTCTTTTCTGATTGCTCTCCCTTGCTTGCTTATCTTCTTGCTTTGCTAAGGGTCTTATTTATAAGTGAAATGTAGAGACAATCCACCCCCACTTTCCCTTAAATAATTGCTTGTAGGTGGAAAGTGGAAGACAATTGTAGGTGGTAGCCGAAAGTGAAAGTTGAGCCATGTGCCAACACTACATATATACTGTACACAAGAAGTCATGACATAAATAGGAACACTATATTGTATGAAAAGGTATACATATTTGTTCAAAGCAATCCAACTATTAATTTTAGAGTATAAAGTTTCAGAATAATCATTGTGTTAGTTTTTCTTTTTACTGAATATTTTATTGAAGAGCCAACAAACGACAAAGAACAAAGATCTCTGGGAAACACAAAGAACTAGGCCAACACCCTAACAAACAGAGCAGAGACTAAAACAGATGAGCAAAACAGAACAACTACCTGAAGCCAAAAAAACAGCCACAACATAAACACCACCAACATCAAACCAACGACAGAGAATTTTGTTAGTTATTATTGGATTTCAATCCAAGGATCTACAGAAATTAAAGTTTTAAAATTAAAAAAATAAATAAAAATAAATAAATAAATAATAATAGAAACTACCAATGACCCCTTGCCTTGGTGGTTGAAGTCTCCAATGGGATGCTCCACCACCAAGGTTCAAGCCTTGCCTTGTTATGTATATAATTTGTCTCACCTTAACTATTAAATCCCAAATGTGGGTGCCCTCTCCCGGTTCTATTGGGAGCAACCCTCTCTCCATTATGAGAGTTGTAATCCATTTATACCCTCTCCCCAATAGTCGGAGTAGTATTCCGGGTTGTACTTATAGAGTCTAATCTAGTCAGATCCTGACAGTTATTATAATTCAAAATATATATATATTAATAAAAGAAACTAATTAACTCTATCTCTTGTAACCTCCCCTGCAACAATGTAGGTTCTGTATAGTAGCTAAATATTAATTTTGAAACACAAGATGATGTTGGACAAATTTAATATTTACATATGTGGTCTCGCATGATGAAATTTTCCAACACGTAATTGTGAAACTGACTAATCGAGATTTTAGTCTGAAAGTTCAAATTGTGGATACAATTAATTTTGTATATAAAGTTAAAATTTTGAGAATGGATGAAAAGGACAGCCAATGATATGTACTTAGTTAGCTTCACTCTTTGAATATTGAACTTGACTCTGTCAAGTCATATAATATTAATTTTGGATTGACCAAAGCAAATGATAGTGGAAATTAACTTTTAAATTATTATTTTTTTAAATATTACAATAATTCAATATTTATGAGGAAACACTAAACCAATTAGTGATCATAAGAATGGGTACACCATTGACCGAATTGCACGGCCATCCCCCCATCAACATCAAATCAGATTCTATAAGAGAAAATGGGTACACCATTGTTGAATGGTGGACTTTCCTCTCCCATTCTCATTCACGAATGATTCTATATTTCTATTGGAAATTGTTAAAATAATTATCATAATACTACTAATAATATTTTCACATATTTTCACATTATAATTGAAAAATCTTTATATTTTCCTTGCATTGCACACCACTCCGACCCTAATGGGGAATGCAAATGAAAGGGAATCAAATGTAAAACAAACCCAATGTAAACCATGATTAAACTGATAATCTCTTTTACAATTGTAAATCAATTTCCGTATTAAATGAACTAACTCACAGCTAATAAATAATAAATAAATAAATCAAAACAAAACAAAACTTGGTAGAACCCAACATTGACCAGCAAAACAAATGTGCTTAATAATTTTCATAACGATTTCAGAATAACCATGTTTTTTAATTCACTTTATGATGTCTACTTGCAAAAAATCAATGAAAAATTGTCACATCCCAATCCAATATGGAAGTTTAGCTCTAATGAGTTGTATTGGGATATTTAATACAATGTTTTGTTTGTAGATTACGGATGATTTAATAATTTAGATATCTTGTTCTCATGGGTGTAGTTTAGCTGATAGATGATCGAGTTTGAGGTTTGAATAAATGACTCTCAAGTTAACAACTCGAATTGGCTAAAAGCTTCTCAAAAATACATAGTCTATAGATGAATAGATAGATACCGTTAAAAAAAAAAAAACAAAAAAAATAGATATCTTAAAATTGAGATTTTTCAAATTACCTAACTATAATTTACAATCCCAGAAATTCAAATTCTCTGGCTGATTTTCTGGTGAAGCAAGGATTGTCGCCGAATGGGGTAGTTTTTGAGTGAGGAGAGTTGTAATCCTCTGTTTTGCTGGGTTTTTTTTCGCTTGGCTCTGTCTTTCTGCTGATCTGTTTTTTCTTGTTTTTCCTTTTGGTGTTTTACCTGGTTTTGGGGCGCTTGGCTGGGCTCTGGTTTTGGTTCTTCGCTGCTGTGTTCTAGTTGTGTTGTTTCTTGGTGTTTTAATAAAGTTGCAGTTTCAAAAAAAAAAGGGTGAAATTCATTTTCGTCCCTCTAGTTTGACCTAATAGCCAAACTGGTCCCTCGGTTTTCAGAATTGTCTCGTTTAGTCCTTCTGTCACGATTTCCGTTGAAAAAGTGAAATCTGACAAGGACAAAGGGTCAAATGACCCTGCTGCCCCTGATTTTTGTTTTAAATCTATTTTTTAAATAAATAAATTAGTTAATTAAATTAATAATAATTAAAAAAAAAAAAATTCGAACCCAGATCTGGAATCCAACCACCACCAACCCTAGATTTTTTTCTTCTATCATCATCTCCAAACATCATTCAACAAACAAACCCATATTCAGAATCAAAGCTTGGTAGACCACATTAATTAACCGGCAAATGTGATGATCCTGTCAACTGAGAAGCCCATCTTTCTTCGCTTTCTTATTCTTCCATGGAACCACTTGCTTCAACCCCCTATATATAGTCGCCTGCACTGTCAAAACAACAGTGGATTATAAATTTTCTTCAATGCTTTTATCATCATCATAAGTCGATACATGAGACAAATTAGTTGAAATTTTTCCAAAAGAAAAAGGCATGGCAAATTTTGTGTCTAGAAAAGATTGTCACGGCAGCAAGATATTCCAATCAAAAGACGAAATCTGAAACAACTTTTAAAAACAGCCCACAAATTTAGAACACTTTTCGAGTGGTCACAACTGGCTTGTAGAGCACCAAACCAAGGTCCCTTTCAAGCCACCAAACCTAACCTATCCTCCATACAATCATCAAAGCCTCCATCACTAATCACTATAGCTGGGGGACCTCTGCTTTAAAAACTTGATCCAAATTGCCAGCAGAGGAAATAAATACATAAAAAGCAGATATGGGTAATTTATTATGGCTCTGGAAATTTAGTTTTAACTTTTATTTGCATTATCATTAGAATCCAACTGCATAAATGTGACGTAAATTATACCTATGTGAAATATCAGGATCAGCCATCAGGGTATTTTATATGAAAATTATCAATAAAAATTGTACCAAGAAGAGAGACCTTTTGAGGGAAGAAAATCTTTGGACTGATGATTCAAGAGCATGAAATGGATTAAAATATAGTCAAAAAACTTACCCAAAAGTGAGACTTGGAAACAGAAACAAGGAGTGTAGAGAAGCTTCAATCGCCTGGACTAAGAGGACTTCGGAATCGGAGGGACTAGTGGTGGTGGTTAGTGTGATTTCGGCGGGCTAGGGTTTGGTGTTTGGGTGGTGGTGTTGGTAGCGGCGGCAGCGGCTATGGTTTGAGAAGTGATGGATTAGGTTAGGGTTTGGGGGTTGAAGAATATGAAGAGGATGATGAGAGGTGGCTAGGATTTGGGTGTAGGAGATATAATGGTGGAGAAGAAGGGAAATACGATTAGGGTGTTTAAATTAGGTTTGTGTATTATTATTATTATTATTATTATTATTATTTAGTGTTAAATCAATTTTTTAATTGTTTTTTTTATTTTTCAATTATTGATATACTATTGATTATGTAAGTTACCATTTTACCCTTGCAACACTGACGGAATCTTTAAAAACCCTAACGGAATTGGACGGCAGGGATTGAAATACATATTTTTAGAAACTAGCGGGACCTGTCAAGATAAAGCTAAAAACCGGGGGACCAGTTTGGCTAATAGGTCAAACTAGAGGGACTAAAATGAATTTCATCCAAAAAAAATGACAACACTAAGCAAGCTTCGGTTTTCTCCACGTGTCATGTAAACATAATTTAGGCAATGTATTTGCCTCAGCTCAAAAAAAAAAAAAAAAAAAAAAAAAAAAAAAATTTAATTAACATTCTAATTTGGCTCTATATGATTACTTTTGTACGTAAGCAGATGGATGTCAGCAGTATTCTACGTATTACGTAAGCAGTGTAAAGAGTATTATATGAAGAATATTTTATGAATTGAATTGTCCATTAAACTATTACTGACGATAGTATTTATATTAGATTATATATATATCATTATTTTTCATTAATAATTATTTATTCAGAATATTCTTAGAGAAACAGCAAAATGTATGTTAAATTAAGAAGAAAGGTTTTTAGGACATTTGTCATGCTTAATGATAATCTAATTAAATGATCTCCATGTGCAGTGGTTACGGTGATTACTTTTTCTCTTGTTTTCTTCTTACTATTTTTTTTAAAATAAATATATATATATATATATATGAATAAATAAATATATATATATATATTAAGTCTCTTATAAGTGATCATTTATTTTAATTTTACAAAATTATATCGATTTTTATGAATTTTGATCTCAATTTTTTTGTAGATAATAAATTCATTGAAATCTACCTATGTATAAAATTTGAGATTTTTTCAAGCAAGAACTATTTTTCTTGAATTTAATTTCCTTTATTTTTCACCTATTTTTCCGATGCCTTCATATTTAACAAAATCGAGATAAATAGTTTTAGTACTTGAAAAAATTTTAAATTTTTTTCGTAGGTAGATTTTATTAAACTTATCACCCACAAAAAAATTCAAATCAAAATTTATAAAAATTGATGTGATTTTATCAAAGTTGTCACCAAAATTAAAATAAGAGATCCCTCGTAAGAGATTTTATATATATATATATATTATATGAGTTAATGCCATCTTCATGGGTGTAAAATTTTGACTATACATGGCATGTAAACGCGTAATTTCCATTGAATTCTATAATTATATTTACTCCATTTTCATTGAAATAGTACTATTGCATATTCATCTGTTAGATTGTGCTTGGAGATCATGGTGAAGTCTACTCGCAGTAGTGTAACTAGTGTACTCATGAAAACAAAGTTGAGAAAAGGCGCATGGAGTTTTGAAGAAGACCAGAAATTGATAGCTTATATTCATAGCAGACATGGCAATTGGAATTGGGTTGTCACCCCAAAAGCTGCTGGTATGGAACAACTAAATACCTCTCATTAATTCATATATATATATGGATGATTAATCAACTTTTGTTTCTTATTTAATTTTTATTCTCCTAATTAAGGTCTATTGAGAACTGGAAAGAGTTGTAGACTTCGCTGGCTGAATTACCTAAGACCAGGTGTAAAGCATGGAAACTTCAGTCAAGAAGAAGACGAAACCATAGTCAAGTTGCATCAACAACTGGGAAATCGGTAAGTAATCACAGCTCTCGACATTAGAAATTTTCATTTTTTTTTTTTTTTTTTTGAAAGCAAAACCTTAGCAATCAATATATACCAGTTTAAGGCTTTCAAGAATCAAGGAGTAACTGCTTACTTTCATTGAGTTGCAACTTTAAGCTTAAAAAAAGAATTTTATAGTTTTTAATTTTAGGAATTAATTTTAGCAATTAATTGTATCTTTATTAGATGGTCAACTATTGCGTCAAGACTTCCAGGAAGAACAGACAATGAGATTAAAAATCACTGGCACACCCACTTGAAGAAATATTGCTTGAAGAACAACAACCTCTTGCAAGAAACAGAAACAGATGATCCCTTGCTTTCCAATCGTCAAAAACCATCAAATGTCAATGCTAATTCTTCTCCGTCGTCGTCATCGTCATCAAGCGGAGATCCTGCTGGTGAAATTTACAACAACCAAACAACTGAAGAGAACGACGGGTCATCACAAACATATGTAGAGCTCCAACGTTTATGGGATCCGGTGCCAGCTTCATTTCCAATGGAGGGCTTTTACGGCACAACAACATATTCACTTGCTTCCTACAATGATTCTGGCGATGATGTATCGGCCTATTTATTGATGCAACAAAATGAAGAGAGTGTCTGATTAATTGTTTCTCTTTAACTTGCTATTGGAAGTATCCTGGCATTCGGATCTATGTTTCTGTTGAAATTTTTTTTTTTTTTTTTCTTGAAGTGGAAACTTAAACTTTAATTGGACCTCAACGATTTGATCACCATCAAGTTCGACAACATATTAGTATTCAATTCCCCATTAACGAGTACCGGAGCAAAGTAACCATAATGTCTTAAGTAGCATGATCCAACATATGAGCATTAAAATGGTCACTAAACCCCAGTGCTCCTTGAAATTGGCAATAAATGGCAAATTGCATTTACATACCCTGATTATATACATAATTACATTAAAACTGAAAAATTTTAATAATAACACAACACACTCTTTGACCAGTTGATTAATGTCCAAAAAAAATAAAAAATAAATAAATAAATAATAATAATCATAATAAATTTTGAAAGTCATAGTTATTTAGTCATAACTATTTCAATTCCTTCCTATTAGTCAGTACGTGCGTTTTGAGGTTATAGTTTACAACATAACACATATGGCAGAGGTTCACAACATATATTAATAACAAATTTCTTCAAATATTGAAATTTCCAAATTTGAAGAGATATGGGATTTTTTTTAAGAAAAAACAAAAAAAATGAAAATTATATTTCCGAATTTTCAAATTGGATCTCCACCATCCATTATAATTATAATTATAATTTATTTATTTATATTATTATTGTTATTATTTTATTTATTATTATTTTATTATTATCATTATTTATTATTTATTATTATATATTTTTTTGGACATTAGTCAACTGGTCAAAGGGTGTGTGGTAATATTATTATATTTTTCTAGTCTTAATGCAAGTATGCACATAATCGGGTGTGGTGTGGGGGGTTGGGGGTTTATTCTGATATTTGTTTGATCACTATATAATCAGAATCAGTGTTGAACCTTAATTATTTTCCTTTAGCATTAAAATTGTAATAATTAAGTGTTTCCTATATCAATTAGCAATCCAACTGATTGATATAGGGGGTTCTTTAAGTTGTGTTGTTGCTGTTTTGTGTCTGTTTGGGTGCTGCTGTCTGTTTGGGTGTGGTGCAGCTGCTGTTCTGTTTTTTGTTTCTGTTTTGTGGCTGAGAGCTGTTGTTTTCTGTGTTGTTGCTGCTGTGCTTTTCAGTGTGCTTTGTGGTTTGGTGCTGCTGTCTTCTTGGTTGTGGTTAGCTGCTATTTTGCTTGTGGCTGGGCGCTGTTGCCTTCTGTGTTGCTGCTGTCTTTTCTTTTCTGGGGGTTTTTGCTGCTGTTGTGGCTGTTTTTCTATTTTTGCTGTTTTGTTTGTGGTTGTTGGCTGCTGTTGCTTTCCCCCTGCTCTTTCCCCCTCTGTTTTGTTTCTTTTTTGGCTCCTTTTCTTGTTGTTTTTGTGGGGTCTTGGCTCTCCTGGGGTTCCTTGCGCCCCCCCCCTGTGGTTTTCTTTGTTGGTCTTTTTGGCCCTTAATAAATGTTGCTGTCTTCAAAAAAAAAAGGTTTTCTTTGTTGGTCTTTTTGGCCCTTAATAAATGTTGCTGTCTTCAAAAAAAAAAAAAAATCCAACCTAGTCTATTTCTTATAATTCACATTCTGAAATCACAAAAATTATAGAGAAAATAATTGTTCTTTTCCCAGTTCTTATGTTCTTCATATCTTGGTAAGTTGTAATTCAATTGAGTTCGCTGAAAGTGGTTATACACATACGGTGTTAGCTAGTAAAATTGTCTTAAGGACACCGTGTGAAATATGAGCCTCGATTTTCCTAACGTGCTGTTTTTGTTTATTGTTTTTCTACCTCTTGCAGAATCAAACCAGATTGTTCTTTAGCAATACAAACAACAATATATTGCAAGATTTAAGCGGGAACAAAATCATTTAAAAAAAAAAAAGGTTATTGTGACAATATTCTAACCTTTCTTAGATATATTTTTGGTTAATATGAATGTATGTAACATATATCACCTTTCACAACTGGGGTAGGAAAGAGATTATGAGCTTTTGATGTTTGGAGCAAATCCTTTAGGCCTCGTTTGTTTGACCGTATTGTATTGTATTAGACAATTAAAATGTACTAAAATAATACAATACAGTATTTGGTGCAAACACTGTTTTGTATGATTTTAGTACATTTTAATTGTCTAATACAACAAACACTGTATTAACTAATACATCATACTTGGTGGTATTAGATTGTATTGTATTAGAAAAAATACTTTTTTTTTTCTCAATAAATATGGAATATTGATAAAATATGTGTTATGTTGTTAATATATATATATATATATTTTATAATTTCAAAATGGGAGCCGATATTAACACCCATAAATATGATAAGCACACCCATATTTTAATAAAAAATTTAATTACAAAAATAACCCAATAGGAATTTACCAATAAGGATAAATTAGTTTAATTAAAAATAAACAAAATACTATGTACACCTATTAATTACACTCATATCTTTAACTATATCACTTAATTTATTATTAAAAAAAAAAACCAAAAAAAAAAAAAAAAACCAAACCCTAATTATTATTATTTTTTTTAAACAACAAAACTTTTTTATTTTTTTGGAAACGGTCGTCAAACACTGTATCACATATACTTTAGAGTTGACGCACTTACACCTCAATATTTTTCTTTTCAAGAATAGATTAGATGATCCCAAAATAAAAAAACAAAGCCAGTAAGCTACTCACATTCAGGCGTTTAGGGACACATCTTCCACTTGAGGGTTTTACTAGGCCTATTGCTTTTTGACAAACCTAAAAAATGCACGGTGGCCAACTTTAACTTAAGTCAACAAATAAACAAATTAATGGTAAAAGTGTAAAACTAAATAATTGAGTTTGAAAAGTCTACAAAAATGAATAAAGATTTTGTTTTGAGTCCATCTATGAATAAAGATTTTGTTTTGCTTAACAAATATTCTATTTTTAGCTTTACTTAAAAATAACACCTTAAAGATAAATTGATAGGTGTTTTGTAAATCAACTTTATAAATAATCAACTTAAGAAAAAAAGTAAAGAAAAAGTGTTTGGTAAACTTTAATTGATTATGGAAAATGATTAAAATGGACATGATTGTTAAAATGGAATAAAGATTAAAATTGGGTGTATTAATAACTTATGAGAGTTTATAAATAAATTGTATTAAAATAAAATATTCATTTAAATAAGGGTATTATTGGTATTAAGACGGGTGTTTATAGTAATGTTTTAATTTTAAATTTTAGACATGGGTGTACTTATAAATATAGGTGTGCTTATCATATTTATGGGTGTCAATAGCCGTACTCTTTCAAAATACATAGGAAAATTTTATTTAAATCTTTTGTTTCAATTAAAATAAATATTTATGGATTTTTTATATAAAAATATTTATTAATTTATTCATGGTAAGGATATTTAAAATTAATTGTTAAGTATTTTTAAAAAAATATTATATTTTTATAATATAATAAAATACCATAAAATCATATAGAAAAACCTAATACGATATAATACAGTGCATCACCAAACACAAGTTTGTATTAATGATAATACAGTTCAATACAATACAATACAATACAATCTAATACAATCCAATGAGGTGTGTCAATAAAGTTTTATGATTCGGAGATAGGATCATAAGTTTTCAATTGAGAGCAAGGAAAGTCCGTAGACATATCCATGGACAAGAGAGCAGAGAAAAAGAAAACACTACGTCTATACCATCACCAGCTTCCAACTTTGCTTTTTTTTTTTTTTTTTTTTTTTAATTTAATTATGTTTTCAGAGAATTATATTTCATCTTCTCCAATATATTTGTCGATTAACAACCATAACATAGTGCATACCTTGCTCAATCTTCTCTAAGTGTTGCTCCATATAATTTCCATGCAAGCGTGCTCCATTTAGCCGACTCTAATCCAAATTATATATAGAAACTTAAAATTAAAGAATTAAAGAATTTTAAAACACAAATTTCCTGGTACTCTATACCATCACCAGCCTCCAACTTTTTTTTTTTTTTTTTAATTATGTTTTCAGAGAATTATATTTCATCTTCTCCAATATATTTGTCGATTAACAACCATAGGAGAGTGCATACCTTGCTCATGTTAGTTTTGACTTGTATTCTCAAATGAACTAATGTGAACCAAACAAAGACTCAACTGATGTGGAGCTTCCTGGAGACGTGGGATATGTTTGGAAGGTTGAATGATGGTGTTTTAGGGAGGTTTGAAGTCAAAGAAGAACCAGAGGAACAAATTCGGTGAATTACCGCTACGTAGGACCGTTACGTAGGACCGCTACGTAGGACCGTTATGTAGGACCGCTACGTAGGACCGTTACGTAGGACCGCTACGTAGGCAAGTGCCTAGGGGGCGGTCCTACCTTGCACTGAACTCTAGAGAGTCTCGTTTGAATTACCGCGGCCCAGGCATGTGCCTAGGGGGCGGTCCTAGGCAGCGGTAACAAGCAGAAGACAACGAGAATGAAGCACGTGGATCACGGTTTTTTGAGTGATCAAGTTTAACACGGTTTAGGAAGCGGGTGGCCAACTGCAACTTGAATCGTAGTTAATCACAAGCACACGTGAAATCAGGAAATATGCATGGAAGAGGAAATATGTTGCTTCTGGAAGTTCTTGTGCTTGAAGGAAAAGGATTTACTCCCTACAAGAAGACTTGTCATAAAAGGAAATAGTATTTATGTGGAACAAGTAAGTCTTGTACGTTTAGGAGTAGGATTTCCTTTTATCTTAAACTCCCTGTAACTAGTATAAATAGAACCTTGTATTTAGGTTGGATGTGTGAGTTGAACACCATGTAACATCAGAGAGTGTGAGTGAAGATCCAGGGAGACCCAAGGGAATATCCGAGGAGGGATCCAAGAGAATATCGGTGGATCTAGTTAGAGATCCGTGGGTGATATTTAGGGGAGACCTAGGGGATATTGTGGGGGTTCTTGGTGAGGATCTTGTGAGTGGAGTTTGGGTTAGGTGTGAGAGAGAATCCTGGAGTATATGGTTGTAACAATTTATCATATAGTGGAACTTTCTCTGTCGTCCTGACGGCCCGTGGTTTTTTACCCGTTTTGGGTTTTCCATGTATATCTTGTGTTGTGATTGTTTTTATTCTCTCTTATCTATTTTTCTGCTTATTGACGTTATTATTTGCTATGAGTTATGGGCGTATATTAGGCACGGCGTTCCGCGTTCATCGGTATATAGGGATTATCCCCAACAATTGGTATCAGAGCCATATGGTTTGGCGATGGCAATTTCAAGTCTTTACGGGAGATCGTATGAAGGACTTGGTGGCATTGGGATAATGATGATCATGGTTGCCTAGTATGGTTTAGCAAAAGGAGATGCATCTTGAAGGCGGTATTTAAACTCGTTAGGGTTTGATGAAAGGAAGAATTTGATGAATGAGAAGTTTGGCTTGTGGTGACAGGTACAAGTCATGGAGATTCAATCTGGGTTACACAAGGAGCTGATTGACTATCAAAAAAAAAAAAAAAAAAACTCCTGACTACCAAAAAAAAAAAAAAAAAATCTCTCTGTGGTGTGGTATGGTGTTGGGCTTATCCGGCAAAGCACTCCCAGTTTCTAGTAGCAGTCTTTCACCAGGTATGTGATGCAAGGACAAAAGGTCTTTCACAGGGTTGGGTGATATAAGGACATGTTTATCCTTTTGGCAGTTTTCCCCATTGGCCATGGAAGAGGATATGTTGCTGCTAGTGGTCGATAATTGTGCACAAGGCATTGGTCAGAAAGTGATGCAAGGTGTATGGTGGACAAAGATGTCGATGGCTGACGAACTCCCTGGAAATCTGACTTGAGGAGTTGCACCACAAATTTCAGCAAGGTAAATTTCGACATGTGCCGGTGAAATCTTGGGATGGTTCGTTCCTAAGTGGTTGTACCTTGTGGTAGGGTATGTTAATTCTCGGTGATGAGAATTGTGGCTGTGGACAAGTTTTGAGAATTCTAGCCAAATGGGAGAATTGTTAGTTTTGACTTGTATTCTCAAATGAACTAATGTGAACCAAACAAAGACTCAACTGATGTGGAGCTTCCTGGAGACGTGGGATATGTTTGGAAGGTTGAATGATGGTGTTTTAGGGAGGTTTGAAGTCAAAGAAGAACCAGAGGAACAAATTCGGTGAATTACCGCTACGTAGGACCGTTACGTAGGACCGCTACGTAGGACCGTTACGTAGGACCGCTACGTAGGCAAGTGCCTAGGGGGCGGTCCTACCTTGCACTGAACTCCAGAGAGTCTCGTTTGAATTACCGCGGCCCAGGCATATGCCTAGGGGGCGGTCTTAGGCAGCGGTAACAAGCAGAAGACAACGAGAATGAAGAACGTGGATCACGGTTTTCTGAGTGATCAAGTTTAACACGGTTTAGGAAGCGGGTGGCCAACTGCAACTTGAATCGTAGTTAATCACAAGCACACGTGAAATCAGGAAATATGCATGGAAGAGGAAATATGTTGCTTCTGGAAGTTCTTGTGCTTGAAGGAAAAGGATTTACTCCCTACAAGAAGACTTGTCATAAAAGGAAATAGTATTTATGTGGAACAAGTAAGTCTTGTACGTTTAGGAGTAGGATTTCCTTTTATCTTAAACTCCCTGTAACTAGTATAAATAGAACCTTGTATTTAGGTTGGATGTGTGAGTTGAACACCATGTAACATCAGAGAGTGTGAGTGAAGATCCGGGGAGACCCAAGGGAATATCCGAGGAGGGATCCAAGGGAATATCGGTGGATCTAGTTAGAGATCCGTGGGTGATATTTAGGGGAGACCTAGGGGATATTGTGGGGGTTCTTGGTGAGGATCTTGTGAGTGGAGTTTGGGTTAGGTGTGAGAGAGAATCCTGGAGTATATGGTTGTAACAATTTATCATATAGTGGAACTTTCTCTGTCGTCCTGACGGCCCGTGGTTTTTTACCCATTTTGGGTTTTCCACGTATATCTTGTGTTGTGATTGTTTTTATTCTCTCTCATCTATTTTTCTGCTTATTAACGTTATTATTTGCTATGAGTTATGGGCGTATATTAGGCACGGCGTTCCGCGTTCATCGGTATATAGGGATTATCCCCAACAGCTCAATCCTCTCTAAGTGTTGCTCCATATAATTTCCATGCAAGCGTGCTCCATTTAGCCGACTCTAATCCAAATTATATATACAAACTTAAAAGTTAAAATTAAAGAATTATAGAATTTTAAAACACAAATTTCCTGGTTCTTCCAAGGGACCAGACCTTCAATAAACTGATGTACTGATCAGTTAATTCAATTGGCTATATAAAAATGATTTTATTATTGGTTGAAACCTTATTTATACAAGACTTTTATCATAAGAAAAAACAATAAAATGTATAGGACAAAATGCTTGAGATAACTACTACAAGTTCTTATTGTTATCAGAAAATACTGTTCGGAGTTCATCTTTCTCTCTCCCTCCCTCTTGCTAGCCGATCAAATTATTTGATATCGGTGTGTATTTAAATTTCACATGATGGAGCACCTGTATTTAGAGTCATTATCGGTAGTCACATAGTGAACATCATTATAATGAAGAGGCACCGCAGGTGGATAGGTAGGCCAGACCACCTCCATCTTGGCCTCATTTTTGGTTTCTTTTTTCTTGTCACCACCCTCACTGCCGCTAGCGGCAGCATTGATGCTTTCCAAAAATGCATACCCAATTTTCTTTCTTATCTGCATTGTAAGTTCAGCGGCGTCTATTCCATCTCCTGTAACCTCTAATAGATTCTTGTCGTCCCCTTTTATAGCTGCTGATTCAAAACCTATATATAACGAATAATCCACGGAATAATATTAATACTTTCAAAATTCATGATATATATTATAAACATAATTGGAAAAATAAATTGATACATATATATTGAGTACTAGCTAATTCAATTGGTATACCTGATGCACCAATTGCGATTTTCATAGCGTCAGAGCGGCATTTTTGGTTATGCATGGGAATTTTGATCATCACATTTTTCTGCAATTCACGAGTTAAACAATCTCAATTTTTGTCAGGTCAACAGAAATCTATTATATTATTTAAAATGATTTTAAAGATGCACATAAATCACTAGAGATAAGTAATAGCACTATTTGGTCAAAATATTTTATTCCAAAATTTCATTTTAAATGACGTGACATGTGATCAATATGACAATATGTGATTTATAACTTCACGTTATGTTTTCTTAAATTCATACCTTCATGATACTGTTTTGTTGGATACGATGAAGATCGAAGATGGCTTGAGAATTGGATTACGAAGACAGGTATGATATATATGTCAAACTGATATGTGAAGCTATATGTTGCTTCCAATTTATAGAACCTCCTCTCCTGGAGGTCAGGATCAGAGTTCGTTGGGAGACGATTTCTAGGTTGGTTCAAAATGAAAATTACACAGTTGATTTCATCAAATGGCCTTTAATTTTTTTGATATTATAATAATAGCTATTTGTTTCCATGCACTTAACCCATCGCCCACCAGTATTAGTCAATATTCTATTAAAATATTTAAACGCGGGCTGATTTTCTTTTTTAGGGTGTGTTTGGTAGGGAGGAAAGAAAATACGAAAGATATAAAGATTTGGAGGGATAGAAAACATGAGGGAAGGAAAGGAAAAATTTTCCCTTAAGCTGTTTGGTAAACAGAAAAGAAAGAAAAGATCTTTTTATTAATTTTACTATTTTACCCTTACATTATATTTTATATATATTTTTTTAAAAATAGACAAATTTGTAATTTTAAATCAACCCAAAAAGCCTTCCCTCTTTCCCTCCATTTTCCTTCCACTTTTGGGAGGATTAAAATTTGTGGATCCCACCGTTTCCTCCCATTTTCCCCTTCCTTCCATTTTTCTCTCCATACCAAACACATATTTGCCCATTTTCTTCTCCATTTTCCCTCCACCCTTTTCTTTCCTCTCCCTTTTCATCCCTACCAAACACACCCTTAATAATTTAGAAGAACGTGTTTAATTTCTATGGATCCTTAGATTTCTTATGATTGGCTACATTCGTATGATCACTGATCATGACATATATTTATTTTTAATTTGTGTTTTCAAAGCACTTCTTAGTAGTCAAAAAGATAAGCGATCCAACAACTATTATATAGCAACCAAGTAATATTACTATAAAAAATTAAAAAAAATTAAAAAAAAATCAAAGTAAGATTAATTAAACCCTGATATATGACCTAAATTTGATATCTTTCCTGTTAGATTTTTATTTTTATTTTTAAAGTCCTGTTATATTTAATTTATTATGGTATGGAACAGTTAATCCAAAATTATAGTTAGGTAAACTGTTAGTTTGACCGTATCTAAGGTAAAAGACAAAAATAACCTTAAAATTAATCATTTAGATAAAAAAAAAAAAAAATTATAATAAAAATATTTGAAAAAAAAAAGGAGAAGAAGCCGCCGGTGGAGGAGATCCTCCACTGTGGGAGGAGATTGACGAGGCGTCGGAGCTTCTAGTCGTTGACGTGCCAAACTCCAACAAGTCGCCAATCTCTTTCCACAATGGTCTCTCTTGTAGTTTTAAATCTCCACGGAAGATTGTTGTCGGAGCTATTTGGTTTGATAGGTGGCAGATGCTCTTCAACATTTTTCAGTCTCTACTCTGTTCACATCTGGTAGCAGTTTCCCACTCATTTTACATTTTACAGTCTCTTTACTACTTTATCATTTAAGAGCATCACCAACCATGCTCTTTATGTTTAAGCTGTTTTAGCTATTTTAGCTAGCAACTCACTCTAACCATCCTCTCTATTATAGTTAGTCATTAATATTTTAATATTTTTTTGAATTTAAAATATAAATAAATGTATTTTGTTTCAAATTGTAAAAATAAGAGAGAGAAGATCAATTAGCTTAAAAATATTAAAAAATATATGGAGCTTGAAATGGCTGATTTATGGCTCCTTGCATTTGGAGAGCCTCTTGGTGGTTTTCTAAAATATTGAGCCATTTAGGGAGCCCCTTGGAGTGCACTAAAACTATCCCCGCTAGTTATTTTAGCTAAAGAGGGGGTTTAGGGAGCCTCCTTGGAGATGCTTGATCGGTCCAAACTCACACGGTAAAGACTCTCGCAAGTGTACGAGGTCGGGGTGTAATATAATGACCGAGTAGGGATCGTTCCCACGAGGACTAAGGATTGATTACCGGTTTTTATCGGCTTGTATACTATTTGGACAATTGAAAATGATAGTTTTTAACATCTAACAATATAAAGAGTAGATCTAAAGCAAATAAAACACTAACCACAACTAAAGTGAATGTGATGATATGAGAAAAGTGTGCTAGAACATGAATCCACCTAACCCTTCAATTAACTCTTGACTCACTTAATCCCTCATTTGTGCAAGTATAGATTATAGGTTCGTATTCCCTTTAATCAATCTCTAATCTCTCTCGATGTCTTAGAGATTGTATCCAAACATACAAAATATGGATGAAATCATTAAGAATGGTGGAACACATACATGAACCCTATATGCTAGCCTAGTGTATCTCTCACTTTCTAGTCATATATAGTGAATGGTTTGTTTATCTAGTGATCATTCAACAAGATGGCCAATCAAGACAAAAGCATTAAGCATACAAAACATTCATATAACTATACACACACTTGTAGAGAAACTAAGGAATCATTAACAATAGATTAAGGGTTTGGTTTCATCATTGTTATAGCACAAGAGTATTTAGCTCATATTACACATAGAAACCATACAAAGTCTCAAATAAACACAGATCATAACAATTACAAGAAGATAAAAGGTAGAGTTTAAGAGATAAACTAAGATGATGATCTCCTTCTTGCAATGCTTGATCTCCAATGGCTTCTTTCTCCAAGAATCACTCCTCCAAGCTCCAAGGTTGATGAAGAACCACCAAAACAGAGAGAAAAGAGAAGGTTTTCTGCAGAGAGATGTGTTGTGGTCGTGCCTTCTGCTGGAAAGAAGAAGAATGCCCTCCCAAGGTCATTCTCTCCCCTCTCTTAATGACAACCAACACCATCATGCTTCATAATTGAAGAGGGCCCACCAAGGTTTCCTCATCATTACCTCCCCTCTCCCAATGAAGGCAATGGTCAGAGACAAGATCCTGGTTTGCTGAAAGTTGGGGACCCAAGGACCTGAAATTAGGCAACTGAAGTTGACAGCATCGGGAGAAAAATGCGCCCTGTTTTGCGCCCTGTTCTGCGCCCTTGGGAGCATAATTCCAAAAATTGTTCCTATTGGAAACCAAAATGCGCCCTGTTCTGCGGCCAAGGGCGCAGAATCAGGGGCGCAGAATTCGTGACAAAAATGGGACCTTCTGGTCCCTTTTCTGCGGCCCCTAACCGCAAAACCACTAAGGGCGCAGAACCAACTTCCAGAAATTGCACATTTGCCCCAGAATTCCTGAATCTTTGCACAAAAGCCCCTCTTCTGGAAGGAATCCTGAAACGCTTATTAAATCCGTTAAAAACACGGTTTTACCCGGGATTTGAGCATAAAAGATACAAATAAGGGGGCTACACTTCGTGTAGAAATAAGAGTTATCAACACCCCCAAACTTATCTTTTGCTCGTCCCGAGCAAACCGAAACAAAGAAAAACCTACAAAACATACCAAAAGAAAATAATTATGCTGAGCCTATAAAGAAAATGAGATGCAACATGAGTGTAACCAAGAGTGGGCATCCGAAAATAATGCTAAGACCACTGAGATAGGGCAAGAATTTCAAAAGTCAAGATGCTACAACAAGAGAGATTGCAATTCCATACTTGATAGTGAACTAAGCTTCAAAAGCATCGAACACAAGAGTCGTAAGATAGCATTTCGCTTCGACTCTAAACCTTTCCGGTACTCTCTTATTTTACCACACAGAACCTAAGCTCACTCAACAAACTCATGCGGTTGGAAGTTATGCACAAAAAAGATTATCAAATTACACGCATGATATTTCTCAAAAGACCGCTAGAGTTAGAATGCAATAGGACCACTAGAACGGAATCGAACATTAAGAACAGGGCAAACACCAAAGAATACCTTGCAAGCAAGCAAAATCCCTCCTAAAGATCAATTAGGACTTCTTTTAAAGCACAAGTAAGGCGATGGAATTTTCGGTTATGGAGAGGCTAGGCGGATATGGTATCATAGGCAAGCTAGCGATTATGGAAAAAATTTTCATTTAACACACTTTTCTCCTTTTTATGAGTGTTCTAGGCACAACAACTTATTCTCAACATAATTACAAATAAACAAACATTTATTCTCTTTTTCTCTTTTTTTTTTTTTTTTTTTTTTTTTTTTTTTTTTTTTTTTTTTTTTTTTAAGGATCATTATTTACAAAATCACAATTTACAAAATTAGCCTAAATACAACTCTTTTCCCAATTGCACTTTTCGAGCTTACTTCTCAAGGATCTTCAACTATAATCGCCGCCAAATGTTGGTTTAGTGTTTAGGTGATATGGGATGGGATGATTTAGTGAATGGTTAAAGAGTGTGGGTTATCAATGATAGAACAATACAGCATACACACACAAGGTCATGGGATTGTGTTTGGGCCATTTTTAAGTGACTTAACACAATTTGCCTACGTCATCTCTTAAGGCACGGATAAAGCAAGCAAGCAAGGCGGAACAAAGGTGATGCCCTTAAATGGATGTTCTTTAATGCCCAATGCATGGAGTGAGGTCCTTAAAATTTCATGCTTATTTATCTAAAAGAGGAGTGTTTATGATTTTTAAAAGAAAATTCACACTCATAAGGACGCAATTTAAGGTTCTGGCCTCACACAGGTAATCTCTACTAATGATCTCAACATCTTAAGCGCGATACCTCATTTGCCAAGACACATTACAGTCTGGTAAGATGTGTGCAAGCAATGTGGTGTAGCTTTGACTAATGCTACCCAAGCCCGGACTCAGTGAAACAAAGCATACAATGAAATCCGACCCACGGAACATCTCACATGCATCTCAACAAAAATGTTTGAAAAATTTTGAAAATTTGCTCATTTTTGCAGAAAAACAAAAACTTTATTCTGAGGTCGTACCCCCAAACTTAAACCAAACTTTGTCCTCAAAGGTTTGAAAAAATTGGACAGAGTTCCATAAAATTCCAAAAAGTTATAACTTCAACTAAAAGCAATGTAAAAATTAAACTAAAATCCAACAAGTAAGCAAACATAAAGCATCCGATAATAAAAAATATCCGAAAATCCAAAAAGTGAAAAGATAACCCTGAGTATGACTGGATAGAGGATCATCCTAGCCACCATGCTGTGAACTCGGGCCTGCTCCACCATGACGCTCCGAGGCACTCAAACGGCTATCCTGGATAGCTCTAGTCAATCTGGCCACCTCGCTCTCAAGAGAAGTCTGCCTCGTCTCTATAGCATCCTGCCTCCTGAAGATCTCATCAACCCACGCTGGCCTCTGCACAATCTCATCCACCCATGCTGGCCTCTGCAGCATCTCATCCATCCAATCCGGTCTACGGTCCCCTGCTGGAACTGCACCCGGGTCCTCTTCAGTAGCAGCAGCATCGGCCTCAGCAGCAGCAGCAGCAGCTCGGGCAGCCTCATCCCTCCTACGCCTCTTTCTGGTGGCAACTGGTCGCAGGCCTGCCTCACGCCTCTGAGCTGAGATATCATTGAACGTCCTGGAGTTCAGCGGCCCGTCCATCAGTGCAATCCGGTCCCCCTGCTCCTCCTCTACGCCAGCCTGCTCGCAGAAATGAGTGATCAAGGCAGGGAAAGGTAGGACTAAGTCGTCAGCTTTTCCCGCACGGATGATTGCTCGCATGATTAGCTTTCCTACATCCAATCTCTCATGATGCTTGATACAGTACAGGAGCTTGGCGAGCTCAAAAACAGTGATGGTGATCTGACTGGAAGGCTTCAAAGAGGACGACAAAAAGATGACCCAAAAGGCCCAATCCAACTCTAGATCATGCTGAAGCAGTTGATGGTCAGCACTGTCCCATGGCCCCTCCACATGTGGCATACGTAGCTCCCTAGCAAGGTCCTCATTGTACCTCGAGAAAATGCTGAGCTTGGGGACCCCGGTATCTAGCTCTCTGTATGGCCTGGTACCGTAATACCTGTTGATGTCCTGAATATTGAACTCTACATCAACCCCTCTCACTTTGACCGGCGTACCCTTCTCAAACTCAGCTGGAACCATGGCAGCGTAGAACTCCCTGACTACCCGTTCATTGATTCGATGCGCGGTGGTCACAAACTGGCGCCAACCCATATCATCAACCTGCTGCGGAATGTTAGACCCAATAAGATTGTTGAGGTCTATACACCGCTCACTCAACAGTGCTCTACCCAAACAATTTTCCATCCTGACGACATAGTCCGGATTCCGGACCCCAACACGTGACCCACTCGAAGAAGCACCCTTGCCTTTAGATTTCTTACTAGTGGCCCGAGGCATGCTTGCACAAACCTGCTGGCACCTGCAAAACAAACGTATATACACAAATCCATGCCAAGCCACACAAAAGCACCACCCTTAGACTAGAGCAAGAAAAATAAGAAAATAATTACAAGAAAATAAGCAAATAATATTATAATAAGCAAATATTAACTATTAAAAGCAATTAGCAAAAACATAATCCGAAAAATATTTACTACATAAACTACACTAAGCAAAAATTAACATAAACAAGGCTAAAATTAACTATAATAAGCAAAAATACTTCTTAAAAAGTAAATAAGCCTTACATAAACCGAAAATCAAAGATGAAAATAACCAAAAATTGAGAAAATTATTCTTCCAAGCAACCAAGCACAAAATTGGCTCCAAAATCACTCTCAATCAACCAAAGACCAAGAGGAACGAAATTAAACCAAGAGCCCACATGCAAACCACCACCAATCACAAAACCCACACCTAAAGCATGCCAATCTATCAACAAGAAGCAAACCCACTCAAATAGATCGAATTCTATGCCCTATTTTCAAGAATTTAAGGTTTTGTGTTCGAAAATTAAGAAGAAATGAAGAAGAAGGGGTGAATTCGAACAAGAATAATGAAGAGAGGGAGAGGGATTTACCTTGATTGCGCGAGAATGGGGGTGGAGATCACCTTGGAGAAGAGAGGAAACCAATTTGGGGGAAAATTAGGGCACTTACCAGTTTTGACAGCAATCCTCGCTTTTGTGCAGAAACGCACCATTTTGCGCCCTGTTTTGCGCCCTTGCCCGCAGAATAAGGGCGCAAAACTCCCATTTCTGAATAAAACGCACCGTTTCAATTTGGGGATTCTGCGCCCCTTTTTGCGTTTAGGGGCCGCAAAACCAAGGGCGCAGAATTGGTCCAGAGGATCCAAAACAGTTCTGCGCCCCTCAGTTTTGCGGGCATGAGCCGCAGAATTCCCCTGAATTCTGATTTTTTCAATTTTTCACACCATCTTCTCCCAACTCACTCAAATACCGAAAAGTCATCAATACCTGCTTGGAAAAACAAAAACAAACAACTTGGAAGCAACTAAACTTACCCAAAATATAAAAACACAAAGGAAAGCTAAAATGCTCAAACATGCGAAAATAATAGATAACTATGTACAAA
The DNA here is from genome assembly GCA_954870605.1 of Acer campestre. Taxonomy (NCBI): domain Eukaryota; kingdom Viridiplantae; phylum Streptophyta; class Magnoliopsida; order Sapindales; family Sapindaceae; genus Acer; species Acer campestre. Next base: position 62,890,905 of record OX940799.1, read on the forward strand.
GTGACACTTCCCTTCACTGGCTTGGTTCGTTGAGGAGGATCACTTCCCTACTGTCCTCCGTTTCCTGCTCCCAGTAGAGCTTCAACCGTTGCCCATTCACCTTGAAGCTTTCCTTAGCATCGTTCTCAATCTCTACGGCTCCGTGCGGAAAGACTTGCTTCACAGTAAACGGCCCGGTCCATCTGCTCTTGAGCTTTCCAGGGAATAGTCTTAGCCTTGAGTTGAACAAAAGAACTCTATTTCCAACCCTTAGTTCCTTGTAAGCCAACCTCTTATCATGCCACCTCTTCGTCTTTTCCTTGTAAATTCTGGAGTTCTCATAAGCCTCCAACCTTATTTCTTCCAATTCACTGAGTTGCAACAACCTTTTCGCACCGGCTTCCTTCATTTCGAAATTCAAAGCTTTTATCGCCCACCAAGCCTTATGCTCCAACTCAAAAGGGAGATGGCATGCTTTCCCATAGACAAGCCGGAATGGTGACATGCCGATAGGAGTCTTATAAGCGGTACGATACGCCCATAGAGCATCCTCCAACTTAAGAGCCCAATCTTTTCTCTTGATTCCCACTGTTTTCTCAAGAATTCCCTTAAGCTCTCTGTTTGAAATCTCAACTTGGCCATTAGCTTGCGGATGGTACGGGGTGGTTATCTTGTACTTTACCCCATACTTCTTCAACAATGCCTCAAATCTTCTGTTGCAAAAATGGGATCCCCCATCACTTACAACGGCTCTCGGTGTCCCAAACCTTGTGAAAATATTTCTCTTCAAGAACTTGGTGACTTCATTAGCTCCACATGTTCGGGTGGGTATGGCTTCCACCCATTTGGACACATAATCTACCGCCACTAGAATATACCTATTTCCACAGGACATTGGAAAAGGACCCATGAAATCCACTCCCCAAACGTCAAAGACCTCGACTTCAAGCATTATGTGCATTGGCATTTCATCCCTTTTTGTTATGTTTCCGGTTCTTTGACACCGGTCACATGCCTCTACATAGCTTCGAGAATCCTTGAATAGGGTTGGCCACCAAAAACCTGACTGGAGGACTTTTCTTGCTGTCCTTGATGCACCGAAATGGCCTCCACACTCCTTGGAGTGGCAATGGCTCAGAATCTCTTCCATTTCGTCATCGGGCACACACCGCCGAATGATCCCATCACTACAAACTCTGAATAACAGTGGTTCATCCCAAAAGTAATGCTTCAACTCTGAAAAGAACTTCTTTCTTTGATGATGATTCAACTCCATTGGCACCACATTGCTCACCAAGAAGTTTACGAAGTCGGCAAACCAAGGAACTTGACTCCTCTCAACCACAAACAACTGCTCATCCGGAAAGTTTTCATTTATGGGCACATCAACCGCTACTCCATTTCTTTCCAATCTTGAGAGGTGGTCGGCAACTAAGTTCTCGGTTCCCTTTTTATCCTTGATCTCTAAATCAAATTCTTGAAGCAATAGAACCCATCTTATCAATCTCGGCTTGGCATCTTTCTTGGCCATCAAGTACTTGATTGCCGAATGATCCGTGTAGACTATCACCTTGGATCCCACTAGATACGATCTGAACTTATCAAATGCAAATACTATGGCTAGCAACTCTTTCTCTGTAGTAGCATAATTGATCTGAGCTTCATTCAAGGTTTGACTAGCATAATAGATGACATGTAGACGCTTTTCTTTCCGTTGACCCAATACGGCGCCCACCGCATAGTCACTTGCGTCACACATAAGTTCAAATGGCAAATTCCAATCCGGAGTGGAAATGATCGGAGCCGAGGTTAACTCCTTCTTCAATAACTCAAACGCTCTCAAACACTCCTCATCAAACACAAAAGGCACATCTTTCATGAGCAAGGAGCAAAGTGGCTTCGTGATCTTGGAAAAATCCTTGATGAACCTTCGGTAGAAACCCGCATGCCCCAAAAAGCTTCGAATTCCCCTAACCGAAAGTGGTGGAGGAAGCTTCTCAATTACTTCAATCTTGGCCTTGTCAACCTCAATCCCCTTTTCTGAAATCTTATGGCCTAGCACAATGCCTTCCTTTACCATAAAATGGCATTTTTCCCAATTCAAAACCAAGTTTGTATCTTCACATCTTTGAAGAACCAAACCCAAGTTGTGAAGGCACCCGTCAAATGAGGACCCAAAAACTGAGAAATCATCCATAAACACCTCAATGAACTTCTCGACCATATCGGAGAAAATGACCATCATACACCGTTGAAAGGTCGCCGGAGCATTACACAAACCAAAAGGCATCCTCCTATAAGCAAAAGTCCCATAGGGACATGTGAAAGTAGTCTTCTCTTGGTCCTCCGGATCTATAGCAATCTGATTATAACCCGAATATCCATCTAGGAAGCAGTAGTAGTTATGACCGGCTAGGCGCTCCAACATTTGGTCAATGAATGGCAATGGAAAGTGGTCCTTCCTTGTGGCGGCATTGAGCTTCCTATAATCTATACAAACTCTCCAACCGGTCACCGTTCTTGTTGGAATGAGCTCATTGTTTTCATTTGGGACCACGGTTATCCCACCTTTCTTTGGCACACATTGCACCGGGCTCACCCATGAGCTATCTGAAATTGGGTAAATAATACCCGCATCAAGCAACTTTAGAATCTCCGCTCTCACTACTTCCTTCATGTTCGGGTTTAGTCTTCTTTGGTGTTCAATTGATGGCTTAAAATCATCCTCCATAAGTATCTTATGCATACATATTGATTGGCTTAGACCTTTGATGTCGGAAATGGTCCATCCAATCGCCCTTATGTGCTTTCTCAAGACTCTCACTAACTTCTCTTCCTCAAGCTTGGACAAGGATGATGAAATTATGACCGGGAGGGATGATGCCTCTCCAAGAAATGCATATCGCAAATTTGAAGGCAATTGCTTCAACTCTAGAACGGGAGGCTTCTCCACGGATGGTGGAAGTCTTGGTTTTCCCACACCTAACTCTTCAAAGTGCCATCTTTTTCTAAAGTTCGTCAATGGAAAGGTGTCCAAGTACAAAGCATGCTTGGCCACTTCACTATCTTCGTCTTCTTTGGTTGCACTCTCTCTAATGCACACTTGCAAGGGGTCTTTTGGAATTGTCTTTTTGAAGAAATCTTTCACTAGAGGCTCAATTACCTCCAATCTCATGCAATTCTCAATATCCACCGGTTTCTTCATGGCTTTGTACATGTGAAAGACTACTTGATCATCACCAACTCTCAAAGTCATTTTGTCTTCCCTCACATCTATTAGTGCCCCTGCTGTCTTCAAAAATGGCCTCCCCAAAAGGAGTGGAATCTCCACATCTTCCTCCATTTCAAGGATTACAAAGTCAACCGAAAAATATAGATTCTCCACCTTTACTAGCACATCCTCCATCACTCCTCTTGGATACTTGATGGATCTATCCGCAAGTTGGAGGGTAACATTTGTGGGCTTCACCTCTCCCACACCAAGTTTCTCAAATACCGAGAAAGGCATCAAGTTGATGCTAGCTCCCGAATCAATAAGTGCTCTACTAAAGTTGGAAGTACCAATGGCGCAAGGGATAGTAAACTTGCCCGGATCTTTTAGCTTGGGAGGAAGCTTGTTCTGCAAGATTGCACTACACTCTTCCGTTAGAGCCACCGTTTCAAACTCCTCTAGCTTCCTTTTGTTTGATAGAAGCTCCTTTAAGAACTTCACATAGGTGGGCATTTGAGCTAGAGCCTCCGCAAACGGAATGTTGATGTGTAGTTTCTTGAACACTTCTAAGAACTTGGCAAAACTTTGAGCCTCCTTGTACTTCTTCAATCTTTGTGGATATGGAATTGGTGGAACAAAAGCTTTGACTTGTGGAGGTGGTGGTATATCACTTGATGGTAGGGGTTGTGCACTAGCTTGCTCATCTTCCCCAACAACTTCTTCTTCAACCTTCTTCTTCTCAACTCTCTCTTCCTCATCAACTTTCTCATCAATGTCAACTTCAAGGTCAACTTCCTCCTCAACTACAACTCCTTCTCTCACTCCAAAACCTTTAGGTAGCTCAACCTCTTTTCCGCTCCTCAAAGCAATAGCTTTACATTGCTCCTTTGGGTTTATGATTGTGTCACTAGGTAAGGTCCCTTGTTGTCTTGCTTGGGCACTTCTTGCTAGTTGACCCACTTGTACTTCAAGGTTTTGTATGGCGGCTTGGGAGTGTTGAGCTAGTTGGTCTATTTTGTTGTCAAGCTTCTTTAGGGCCGCATCTTGGACTTCCATACGGGTGTCCATTCTCCCCATGTAAGTAGAGAACATTTCCTCTAGAGATGGTTTCTTTTCGGCTTGGTTGTTGACAAATTGGTTTTGAAAGCCCGGATTTTGGCGGTTATAGGCTTGAGGTTGTTGTTGAGCTTGGAAGCCTGGAGGTCGTCTTTGGTTGAGGGGTTGAGGTGGTTGAGGTGGTTGAGGTGGTTGGAGGGTATTTGTGTTATCTTTCCAAGAGAATGCGGGGTTTTGTCTCCATGCCAGGTTATATGTATTGGAGAATGGGTTGTTTTGAGGGTTTTGGTTAGGATAATTTCTGTTGTAGTTCACAAATGCCACTTGGTCATTGGATGTGGGATTTGCAAGATCACACTCTAGGCTTTCATGAGGTCCACAACACAACTCACAACATGCAACACTAGCTTGACTTGATGAAGCTCCCATTCTACTCACATGCTTGGTCAAGGCTTCCACTTGGGCTTTCAATGCGGTAACATCACTCACTTCAATCATCCCCGGGGCTTTCTTTATTTGCCTATCATTCCCCCAATGACTATTTGTGGAAGAAAGCTCTTCCAAAATGCTCCAAGCTGCCTCTTCCGACTTCTTCATGAGAGAACCACCGGCTGCCGCATCTATCAATGTTCTTGTGGCGTTACTGATGCCGGTATAGAATGACTCTACAAGTTGCCACCTCGCTAGTCCATGGTGAGGGCATTTCCTCACAAGTTCCTTGAACCTTTCCCATCCATCGTAAAGGCTCTCATTCTCATATTGGGCAAAGTTTGTAATCTCATTTCTGAGGCGAGCCGCTCTCCCAGGTGGAAAGTACTTGTTGAGAAATTCTTGGGCTAGTTGCTCAAAGGTGATTATGGAGTTTGGAGGTAGTCTCTGAAGCCATCCCCTAGCATCGCCTATTAAGGAGAACGGGAACAACTTCAACTTGATAAAGTTATCTGAAACTCCATTGAATCGAAATGTGTCACAAATGTCATTGAAACTCTGTAGGTGGACATTTGGATCTTCATGAGCTGCGCCTGAAAACTGCACTGTGGCGGCTATCATTGAAATCAAACCCGGCTTGATCTCATAATTGTTTGCATTTGCTGTAGGTCTTTGGATGGAGGATAGATTGATGTCCACCCTTGGCATAAAGTAGTCTTGTAAAACCCTCTCAGCCGCCATATTGGCACCGTCACCAATCGGATTTGGATTTTGAACGGGATTTGGAACCGGAGCTGGATTTAGAATGGGATTTTGATCTCCCATAGCTCTCGCCCTAGCTCTTCTTCGATTCCGGCGATTCCTCCTTGCGGTACCTTCAATATCCGGATCGAACTGTAGGTCCTGTGAACTGTTACTCCTTGTACGTTGGTGCATACAAGAGCAACCTGCCTGAAAATACACACAAAAGGAAACGAAAGTAACAAGTCCAAACTAGTTAAAACCAACTAATACCAATATCAATTTTCCGCTTAGTCCCCGGCAGCGGCGCCAAAAATTGATCGGTCCAAACTCACACGGTAAAGACTCTCGCAAGTGTACGAGGTCGGGGTGTAATATAATGACCGAGTAGGGATCGTTCCCACGAGGACTAAGGATTGATTACCGGTTTTTATCGGCTTGTATACTATTTGGACAATTGAAAATGATAGTTTTTAACATCTAACAATATAAAGAGTAGATCTAAAGCAAATAAAACACTAACCACAACTAAAGTGAATGTGATGATATGAGAAAAGTGTGCTAGAACATGAATCCACCTAACCCTTCAATTAACTCTTGACTCACTTAATCCCTCATTTGTGCAAGTATAGATTATAGGTTCGTATTCCCTTTAATCAATCTCTAATCTCTCTCGATGTCTTAGAGATTGTATCCAAACATACAAAATATGGATGAAATCATTAAGAATGGTGGAACACATACATGAACCCTATATGCTAGCCTAGTGTATCTCTCACTTTCTAGTCATATATAGTGAATGGTTTGTTTATCTAGTGATCATTCAACAAGATGGCCAATCAAGACAAAAGCATTAAGCATACAAAACATTCATATAACTATACACACACTTGTAGAGAAACTAAGGAATCATTAACAATAGATTAAGGGTTTGGTTTCATCATTGTTCTAGCACAAGAGTATTTAGCTCATATTACACATAGAAACCATACAAAGTCTCAAATAAACACAGATCATAACAATTACAAGAAGATAAAAGGTAGAGTTTAAGAGATAAACTAAGATGATGATCTCCTTCTTGCAATGCTTGATCTCCAATGGCTTCTTTCTCCAAGAATCACTCCTCCAAGCTCCAAGGTTGATGAAGAACCACCAAAACAGAGAGAAAAGAGAAGGTTTTCTGCAGAGAGATGTGTTGTGGTCGTGCCTTCTGCTGGAAAGAAGAAGAATGCCCTCCCAAGGTCATTCTCTCCCCTCTCTTAATGACAACCAACACCATCATGCTTCATAATTGAAGAGGGCCCACCAAGGTTTCCTCATCATTACCTCCCCTCTCCCAATGAAGGCAATGGTCAGAGACAAGATCCTGGTTTGCTGAAAGTTGGGGACCCAAGGACCTGAAATTAGGCAACTGAAGTTGACAGCATCGGGAGAAAAATGCGCCCTGTTTTGCGCCCTGTTCTGCGCCCTTGGGAGCATAATTCCAAAAATTGTTCCTATTGGAAACCAAAATGCGCCCTGTTCTGCGGCCAAGGGCGCAGAATCAGGGGCGCAGAATTCGTGACAAAAATGGGACCTTCTGGTCCCTTTTCTGCGGCCCCTAACCGCAAAACCACTAAGGGCGCAGAACCAACTTCCAGAAATTGCACATTTGCCCCAGAATTCCTGAATCTTTGCACAAAAGCCCCTCTTCTGGAAGGAATCCTGAAACGCTTATTAAATCCGTTAAAAACACGGTTTTACCCGGGATTTGAGCATAAAAGATACAAATAAGGGGGCTACACTTCGTGTAGAAATAAGAGTTATCAATGCTCTAACATTAGAGTTTAGTATTATGGATTTGCGTGCTTTATCTCATGTATTTTTCTACTTTGATTGATTTTCACTGTCATTTCTTTGAAATATTAAAACCAACAACTTAGGTTAATCGAATAATTGTGACAGAATCGGCCTGATAAAATCACCAAATCTTCTAAAGTCTACCAAACGCAGATGACCTCTGCGATCTGGGTCTTCCAGATCGTGGAGGGTGGATTTTTTTTATTTTATTTTTAATTTAATAATAATAATATATTAGAATTTCATCATGTTTCTTTATTATTATATAAAATGAATTTAGTTTTTACTTTTGATTTTATTTTCACAAAAGACTAAAATATCCTTTGACTATTAATTTTGACTAACGGAATGTTAATGGAGGGACTAATTCGGTACTTGCGAAAAAGTTATGGACCAATTTGGTTACTTTTGTAAAAGTCGCAAACAAATTGGAATTTTAAAAAAAGTCCAGGATGAATTTGGTAATTGCCCTATTAGAAAACAAACGAGTCAGAAACAAAGACACAAGGAACAGCAACAACAAAGGCACCAAGCCTAGGAACCAAGCCCAAAGCACCCAAACCACAAGCAGACAGCAACACAAAAAAGGGGAAGAAACAAAGCAACAAAACATAGGCCACAAAGGCTAAGGACCCCCCACACCTAGCCAACTACAACCCAGAAAAAAACTTTAATTAATTAGCCAAAAATAGCAATCCAACTGTTATTTTTAAAAGAAGAAAGAAAGTAAGATGAATACTTCAAAGATTTGATATTTTTCTTTTCAAATGTGTTGTAGTGTGAATACTTGAATTGGAAATTATTTATTTATTTATTTTTTACTCGAATTGGAAATTATTTATTTATTACATGAATTGGAAATTGGAAATTGACAGCTAATTGAGACTTAAAGTCTGGGCGTTCAGATTGTATATAAAGTCTGAGAATACATTGAAGACGACCAATAACTTGACTTATCATATATTCATATCTAAAATAAATAAATAAACCAAACCAAACCAAACAATGACAAGTAAAAGATTGCAATGTATATATGTAGTATGACTAATCATCAAAAATCTAATTAGAAATTAAACTCATTCTTCCAAATTAATTTTCAATGAAGAAAATCAGATCGAGTGAGAGTATATCTATATTTTAATCATATATAGGACATTGACTTACTCTGGAGGACGGTGGGTACAGAGAGACAAATATAATCTAGAATCAAGACCATGTGATGAAATCAAAGTTTACTTTTCTGGATCCACCGAACTTAGAAATTGTCTCCCAATGAACTCTGATACTGACCTCCAAGAGGCAGTATAAATTGGCATGCAGATTATTCATAAATCATTCTCACACTTTCATATAGCTCTAGATTCACATCTTCTGAAGAAGTGTTTGTGCTATATAAATTTGTTTGACATACATATCATTCTTGTCTTTGTAATCTAACTCTCGACTCATCTTCTATCTTCATCACATCCAACAAAACAGTATCATGAAGGTATGAATTTCAAAAAAAAAAAAAAATTGCATATGTCACATCATTTAAGATTAAACTTCAAAATAAAATATTTGAACCCAATAAATAGGTTTTTTTTTTTTTTTTTTTTTTTTTTTTTTGCAGAACAAGGTGGTGATCAGTGTTCCTGTGCATAGCCAAAAATGCCGTTCTAAAGCCATGCAAATTGCAGTTGGTACTTCAGGTAAACCAATTGAATTAGCTAGCTAGCTAGTATACTCATCACCAATGACATAAAATTTCACCCAATAAAATTTCTTATAGATAATTAAATGTAATATTATCATATATATATATACATATACACATAGGTGTGGAATCAGCAACTTTGAAAGGGGATGACAAGAATCAAATAGAGGTTATAGGAGATGGAATAGACGCGGCTGAACTTACAAGGCTGCTAAGGAAGATGTTAGGAACTTGTATGTGGAAGCAATATACTGCAACTAAAGTAGAGACTTGAGAAAAATAGAGAAAAACTGAACACACAATTTTACGTGGTAAAACTCCCAATTTAATCTGAGGGAAACATCCACGGGCAAAGATTGAAGGACTTTATTAGACCACAAATGATTACAACCTCTCTATAAAATTTTAGGAGAGAACTACAATATTTCTCTACAAGAGGAAAGAACAAAGGGAGAAGAGGAAAGCTATTGCTTGGGATAATTTGTGAAGTGAGCTTGGGTTGGTATTTATAGGCAAAATCCAACCCCAAAAGTCATTAAGTAATTAATGGTGTAGTTGGAAGGAGATCAACTTCCACTAGCCAACTACTTAGTTGCCATAAAAACTCCATTTTCAACCTTCTTAATTAATTACCATGTGAAAATGTGACTTTAACCTTTCATTCTCCCACTTGAAGTCATCATTTCACGGTCTATTTATCCTTCTGATCTTTGCTTAAATTCCTGCTACTTACGTTTCTGCTAGACCATAGGAGGATCTACACCATATGAACTTGTCAGTATTGATAGGCTTGGTCATTACATCTGCTAGATTCTCCTTGGTGTGTATCTTTTGCATATCCACACTACCGTCTTCCACTACTTCCCGAACAAAGTGATATTGAACTCCTATGTGCTTGGTTCTGGAATGAAAAGCTGGATTCCTTGCAATATGCAAGGCACTCTGACTGTCACAAAACAGAACAATCTTCTCTTGTTTGTGCCTGAGTTCCTCCATTAGCCTTTTAATCCAAATTGCTTCCTTACAAGCTTGTGTAGCTGCCATGTACTCTGCCTCAGTTGTAGATAGAGCCACAACTGTTTGTAACTTGGAAATCCAGCTCACAGCTCCTCCTGCAATTGTAAACACATATCCAGTAGTGGATTTTCTTTTGTCGAGATCTCCAGCAAAATCCGGATCCACATAACCCCTAACATTAAATTCTGATCCTCCATAACATAATGCAGCATCTGAGGTTCCTCTAATGTATCTCAGAATCCTCTTTACAGCATTCCAATGCTCTATACCAGGATTCGCCATGTGTCGACTAACCGCTCCCACTGCTTGTGCAATATCAGGTCTTGTACATATCATAGCGAATATCAAACTTCCCACTGCTGATGCATATGGCACTCGAGACATTTCCATCCTCTCTGCTTCATTGCTAGGACTCATACTTGAGGATAATTTGAAATTCACAGGAAGTGGGGTAGAAATTGGCTTACATTCTTGCATATTGAAGCGTCGCAAAATTTTCCTCAAGTAGTTCTTTTGAGAAAGCCAAATCTTCCTATCTTTTCTGTCTCGGTAAATTTGCATCCCTAGAATCTTGTTTGCTGGTCCCAAATCCTTCATATCAAACTCCCTAGCCAATTGTGCCTTTAATTCTTGGACTCGATCTTTGTTGGGGCCTGCTACCAACATGTCGTCCACGTACAACAACAATATAATAAAGTCGTCATCACCTTTAAACCTCTTGTAGTAAGTACAATGGTCTGAACCGAGTCTGTTGTACCCAAGGCTTATAATGAAGGAATCAAATCTCTTGTACCAACATCTCGGCGCCTGTTTGAGACCGTACATAGATTTGGTTAACCTGCAAACCAAGTTCTCCTTGCCTTCTTTGGCAAAACCTTCTGGTTGGAGCATATAAATTTCTTCTTCAAGTTCTCCATGAAGAAATGCAGTTTTCACATCTAACTGCTCTAAATGTAGATCAAACACAGCACTCATAGCCAGGACTACTCTGACTGTTGTAAGTCGAACCACAGGGGAAAATATCTCATTGAAGTCAATGCCTTCTTTCTGAGCGTATCCCTTCACCACCAATCTTGCATGATACCGCTCCACTTGGTCATTGCCATCTCGTTTGATCTTATAGATCCATCTGTTTCCGATGGCTTTTCTTCCATGTGGTAGTGAAACAAGTTCCCATGTCTTGTTCTTGTGTAAGGCTTCAATTTCTTCCTGCATTGCTGTCATCCACAGAGATGCATCTGAACTATTTTTAGCTTCATGGAAAGTCAATGGCTCTCCATCCTCTGTTAGAAGACAATATGCTACATTGCTCTCTGTAACATACTCCGAGTGCCATACCGGTGGTCTCCTCTCTCGAGTTGACCGTCGAACTTTTGGGGTCTCAGACTCATCTGGTACTTCATGCTCTGGTTCTACTTCAGAAGAATCTGAATCTTCTTGTTCTGGATTATTTTCCACCTGAACATCAGTAGTCTCTGTATTTTCTTTTGAAGTGACGTTATCTCCTTCTTTCTGGAGTTGATCTTCTATAAATATAACATCTCTGCTGATGACAACCTTGTGGGTAGTGGGATCCCACAGACGATACCCCTTTACTCCATCAGCATACCCTAAGAACATACATCTCCTGGATTTTGGATCCAGCTTTGTCCTTTCTTGGGCATTGTACATTACGTACACAGGACATCCAAAAGAATGTAGATTTGAATAATCAGCCGGCTTACCAGTCCACATCTCCATTGGTGTTTTCAACTCAATTGCTGTTGATGGAGATCGATTTATCACATAACAGGCGGTTTTGACTGCTTCTGCCCAAAATGAATTAGATAAGCCTGCAGTCCTCAACATAGCTCTTATTCTTTCAGCAAGAGTTCTATTCATCTGCTCTGCCACTCCATTTTGCTGAGGAGTGTATGTGACAGTGAACTGTCTTTCAATACCTTCTTGCTTACAAAATGCAAGAAACTCGCCATCTGTATATTCTCTTCCATTATCTGTCCTCAAACACTTGATCTTCTTCCCGGAATTAAGTTCCACCCGCGCTTTGAAGGCTTTAAATACTTCAAACACATCTGACTTTCTCTTGATCGGGTATACCCAACATCTCCTGGAGTAATCATCAATGAAAGTCACCATGTACTTTGCTCCTCCTAGGGATATATCCGGCGATTCCCAAACATCAGAATGTATTAAGTCTAGAATACATTTGCTCCTAGCAGTAGAACTGCTAAACTTCAATCTATGTTGCTTACTTGTAACACAATGCTCACAGAATGGTAAGTTCACTGATTTGAGCCCGGGAAGCAAATTCTGATCAGAGAGAATCTTTAAACCTCTTTCCGAGATATGGCCTAGTTTGCGATGCCACATTATCGTTGACTCTTCTCCATGGTTGGTTGATGCAACACATGAATCTGCTTCCTGAAGTGTTTCTCCTTTAAGCATGTATAGATTTGAAGTGATCTTTTTTGCCTTCATAACCACAAGCGCGCCTTTGACAATTTTCAAGATCCCGTTTTCTATTTGGGTCTTGCATCCAAGATCATCTAATTGTCCCAAAGACAATAGGTTCTTCTTCAACCCCTTCACATGTCGTACCTCCTGAATGGTGCGAATTGTCCCATCATGCATCTTTATCTTGATGGTGCCAATACCAGCGATTTCCAAGGCATGATCATTACCCATAAATACAGATCCTCCAAAAACAGGTTCATATTTGTGGAACCATTCTCTTCGAGAGGTCATGTACCAAGTGGCTGCTGAATCTAGAAGCCAAACATCAGTAAATCGTTTTCTGCCTTCAGCAGCACTATTGCCCTCACTGTATAAGACTTCACCATCGTCTGAGGTGCTTGCTACACACCCTTGAGAGCTTGATGATTCTGGAGCTCTATTATCTCCACTCTTCTTCTTGTTATGCCAACACTCACTTTTGACATGCCCTTTCTTGCCACAACCATAACATTTGACGTTCTTTCTACTTCTTGATTTTGACCTACCATGATTGTGACTCCCACTAGGGCCATGTTCCGTTGATCTCCCTTTCGTCATCATTAATGCCTCTGCCTGTTGTGAACATTTTGATCTGTCTTCCTTGTTTTTACGCCTACTCTCTTCTTCTAAAACAGCGGCTGCAACATCATCAAAGACTAGATACTCCACAAGAATATTGTTTGTGAGGTTGATGATGAGCTGATCATACGAGTCTGGTAGACTTTGAAGTAGCAGTTCTGCACGTTCATTTTCATCTATTTTGTACCCCAACTCTGTAAGTTGAGAAAATAGAGTATTCATGGTGTTGATGTGGTCGGTCATCGATGAAGATTCCGCCATTCGAAGAGTGTAAAGTCTTCTCTTCAAAAAGATTTTGTTGTGTAGTGACTTGGCCTCATATAATCTTGTCAGAGTGTCCTATATCTCCTTTGCTGTCTTCTTCTCCGCTATACTTGATAGCACTGCATCAGCTAACGCTAGATGCAAGTTGGCAACCGCATTGCCATCCATTTCTTTCCATTTGTTATCATCTGTGATCTCTGTTGGTCTATCTCCAATTGCTAACAAACAATTGTCTTTCATTAGAATTGCCCTCATCTTCATCTTCCACAACAAGAAATTACTCCCGTTGAACTTCTCAATCTTGAACTTCGTTGCCATTTTGTTGATAACGAACTGCTTCTCACCAGGATCGAGTTACACTATTTCACTGTGACAGTATCGTATGTGTGAATAGTACCGTATACTGGAATAGTGACCGTAGTTGTGAACAGTACACCAGGTAGGTTCCCAGGAAAGAGAGGTGGGTCACAATGGTCCTCTTAAATACCAAGTCTTTCCTTAGCCAGAACCTTTCCTAGACATGCACTTTCCACACCACCACACTTATTTCCAACAACCACGAATACTACCGGGAGCTCTTAGTCAGTAATCTTAAGAACACTCTGATGTGGAAGATCAGTCAATGCTGCAACCACAGAGCATACTAAGAATTTCCTAGAGAATCTGACAACTTGGCAGCTTGGAATACAACCGGATGCTCTGATACCACTGTTAGGAACTTGTATGTGGAAGCAATATACTGCAACTAAAGTAGAGACTTGAGAAAAATAGAGAAAAACTGAACACACAATTTTACGTGGTAAAACTCCCAATTTAATCTGAGGGAAACATCCACGGGCAAAGATTGAAGGACTTTATTAGACCACAAATGATTACAACCTCTCTATAAAATTTTAGGAGAGAACTACAATATTTCTCTACAAGAGGAAAGAACAAAGGGAGAAGAGGAAAGCTATTGCTTGGGATAATTTGTGAAGTGAGCTTGGGTTGGTATTTATAGGCAAAATCCAACCCCAAAAGTCATTAAGTAATTAATGGTGTAGTTGGAAGGAGATCAACTTCCACTAGCCAACTACTTAGTTGCCATAAAAACTCCATTTTCAACCTTCTTAATTAATTACCATGTGAAAATGTGACTTTAACCTTTCAGAAGAAATTTCGGTATGCATTTGTGGAAAGCGTAGGTGCTGCGGCGAGCAGCGGTGAGCAGAAAGAGAGCGGTGACAAGAAAGAGGAAGGCAAAAATGAGGCCAAGATGGAGATGGTGTGGCCTAGTTATCAGTCTGCGGTGCCTCTTTATTATAATCATTATGTGGTTAGAGACTCTTACTATGATAGCTCATCATGTAGAGACTCTAAATACGGGTGCTCCATCATGTGATCGAAATTTAAATACTAATCAGATATACGGATCGATCGGCTAGAAAGAGAGAAAGGGAAATTATATATGAACTTCGAACAGTATTGGCTGATAACTATTTGTTTACTCCATGCTTGCAGTAGTTATCTCAAGCACTTTGTCATATTTTATTGTTTTTTCATATATATATATGCGAAAAGTTTTGTATAAATAAAGTAGTTACCCGATTAATAAAATCATATTATACATCCAACCGAATCAAATCATATTAATGGAAGTCTAGCTGGTCCCTTGATCGGAAGAACGTTCATGAAACTTGTGTCTTAAAATTCTTTAATTTTAATCGGCTCTAGTATCAAATGATATATACGAATTCATATATATAATTTATTATTAGAGTTAGTTAAATGAAGCCACGCTTGGGAATTATGGAGTAAATGAGTAATGCTTGGAGAAGATTGGCAAGGTGTGCACTCTATCTTGTGGTTGGTTATCAACATATATTTTGGAGAAGATGAATATAGTAATATACTATGTGCTGTTGTCTTCAGATTACTTAATTATTTTTATAGAATATGCAAACCTAAAGCAATAATCAAAACACACAAGATTTTACGTGGTTCAAATCAATATTGTTTTTATTTTTTATTTTTATTTTTTTTTGAACTGCATTATTATTAGGCAAAGGAGCCAAAAGAGCAAACCCCCAGCAGGGAAACAGCCAAAACCCACAGCCCCAACAAACCCACACCCACAAAAAAGCTAGAAAAGCAAAAACACAGGCCACCAGCAGCAAACAGCAACCACAAGCAAAAACAAAAAACAAAAGTAAAAAACAGCCAGAAAAAGGCAAAACCAAAAGCACAATATTGTTGTGCCACGTTGACGCATCAGAGCTTTATTATTTAAACTATTTTATTCTTAGGGTTTGAGATAGAGAGAAAAATACTTAATTAGTGCGGAAATAGAGAGTTTTTGCTTCAGTATTATATACAATGCTTTGATAGTGGAAGTTGAGTCCTACTCTGTTCTATGGATGTAGGTTTATGTCCAAATGTCGTGTTTCCAAAATGGATGTGTACAACAAAGCCTGTTTGATGGTATGCTTTGATTAAGGACCGAAAGCCATCATATATAACCTACGTATCAAATTATTATAATGTTATATGTATAGTTAGGTCATTACAAAAATCTCAATTCTAAGACTAATCTACAAACAAAATATGGTATTTAATATTTCAATACAATTCATTAGAGTTAAACATCCATATTAGATGGTGCTGTGTCGACTTTTGGCAGGTAGACAGCATATAATGGGTTCAAAAACATGGTTCTCTTGTCATTACGAAAATTACCAAGTTCTTCTTTTGCTTGTCAATGTTTTAAAGTTTGGTTTAGTTTTGTTAACTTATCTAAGAAATTAAGAGTTTAATGTCATTCACATTGGTTTTGTTTTAAATTTAAGGGTTGAAGTGGTGTGCAATAATGGTTTTCAAATCATTAGTTATTGTAATTATTTATTGTTGAATAATTTTCGATGAGAGAGAGAGATAAAGAGAGAGAAACGGGCTCCCTTGGCCGTGGAGGGAGTCAGGCTGCAATCAACAGCGGAGTAAAAAGGAGTTGTGAAAATGTAAGTTTTAGGAGAGAGATTTAAGAGATAAAACTCTGAATTTACATCAAGAAGAGACTTTAGGGAAAAACTCTTATCAATCTTTGTTGATAATCTGAATCCAAAGGTGGAGGTAGTTTGTTTGTGGGGTGTGTTCAAGGTTTTTGGAAGGGTGAGAGAGTATATCTCTCTTCTAATAAGAACAGCTCAAGAAAGTCCTCTTTCGCCTTCATTTGCTTTGAATCGTAAGAGGAAGCTAGCAAGGTGGCAAGATTGGCGGATGGAATGCATATTTATGGTTGGCCCATTAGCTTAAAAGTAGCCTCTTTGTTGGAATAATAGTGGCTCGGGTGATGGGAAACAAAAGGGGCCGATTCTAAGGAAGGATGTGCAGAGAGAAATAGGTAGAGGAGGAGTTCCTATCGGCATTGCAAAACAGAGGAGGCCTTCAATTCATTCGCTGAGGTGCTCAAAGGAGTCCACCTAAGAAGCTAGGAAGAGCCTTTTATCAAGTCAGAGGGCCGTCTTAACATGATCTGGAAGAAGTAGAAAGGGGTGGAGGACTGGTTGTCCAAAAATGCGGTGGGCATATTAAAGAAGTTTGGCAATGTGTCAAGTGTTAACAGAAGACTATCTAACAGATCATTCTCATTCAAGTCAAGGTATCTCAGTGATAAAAGCATAATGTGGTGCTTCGAGTTAGTGGTTGAGACTTGAGAGAGATGGGTTCATAGTGAATCATATTTTTTCTAGATGACTTGTTCACTTCTATGTCTAGATGGTTAGACTTTAGAGCATCTAATTCCGCAATCTAGGTTGGCATGAATTAACGTCTCTGGAGCTCCGTTGAACTGTTGGAAACCATCGTTCTTCTCGAAGCTTGGATGGATGATTGGAGAACCTATGGTGGTAGAGGAAGACATGGTCCGGAGACAAAAATTGGACAAAGAAAGCTTTTCATTCTTGATCTCGAAAGTAAAATTAAGCTCTTGGTAAGTTTTTGTTAAGGTGGAAAATGTCTTTTCCCCGTGAGTTTAAAGGAAGACTATGCACCGGTGTGTTCTCTTTGGGTTCAAGACTTTCTAAGATTGAGAGATGAGTTTCCAAGAAAAGATTCAAATTGTTTGTTAGAAAATGATGGTCCAGAACTCTAGATATCAATCATAGGGATAAGGTAGTTCCAAGGCTTGAAAAGTTAACTTTTGGAGAGGAAAGGGTTTTTGAGAAACCCTTTTGACAAAAGACAACTTTTGGGGGATAAAGAGTTGACATTAAGCAGTCTTGTCAAACAGTCCAATCACAAAATTGGTTTGGTAAAAGAAGTCAGAGATGGGCTAGAGTTTGGTGGTTGTCTTTCTATGGTATCTCCAAAGAGGGTTGTAGAGACAAATGGAAAAGGTTGGAAAGTTAAAGAAAGGAGAGGTGGGTTAGAAAAGGAACTAAGGTATGCTCCCACACAAAATGGAAAGCTTACGATTGAAAAGAAGAAGATGTCTGGTGTTGGAAAGACAACTGATGAAGATGTAAGTTCCTCTTCATCGATTCGATTAGTTTGAAGGGGCATGAAGGGCATAGGTAGGTTGGAGGAGCTTCCCATTACCTCTGACATAGGTCCTCCTCAAACCTTATGCAACTTGGTGGAAGACACCTTTGACAGTCTTTCTTCAAAGACCCAATATGTAAAAAAAAAAAAAAAAAAAAGAAAAAAAAAAAGGGTATTTTGATAAAGGTGGGGCTACTATGATAGGATGTTTGGAAAGGAAAGATATTGTAGGGGTGGTTGGTTCTTGTGTTGGGAAAGGTGAAAGCTTGGTAAGTATTGTTAATAAAGCTAGTTATAGGTTGGCTTCTATGGGAGGTCTTGAGAATGATATGGCCAATAGACAAAGTGTTAGGGTCTTCAGTTCTAAGGTTGGGTCGTGTGGGGGTGGGCCATTTCTGTAAGATTTTTATAAAATTGTGAGCAACATATGACATTATAATTTGACTTTATGAAAACCGAATTGATTGGGGTGTTTAAGTAAGAGAGAGTTGACCGGATAAAACCCATTATTAATGTGATCAATATTGTTGGGCTTGGTGCACCTTAACTACATCATATATATGTAGGATATGGTATGGGCTATTGAATATGTGTGGGCCAAATATTCCTTTTGGGACTAGCCATCCTATTAGGGTTAAGAATCCTCTATGAGTTAGGATTCTAGTAAGTTATACTATTTATAGGGGGTCCCTACTCTCGCTCATGTATCACACAGTGATTCAGAATAAAAGTAACCTCCCCATTAGGTTATCTGAAGTAAGGTGAGAAGAGAGTAGAAGACTTCCTATTGTTATCTTTTGCTTTCTTTGTTTTCTTTTCAGGTTATTGTGCTTGTGCTATCATGGAATCTGGACTTTCAGGTACGCGTCTATTCATACTTATGCATACAATACGAGATCTAATTGTATTTACATATAATGCTTACAGTGGTATCAGAGCCGATCGTATTGTTGCATAGGTTGAATCAATTTATGTCTAAACATGCTGGATTGAATTTAGATTATTGATGCCATGACTGTATTTGAATGGATCAGTTGCCATGAACTAACACATACCTGATTGTATGACGCATCAAAATTGGATTTTGTTTTTATTAGATCACATGGATTAGTTGTTTAAGTTTGTCACTCATAATATGCGTACTGGTATGTTGTTATATAGCAAATATTAAAATCCATGTTTGAATTTTGTTTTGTTTTGATGTGTGTTGGCATGACTCCAATGATGGATGAGATTATCTTATTAGATCGAATTGTGTGATGGTGTGTGTTCTGGTGCGAGTAGTAATTGGTGCGAAAGAAAGATGAAAGGCCTGGTCGTTGTTGGACCTGACCCGTTGTCAAACTCGGGTCGATAGCCTAGACTCGCACGTTGCGGGTCGTTTGCACCAGAACCGCCCCAGATGCGAGTCAATCTGGGTTTGCATCAGACCTCGCTGCACGACTCTGTTTGGGTTGCTGATGACCGTTGCTTTTCCGGTGACGGCATGGGTTGCATCTGTTAGGGATCCACGCGGATGCGGATCTCATGGGTTGTGAATATCCACGAATTTTCGCGAATCGATTGTTTTCGATCGGTGTGGCTATGAAACCACCGGGAAACTCGTCGAGTTTCTTGCGATCGGCCCTCGTCGGGAAGCGGTTGCCGCCGTTTTGTTGGTCGAAGGAACAAGGATTGAATGGTGGCCGTGAAAGCTAGGGTTGCATACCATGATTTTGCTTGGGGCCATGTTTTGTGAATTTGATATAGTTTTGGACTGTTCTGTTATTTGCCTGGGCCCTTTTAGAATTAATAAAACATTGAGGTATCTATGTGTAATTGTTCACATGTTGGGGCAGATTTATAATTTCAAGAAATATTTGGGGCCAATTTAATATTATGATAAATATATGGGCCGATTTGTAATTTAACAAAATCATGAGGCAATTTTTTTTTAAAAAAAATTTCCTTAATTTTTTGTGAGAATAATTGTAGTTCATAAATAGTTATTATGATTTTGGATGATTAAGCTTTCACGTAGTGACTAATCATTAAGTTTTCATAATAATTATTAGTTTGTTTAAAATTATTAATAATTGATAGAATATTCTCGTGAATCGGATGGCTATGTCTTCACGTAGTGAACTAGTTATTATGATTTTGAGAAATTCATCGGTTATCGATTATTAATGATTTTGATTCAATAATTGATAGAATATTCTCGTGAATTGGATGATTATGTTTTCACGTAGTGACTAATCATTAAGATTTTGAGAAATTCGTCGGTTATCGATTATTGATGAAGTTAAAATTAATAATCTGTTTTGAATATTCTCGTGAATTGAATGATTATGCTTTCACGTAGTGACTAATCATTAAGATTTTGAGAAATTCGTCAGTTAACGATTATTAATTTGGTAAGTTTTAATGATTGATTGAACATTCTCGTGAATTGGATGATTATGCTTTCACGTAGTGACTAATCATTAAGATTTTGAGAAATTCGATGGTAATCAATTATTAAATTTGAACTGCAATGATTGAATTATATGCATGTGATGGATGATGTTCTTCTCCATAGGAGGTTCATTATCTCAAGGCATTCACTTATACAATATGTTGTGAATGTTAGACACATGTGATGGGTGATGTTCTTCTCCTTAGGAGGTTCATTATCTTGAGGTATTCATTTATAAAATGTGATGTAAATGTTAGAAAATTTTGGAAGTTGCCTTTAATATATTTTCATTTAATTGAATGAAAGTGCCCAACACTTATTGATGCCTACATATTCTATAGCTCACGGATAATATCTACTCAACATGAATTTAAGAAGGTTATTTATTTCTCATTATTTTGCATTTTTTTTTTAAAATAAAAATTATGTATGACCGTGTTAGATTTTGATTAAGAGAAATAATATAAATTTATGTTGGATATAATGATATTGGATTTACAGTTTTTGGTTTACAAATGTATAACCTATGAAATTATTATAAAGTTGGATGGTTATGTTTCTACATAGTGGACTAACCAAAGAGGTTAATCACTTGTAGGAAAGTTTTAACACGTGCGTTGTGGTCTTTGTCCTAAAGACAGATCATGATGTTGTGTTGGATTTCCAGGGAGGTTAAATTATCATTTATAATGATTATGGAAATCGGTGTGAGCATGAACATACTATGATTTAGTTCCTTTTTTAATACCTCTGCTGTTTCTAAATACATGCCTTTAAGATATTGGTTGATGGACTCTTTTTTTATAGATTAAATGAGACGCTCCAATTGCTTTTTTACCTTATTGAGGATTAAAGGATAAATAAAGTTTAGTGAACCCACTGTTGAAAGTTTGGTTAAGGTCTTTACCTTAGATTTATATATTCTATGAAGTTATGTCTTTTGTTTGCTATTTTGATAAAGGGTGACAGGGTACAAACACCATAAAAGTAGTTTGGACATTTTGACAATTCAACATAGCAAGTCAAAGGAAATACTGAGGACATAAAATAATTTGCTATTGCAAGAAAAGGTACCCCTTGATTTATGTTTTGAAATATTTGATTGATTATCAATTAAGCACTTAGTGGGTTGTTTCTTGTGATACATTTTATATCATAAATTTTTCCAATGAATTCAGTAATTAACATGGACATAATAGTTTAGAGGTTTTGTTAGAATTCAATTGAATTCATGGTAATATTTAGATTATCTTTAACCTCTAAAAGTTTTATTGGGTGATGTTTTTCGATTTTGGTCACTTAATGCATAGTACACTTTTTATAATAAGATTGAGAATTTGAAGTAATATCTTAAAGTTTATTCAAGATAATACATTTTTGCTTATGTTTTTCGCCTAGTGAGTTATATGGTGGTTTTTTTTTGTAAATAATAATCTTTATGGGTCTTCGAACTCTTCTTGTATTATAAATTTTACCTTTGGGTTTTAAAATTATATTGCTGTTTAGATATAATCATTTTAATCACTTAACCAAAGGTAGAATGAGGATAATTGATTCGTAGGGCATTTTGATATTTTTTTAAATTCTCGGTTTTAAGTCTTTTAAATAATTGTATTAAAAGTGATCTCATAAAATATAAGGATATGACTGCAAAAGGTTAGAAACTATTAATAATAGTTTAAAGAACTTGTTATGTTCTATTTATGAGAATAAATGTATCTATGCATTATACATTCTTAGGGGGAGAGAGTGATGTTGTTAAGAATGTATAATTTCAAAGACTTGCATTTCAAGGAAGAAATTGTATGCTTGTGATATTTATATTGAATAAATTTCATGTTTGTTGAATTGCAATTTTGGATGTCATTGGAGTTAAGGTTTTGCAAACTAATTGTTTGAAAATGTTTTTTTTTTAAAGTATTAATATTTTCAACTTAAATGTGGAAAGTTATGTGGTCAGATTTATGGCTTGAAGGTTTTACTTGAAAATTAACATAGTAAAACATTCTTAATAAAGTAATGACATTGTATGACTTTGTTAAAATGTTTTATTTTGCCATTACACATAATTGAGGGTCAGTGGGAGTAAGTTTACTTGTTTAAGGTATCTATTGATAAAAGTGATAAACTTACATAAGTTTTTAATTCCTGAAATAAATTGGAGCGTTCTCATAAGAAAATGTCATGTAAATATCTGAAATTGAGATTTTAATATATGCTTAGTATAAATGTATTGATAATATTATTACATTAGTATACTTTGCGAATCTCAAACCAATTTGGCAGGTATCATTAGACATGGAATGTTTTATTATATTTTAGAGGTTAATGTTTCACGCTCACATGTATATATAGATAAGGAAATATGTGGCTTATTATGTGATGATTTCACTGTATTTATCCTCTCTATATATGCTAAGAGATCTCAGAGGTTTAACCATATGAATATTTTGGTGGGAGAAAAGATTTAAGAGTTGCAAGATTACAATAGCCACAAGTAAAATAATTCTTAATATATTAACCTAGATACTTGACTCCGGAGGTTTTATGGAGCATGTTATATCCTGTATTGGATGATTGATATTTTGATATATTTGGTTAGTGGGAGTTGTCTTTTATTATATTAACTGCATTTGTTCAATGCATGTTAAGATATTTGTCATATTTGTTATTGTATGCATACGGATGTTTGATTATGGCAGGAAATCTTAAAGTTTTTAGCTTTAAGTGGGCAGTTTACTCATAAGGTATAAAGTTTTCACCGATGAGTAAACATTACTTAAGACATAAGGATTTGCCCGTCTTAAGGAGGTATCTCAAAGCCTTTGGCTTTGAGTGGGCAGTTCACTCATAAGGTATAAAGTTTTCACCGATGAGTAAACATTACTTAAGACAGAAGGATTTGCCCGTCTTAAGGGAGGATTAACTCATGGTCTTTTGGCCAGAGAGTGTAAGATGCTTAAGACATTAAGTTTACTCGTCTTAAGATCCTTTGCATAATGCGAAGGTGGACCTATATGGAAATAGGCATGATGATCACATTTGCATGTAATTTCCATACCACACATACATACCATTTTACCCGGATAGGTAGAGCTAAGGGTATTTTGATTGCATATGGTTTTATGTCGATTAAAGATGTAATAATCTATGTAGTTGGATACTTAAGGTTCTATTGGACTAAGGGGAAGGAAGGTGTTACTCTCTTAAACATTCTTTGTGGCCATGTATAATTGTTTGTCAATTCGGAGCGTCGTTTTCTAAAATGAATTTGTAAATATAAAATGATAATGTCTATGTAGCTCAAGTGGGAGAATGTAAGATTTTTATAAAATTGTGAGCAACATATGACATTATAATTTGACTTTATGAAAACCGAATTGATTGGGGTGTTTAAGTAAGAGAGAGTTGACCGGATAAAACCCGTTATTAATGTGATCAATATTGTTGGGCTTGGTGCACCTTAACTACATCATATATATGTAGGATATGGTATGGGCTATTGAATATGTGTGGGCCAAATATTCCTTTTGGGACTAGCCATCCTATTAGGGTTAAGAATCCTCTATGGGTTAGGATTCTAGTAAGTTATACTATTTATAGGGGGTCCCTACTCTCGCTCATGTATCACACAGTGATTCAGAATAAAAGTAACCTCCCCATTAGGTTATCTGAAGTAAGGTGAGAAGAGAGTAGAAGACTTCCTATTGTTATCTTTTGCTTTCTTTGTTTTCTTTTCAGGTTATTGTGCTTGTGCTATCATGGAATCTGGACTTTCAGGTACGCGTCTATTCATACTTATGCATACAATACGAGATCTAATTGTATTTACATATAATGCTTACAGTTTCAAGTAACCAAACAGTCTATATCACTTTTGAAGAAGGCAAAGATATGAGGGGCATGATTTAAGTGGTCCAGCTATTGATCTTTTTGTTGATATTGGGAGTTTAGAACATTTTGTTCGGAAAAGGAAGGTGCATGAGGGCTGCGGTTGATTCTCTGGTTTCGTCAGTTGGAAGATGGAGTAATAAGAATTTTTTTCCTTCAAGATCTCACAGGATGAATACTAGGAGTGGGGCTCGTGGTTTCGATTTCAATGTTGTAGATGAAGTGTTAGCGGTCCGTATTGCTAGAGGGAAAGAAGATGACAAAGGCTAGTTCCATGTTTGCTTTGTATGTTGTTGGTGAAGGGGCTAGGGTCAAAGAGATGGGCTTATTTTTCGTTTAGTGTAGGTTGATTGTTGAGTTGTTTTTCCAGCTAAGTCGCGGTCTTTGGGTGGTTTTTTTTTGTGTGTGTTGTTCTTTTGTTTCGCCCCTGGGGCATCTTACTTCCCCAGTGCGGTTTTTCTCGCTTACTTTATAAAACGTGCAGTTCAAAAAAAA
This sequence comes from Acer campestre, assembly GCA_954870605.1. Lineage (NCBI taxonomy): Eukaryota > Viridiplantae > Streptophyta > Magnoliopsida > Sapindales > Sapindaceae > Acer > Acer campestre. The sequence continues at coordinate 62,915,547 of OX940799.1, forward strand.
ATAAAAAATTGTAATTCTTCCTTAAAACAAAATGAAAATGTGTTTACTCTATTGTTATTTATTAACTTTTCTTAACAATTTCAAATAGAATCATCGATCCGTCAATGAGAATGGGACAAGAAAGTCCACCATTGAATCTAATTTGATGTGATGGGGGGATGGCCGTGCAATTCAGTCACCGGTTTACACATTGAAAGACCGAGAGTTCATTTTTGTATATACATTTCAAAATAGAAGTCTCATTTGAGATATATATATATATATATATATGGATATGGCTACATTGTTGGGAGATTAAATCCCGTGGAAATTACCTAGAGTGACCACATATATTAGAGAATTTTTGTTTTTAACCACAAACGAATTTTTATTTATTAATAACCACTTTTTTTGTAAAATTACTGGAAAGCCCTCATATAAAAAGGGTCCCAAACTCTCTCTCTCTCTCTCTCCCTTTTCTCTTTTTTCTTTCTCTCTCTTCTAATCTCTCCCTCTCCCCGATGTCTCGCTCTCTCTCCCCGATCTCACTCGCCGGCGGGCTTTGGGAGTCGCCAAGCGCCGGCGAAGGTGTCGCCGAGCTCCGGCGACCTCCTGGGCTCAGCGGCAGTGATCCTCTCTCCACGCTGTCTCCCCGCTGTCTCTCGCTCGCTTGGTGCGTGGATCGTTGCTGGTTCGAAGACCAAGCTTGGCCACGGACGAAGGGAGACCAGGCGACGACGACCAGGCGTGGGCGACCGTCCGCTGGTGCTTCGCCGGTGAAGAAATCGAACCCCCTTCGCCGGCGGGTGATCTGAAAAAAAAAAAAAAAAAAAACCTAATGTCTAAGGAAGAAGAAGATGAAGAAGAAGAGAGGCAAAATTACAATTTAGTCCAAATTTCAAGTTTTGACATTTTAACTTAGGCCTGATTTCAAGTTTTGACATTTCAATTTAGGCCTGATTTCAAGTTTGCTTCGAGATTTAAAATAAAACTATTTTCAGGGGTACTCTAGTAATTTATAGACATACACTGAAATTATTTTAAAAAAGTGGCTATTAACAATTAAAATTTCAAAAGTGGTTAGTAACAAAAGTTTAATAAATCAGATAGCTATTTATGGTTTTTTCTCTTAAATCCCAATAATGTTATTGGAATTTTATTACAACATTCCTCCAATACTTGGTTGACATGTGGCAACCAAGCACTTAAAAAAAAATGAAGTAACTGGTTATAACCAGTTAACTAGTTACTTTCAAATTATTTTATTATAAAAATATAATAATCCAATTTAATTTAATTTAAATAATTGTGTTAAATAATTTTAAATGATAATTAGATAAAGATGATGCATATCCTCACAATAATCTTATGTGATTTAAATAAATATGTGATATTTTTTTTATTATTTGAATTTGTATTTAATTTAATAAAACATTTATAATATAACATATTTAAAATAGTAAAAAAAATTATATTTGAAACTATTATTATTTTCTGAAATAAATAAATAAATAAATATATTAATTTTTAAAATATTTTTGATGATTTATATTTGGAAATTAATATTTATTTGATTTAAGTTTATAAAATATTTGTAACCTAATAATTTTTGAATTAAAATTTCATTTTAAATATTTATAATTATTTTATTATTTTTTATATGATAAATTAAGTGTAACATAATTTGTGTACAATGTAACAAATTTTGGATAAAAAATTATAATTTAGATGTGTGTGGTAACAATTTAAATTTTGTAACAAATTTTAAGTGATATGTAACAATAAAGTCGTAGCTCGTAACAACTTTACCATAGCAAGTAACAAATCGGTTTATATGGGTAACAAAATATATGTGTTTTGTAACAAATTTCACGTAGAAAGTTGTAGTTAAAACGTTTGTGGTAACAATTGCACGTTGGTTTAATGTGTAACGATAAAGTTGTAAATTGTAACGATAAAGTTGTAAGTCGTAACAACATTGTTGTATCATGTAACAACTCATTTTATATGTGTAACAAAATATTCGTATTATGTAACAAGTTTTACATAAATTATTTTAATTAAGATGTATGTGGTAATGATTTAATGTTGTAACAAATCTGACATGATGTGTAACAATAAAGTCATAGCTCGTAACAATTTTAACGTAGCATGTAACAACTTGATTTATATGGGTGACAAAATATATGTGTTGTGTAACAAGTTTCATGTAAAAGGTTGTAGTTAAAATGTTTGTGGTAACAATTTCACATTGGTTTGATGTGTAACATTAAAGTTGTAAGTTGTAACAATGTTATCGTATCATGTAACAACTCATTTTTAATGGGTAACAAAATATTCGTACTATGTAACAAGTTTTATATAAAAAAAAATTAATTAAGATGTATGTGGTAACGATTTAATGTTGTAACAAATATAACATGATGTGTAACAATAAAGTTATAGCTCGTAACAACTTTGACTTAGAATGTAACAACTCGATTTATATGGGTAACAAAATACATGTGTTTTGTAACAAGTTTCACATAGAAAGTTGTAGTTAAAATGTTTATGGTAACAATTTCACATTGATTTGATGTGTAACGATAAAGTTGTAAGTTGTAACAACGTTGTCATATCATGTAACAACGTTGCCGTATCATGTAACAACGTTGTCGTATCATGTAACAACTCATTTTAATTAAACAAAGTAGAGTGATGTAGTCCAGTTGTGTCCCACTAAATCAAGGGTGGAGGCAAGTGGAGACTACACCAGGCTGTAGCCCGGTCCAAACATTTCAAATAAAAAAATTTATATATGAACTCTCATACTCATTTCTGGTGACAGCACCATACTACACTATCATTTCTGATCCATCACTCTCCAACATTTAATTTTTTTTAATAATTTAGCGGGCACACTCTCTGACTTATAATTTTTTTAATAATTTAGTAAGACACAACTAGACTACATCACTTCACTTTGTTTAGCCTCCCCACCCCAATTTTAAGTGATATGTAACAATAAAGTCATAGCCCGTAACAACTTTACCATAGAAAGTATCAAATCGGTTTATATGGGTAACAAAATATATATGTTTTGTAACAAGTTTCACGTAGAAAGTTGTAGTTAAAACGTTTGTGGTAACAATTGCACGTTGGTTTAATGTGTAACGATAAAGTTTTAAGTCATAACAACATTGTTGTATCATGTAACAACTCATTTTATATGTGTAACAAAATATTCGTATTATGTAACAAGTTTTACATAAATTTTTTTAATTAAGATGTATATGGTAATGATTTAATGTTGTAACAAATCTGACATGATATGTAACAATAAAGTCATAGCTCGTAACAATTTTAACGTAGCATGTAACAACTTGATTTATATATGTGACAAAATATATATGTTGTGTAACAAGTTTCATGTAAAAGGTTGTAGTTAAAATGTTTATGGTAACAATTTCACGTTGGTTTGATGTGTAACATTAAAGTTGTAAGTTGTAACAATGTTGTCGTATCATGTAACAACTCATTTTTTATGGGTAACAAAATATTCGTACTATGTAACAAGTTTTATATAAAAAAAATTAATTAGATGTATGCAGGTAACAATTTAATGTTGTAACAAATATGACATGATGTGTAACAATAAAGTCATAGCTCATAACAACTTTGACTTAGAATGTAACAACTCGATTTATATGAGTAACAAAATACATGTGTTTTGTAACAAGTTTCACATAGAAAGTTGTAGTTAAAATGTTTGTGGTAACAATTTCACATTGGTTTGATGTTTAACGATAAAGTTGTAAGTTGTAACAACGTTGTCATATCATGTAACAACTCATTTTAATTAAACAAAGTAGAGTGATGTAGTCCAGTTGTGTCCCACTAAATCAAGGGTAGAGACAAGTGGAGACTACACCAGGCTGTAGCCCGGTCCAAACTTTTCAAATAAAAAAATTTATAAATGAACTCTCATACTCATTTCTGGTGACAGCACCACACCAACACCACACCACACTATCATTTCTGATCCATCACTCTCCAACATTTAATTTTTTTTAATAATTCAGCGGGTACACTCTCTGACTTATCATTTCTGATCCATCACTCTCCAACATTTAATTTTTTTTTTTAATAATTTAGCGGGCACACTCTCTGACTTATAATTTTTTTAATAATTTAGTGGGACACAACTGGACTATATCACTCCACTTTGTTTAACCTCCACACCCCAATTTTAAGTGATATGTAACAATAAAGTCGTAGCTTGTAGCAACTTTACCATTGAAAGTAACAAATCGGTTTATATGGGTAACAAAATATATGTGTTTTGTAACAAGTTTCACGTAGAAAGTTGTAGTTAAAACGTTTGTGGTAACAATTGCACGTTGGTTTAATGTGTAACGATAAAGTTTTAAGTCATAACAACATTGTTGTATCATGTAACAACTCATTTTATATGTGTAACAAAATATTCATATTATGTAACAAGTTTTACATAATTTTTTTTAATTAAGATATATGTGGTAATGATTTAATGTTGTAACAAATCTGACATGATATGTAATAATAAAGTCATAGCTCGTAACAATTTTAACGTAGCATGTAACAACTTGATTTATATAAGTGACAAAATATATATGTTGTGTAACAAGTTTCATGTAAAAGGTTGTAGTTAAAATGTTTGTGGTAACAATTTCACGTTGGTTTGATGTGTAACATTAAAGTTGTAAGCTGTAAGTTGTAACAATGTTGTCGTATCATGTAACAACTCATTTTTAATGGGTAACAAAATATTTATACTATGTAACAAGTTTTATATAAAAAAAAATTTAATTAAGATGTATGTGGTAACGATTTAATGTTGTAACAAATATGACATGATGTGTAACAATAAAGTCATAGCTCGTAACAACTTTGACTTAGAATGTAACAACTCGATTTATATGAGTAACAAAATACATGTGTTTTGTAACAAGTTTCACATAGAAAGTCGTAGTTAAAATGTTTGTGGTAACAATTTCACATTGGTTTGATGTTTAACGATAAAGTTGTAAGTTGTAACAACGTTGTCGTATCATGTAACAACTCATTTTAATTAAACAAAGTGGAGTGATGTAGTCCAGTTGTGTCTCACTAAATCAAGGGTGAAGGCAAGTGGAGACTACACCAGGCTGTAGCCCGGTCCAAACTTTTCAAATAAAAAAATTTATATATGAACTCTCATACTCATTTCTGGTGACAGCACCAAACCGACACCACATCACACTATCATTCACTACAAAAAAAGTAACATATAGTGACAAAAATGATTTGTCACTACAAGTAAAGAAATTGTCACAATTTCAATATTGTGACAAAAAAAAATTCACTAACAATTTGTCACTTTTGCCCCCGTCACTAAAAGTATTTGTGACGGTTTTCTGGTACTTGTCACAAATCATAACTTTTAGTGACATATTATCACTCGACCTTAATTAGTGACAAAATAAAAATTGTGTCACTAAATTTAACAGTTTAAAGATTTTGTCATTATACATCTTCTTAGTGACAATTTATTGTTTTAAAATTGTGTCATTATTTACAAACTTAGTGACAATTAACCATGTCAAAATTATGTCACTATACATAACCTTATCAATATTTAATTGTGTCACTATATATAACCTTATCGATAATTAATTATTTAAATATTGTGTCACTATACATAACCTTATCAATATTTAATTGTGTCACTATACATAACCTTATCAATAATTAATTATTTAAATATTGTGTCACTATACATAACCTTATCAATATTTAATTGTGTCACTATACATAACCTTATCGATAATTAATTATTTAAATATTGTGTCACAATACATAACCTTATTAATATTTAATTATGTCATTATACATAACCTTATCGATAATTAATTGTGTCACTATACATAACCTTATCGATAATTAATTATTTAAATATGGTCACTATACACAAACCTAGTGACAGTTAACCATATGAAAATTATGTTTGTTTTACACAAATTTAGTGACAATTAAAGAAGATAACAAGTTACAAATTCAATCAAAGTTAATATAATGATCCATTCAATTATTATTAACAACAAGAAAACTTAAATACAAAAAGTACAATAAGGAATTGATAATCAGAACACAAGAAAAGAAAGTGAAAAAAGAAAGTGAAAAAATATATATATATATATTACAAAATTGTTAGTGTACATACACCAATTTGCTACAAATTTTGAGATAAATGCATTACATCAATTATATCTGGATAACCATGATGAAAGTTCTTCAAGCCTCAATACTAGAACACTTTCGTAAATGAAAAAGATTGGAATAAACTTTTCGCCTAGATACAAACTGCAATAGTTGAAAGTATATTATTAACACCTCAATAAGATATAATTTTGTTTTTTCAATGCTGCATCAAACAATTGGTTGTTCCGGCCATAAGAATCATTTAATCGAACAGTTAGTATGCACATCAACATATAAATATCATGTATTGTGGAAATCTAAGAACAAACAACTATAAATCATGAAATAATAATTATGGGTTCCTAAAAAAAAATTAAAAACAAATTAAAGTTAAGAATCATTCCAAAACACATATACATAATTCTATATATAACATACCTTGTTGAAAGAAACTTTCAATATATGAAACTCGAATTTTAGATTCTGACCTTGAAAAACAAGTATAAGAAAACAAACCCTAAAAAAAATTAAATTAAGAGAAGCTTACCTTTTCTATCAAGATAAAATTTTCTCTACGGTCTTGATGACTTTAAAGATGAAACACAATTTCAAACCTAAAAAGTATTTTTAAGGAAAGGAGAAACTAAAGAGAAAAAAAATTAAAATTAAGAAACATCCCTAAACATATATATAAAATTCTACATAAAAAAAAATATATCTTATTCAAAGAAACTTTTATTATATAAAACTCGAATTTGAAATTCCAACCCTGAAAAACAAGTAAAAGATAACAAACCCTAAAAAAATAAAAAAATAAAAATCAAATCAAGAGAAGCTTACCTTTTTCTATCAAGATAGAATTTTCTCTACAATCCTAATGACTTCTAAAGATGAATCACAGTTTCAAACCTAAAAAGTGTGTTTAAGGAAAAGAGAAACCTAGATATGGCAGTGATAAAGGGAGAACCAAGATACATGTGAATATGGAATAAGGAAAAAAAAATAACAACACTACGATTGTGGTGTTTTTTTTTTCTTCCAAATAAAATAAAATTTATTGATTATGATTCCTTTTAAAAACCTAATTATTTATAAAATAAAATCTTTCTTTTTTTATAGGGTAATTTTGTGACTAATTATATTATTTGTCACAAATTATTAATTTTTTTTAACTAATTGTGACAATTATTTTTTAAAAGTTTAAATTGAACAAAACATAATGACAAATAATATAATTTGTAACAAAATAATATATACTGTGATACATTTAAAATTTGTCACACAAAAATGTGTCACTATATGCAGGGACGTAACCAGGATTCATTGCTAGGGAGGGCTAGAATAAATCTTCTTAATAAATCTCTACGGAATGAAGAAATTTTAATAATTGAAAAATAAAGATACACCTAGTAGTTGACAAGGTAAAATTAAAATAATAATGTATACATTTTAAAATATACATTTTCGGTGTAAGGCTACTAATAAAGTACCAAAGAATTTTTTGAAAAGTTTTAACTCAACTTTAATGAGGTAAAATTGAAATAAATTAGAGGAGATTAGATTGGTCCGGTGGTATACCCATCACACATATACCACGAGATTGTAGGTTCGAGTGCCCCTTAAAAAAAAAAAAAAAAAAAAAAAAAACTTAATACATCAAATTTTTTTTTTACTAAATACTGTAGTTTGTAATTTATAGTCATATTTACATTTGATGTTGCACTCAATTTTTATATCAATACTTTGTAATTTGGAAAGTAGATTAACCCTAAAATACCTAATTTGAAAACCAAACTATTTTAGATAAAGAGTTTAAGCCAAATTTAGAGAGTGGGAGAGAGTAGTGAATAAAAAAGTCTTTTCTATTTGAAGTAGTGGGAGTGAGTAAAAATCGAGAAAAAAGGAAAAAGAAAAAAGAAAAAGTGAAAGGACATTCATGGTATTTGCTTATGTAATTGATCTAAATATATAATTAAACACATTATAAGGACTATTCTGCAGTTTTTTTTTTTTTTTTTTAAGATGGGCCATGGTGGGCTTGAGCCCACCCTAGCCCCTGTTATGGTCTGTCCCTGACTATATGTCACTTTTTTTTGTAGTGATTTCTGATCCATCACTCTCCAACATTTAATTTTTTTTAATAATTCAGCGGGCACACTCTCTGACTTATCATTTCTAATCCATCACTCTCCAACATTTAATTTTTTTTAATAATTTAGTGGGCACACTCTCTGACTTATAATTTTTTTAATAATTTAGTGGGACAAAAAAAAAAAAAAAAAAAGATCAATCTTACATCAATCCTAGGAAGGCCTACACAACTGGACTGCATCAATCCTAGGAAGGCCTACACAACTGGACTACATCAATCCTAGGAAGGCCTTCCTCGCAGCGGCCAGAGCTGCCTAGTTTAGCCCCCCATATCATAAATCCTGGCTTCGCCACTGCACTAAATTATTAAAAAAAAATTATAAGTCAGAGAGTGTGCCCGCTAAATTATTAAAAATAAATAAATGTTGGAGAGTGATGGATCAAACATGATAAGTTAGAGAGTGTGCCCACTAAATTATTAAAAAAATTAAATGTTGGAGAGTGATGGATCAAAAATGATAGTGTGGTGTGGTGTTGTCACCAAAAATGAGTGATGAGAGTTCATATATAAATTTTTTTATTTGAAAAGTTTGGACCAGGCTACAGCTTGGTGTAGTCTCCACTTGCCTCCGCCCTTGCTTTATATGCATAAAACTTCAATAAACATGTCAGCTTCTAGAAGCTAGTACTACCTATACAGAGTCAGTTAAGCTGATCTACCTTTTTTATCAGAGAGCATCATCGGCTATGGTACTAATCATGATCATGGTTTCTAAACTCTAATTGATCAAGTTTAACTTGATGATCAGTTGAGTAATTACAATCAGCTGAACACAGACTTGGTTGAGGTTGCTAGATAAGCAAGATGGGCTGAGGTGGAACTTTTCTATTGAGATAGAGAAAATCTTCAGAGTGAATCGGGTGCATTGTTAAGTTGTGCATCTGACTACAAAAAATGAGACATGGATATTAAAAAAAACTTTCGTGGCAGCCATATGTCGCATCCTCAGTGCACCATTCAACAATGCATCCGGTGCACCGGAGATTTTCTCCCTTAACATAAATCTCATCCATAAATGTGGAAGGGATCGAAATGCACACCACCTAAAAAACATGTTCAATGGCTAAATTATTGAAAAGGTTAAAATATGTGTTCATTGAAAAAGGTATATAATAAAGCTTAACATACACTAATAAAGGTATATAATTCTCCAAAGAGTGGAAATTCCTAGGGCTATTGGTCAATTTACTCCTTAATTTTTATTATGAACAAATTTTCCTAATTTTAGATTAACTAAATGTTTTGCTTCATGAATCTATAAGTTTTTTTAGAAATAAAATGTTCTTTTTTATGCTTTTATAATTTCAGTTTACTTCCCTCCAGGGTGCTTATTCAATCTGTCAACAATTAGGGTTTAAGTCTCGTACCACAATCGGTTATCAAAAATAAAAATTGCAATTCACTTTCAAAAAATAATTATAAAATACAAAATCAATTATACATATACAAACACAATAATTTAGGTATGAAGAATATATCAATCTCATTCTAATACAATTATATTTTTTTGAAACTGCGGTTTATTAATAAGTAGCCTCAAAGGCAAAACCAGGACAAAAGAAACAACTTTAAAAAGGCCAACATCCCTTTCCAAAGGCCAAAAAAACCCCCCCGCCAACATACCAAGGATATAGAGAAAGAGCAAAAATTTAACAATACAACAATCTAACAGCACAAAAAACACATAAATACATCATACATCTGCCCACTCCACTCTATCACCGCCACCCCTAGATGCAGCTTTAGCAAGGCTGTCCGCAAATGAATTCAACTCCCTTGGCATGTATTTGATATCTAAACCACCCAAAGACTTCAGAAATTGACGAATGTCATAAAGTAATTGAACAAGATGGAGGTTACCAAAATCTGCACTCTTAATCCATCCAACAGCAGATTTTGAATCACCGAAGATAGTGATACACCGACGAGCTAATGAGGCTTTTTCAGAAATTAGCTGGCACGCTTTATGAATGGCCAACACTTCAGCCGATATAGCATCAAGAGGACCCACTTGAATCGAAAATAAACAAAGGATCCTACCCCTCGAGTCGCGTAAAACACCGCCAATTCCAGCCTCCCCATGGTTACCCCTAGCGGAGCCATCCACATTGAAAATTAAATCTAACACATTCATGTGAGTTCCAGCCATAGCCTTTTGAACCTTTGGAGCTGGAATATCCACACATCTGTCTTCTATATCCAAAATAAGCAATGTTAAATCGATGTTGGAACCATTACCATGAAACTTGAACCAAAGAGCGACACGAAATTTAATCGTATCCAAAACCACATCCAAATCAGAATTTTTTCCATTAAAAACCACCTCATTTCGGCACTCCCAAATCGACCAAACTACTGCGAAAAATAGGGTGTTCCACGCTCTCTTTCGAGACAACGATGGACATAAATTATTCCAAACAGCAGCCCAATCCGTAATAGTAGGAGAGGAACACGCTGACACTCCCCACCAGCCCATACACCTTCTCCAAACCCCATCAGACCATGCACAAAGTAGAAATAAATGGTCAATCGATTCACTCCCTCCACCACACAATGGGCAGACAGCACTTCCGACCTGCTGCACACTAAATCTTAATAAGACCTCTCTTACCAAAATCCTTCCCTTCAGTAATTGCCAAGCAAATACCTCCACCTTTGGGGGACAAATCCCCTGCCACAAAAATTCACAAAACGGTTCAGCCTCCACATTATTGTCTTCCAAACACCTCCTGAAAGAACTCACAGAAAATAAACCATTTGAAACATAAGACCATGCCAAGGCATCAGGAACATCTATTCTCAACTTAATATTTTCCAAGCACAACATAAAACAATTCCACTGATCCATCTCCCAATCGAACAAAGGTCTACGTAAATTAACCTCCCAAACCCACCTTGACTCAACCCATTTACCAAACTCAAAAACTGACCCATGCTTATTGGATGCTAGGGCAAAAATTCTCGGAAAGGCACCCATGAGAGGCACCGAATCCCACTTTATTTCCTGCCAAAAACAAGCCCTCTTACCACTGCCAATCACCACTTGAAACCCATTTTTAACTAAATTGCATGCTCTGTTATTGACACAAAAAAACTTATTGATACTCCTTACAAAATGGGATCCAGACCTAATTGTACACCCATTCCACATCAACAAACTGGAATTAAGACCATACTTGGCGCATAACACTTTCTTCCACAAAGAAGAATCCTCTCTCACATACCTCCATAACCACTTGGCCATTAAACTTAAACCTTTGTCTCTCATCCTACCAATTCCTAATCCCCCAAACTTTTTATGCTTGCACATAGACACCCAATCAATGGCATGAATTTTCTTATGTATAAGACCATCGTTCCAGAAAAAATTCCTTTGTAATCTCTCTAACTTCTTCGTCACAATCACCGGAATAGAAAATACCGACATGAAATAGGACGGAAGGCTAGACAACACTGCCTTGATAAGAACCAACCGGCCTCCTTTTGATAAAAAACTCCTCTTCCAAGGAGCAAGCCGTTGTTCAACCTTGTTAATAACAGGATTCCAAAACTCTTCCCTACTAGGATTACCACCGAGAGGAAGCCCCAAATATGAAATCGGCAAAGATGCCTCCAAACACCTAAAAATCCTTGCCTAATTAATCTCATGATCACCTTTCTTGCCCACCCTTACTAAACAAGATTTATGAAAGTTGATCTTTAATCCAGAGATCAATTCAAAACACCTCAATATCCTCTTAGCATTCATGAGGTACTCTAATTTAGGTTCCAAGAACAGTATAGTATCGTCAGCAAATTGCAAATGAGAAATATGCACCGCACCGTCACCAAAACATGCCCCATTCAACATACCCAAATGTTTTGCTTTAATCAACATACAACTAAGGACTTACACCACAATATTGAACAAAAAAAAAGATAAAGGATCACCTTGATGAAGCCCTCGTTCCATAGAAAATTGCTTAGTTGGACACCCATTAACTAACACCGACAACGAAGGAGACGATATACACCATTTGATCCAATTACGCCATCTCAAACCGAAACCCATCCTTTCCAAAGTTTCAAGCAAAAAATCATAATCTACACTGTCGTAGGCCTTTTCAAAGTCCAACTTAACTAACAGACCGCCTTTTCCATTTTTCTTCCATGAATGAATTACCTCCTCAGAAATAACAAAACTATCAATAATCTGTCGGTCCTTCACAAAAGCCATCTGAGTGGAACCAATCACTGAGTCCATTACCCCTTTCAATCTATTGGCTAAGACCTTAGCTAAAACTTTGTAAATCGAACCCACCAAACTAATAGGTCTATAGTCTTGCAGAGATACTGGTATTTTAATCTTCGGGATTAGCGCGATGAAATTGCAATTGAAATCTTTAATCACCGAGCCATTATGATAGAAAGCATGAAAAAAATTCATAAAATCACCTTTGATTACCTCCCAATTAGCCTTGATGAAATTAAGATTGAGACCATCTGGACCAGGAGCTTTGTTCCCATCGCAATCATTCAACGCTTTCCACACTTCCTCAACTGAAAATTCCACTTCTAAATTTTTCCCCTCTTGATCCGAAATCTGGCTTACATGCAGTCCATCCCATCTTGGTCTACACCCTTCCTTCCTTTTGAAATGGTCACTGAAAAACGATAGCACTCCCTCTCTTACTTGCGTTGGACCCTTGCACAAAGACCCCAAAATAAATATATCCCCTAGATAATTTGCCTTCCTTCTCACATTTGACATGATGTGGAAATATTTTGAATTCCTATCACCTTCCTTCAACCACTTCACCCTAGACACTTGCCTCCACCTTTGTTCATCCAACCGAACCTGTCTCCATAATTTAACTAAACAAGACGATCGTTTCTCTCTCAACCCCACCGTCCAACCACTAGACTCCGCATCACCTTGTATCCTTGTTAATTCCTCCTCCAATTTTTTAATTAAATAACTGTCAGCCTTTATGTTTTTGGCATAAGCTTTCATGTGACGTCTTACTGCACTGATCTTGTGCTTTAAAATAATACTAGCCGATGTTCCATATTTGCATTTCACCCAGCTACTTCGCACCCCTTCCCTTAGAACCTTATCATCCATCCAACCGTTTAGGAATCGAAATGGTTTGAGACCCCAATCAACCACCAATTCTCCTAAAAACACAAGATTATGATCCGACAGACTTCGACTAAGCCCTTTTTGGATAATCTGCGGAAACCACGAAAGAAACTGAGGATCGCACAAGAACCGATCGAGACGAGCCCAAGACTCAATTTCCCTATTGTTTGACCATGTGTACGCCATACCCTGCATAGGAAGATCAATCACATTTGCCGCATCAACAAACATCTTGAAATTTCTCATTGATCTAACATTTCCATTGCCACCTTTTCTTTCATTGTGATTGAGAACCGTATTGAAATCCCCCCCAATAATCCAAGGTCCCGGTAAAGAAACTTTTGCTGCCAAAATAAATCTCCACAAATCTACTCTCTCATTCTCATTATTCGCCGCATATACATTACAAAAAACCACCTCCGTATTTGTAACCGACAACAACCCTGAAATAATTATGCACCGGTCATTGGTAATGCACGACCTTACATCTAAAGCATCTTCATTCCATAATGTCATGACACCACCAGCTGACCCTTTTGATTCCACACCCACACCTTTTGACAAAAACGAACCACCCAATGTCTTAATAATCTTAGAATCAAAATAGTTTAATTTAGATTCTTGAATAAACAAAAGAGTAGGCTTGTATTCTCTAACCAAATTCCTTACCACTCTCCTTTTTTTCCACCCTTCCCAAGCCCCTTATATTCCAAGTAATAATAATCATCAAAAAATAAAAACCCTCCTGCATGACCTGACACAAAAATCTACTCATTTAGAAGCCAAGTATCTTGCCTCATCATCTTTCTCCCTTCTAAGTATTTCTCCTGCAATCTTTTCCATATTGCTATTGAAATCAAAACCCAACGCCACTCTCATTTCAATAATTTTAGCCACCTTATTACTCAAACTCCAGCCACTAGCTTGATTGCCTGAAATGGAATGCTCAACAAATCTAGATAAGAAATATGGAATAAACAATTAATAGGAATTCTAGGGAAATGATAGAGTAGCTAATGGACAATGAGCAATTCATACATGGCTTCTTTAATGCACAATCTACACAATCTAGGACCGGTCTCATTCGAATGTGTTGTTTAGACCATCACTACGAACCCTAAACAACTTCCCACCGCAATGCCTAACGGATTAAGGAAAGGGGGTCACGGCGGGATCGGTTAGTGACGATCAAATGGTCTAGGCAATCGAGGTTGATCATCCCTCCAAAAGCCTATCCTATTCACTATGTGCTCTAATCAATTAAGTGTGTCAATAACTCAACCAATTTTATCACAAATAAATCCTACAACATATTGCAATCAACAAGTGTGTCAATACTCATTTAATCACATAAGTGCAAGATCTAATTAAAAAGTAAATAAAACTTAAATCATGCAAACATAATATTCAAAGCTTTAATAAATACTCATGTCCAAAAAGTCTCTCAAATCATCCCCTAAAATGGGGGTTTTAATTACACATAATTACAAACAAGAAAAGGAAGTTAAATGGAGAGAAATCACCCTTGGGTCTCTCTTGTAAGCTTGATTCTTCCTTGATGCTTCCTTGCTTGAATCTTGTGCAAAGAATGGGTGTTGAGGATATGTCTAGATAGGTGGAGTCATATGGAAAGTGACAAAGGAAAGGGGTGGAGAAAATGGAAGGAGAGGAATGATTTAGGTGAAGTAATCTAGATGTTAAGTTTAGTTTAGGTAGAAGAGAAAATGGAGAGAAAAGGAATGGTAGAAAGGAGGTTTCTTGGTGGTCAAGAGATTGCCATTCTCTATAAAAATGGTGTATTTATATGTTTTGAAGGCTAGGGTTAGAAATAGGCATGAAAGGACAAGAATACCCCTAAAAAATGGCTTGAAAACGTCCATTTTGCTGCTTCTAAAAAGTGGAGTTCGCCATGGGTCGCCATTTGGTCGCCGTGGCGACAGAGAGTGCGCAGTAGTTACTAAAATGGGCATAACTTTCTGTAGAAGACTCGGAATCACAATCCGTAAAAACCGCTAGAAAGTAGACTTCCGGGGCTTTCTGAATATATGTAATTGGAAATGTGGTTCGATCTGAGGAGAGAGATATGCCTCTTTGAAGATGAATGATCTGCACACACTTTTTACAATTTCAGCCCCTTTTGCCACCAATATTATTCCAATGCCTCTGAACTTTATAAAAACCTGAAAACACTTAATTCACACCATTAAATCATGGGATATTGCCCAAGAATCAAGCAAAAAGAGAAGGAAGTGAGGGCCAAAATCATACCAATTTTGGTTCGATCAAATACCCCCAAACCTATCTTTTGCTCGTCCTCGAGCAAAACAACATAAGCACACGTGGACGTATGTCTAAATATCACACAATCAACATTAAAGCGCCAACTCTTTGAAAAAGACTCAAAAGTCAATATTCGACTTGCAAAACCATAAGTGAAAAGATTTAATCAACGTTGTGCTCATTAGGAAAAATGTGCATGTAAGAGATGCTAAATGAAAATTAAAGTCATGCCACTCTAAGTACACATTGCACGCAATGCGATCCTACATTCAAGATGTTAAAGGTTCAAAAACTAGAGTGCCTTTAGGAAAAGAATGTAATTCGTCTCGACATCTAATCCTTACCGGATTCTCTCATTTTCACACAGATTCCTAGGCTTCACTCACAATCCATATGCAATATGAGTTTCTGCTCAAGATATCAAATATAATTGCACATGATTATTTAAAAACACAATTTCTGAAAATTTGTCTCATGAATGGAATTGAAAACCATGAACGGAAAGAACATGCATCAACCAAAATTTCCAAAGTGGACATCCCTAAAGATCAAATAGGCCTTTTCATTTGGTTGTAATGGAGCCAAAGGTGAATGGTGAGACAATAAATAGGAAGAATTGATTTCAAACACCCAAATGTCACACTAAGGCATACATTCTAATTAAGCACAACATACTCATTACAACTTGCATATTCCACACTTAGGCGTCTAGGCTTACAATTTACTTTGTGCAATTTTTTCTACTCTTAATTTTCATTGAGTAGCTCATTAATTTTCATTGAGTAGCTCATTTAATTCTACAAAATTGATCTAGGCATTTTGTGCCTCATTCATCATTTTCTTTTTCTTTTCTTTCTTTTGCTATGCTTTTCTTTTCTTTTCTTTGCTTGTCTTTTCTTTTTCTTTTCAAGCATTGCATTTCATCTTTTTCATGTGTTTGCACATACATATTTGCCTAAGTACACGCCTTACATTTTGATACTCCTCAAAGCTTACATTCAACCCCTAAGCCTTAGCAAACCATTTGGTACAAGGTAAGTCTAGTGTTTAGGCTATATGGTTTCATGTTAATGTGGTTCATGAATGAAAAGCTTAATTGTGTTTGGCTTCAAATGGGCTATGGAGCACACACATAGAGGGATAGGAAGTATTTAGGCCAATTTGGTGGTTTTTCACATGCATTGCCTAAAATCATTTCTAAAGGATTGTCCACAAAGTCAATCAAGGCATCCACAAGCAGTCCATTTGTTCTATGGCAAACAACATTTAAGTGTGAATGAGACATTTTAAAATATGCACAACAAGTGTTTGAATGAGTGTTTAAAGAGTGAAAACTTTCCCTCAAAATACGCTTTTTAGGCCGTGTTTGTGAACCTCACGGGAAGTCTCCACTATTAATTCCTAACCTTCAAACACAATTGAATATTCACTCTAACATCAAGAGAAAAGAACTAGCGCGCTTTGAGCAATGCAACCCTAAATGGCATGAAGTTAATCTAAACTAAGCAAGGCAAAGATACACAATTCCTTACTCGCACACACAAAGGCACAATCTCAACAAGCAAAATATGCTCAAGCATCGCATTATCACAAGATTTTCAAAAAATTTTGAAAAATTTAGGCTCAAAATATTTGCACACAATTTGCAAACAAGAGACGATGTTGCGCACACACCCCCAAACCTAAATTAGACATTGTCCTCAATGTCTTTGGGGCATATACCGGTAAGTTCGGCACAGCATACATCCTTAATCAAAGAGTTTCAAAAACACATTTCAATGTCCATTTAAAAATTATCCCAAAGAATTAAATCAAGTGGCTCAAGAATATCCTATATGCTCATAATCAACTCAAGAGATATATCAATGCAAGTTCATCAAGAGTTATCATCACAATCCATGTGGATAAAATATATGATCATTCAAACCTAAATCCACTATCACAAACAACTCACAACCTTATTCTAATCAAAAATAAAATAAAAACAAAAACAAAATTTAAACTAGAATAGAAATGTACCTAAGTGGGTTGCCTCCCACCAAGCGCACGATTTAACATCTAGGCAAGATGTGGCATGGTGCTCCCACACATTGAACTCTCACAATGTTGCTTCCTTAGGATAAGGTCCTTGCCCTTTTTATGAGCACTCTTGGCTTGCTCGTCCCTCCAAGACTTGCAAGTTTTCTTTGTTTCTTCCCAAGAGATAAAGAACCTTGCCTTACCACACAAGCAACACTCACTTGCTTCCTCAAGAAGCAATAGAAAAATCTATACACTTACAAAACATATTAGAAAGTTTCGGCAAAATATAATCAATATATGCAATTGCCAACAAGAGTTTGGAACACCATTTATTCAAAAGAAATAAACTTAACCAACTAAAAACACAATGCGAAAGAACATCTACATATGGAGGACAAAATTCCAAAAAAAACTGGTGACTTTCGAATTTGACCAATGTCCGCTCTTTAGTGCATATTTCCAAAAATACATAATAAAACCTTCTCCAATTTTGGGACAGGAAAATAAACATGTAAATACACACTTTTCATTTAGAAAATATTTTAAAATTCAAATTAGAAAAGTATGGAAACGGACTTCGAAAATGGTTCACGTGCAGAATTTCAAAACAGGGCATCGCCCATGACCTTTGGTCAAAGAAACGTTCATAACTTTTAAAACGCCACCCAGAATTTTACATTCTTTATACCGTTGGAACCGTATCGAAAAATTAAAGAATACAACATGGGTGAAATAATTTATTTCCTCACCAAGAAGTACAGTTTTAATGAAACATTTTGCCTTAGAAATTTCAAAACAGGGACTTTTCGCAAAGGTCAAAGAAAAACTTGAAAAAATAAAATGAAAAATGACTCAAACAATGAATCCACACCCCCAAACCTAATCTAAACATTGTCTTTCATCTATATATGACATTGAGATGCATGGACAATGAATAAACGAAGCATGGAAGGCAAGAACTCAAACACTACCCTAGGCACTAAACACAACACAAACAAACCACACACTTATTCTAAACAAAAATGTGAAAATTATAAAGAAAAATAAAATGAGCAAAGAAAGAAATTATACCTAGGTGGGGTGCCTCCCACCAAGCGCTTGGTTTTACGTCCCCGCTAGACGTGTTACTTGGATCGGTCAACCAAATTCCAAGGTTTCGAAGATACGCAGACGCGAGATTAGATCTTGGAAATATTTGGTGCACATTGGTGTGTTCCTAATCACAACAAGCAAAGGCAAGTAAAGGTGCACTTGAAAAAGTGGTTTTGAAAATTTAGAAAACAACCTATACCAATTGCTTTTGTGTAGGTCGTATGAACGAGCAATGGGAAGGGTATAAGACATGGACTCCTCATATAGGAGCGGTGCCTCAAAAGAGACGTCATCCGCTTCCTTCGCCATATCTTCTATCTCCTCCTTTTTTATTTCCTTTCCTGAAACACAAGGCAAATCATCAAAGAAATCAAAACTAACTTCGGTTTCGACATTTTCACCATTCGAAGGGATGGTGGTAGCATTTTCCTTCTCCGGATTGCTCGAAGACTCTTCATGTACCATACTTTGCATAGCTTCGGCAATAATCTCATAGTGCCTTTCCATTCTTCTAATTGAGACTTCCATCCTCTCATCTCGTTGTTGCCACATTTGATCATGTTGTTGCCATCCTTGTTCGTTGGCTTGTATGTTGGCTTGAGATCTTTGTTGGAAGGCTTGAGCACTTTGAATAAAATCATTCAAAGTCTCCTCTTGAGATCGCACATAGGCATTAGCTTGAGTGTCTTGATCTCTCCTCCAATCCGGTTCGTACGAATCGGCACACCGTTCATAGCTTAACGCCGGATTGTCGAAATCATCACTTGGTTCATGCAAAGGCCATGAATTGTAGGAATTTGGCGCTTGGGCTTGTCCTCCATCATTGGAAAGCTCTCCTCTTAAATGGCAATCCCATATCTCGTGCCCATGCATTCCACAAAATGCGCAAGCTAAACCCTCCATTTGTCCTATTCTCGAAGTCCTTGAAGCAAACAACTCCATTTGCCTATTAAATTCTTCCAAGTGCATAGTGAAAGGATCCATTGCTCCTGAAAAGAAAAATAAAAGAAAAATAAAAGAAAAACGAAAACAAGACAAAAAGGAAAACAACACTAGAAAATCTAAAAATAACAAAAATAACAAACAACTAAATAATAATAATAATAAAAAAATCTAACTATAAAAATGAATAACAAAAGAAATATGAAAAATCTAAACTACAAAGAAAAGCTAAGTAATTCAACTATAGCTTTAGTTCCCCGGCAGCGGTGCCAATTTTGATGAGCGTCGTTTGTGTACTCAACAAAATGATATTTAAAATGTGATCGTTTAGAAAACCGATTTTTCACCACTTAGATAGAAAATTAGTAAAGTGGCAAGTAGGATTCATTCCACAGGGAATTAGAGTGATTAATTGAATTAATTAGCTAATCTAAATGCGATAACATAAATCATAGATAAATGGATGAGTGAATGGGTTGTCAAGCCATCAAACATACATGTAAAATAAACCTAATAAAACTAATGAAATGGAATGCTCAACAAATCTAGATAAGAAATATGGAATAAACAATTAATAGGAATTCTAGGGAAATGATAGAGTAGCTAATGGACAATGAGCAATTCATACATGGCTTTTTTAATGCACAATCTACACAATCTAGGACCGGTCTCATTCGAATGTGTTGTTTAGACCGTCACTACGAACCCTAAACAACTTCCCACCGCAATGCCTAACGGATTAAGGAAAGGGGGTCACGGCGGGATCGGTTAGTGACGATCAAATGGTCTAGGCAATCGAGGTTGATCACCCCTCCAAAAGCCTATCCTATTCCCTATTCACTATGTGCTCTAATCAATTAAGTGTGTCAATAACTCAACCAATTTTATCACAAATAAATCCTACAACATATTGTAATCAACAAGTGTGTCAATACTCATTTAATCACATAAGTGCAAGATCTAATTAAAAAGTAAATAAAACTTAAATCATGCAAACATAATATTCAAAGCTTTAATAAATACTCATGTCCAAAAAGTCTCTCAAATCATCCCCTAAAATGGGGGTTTTAATTACACATAATTACAAACAAGAAAAGGAAGTTAAATGGAGAGAAATCACCCTTGGGTCTCTCTTGTAAGCTTGATTCTTCCTTGATGCTTCCTTGCTTGAATCTTGTGCAAAGAATGGGTGTTGAGGATATGTCTAGATAGGTGGAGTCATATGGAAAGTGACAAAGGAAAGGGGTGGAGAAAATGGAAGGAGAGGAATGATTTAGGTGAAGTAATCTAGATGTTAAGTTTAGTTTAGGTAGAAGAGAAAATGGAGAGAAAAGGAATGGTAGAAAGGAGGTTTCTTGGTGGTCAAGAGATTGCCATTCTCTATAAAAATGGTGTATTTATATGTTTTGAAGGCTAGGGTTAGAAATAGGCATGAAAGGATAAGAATACCCCTAAAAAATGGCTTGAAAACGTCCATTTTGCTGCTTCTAGAAAGTGGAGTTCGCCATGGGTCGCCATTTGGTCGCCGTGGCGACAGGGAGTGCGCAGCAGTTACTAAAATGGGCATAACTTTCTGTAGAAGACTCGGAATCACAATCCGTAAAAACCGCTGGAAAGTAGACTTCCGGGGATTTCTGAATATATGTAATTGGAAATGTGGTTCGATCTGAGGAGAGAGATATGCCTCTTTGAAGATGAATGATCTGCACACACTTTTTACAATTTCAGCCCCTTTTGCCACCAATATTATTCCAATGCCTCTGAACTTTATAAAAACCTGAAAACACTTAATTCACAATATTAAATCATGGGATATTGCCCAAGAATCAAGCAAAAAGAGAAGGAAGTGAGGGCCAAAATCATACCAATTTTGGTTCGATCACCCATATCCACCTTCATACTGCTAGGACAAGTCACACTATTGGGAATCAGAACAAGGACCCTTCCTCGAAACAAAATCTTTTTGTTAATGGTCTCCTCCTCAACCATTAGAGGTTCACCAACAGCCCATCCAAGTTTCAGAAAAAAAGCTTCACACCATACATTTAGAGGGATTCCCCTAAATTCAACCCATGCCAATCTGCATTGAGGAGTAATGGCATTGGACCAACTACCTACAAAAGACAAGGCACCGTTCCATAAATCTCTTCTCCTAATGAAAGCATTTCTGTCATCGATCGTACGAAAACTCCAAAGAATGTTTTTTTCCCCCATATAATGAGCCGAAGTCAGAATATTACAGTCACGAATTCTTTTATTCACAACAGCCACATCTGAAATCTTCCTAAAAACTCCAACAACACAAAAGTTTAGCCAACTACTGTCATTCTCATCCACCTCCCATTTAACCACTTCCACCCTTTCCTTGTTCTTACCATCTGAGCCGTCCCGAAAACTCGCACTATAAACCTTCAAATCTTCCTTGTAAGGCGAAACCCTTACCGCTTCCGCATACGATGATCCAAGCCTCGAACTAGACCTCATAATGGCATCCCTATTACTTACCTGTTTAGATCGATGTTAAACCTTTTAGCTATCCATTCATCGACCTTGCTCCTTTCTTTCCACTCTAAAGAGGCAACCTTAGTGGAAATTGGCCATCCAAAAACATGCATACCATTCGTGAGATCTACGAACCTTAACGCTTCTTCCCTTGTTCCAAATCTAACAAAAGCGAAACAACTTCTTCTAGACCTTGATTTCAGAGACAGATAAATGTCTCTTATCCATCCAAAAGACTTGAAAATCACCCATAAATCCTTCTATTGCACGACTGGATTAATATTATCCACAAAACTTGACACTAAATTTGACCTAAAATCTCTATGTCCATGAGTCACACTAGACCTTCTCTCAATCTAACATCACATTGATATAATTATAATTATTAATCACAGATCAATATTTTTTAGTAAAACAATGGGTTAATCAAACCTTTTTTTAAGGAAAATTTATTCAAAGGCACAAACCAATGACCAAAACACCAATAGAAACAGAGGAGAACAAAACACAAAGACAAACAAACTACACAAACCCGACAGAGCTGAACATAACAAAAACATGACACAGAGCAACAGCAAAGAGCTGGAAACAGGACAAAACAAACCAGGAGAAACAAACTGAGCCTAGAAAAACACCCAGAAAAACCCAGGACACCGATAGAGCATCATATATCACACCAAGTTAGCACATTTCTACTTTCTTTTGTTATCAAAGAAGTTTTATCTTAAGAAAAATAAGTTTAATTTTCATAAATCCTTACATAATAGTTTAACTTTCTCATTTTCATAGCATTCATATACAAAATTAAAATGGATAAATTTGTTATTAGCTTTGATTGGGTTGTTATTTCTTTTCCTATGATATTTTGTGGCATTGTCCTTAATTTCCTAATTGATTGTTCTTTTTTCCTATCTAGATTCATATCTTTAATATTTGTTATTTTTTTCTTCCTTTGGCATTATATATCATGAATTTAGAACAATTAAGGACATTTGTTGTTTTTCTTAAGAATAAAAAAAAGTTATTTAAAAAAAAAAAAAAACAAAAAAAAAAAAACAAAAACAAAACTAAGATGCATATGAAAGAAGGCAATTATGTCTAGGGTTTTATTAATTCGGACAATTTAAGGGTTTGATAAGTAGATAGGTATGCTCTTCGGAGTTGGTGAAATTTTTTGTTGATCATTATAAGGTTCGGTTTATTGAAGTTTATTTATCAGATGGGAGAAAATGTGTCATGATTCTATGTATATAATTACAGAGATGAAGGCAGTCTCGGATGTTTCTAGTCTCGCTAGCAATGAGCAGCATTTTTGTAGTTGTAATCAAGATTGTGGATTTGTTTTATATATAATGAGTTTCAATTGATTCTCATTTCTTTTCAAAAAAAAAATTTAGGGTTTGATATACATCAGTTTCATTTTTTTTTAAAGTACAATACATTAGTTTCTTTTTTCCGATTATTGTATATTTTTCTTAGTTTTGAAACTACCAAAACCAGAAGAAAAAAAAAACCCTAAACCTCACATCAAATCACATCGATTACTGCTCCAAAAAAAAAAAATTACATGGAATACAGTAAAACAACAAAAATAATAAATTAAACAATGCAAATTCGGACTATTTACGATTTTGATATAAGTTTTTTTTTAAAGTACAATACATCAGTTTTTTCCCTATTATTGTCTATTTTTTCTTAGTTTTGAAACTACCAAGACTTGAAGAAAAAAAAAACCCTAAACCTCACATCCAATCACATTCAATACTGCTCCAAAAAAAAAAAAAAAAAAAACATGGAATACAGTAAAGCAACAAAATAAATAAATTAAACAATGCAAAACTTTAAGTTCAAAAAAATATCACATGATTTTTATTAAGAGACAGACAAAGTACCTCTTTTTGAAGCCACAGATAGCAAGAGAGAAAAACAATTAATATTCTCCAATAAATCTGTGAGCAACCACTACCTTCAAGACTCTCTTTAGGATTCTGGAGGGGGTGAAGATGAATGAAAGCAAATTTTGTTTAGGGTTCTTTTAGAATTTTTTTTTTTTAAATAAAAAATAAAAATAAAGCTGAAGATGAAAGAATTGGTGGTTCAAGGTTTGATTAATTTCACGGTTTTTTTTATTTTTTTTATTTTTTTTTTATTTTCTCTATCAAGATGTTAATCCAATAACCGTCATATTTCATTTTTTTTTTTAAATAATCTTTTATTAGCCGTATACTTTCTTATCTTTTGCAATTATTATTTTTTTGAAAAGAAAATAAAAAGAAACCTGTTGAAAGGGTTTCAAGTTTTTACTGTAATAAAAAACATTAATTTCAAATTTTAATAATATCCATAGGATTTGTTTTTATCCAATCTAATGGTTGTTATTAACTCCAATAACGTTATTGGACCAGTAAGGTAGTATGACCTATATATATATATATATATATATAGTAATCATCAAGTTATGGATCTCTTACTTTAATTTCGGTAAGAACTTCGATGAAATCTTATCGATTTTATAAATTTTGATCTGAATTTTTTTGTGAATGCTAAGTTAATTAATAAAATCTACTTATAAATAAAATTTGAGAATTTTTCAAGTACTAGAGCTATTTATCCCGATTTTATTAAATATGAAGGCATTGGAAAAATGAGAGAAATATAGAAAAATTAAAAAAATAATTCTAGTACTTAAAAAATTCTCAAATTTTATTCATAGGTAGATTTCAATGAACTTATCATAAAAAAAATAAGAAAATAAAAATAAAAATTAGATCAAAATTCATAAAAATAAATGTGATTTTATTAAGGTCCTTACCAAAATTAAAGTTAGGAATCCATCACTTGATAATTACTATACATATACATATACATATATATATATACTCAATAAAATTAGACAATCAGTGAGGTTGATTGTGTCAAGTTTAAAAGTTAATTTCCACAATCACTTGCTTTGGTCAATCCAAATTAATATTGTATGACTTGAGAGAGTAAAGTTCAATATTCAATGAATAAACCCAACTAAATGGATTATTGGCCGTCTTACATCCATTCTCAAATTTTTAACTTTATGTACACAATTTTTAATTGTATCCAGAAATTGAACACTTGGACTAAAATCTCAATTAGTGATCTCAATTACCAATTAAAGTATTAATTACAAACATTCACATATATATGTCGTACATGCATGGAACCATTCACATTGTAATTTTGGATCGACTATTCAATAATAATAAATTACATCTGACAAGAAATATATAAAATTTATGTTATATTTTAGGGTTTAACAATGTTGTTATAAGTTTAAAAATAAAAAATAAAAAATAAAAAACAATGTTGATACAAATGATCAATTTTTTAAATTTAAATTTAATTTTTCTTACTTGTATTCATACACAATATATATATATATATACGGTCTCGTTCACATCAGTTCGCACTAATGTAAATATATCAATACCAATGCATGTGAATCACTGATTATGGAGAAGTTTTGACAAGTGCATACACTTTAAGTCAAAGTATGTAAATCTAATGGTCCGCATCCAATACACTGACGAAGTTACATCAGTGCACGCTAACTCGAACATTTATATATATATCGATCCGATTCCCATCAGTGCGCACTGATGTTATGGAGAAGCTTTGACGAGTACATATACTTTACATCCAATGCACTAATGAATTTATATCAGTACGCACTGACTTAAACATTTATATATATATAATATTTCTATTTTTATATATAACATACGGTACGAAAGCTCTGTCGAACCTGAAACATTGTCAACCTTATAATATCCTTATTTATGTTATGACTTCTTACTTTTGTATGTAGTATGACTCGTTAGAAATCTAACGATGTATAGAAATTAAACTCATTAATTCTTCCAAATTAACGACATTCGCTGTAATTTGGAGTTGCTTGGTGGTGCGATAGTGTACTATAAATCCAGAGCATCTAATTTCTTTGTTGACAAGCTAGCCAAGTTGGGTTCCAGCATGTCGGGTGACTTTGTCGAGTGGAACGTTCGAGGTTCGACTCCAGCTTATTGGCTTCCTGTTCTTTAATTGTTTTTCGGCTGGTCGTTGGTGTTTATCTGGGCTGTTGGTGTGGTCTTCGCTTTGGTTGCTCTTTACCCTGTTTATTTCTGGCCTTTGCTCTGTTTCCCTTTTGTGCAGTTGGTTGGTTGTTTTTTGTCCTGGGCTCTGTTTTTTGTTCTGTTGTTTTTGCCTCTTGCTTGCCTGCCCTTTGTGGCTTCTTTTATAAGCTGTTCAAAAATATATATATATATATATATATATATGGGGCTGCCTGAGAGTATTTTAATCACATATAGGACGTTGACTTCCTCTGGTTGGCTATGGGTGCAAGGAGACAATAATATCATCAAGATTCAAGACCATTTGATTAAACCAAGGATATGATGTAACTTTCCATTTGCTGAATCATAAATCATTCTCACACTTACTACATATATCATAAGTGTTTCATTGGGCTATAAATCAGTTTGACATATTACATATATCATACTTGTCTTTCGTAATCTAATTCTCAAGCCATTTTCGATCTTCATCATATCCAACAAAACAGTATCAGCATGAAGGTATGAATTTTAAAAAAAGAATTACATAATGTAAAAGTTACAAATCAGATATCACATAATTTAAGACAAATCGCATATTGTTTATGTGTTGTGTTATGTTCTGTTTATAACCTGATTATAATTGAGACTGCAGCAAAAGGCGGTGATCAAAGTTTCCATGCATAGCCAAAAATGCCGCGCTATTGCCATGAAAATTGCAGTTGGTGCTTCAGGTAATTAAACCAATTGATCAATTAGCTAGTCCAGATCAATGATGGTGACAAAATTTCTCACCCGTAAAATTTCTTATAGATAGATAATTAATTGGATTTATTATTGACATATAGGTGTGGAATCAGCATCTTTAAAAGGGGCTGATAAGAGTCAAATAGAGGTTACAGGAGATGGAATAGACGCCGCAGAAATTACAAGGCTACTAAGGAAGAAATTTCGGTATGCATTTTTGGAAAGCGTCAGTGCTGCCGGGGGTGGCGGTGACAAGAAAGAGGGTGGTGACAAGAAAAAGGAAGACAAAAAAGGGGCCAAGATGGAGTTGGCCTGGCCTCCTTATTATCATGCTATGGTGCCTCCTTATTATCATGTGGTTAGAGACTCTTACTATGACTGCAGCTCATGTAGAGACTCGAACTATGGATGTTCCATCATGTGAAATTTAAATACGCATACAGATGTGATTAGATATTTTCATCAGCTATAAAGTCATCAGTCTCGGCAATTCTAGAGAGTCATCAGTTAGAAGAGCAAAACGAGCGGTATATATATAAACCTCTCTATGTTGCAATCATAATTATTCAAGAAATGAAGTACAAATTTTCTCTATGTTTTTAGCTTAAATTTTCTCCGTGTTTGTTTTCCCTTTTTTTCACTTGTTCTGAGCTTTCTCTAAAAGCTTACATGGTCTCAAAGAACGGTCATGGCAGCTATTGTAATAACCCCAATCCAAGAAATTGACTCAAGCCTTGATTTCAGTTGATTATTTTTTTTTTTTTCACTTCTCTGTCAATGCAATTTTGGTGGCGGTGGCGGACGAGGTGGAGGCGGGGTTTGAGGATGAAGAGAGAGGAAATCGATTTTGGGTTCGGGTTTGAGAAGGAGAGATGGGAGGTTTTGGTGGCGGAGGAAAGTGATTTTGGGTTTAGTGAGGAAGAGAAAACAATGGAGGCCGCGATGGTGACGTTGTGGAAGAGAGATGGGGTTGAAGAAGATGGATTTTAAATTTTAAAAATTAATTTCTATTTTAAAAAGTGTTAAATTATTTTTTAAGTACAAATGAATCCATTAATACTTCCAGTTTGAATCAGACTTTCAAATATTTATTAAATTAAAAATATTATAAATACTTTTTTTTTTTTTTTTTTAACAGCATAAGCTTTATTAAGGCCATAAAAGGCACAAGAAACAGAACAACAAAACCCCAAAAGAGAGAGGCAGGCAGGACACGCAGAAAAACATAACCCAAAAAACGCCCCAAAAACAAAGAGAGAAAGCAATAATCAGATAACAGAGAAAGAAAAAACACAACAGGGCAGAATATAACCGAAAAATCACATCCAGCATCAGTCTAAGCTCCATATGACCGAATCTCCATCCATAGTTGAACCTTTCTTTGCCAAAGAATCCGCAAAACTGTTGCTTGATCTTGAATTATACGTAACCGATGTCCTTCCCAAGTAGCTCAATAGATACCTAATATCATATATTAATTTTACATGTTTCAGACATCCAAAACCACTTCCATTAACCCAAGAGACAGCCACTATTGAATCACTAATAATGTGGACCTCTTTCCCCACAAAAGTCAGAGAGCCAGCACATAAAACATAAGCCTGATGGATTGCAAAAATCTCAGCCCAATTAGCATCCGCAATCCCAAAACCTCAGCCCAATTAGCATCCACTATCCCAATGTGCCTGTAAAAGGAACCGAGCACCTTGCCACAGTGATCCCTCAAAACTCCACCAATATTATAATTATATTAATATTATCAAATATTATAAATACATGAACAATATAATTATATTAAATACAAATACATAAATCCATTCATTTATGTCATTTCTAGTAATTTTACACAGTCATAACACTTTTTACTTTCAGTTTATCAAACACATTGAAATTGCTTTTGATTCTCACAACACTTTTAAAATTCAGTTTACCAAACACTCAGCTGATTCTCCTCATAGTGGATCCAAAAGCAATTCTCTTCTCAGCACATCAATGCCAAACTGAGCCTTAAAGATGTAACTTTTTTGGATTTTTTTCTTAGAACTTTTGGTGTTCTTTCCACTTTTGGTGTTCTTTCCAAACTGGTCATCTTATTTATTTATTTTTTTTAATTTTTTTTTTTCTAAACCGATGGAGATTTTGGTTTTTATTTTATTATATTTAAAAATTATTTTTCAACATTGGGGATCTGATGGATGTACAAGATCATAACTCCTCCATCCATTTATTTTTTAAAAAAAATTAATAAATATTATATAAATAAGTAATAATAATTTTGTCCATCAACAATTAAATTAATTACACTTAGGCCTCTTGCCAATGTGGTTGGACCCTCTCCTGGGAGCCTCCACCATCACGGTTCAACGCCCAATGTGTCATGTATATATTTATATTATTTGTCCCCTTTGGCCATTAATCCCAAGGGTGGATGTTGTCCTACCAATTGTGGGTGCTCTCTCTCCGCTTATGGGAGCTGTAGTCCGGACTGTGCTAGTAGAGTCCAATCTCACCAGGTCCCAACAGTTGTTGTATATTAAAAATAAAATAAAAAACAATTAAATTAATTATGTGGGGATGTTTGTGCAATTAACTCAGATTTAATTAAAGTCAATTAACTGTTCTCTAATGATAGTGGTTCTTTTTACTGATTGTTCGAACCTCAATCAAGGTTTGATTTAACTTTTGATCAAAAGTTAAAAGTGATATTTATGATTCTCCCGTGAATCAACAGTCAATGAGATCGAGTGGGAGAGGAAAGTCCACCGATTCAATAGCTAGCATTGGAGAATATTTTATTTTGTGATGTTGATGGGGACCATAGGGTGGTTACGTGGTAGGCATGCACTTCAGTCATTGGTGTAGTTGGCAAGATAATTCATAATTGTGTCAAGCCTTGCAAATTTAAGATATAATACTTTCGAGAAAACTTTAAAAGTTTCCACTGTCACTTGCTTTGATTAATTTGTATGAGTGGATCATTGACTGTCTTAAATTCACTCGCAACTTGTAAATTTTATATAAGAAATTAATTATTGTATTGACAATTTGAACACTAATTTAAGTCTCAATTAGTCTATTACCAATTTAACTACATATTCTTAATTTTTGATATACCAATTCAACTATTTTTAATTTTTTTTATTCAACAACGTTTGATGAAATCAACGATATGGAACTTTCCTTTTTTACCAACCTAGAAATTGTCCTCCCAACGAACTCTTTTGTTTTTTGTTTTTTGAATTGTCCTCTCAACGAACTCTGATCCTTACATCAAGGAGGCAATCAATACTATAAAATGCTCACACTTACATATAGCTTTTCACATCTTAAGAACAAGTGCTTGTGCTATAAATCAGTTTGTAATTGAACTATCAAGCCATCTTCGATCTTCGCCATATCCAACGAAACAATATCATGAAGGTATGAATTTATAAACATATAATGTCAAGTTATAAATCATGCATATTTGATCATATCTCACATCATTTATAAAAAACATAATGTCAAGTTATAAATCACATATTTGATCGCATCTCCCATCATTTCGGATAGAAAAAAAAAATGGACTACTTTATGTGCATGCATACTTAAAGTCATTATAAATTTATGTAATCGATTTATGTTGACTTGGCTAATTTTGAGATTGCATCTTTGTTTTACTCAAGGTGGTGATCAAAGTTTCCATGCATAGCCAAAAATGCCGCTCTAAGGCCATGCAAATCGCAGTTGGTGCTTCAGGTAAACCAATTGAATCGGCTATTATCACTAGTGATAAAATTCCTCACCCATAACATTTCTTGGTACGTATATGGATAATTAATTGTATTCTTTGTATATAGGTGTGGAATCAGCAACTTTAAAAGGTGACGACAAGGATCAAATAGAGGTTACAGGAGATGGAATAGACGCGGCTGAACTTACAAAGTTGTTAAGAAAGAAATTTGGGTATGCAATTTTGGAAAGTGTCAGTGCTGCAGAGAGCGAAGATGAGGTTGGTGAGCCCAAAGTGGAGGAGGAAAGCTGGCCTAGTTGTCATGCTACAGTGCCTCTTTATTACCCTAATGTTCATTATGTGGATAGGGACTCTAACAACAGCTGCTCCATCATGTGAAATTCAAATATTACAGATGCCAGATATATGATCAGCTAGCGAGACAGAGAAAGAAATATGAACTTGGAACCGTATTTTCTGATAATAATTTGTTTAGTTAATTGTTATGCTCTATGCTTGCAGTGGTTATCTCAAACAATTTGTCATATTTTATTGTTTTTCATATGCTTAAACCCCTCTATATATATAAATAAGATAGTTATATCCAATTAATAAAATCATCTTAAATAGCCAATTGAATTAACTTATTTCAGTCGTCGAGTGGTTCACCCGATCATGAAGATAAGACATGTGACAATCATGTTTGGATGCTAAGAAAATGATAGAAATATGGAAAATGGAAGCTGAATAATACGAAAAAGAAAGGAATTTCTTCCTTTGTTATTTTCAATGTTAATGAAAATTTGTTTGAGAGTAATAAAGGTACTTTAATTGCATCGTTTCAATGTCGTTTCTGCAAGGAGAAAGCAATTCATTCCCATTGTTTTACGAATACAAAAAATTGTAATAATCGATAAGGTAAACCCTGAACCCTAAACAAGAAATTTAACTTATTAATGTTACATAGAAATTATTATGTGTGAAATCTCATATCTTTTTTCATACTATATTTTATTTTATGGCACCCGATAATCAAAGAAGAACATACCTAATATTTTCAAATGAACAGCATGAAGCAACAAAATGATCAACTTCAACATGTTCTACTTGATTAATGAAAGTGCTCATCCATTCGTAGGAGGCTACTCTAAACCACATGTAATATAATAAAGTTATTCTTTCTGCAAGATCAGTTTTTTTTTTTTGGTGCCAACTGAATTTAATAAAGTTACTTCTAAACCACTTTATTTAATAAAATCATTACTATATATATAGTAATGATTTTATTAATTTTATAATATCAACGTACAATTAGAAAAAAAAAAAGGACGGCCTCTCTGTACTTCTATTTAATAAAATAGTTATATTTTTTAATTCGGTCCCTAAATTCGTGTGGCAGGGGTGCTGCCCGTCTAAGGTAGAGTTGTTTCTATGGCAATTATGGAAAGGTAGAGTGTTTGTCAAGTAAGTCATAGATTTGGGGTGGCTCAGCTGGTGGATCTCGAATGTCCTCTGTGCAATGTGGAAACGGAGTCGATAGATCATCTCTTTCTTAATTGCTCATGGACAAAATCGCTTTGATTGGTCTGCATGTATTGGTGAGGGGTGGTCTTCTGCGCAAACTTGACAATAAAAGATTGAATGGATAGCTAGACAGGTATTTGTCCGACTTCCAACCAAGAGAGAGTGTGGGCTTCTCTCTTCTGTGCCATCGTTCGGACCATTTGAGAATCTAGGAACAATCTTGTGTTCGAAGGAAAGCAATCGGTGATTGAGCAGGTGGCAGATATGGTGAAATTCTAAGACATGTGACAATCATGTTTGGATGCTAATAAAATGATAGAAATACGGAAAATGGAAGCTGAATAATACGAAAAAGAAAGGAATTTCTTACTGTGTTATTTTCAATGTTAATGAAAATTTGTTTGAGAGTAATAAAGGTACTTTAATACACTTGGGCCTCTTGCCAATGTGGTTGGACCCTCTCTTGGGAGCCTCTACCACCACGGTTCAACACCCAATATGTACATGTATATATATATACATAAATAAATAAATAAAGGTACTTTAACTGCATCATTTCAATGTCGTTTCAGCAAGGAGAAAGCAATTCATTCCCATTGTTTTACAAATACAAAAAATTGTAACAACCGATAAGGTAAACCCTGAACCCTAAACAAGAAATTTAACTTATTAATATTAAGTAGAAATTATTATGTACGAAATCTCTCGTATATTTTTTCATACTAGATTTTATTTCATGGCACCCGATAATCAAAGAAGAACATTTATACTTAACATTTTCAAATGAACTGCATGAAGGAGCGAAATGATCAACTTCAATATGTTCTACTTGACTAATAAAAGTGCTCATCCATTCGTAAGAGGCTACTCTAAACCACATGTAATAAAGTTACTCTTTCTATAAGATCAGCTTGAGTCAAAACATGTAAAACTAGTGGCTCACATTCTACATCCTCATGAAGTTATATGAGGACGTTCTCATTTGAAAATTTATATATATATATATATATGTTCTCTAGTAAGGACGTCTTGAAATTATAAAGTTAAGATAGTTACCCACAACCATATGTTCACATTGGGTGTGGGTATTTGTTAATGTGTGACTGTGGGCCCGACATGAATTTGTCTCTACGGTTGGATGTCCTGAAATTATAACGTCATAACGTCCTAACTAGAGAACCACCATGTGTGTATATATATAATACTTCTTTAATCAGGACCCTCTTGACTTTATAATTTCAGGACATCCAACCACAGTCACACATTCATAGTGGGCCCACAGTCCCACATTAACAAATACCCACACCCAATATAAATGTGTTGATGTTGTTGGACGTCTTAACTTATAATTTCAGGACACCCTTATTAGAGAACCATATATATATATATATATTTGTGTCTAACCAAAAACTTAGCCTTGATATTATGTTAATAATTACATACATGTAGATGTTGATCTAGCTGTTTGGCTTAGAGCCTTAGAATATGGTAATTTAAGTGTATATCAAGTTGCTTAATTAATAAGTACATCATTGTTTTTCTAGTAGGTGATTAATAATACAAGTTAATGTCATAATCAAATGGAATTAACTACCAGTCACCTACTTAATAACATAGATTTTAATAGCACAAAACTTGTATTACACAAATAAAAAAATACTTTCTTATATTCAAATACAGTATTGTAGTTTGTTTTTAAATTAAATAAGGGTATATGAGATGACGTTAGTCCGGTAGTAAACTTTTAACATCTATATTATAAGGTCGTGAGTTCGAGTCCTTGTTCTCTCTCTAAAAAAACCCAAAATCTATGTAATATTTAAAATAAAATAAAAAAGTTAATAAAGGATATTTTGATCAATTTCATTATTTTAATGCTATTAAAACTAAACTTATTTAGCATTTTAGCCAACAAAGTCAGTATAAATAAATACTATCTAATCCATATGTGTATAAAGTCAAGTTGAAATTTATTTATGCTATCTAACCATGACACATTGTGCGGTCCCATTAAGTCTTTTCAAAAATAATTTTGGTCTTGGTACACATCATTTTTAATTGATATATGACATAGCCATGGACTTGGCTTATTATGTCAGATAAAATGACTTGGCTGCTTTTATTAGAGAGAAACAAAAAGAAGGGTAAATAAAAATTGCAGCTATCTAGATAGCAATTATTTTCCATCGTCAATTTAATAACTAAAATTAATTTGTTTTTTTTTTTTTTAATTAGTTCAATTTAAAAAAAAAAAAAGAGTTTTTCCTTAAAATTCATAAATTATCTATTTATACTTCATTTTAATTTTTTCATTAATGGCAATTTTTACTGAAATTAAAATTACCAAACCATACAAAAAAGAATTTTAAACACACTCCAAACTAGTTTATTTATTTATTTATTTAGAAAACAATGTTATTTTTCCTCATTTGTGTTTATTTTTTCCTCTTCATTTTTTTATAAACCTTAAAATATCTTCTTGTTTTTTTTTTTTTTTTCCAATATCTTAAAGTTCTTTATTGAAATATAACAGTCTTAAATCTTGGACTGAAAATCCAACAAATTAAAAGGAGAAAAAAATATATTATAAATTTACATACTGCTAAGTCTATAAAGTTCATTATAAATTTTTATAGAATCCAAGCAAACATTGCAGGTGCCGTTCCTAAATAATAATAATAAAATAAACATTATAGACCAATGAAAGATAGCGATATAAGTTATAATTTAGAAGTTTTTCTAATAAGACTGCAGAGTTTTTAAAGTGATCAAAATTATTAGTTTTTTTTCTTTCTATATGTTAAAATTAGAATTAAAATAAAAATAATAATAATAATAGGTAATATTAAAATAAAATGAAATGTATTTAGAAATTTTATTTTTAAAAATAGAATGTCTTTACAATAGGAGTGTCAAAAAATAAAACAGATAATTTTGGAAAAAAAAAAAGGAAGTATCTTTAGAATTTGTTTTAAAATTTAAATTTTTAGAATGAAATTTCTTTATAAGTGTAAATAGAAAAAAGTTGAATTATCAAAAAGAAGTTCTCTTTAATAATGATAGGGTCTAAATAGGTAAATTCATTTTTAATGACTTTCTAACTCCATTTATATCAACTTTAAAGGGAGGTCAATCAAGCATTTAAAAATTTGACTTAAAAAATAAAATTAAAAAAATCAACCTGCTAGAGGACAAAAAATACTTTAACTAGCTGGCTTTTTTTTTCCAGACTAATTAATTCTCTCACATTTTCTCTTGTTCTTTTCGAGGACAAGACATATGTTTTTTTTTATGAAACAGTAAAGTTTTATTAAAAAGCCACAGGGACACCAAGTTACACAAACAAAACAAACACAAAACTGCCATGGCAAACAAGGCAGGGAAGCAAAAAAAAAGAAAAAGAAACAACACATATGTAAAGATCTTTTAGGTATTCACTATTCAATCGCTTTCCTCCATAAATAAAAATCAATGAATAAGAATACTAAAAACCCAAAACACAATTTCCTTATTATCATATGATCACAACCTTATCCTTTTCAATTTATGCAAAAGCATACTTCATCAAGTTCAAGATATTGTTCCATCAAAAAATAAAAAAAGTTCAAGATATTGCATACAAGATTCCCAATTGGTACATACCGGTGTAAAATACAAATTTTATTTATTTTATTTTATTTTTATTTTTCACTAGTGTCAATTGTGATTACATACGAAAAAACGTACCAGAGATATTTTTCATTTTAAATTAGTATCAATATGATTCCATTAAAAAATGTACGAGATTCTGACCGCGAATATTTTTCCATTGATTTATTAATGATCAAGATACAGATATATGAAAGGAGAATACAACAATTATTACCACAGCTAGAAGCCTAGAACGACTTGTTCTAAGTCAATACCTAGAAATTGAACGGGCATGATTTCTTTAGGATCTTCTTATAAAAAACATGCAGATGCAGCCACTCTTTCATATCCACAGCTAAGTAATCTAACAAATATTTAGATAATCCTTGCTTATATCAATATCATATCAGAGCAGTTTGTATGGCTGTTTAGGAAAATTTGCTATCATCAGTCAATTACCCACTGAACATTTACTTTTTTCATATTGCTCCCATGAAGCATCTTGCATGATGGGTTGAGCTTGGAAATTTGTAGTTGGAAACCAATCTATGATCCATAAATGTGGCCTATATATCATCGGAGCTAAAATGACATAACAAGATTTGTGGTTTGAGGTTATCAAAAAAAAAAAAAAAAAAAAAAAAGATTTGTGGTTTGGACTTTTCATCAATATCAGCCAATCACTTTATGTCACCAATGTAGACTTCTAAAGTCTTTGTTGTATCCATAACCACACAATATATGGATTAACTTCAGTCTTCTTGGCAGCTTTCTCTAGTTTCCAAACTCTTGTTCTTTATGATGTAGTTTCCATGGAAAATTAATTTCAATCTTCATAACTTTGTGTCTCGACTCTGGAAAGATGTTATCATCAATCAATTTTCGACTCCACCACACACTCAAGTCAAGTATACACTTGTATGGCATGAGTCAATTTGAAAAAGCAAATGGTTCAATGGTAAACCGAAAAAATCGAACCGAATTGAACCGAACCAATTCAATCGGTTTTTGATCAGTTCACACTTTTCAATTTTATCGGATCGGTTCACTTTTTTAAAAACCGGATATTATCGGTTTTTTATCGGTTCACTCGAAAAGTGAACCGATCCATTAAACGTCCACCCCTAGTGCCAACTGAATTTAATAAAGTTACTTCTAAACCACTTTATTTAACAAAATCATTACTATATATAATATATATATAGAAATGATGATGGATGACAAATTAATTTTATAATATCAACGTACAATTAGAAAAAAAGGACGGCCTCTCTGTACTTCTATTTAATGAAATAGTTATATTTTTTAATTCGGTCCCTAAATTCGTGTGGCACGGGTGCTGCCCGCCTAAGGTAGAGTTGTTTCTATGGCAATTATGGAAAGGTAGAGTGTTTGTCAAGGAAGTGCTTCATAGATTTGGGGTGGCTCATCTGGTGGATCTGGAATGTCCTCTGTGCAATGTGGAAACGGAGTCGATAGATCATCTCTTTCTTAATTGCTCGTGGACAAAATCGCTTTGATTGGTCTGCATGTCTTGGTGAGGGGTGGTCTTCTGTGCAAACTTGACAATAAAAGATTGAATGGATAGCTAGACAGGTATTTGTCCGACTTCCAACCAAGAGAGAGTGTGGGCTTCTCTTTTCTGTGCCATCTTTCGGACCATTTGAGAATCTAGGAATCTTGTGTTCGAAGGAAAGCAATCTGTGATTGAGCAGGCGGCAGATATGGTGAAATTTTAAGACATGTGACAATCATGTTTGGATGCTAATAAAATGATAGAAATACGAAAAATGGAAGCTGAATAATACGAAAAAGAAAGGAATTTCTTCCTGTTGTATTTTTTTTTTGGTTTACACCATCCGGTTTTCTTCCTGTTGTATTTTCAAGTAATAAAGGTACTTTAATACACTTGGGCCTCTTGCCATTGGAAGCCTCTACCACCACGGTTCAACGCCCAATATGTACATGTATATATATACATACATAAATAAATAAATAAATAAAGGTATTTTAATTGCATCATTTCAATGTCGTTTCTGCAAGGAGAAAACAATTCATTCCCATTGTTTTACGAATACAAAAAATTGTAACAACCGATAAGGTAAACCCTGAATCCTAAACAAGAAATTTAACTTATTAATATTAAGTAGAAATTATTATGTACGAAATCTCGTATATTTTTTCATACTATATTTTATTTTATGGCACCCGATAATCAAAGAAGAACATATATACTTAATATTTTCAAATGAACTGCATGAATTAAAGCAGCGAAATGATCAACTTCAATATGTTCTACTTGACTAATAAAAGTGCTCATCCATTCGTAAGAGGCTCTAAACCACATGTAATAAAGTTACTCTTTCTACAAGATCAGCTTGAGTTAAAGCATGTAAAACTAGTGGCTCACATTCAATATCCTCATGAAGTTATATAAGGACGTCCTGAAATTATAAAGTTAAGATAATCACCCACAGCCACACGTTCACATTGGGTGTGGGCATTTGTTAATGTGTGGCTTGGGCCCAATATGAATTTGTAGTTGTGGTTGGACGTCCTGAAATTATAAAGTCATGACGTCCTGACTAGAGAACCACCGTGTGTGTGTATATATATATATAATACTTCTTTAATCAGGACCCTCTTGACTTTATAATTTCAGGACGTCCAACCACAGTCACACATTCACAGTGTGCCCACAGTCCCACATTAACAAATACCCACACCCAATATAAATTTGTAGATGTGGTTGGACATTCTTAACTTATAATTTCAGGACGTCCTTACTAGAGAACCATATTTTGTGTCTAACTAACAACTTAGCCTTGATAATATGTTAATAATTACATACATGTTGATGTTGATCTAGCTGTCTGGCTTAGAGCCTTAGAATATGGTAATTAAGTGTATATCAAGTTGCTTAATTAATAGGTACATCATTGTTTTTCTAGTAGCTGATTAATAATATAAGTTAATGTCATAATCCAATATAGTTAACTACCATGCACCTACTTAATAACATAGATTTTAATAGCACAAAACTTGTATTACACAAATAAAAAAAATGCTTTCTTATATTCAAATACAGTATTGTAGTTTGTTTTTAAGTTAAATAAAAGTATATGAGATGACGTTAGTTCGGTAGTAAACCTTTCATACCTATATTATAAAGTCGTGAGTTCGAGTTCTTCCTCTCTCTAAAAAACCCCGAATCTATGTAATATTTAAAATTAAAAAAAAAATGTTCATTAAGGATATTTTGATCAATTTCATTATTTTAATGCTATTAAAACTAAACTTATTTAGCATTTTAGCCAACAAAGTCAGTATAAATAAATGCTATCTAGTCCATATGTGTATAAAGTCAAGTTGAAATTTATTTATGACCATGACACATTGTGCGGTCCCATTAAGTCTTTTCAAAAATAATTTTGGTCTTTGTACACATCTTTACAGCTAGCTATAAGATTATTATTATTGTGAATCACATGTTAGAACAGTG
The DNA here is from genome assembly GCA_954870605.1 of Acer campestre. Taxonomy (NCBI): domain Eukaryota; kingdom Viridiplantae; phylum Streptophyta; class Magnoliopsida; order Sapindales; family Sapindaceae; genus Acer; species Acer campestre. The sequence goes on from OX940799.1 coordinate 62,955,036, forward strand.
CAATAGTATAATGGTAGTTGTGATTAAAATATATACCAAATTGAAGCAATTATCATTTTTAATTGATGTATGACATAGCCATGGACTTGGCTGCTTATGTCAGATAAAATGACTTGGCTGCTTTTGTTAGAGAGAAAAACAAAAGAAGGGTAAACAAAAATTGCAGCTATCTAGAGAGCAATTATTTTCCATCGTCAATTTTAATAACTAAATGTAATTTGTTTTTTTTTTTTTTTAATTAGTTCAATTTTAAAAAATAAGAGTTTTTCCTTTAAACTTCATAAATTATCTATTTATACTTCATTTTAATTTTTTCATTAATGGCAATTTTTACTGAAATTAAAATTATCAAACCATACAAAAAAGAATTCTAAACACACTCCAAACTAGTTTTTTTATTTATTTATTTATTATTTTTTTAGAAAACAATTTTATTTTTCCTCATTTGTGTTTATTTTTTCCTCTTCATTATTTTATAAACCCTAAAATATCTTCTTGTTTTTTTTTTTTTCCAATATGTTAAAGTTCTCCACTGAAATATGACAGTCTTAAATCTTAGGCTGAAAATCCAACAAATTAAAAGGAGAAAAAAAATATATTATAAATTTACATACCGCTAAGTCTGTAAAATTCATTATAAATTTTTGAGTAAATATATGTGCAACCGGGGTCGCGGCATCGCCGCGGCCCCATAGTGCAAAAAAGAAAAAAACATGTGGGCTCCATATATTTATTACATGGGTCCCACATGTTTTTTCATTTTTTTGCACTACGAGGCCGTGCCGATGCCGCGAACCCTGGTTGTATGTAGTACAGTCCTAAATTTTTATAAAATCCAAGCAAACATTGCTGGTACTGTTCCTAAATAATAATAATAAAATAAACATTATAGGCCAATGAAAGATAGTGATATAAGTTATAATTTATAAGTTTTTCTAATAAGACGGTAGAGTTTTTAAAGTGATCAAAATTATTAGTATATTTTTTTTCTATATAAAAAAATAATAATATATAATATTAAAATAAAATGAAATGTATTTAGAAATTTTATTTTTAAAATAGAATATCTTTACAATAGGAGTGTTAAAAAAAAAGGGATAATTTTTGAAAAAAAAAGGAAATATCTTTAGAATTTGTTTTAAAATTTAAATTTTTAAAATGAAATTTCTTTATTAGTGTAAATAGAAAAAAGTTGAATTATCAAAAAGAAGTTCTCTTTAACAATGATAGGGTCTAAATAGATAAATTCATTTTTAATGACTTTCTATCAACTTTAAAGGGAGGTCAATCATGCATTTAAAAATTTGACTTAAAAAATAAAATTAAAAAAATCAACCTGCTAGAGGACAAAAAATACTTTAACTAGCTGGCTTTTTTTTGCAGACTAATTAATTCTCTCACATTTTCTCTTGTTCTTTTCGAGGACAAGACATATGTTTTTTTTATGAAACAGTAAAGTTTTATTAAAAAGCCACATGGGGCACCAAGTTACACAAACAAAGCAAACACAAAACTGCCATGGCAAACAAGGCAGGGAAGCAAAAAAAAAAAAAAAAAAAAAAAAAAAAAACTTTTTTTCAGTTTGACCAATCAACTTTTTTCCGGAAGCGAAAACCTTCGAAATTAGAAGCTAAATAACGAGTCGCCGAAACATTGACTTTCTTCTCGCAACTTGATTGACCAATCGCTGAAAACGCCACTGAAGTAGTAATAGACGCCATGTTCTGGATTATGTTATGTATGTGTAAGTTTTTTCCTTTTTAATGTACTGAGAGAATCAGAGAGGTTAGCATTTTTTTTTTTTTTTCCTTTGTAATTTTGAAATTATTTTTGTTATTTTCTCGGGAAAGTGAGAGAAAGTGAGGCCAAGAAAGTAGCCCAGGCTTATCCAAGTCTATGAAATGTGGATTTTTGTGATTTTCATGAGGAGTGCTGATTTATAGACACGTGGCGCTTTCGTTGATGTTGATTTCTGATTTGTTAGATCTCAGTTGGTTTTGTATTTTTGTGGTTTAAAATCACTTGATAGAGAAGAGAAGAGAAAAGGACTACACATCCAAACGATGTCGTGTAACGGTGTAAGTCTTGCGCAGACAAAAACAAAAATAGGAGGGATAAGATTACAAGTTAAAGACTCCAAACTCCTATCACTTTTATAAAATATTTTTCTATTATAATTTTTTTTTTTTTAAATATAACCTCCAAAAAAAAAAAGAAAAAAAAAAAGAAAAAGAGATTTTGTGTTATAACTTATGGTATTATAAAAAATATTTTTGATATTATAGATTTTCTTTAAAATAATTAAATTTTTTATATAAAAAAATAATTAATTTTTTAATCCATTTTTTGTTCTTAAAACTACTAAAGATATGTTGTGCAATTTTTAGAACCTCGATAGTAGCTACTTATTATAGTGGGGGACCTCAAAATTAAAACTTCAACTAAAAAAATTATATCATTAGTAATTAATTTTGTGATTTTTTTTTTGACCTCTCTCATTTTTTTTTTTTTCTAGTGCAATGATGTTTCCAAACAATAGTGAAGCCACTCGGTGTCGATCCTGAGATTTTGGAGGCTCAGGGCGAATATTTAAAATAAAGTCATTTGTTCAATCTCGCATCTCAATCCTGTGAAATCTCATACTTAATAATATATATATATATATATTATTTTTTTGAAAAAACTTACAAAAGCTTAATCAAAGTAATTTTCATCGAGTTTATATCGCGATACATGGAAAAAATAAAACTGAAAAAAAGAAGAAGAAGTTATATGTAAAGATCTTTTAGGTATTCACTATTCAATAGCTTCCTAACAGTCAAAGCAGGTAAGACATATGTAAAGATCTTTTAGGTATTCACTATTCAATCGCTTTCCTCCATAAATAAAAGGGAAAATTGTCTTTTAGTCCCTATAGTTTGCCTAAATCTGGGTTTAGTCCACGGTTTTTTGGTATTATAACTTTCAGTCCATCTGTATTCTGACAATATGGATTCCAGTCCCTACCGTCCAATTCTGTTAGGGTTTCGTCAAGTCAACGAAGGTCAATGAGGGTAAATAGATAAATTCATCAATGGGGACATGAAGGGTAATTAGAGCTAAAGGTTATAATGGTAATTTGATATATATAATTAATAATATATTAAAAAAAATGAGTTGATGAGATCATCATTTTACTAAATATTTAAAAATGTACACAAAAAATTTATTTTTAAAACCGAAACAATACCAAAATAAAAGTAAATCAACAATACCGAAACCAGTTCAACATCATCAAACCAGTTCAGCATCATCCTCACAAACCAAACCGATTTCATAAACTCAGTTCATCATCATTTTCATAAACCAAAATCCCTTCTTCTTCAACAAACCAAAGACCGAAATCCTTAGAATTATATCTCCAAATCCTCTTCTTCTTCGACAAAGCAAAACCCCTAGAATAAAATCCACAAATCTTCTTCTCTTCGACAAACCAATCTCTAGAGTAAAACCCCCAAAATTTCCAATCCTTACACATCTTCTTCTTCTTCTTCTTCTTCTTCTTCTTCTTCTGCTTCCCGTCTTTTGCCGCCACCGGATTTCGCTTCGATGACAGCAGTGGAGCCTTCTCCTTCTTCGACGCCTCTTGTTTGCCTTTGCTGAGAGGTTTATTGAGAACATTAGTGGCCACTCTCCAGCTGTGCGTGGGTCGTCGGTGTCTCATCTTCCAACTAATTCACTCCCCAAACATCCCTCGATCACTCGTCAATTTCCTTTTAAATCAGTATTACACTTTCGTGGGTGTTGGGATCGGCAAGGACATTGAGAAGCTTGAAGAGGAGATTTGTTGATTTTTTTTTCTAGGTTTTGGGTATGATTTGGTTGGTTGATGTTTAATTTTTGATATGATTTGGTTGGTGTTTAATCTGGAAATATGAAGAATTTGTGACATTGAGAAGCTTGAAGAGGAGATTTGTTGATTTTTTTTTCTAGGTTTTGGGTATGATTTGGTTGGTTGATGTTTAATTTTTGATACGATTTGGTTGGTGTTTAATCTGGAAATATGAAGAATTTGTGACATTGAGAAGCTTGAAGAGGAGATTTGTTGATTTTTTTTCTAGGTTTTGGGTATGATTTGGTTGGTTGATGTTTAATTTTTGATACAATTTGGTTGGTGTTTAATCTGGAAATATGAAGAATTTTTTATTTGAATCTTAATTTTAATTTTTTAGTTTTAATTAAAAAAAAAATGGGTGTTTAATTTAGGTTAGGGAAATACGATTTGGTTGAATGGTTGTTTTAATTTAGGTTATTTTTTTCATCTTTTTAATTAGTTTTATTTTTTTTTTCATTTTTTAATTAGTTTTTTATATTTTTAAAATTTTAAATTTAATTAGCTTTTTTTTTTTTTTCATTTTTTATTAGTTATATATATATTAATTTTAAATTTAATTAGTTTTAAAAAAGAGAGATCTCCACCGTCCATCTTTGAGATGGACAGTGGAGATCCATTTTTTTTCTCAATTCCATTTTTAATTTTAATTTTTGTTTTTTTAATATATTTTTTATTTAATAAATATGTGGAAGGTTAAATGGCCACACAAAAGACAAAAATAAGGGTAAAACAGTCTTTCAAAGGGTATCAGACAGTCAGAGGGGTATAAACATCTTTTAGTCCGACTGACATGGTAGAATCTGTCTTTTGACGGATTCTGTCACAAAAGGACTAAAAGTTACAATAAAAAAACCGTGGACTAAACGCAGAATAAGACAAACTACAGGGACTAAAATGCAATTCCCCATAAATAAAAATCAATGAATAAGAATACTAAAAACCCAAAACACAAATCCCTTATTATCATATGATCACAACCTTATCCTTTTCAATTTATGCAAAAGCATAATTCATCAAGTTCAAGATATCGCATACAAGATTCCTAATTGGTACATACCGGTGTAAAATAAATTTTTTTTTTTTTTTTTCATTTTACACTAGTGTCAATTGTGATTATATACGAAAAAACGTACTAGAGATATTTTTCATTTTAAATTGGTGTCAATTATGATTCCGTAAAAAAAATGTACGAGATTCCGACCGTGAATAATTTTCATTGATTTATTAAGGGAAAATTGCACAAACTTACCCTAACGTTTTCCATTATGGCATAATATTCAACTAATGCATTTAATTGCACAAACAACCCCTCATGTTAGTCAAACATGGTTAAAAATAACCATTGACCATTATTTTTTTTCGAAAGCCCCAAATTGCCCCTACACTTTATTACAAAAAAAATCTTAATTGCCCTTTATTTAAAACATTATCTACTTTAAATTATTAGAATATAAAAAATAAATACTAAACATAATCCTTTTTAGATCAAAAAAATTCAAAAATAATATATTAAAAAAAACAATTTAGGAAAACTTTATTTTGAGAAAATACAATTTAATAATATTTTAAAAACAAAACAAAAAAAATGTTATTTTAAGAAAATATAATTTAAAATTATGCAAGTTTAATATGAATAGTGGTAATGTGCTATATATTTTTAAAATTTAAAACATATTTTTATTTTATTTAAAAAGGATTATATTTAGTATTTATTTTTTTATTTTTGAATCAAATATAATGTGTAATTTATATTGAGTCAAATTATTTTGTCTTCTAGAGATGAACATTGAACAAATTTTCGGTGCTACTGTATTTTATTATGACAAATGATTATATTTTTATTTCAAACTTTTGATGATTTTATTTATATTTGTGTTTAGAATACTAAACATAATCCTTTTTAAATAAAAAAAAAATTCAAAAATAATATAATAAAAACAAAAAAAAAAATATATATATATATATAGCACATTACCACTATTCATATTGGACTTGCATAATTTTAAATTATATTTTCTCAAAATAACATTTTTTTTTGTTTTGTTTTTAAAATATTATTAAATTGTATTTTCTCAAAATAAAGTTTTCCTAAATTGTTTTGTTTTTAATATATTATTTTTGAATTTTTTTGATTTAAAAAGAATTATGTTTAGTATTTAATTTTTATATTCTAATAATTTAAAGTAGATAATATTTTAAATAAAGGGCAATTAGATTTTTTTGTAATAAAGTACAGGGGCAATTTGGGGCTTTCAAAAAAAATAATAGTCAATGGTTATTTTTAACCATGTTTGACTAACATGAGGGGTTGTTTGTGCAATTAAATGTATTAGTTGAATATTATGCCATAATGGAAAACGTTAGGGTAAGTTTGTGCAATTTTCCCATTTATTAATGATCAAAATACAGATATATGAAATTTACAACAATTATTACCACAGCTAGAAGCCTAGAACGACTTGTTCTAAGTCAATACCTAGAAATTGAACGGTCACGATTTCTTTAGGATCTTCTTATAAGAAACATGCAGATGCAGCCACTCTTTCATATCCACAGCTAAGTATCAAGCTACTCAGAGATGGATGGGTAATTTTCTTTTTCCCCTTTTCCTCTTTTGCTTTTTTTTTGTTTTTTTTTTTTTTTTTTCACTGTTAAGTGATGTGTGCTCCCTAAATTGTATGATATAATTAGTTACTTCATTTTTAAATTTTTTTCTTGTAATTTTTATTTTATTTGATATAGGAAGGAAGCTCGTCATGAAGATCATCAAAACAAGGCATCAGAAATGCTACAACTACAAAAAACACTAGAACACCTTGTTGAGACGCTTTCAAGCAACACAGATAATGACAAGATTAATGCCTGCATAGATGTTCATCAAAAAGCCCTAGATGATCTTGTTAATGTCAACTCTCTCTTCACAATAGCAGTGTTTGTGGGGTTGGCCTACGCCAACCCGAGCCAACGGAGCCTCGAAAACCGACCTGAATGCAATCCGGACCCTGGTTTGGGAAAGCGCCTCATCATCTTCGAAGTTAATTCATTTGCTTGCTTCCTTTTCTCCAGCTTAGTAGCCAAGGCAATCAAGGTTGTGTTCAAAACTTTTAATTAATTATTTGTCCTTTTAAAGATTAATTATATATTTACTAGCTAGAATCATTCTAAACCCTGAAAAGCTAGTTTATTGGGCTGTGAATTCAATTCATGTTTAATTTCCAACATTTTTTCTCACATGTGAGCTTCGCTAGTCTTGGATTTTATTATTAATTATATATCTCTAATTTTTCTCTTGGAGTTGCTTGTTGACCAAAGCTCCCTCACCAATAGAGTAGCTTTACTCTAATATGAAAGAAACTTTTGCTTGGATTTTAAGTTTTTCCATAAAACTTTTGAGTTTAGTTGCAAAGTTAATCGGGTGCGGGATTCTATATGAAAGAAAGAAAGAAAAAAAAAGAAAAAAGAAAATAAAAAAATTGTGAAATCCCTATGACTGATATATAAAAAAAAAAAATTCTTTTCCATTGGCCTACTAGATTCGAAATTTTTTACTTCTTTTTTTCTCTTGGTATATCTCACTTGTGATTTTCAACACAGGTTCTTCTAAACATTAGCAAAAAAGAACTGACAAGGGATCACCAAACAAAGAATCACCGTTATGTACCGGACAGACTGTGCAAGAAAATTCTTCTCTCAGAGCCATGGAAAAGATTTTCTTTGGGGTTAGCGGTTCTTGCATCGTTTGCTGGGATTGTGCTACTGACTCTGTCCATTGTGTATGTGATACAGATAAGAGTAGGGAAGCTGACTTGTGGAAGCGATGATGCAATTCAAGCGGTGGCACCACTGTGTGTGATTGTGTTTACTGCTTTGCTCTTTTATGTACCATCAATGGCTTATGCTGTGGTTGTTACTGCATCTGCTTGTCAGAATCGCGAGAATATGAAAATATCAGATGTTTAGGACATGTCTCCAGTGTTGAGTTGTCAGGATTCTCGGGGCTTTGTTGTTGGATTGGTTTTATGTGATTGTTGGTAGGGTGTATTGTAGTAGCTTTAAAACTAATAATGTGTTTTGTAAACTTCTTAAAATTCGCCTATTTCGCAGTCTACTTCTCCTGTAAACATATTTTGAGAAATTGGTTTGGGTTTGTTTTTCAAATTTGATTATAAGATAACTATTTCAAAACTCACGAAATATTTATAATGTCCTCGATCATTTTTTATATTAAAAGACAATAATACTATATTCTATACCTATTAAAAAAATTTAAAATCTAAAATACTACAAACATACATTACAAGAAAATTGGGCTATAGGGATGAAACTTTTTGGGACCAACAAAATTCATCGCAATAGAATTTCTATTGGAACGCAATAACATATTCATCTCCAAAAACTGTAAATTAATCGGAAGAAATCTTTAGGGATGAAAAAATCTGTCCCAATAGAATGTCTATTGGGACGAAGCAAATTATTCATCCCTAAAAATGGCAAACCTGATGAGACTTTTAGGGAGGAAAAATATAATATCAAGTCATAAATCATGCATATTTGATCATATATCTCACATCATTTATAAAAGCATAATGTCAATTGATAAATCACATTTGATCACATCTCACATCATTTCGGATAGAAAAAAAAAATGGACTACTTTTTGTGCATGCATGCTTAAAGTAATTATAAATTATGTAATAGATTTATGTTGACTTAACTAATATTGAGATTGTATATTTGTTTAACTCAATGTGATGATCAAAGTTCCCGTGCATAGCCAAAAATGCCGCTCTAAGGCCATGCAAATCACAGTTGATGCTTCAGGTAAACCAATTGAATTGGCTAGTATTAGTAGTGACAAAATTCCTCACCCATTACATTTCTTCGTATATAGATAATTAATTGTATTCTTCGTTTATAGGTGTGGAATTATCAGCATTTTTAAAAGGTGACGGCAAGGATCAAATAGAGGTTATAGGAGATGGAATAGAGTCATAGACGCGGCTAAACTTACAAAGTTGTTAAGAAAGAAATTTGGGTATGCAATTTTGGAAAGTGTCAGTGCTGCCGCGAGCGACGGTGAGGGTGGTGAGCCCAAAGTGGAGGTGGTCAGCTGGCCTAGTTGTCATGCTACAGTGCTTCTTTATTACCCTGATGTTCATTATGTGGATAGGGACTCTAACAACAGCTGCTCCATCATGTGAAATTCAAATATTACAGATGCCAGATATAATGATCAGCTAGCGAGACAGAGAAAGAAATATGAACTAAGAACCGTATTTTCTGATAATAATTTGTTTAGTTAATTGTTATACTCTATGCTTGCAGTGGTTATCTCAAACAATTTATCATATTATATATATATATATATAAGGTAGTTATTTCCAATTAATAAAATCATCTTATATAGCCAATTGAATTAAATTATGTCAGTCGTTGAGTGGTTCACCCGATCATGAAGATAAGACATGTGACAATCATGTTTAGATGCTAAGAAAATGATAGAAATATGGAAAATGGAAGCTGAATAATACGAAAAAGAAAGGAATTCTTCCCTTTGTTATTTTCAATGTTAATGAAAACTTGTTTGAGAGTAATTATAAGAAAAGAGTAAAAAGGGAAGAAACAGAGTAGAACAAAGAGAAGTTGAGGAAATATCTCTGAATGATTTTATTAGGAATGAATTGAATGAATATATATTTGATACACCCTTATATATATTTACAGGATCTGAGAATAATCAGAAATGATTTTGGGAGCACAAAACGTACACTTAGAAAAAAAAGGACGGCCTCTCTGTACTTCTATTTAATAAATTAGTTATATTTTTCAAAATTAGTAAATTTAATTTTAAATTTAATTAGTAAATTTTAAATTTAATTTAATTGGTGAGACTCCTCATTTTAATTTTAAATTTAATTTACGTCCACCTAACAATGAAGACGATGTAAACATAATTGAATTTCTATATATTACAGTCATATATATGAACATGCATAATTAAAAGAATTGAATTGATTAAAAGTGACGCAGCTTTCTAGGGTTTATCTATCATCATGGCGTCAAGAGTACTGGAGAGTACTATAAGAAGTTTTATTTAAGGTTTAGTCCGTTAACAACTTAACATGTACCCATCGCGCATGCATTAAATATTGTAACATGATTTTCATTGACCTTAACTGAAAGAATTATTTCCTCAATTATTCTATATATTTTATAATTATATATACCATGTTGGTAGAGAAACCACATGTAAAGCTCACGAAAATATACACATCACCTCTCAGTAGAGATGGTTGTGCACCTCCCTTTCACATCTAGTAGTCAAGGTTCAAGTTCCACCATACGTATTTTACAAGTATGTGTAGAGAGTTTTCTCCCGGTTTGTGGGAGCAGCCCTCTCTCCAGTTGTGAGAGTTGTAGTTCATATGTAACCTCTCTCCAATGGTGGGAATAGCATTCTAAACTGTGCTAATAGAGTCTAATTAACCTATCCCGACAGTAGTTGTATTTCAAAAAAAAAAAAAAAAAAAAGCTCAAGAAAATATGATTACTAAAAAAACAATAATATATCTTCATTTGGACCCAATACCCCATGTAAAGCTCAAGAAAATATGCAACCTCTTAATAGAGATGGTTGTGCACTTCCCTTTCACACCTAGTGGTCAAGTTTCATGTTCCACTATACGCATTTTACAAATATGTGTAGGGAGTTTTCTCCCGGTTTGTGGGAACATCCCTCTCTCCAGTTGTGAGAGTTGTAGTTCATATGTAACCTCTCTCCAATGGTGGGAATAGTATTCTAAACCGTGCTTGTAAAGTCTAATTAACCTATCTCGACAATAGTTGTATTAAAAAAAAAAAAAAAAAGCTTAAGAAAATATGATTACTAAAAAAACAATAATATATCTTCATTTGGACCCGATAACTGGCTATATGATTACTAAAAAAACAATAATATATCTTCATTTGGACCCGACAACTGGCTACAAAAGCCCAGTTTCACTTATATTAAAAGCTGTCCGCCTAAGTCATAAGTCACTTGTTTTTTCAGCAGAGATATTGGCATCCAATTTCATGTACACCCCAAATTTATATATTTTTAAAATTCCAATATTATTCTTAAATTAAATTATTTACATTTTAATTATTATATATAATGTTTTTAACAATTATTTTTTATTTTAAAAAAGATACAATATCTTATGAAATTTTCACAAAAATTTCCCAATTGCAAGTTTGCAGCAAAATTGATGCAGTAAAGATTGTTCACTTTCAATTTAAATCAAGTTCGTTCACTGGGATCGGTGATTCACTCGGTTGAAAACTAATTAGTCTAGGGAAAATCTAATCTTTTTTTTTTTTTTTTGAAAATTATTGATATAAAAACCCCACCAACCGAGGCAAACAAGCACACAAGGGGACAACAGCCCACGCAACAACAACCCAGAAACAGGGCTGCAACAACAGCCAAAACGAAACAGAGGAAACAAAACAAACACAAAAACAACACAAGAAAAACCCCGACAACCACCAGATCAAAACAAGCTCCACACCAACACGTCCTCCTCGCCCGCGGCTCCTTTTTTAGCTAGCATATCCGCAAAGGAATTCGAAACTCTAGACCCGTATTCCACATGAGCCTTACTCATACGCCCCAGCAAATTCCTGATCTCTAAAATCTGATGAACATGCAGCCAGCTGCCCACACCACTTCCATTAATCCAAGAAACCGCCGTCATCGAATCACTAACCACAACTATACTTTTGTTCCTCAATTCCGGCTTCGAACTACTGAGATTGCAAGCTCTAGCAATAGCCAAGATCTCAGTGGAAATAATGTCTTGAAACCCGACTTTTTTGGAAAAAGAACAAAGAACATTGCCATAACTATCCCGTAGCACCCCCCTTATGTTGGATATGGCTCGAATTACCAATGATTACCAAACACGATTTACCAATGCGGAGACTTCCTGGAGACGTGAGAGCGTTTGGAAGTATGAGATTATGATTGAGGGAGGTTTGAAGTCAAAGAAGAACCAGAGGAACAAATTCGGTGAATTACCGCTATGTAGGACCGTTACATAGGACCGTTACGTAGGACCGTTACGTAGGACCGCTACGTAGGCAAGTGCCTAGGGGGCGGTCCTACCTTGCACTGAACTCCAGAGAGTCTCGTTTGAATTACCGCGGCCCAGGCAAGTGCCTAGGGGGCGGTCCCAGGAAGCGGTAACAAGCAGAAGACAACGAGAATGAAGCGCGTGGATCACGGTTTTCTGAGTGGTCAAGTTCAACACGGTTTAGGAAGCAGGTGGCCAACTACAACTTGAATCGTAGTTAATCACAAGCACGCGTTGAATCAGGAAATATTCATGGAAGAGGAAATATGTTGCTTCTGGAAGTTTGAATAGGAAAAGGATTTCTACTTTGAAGAAGACTTGTCATAAATAGGAAATAGTATTTATGTGGAACAAGTAATTCTAGTACGTATAGGAATAGGATTTCCTGTTAACTTAAACTCCCTGTAATACATATAAATAGACCATAATAACTAGGTTATTAGTGTGTGAAAAACATCTGAGAGTGGTGGAGCAAAATAGCAAATACTAGAGAGATCTCAAAGTGAGCATTGGGTGTAATTGGGTTTGGGGTATTAGTTAGAGAGAGATTCTGAGTGTGTGGTTGTAACAATTTACTACATATTGGAACTTTCTCTTGTCGTCCTGACAGCCGTGGTTTTTTCCCTGATTTGGGTTTCCACGTAAATTCTTGTGTTGTGTGCTTGGATTTGATTTACTTCTCTTCATCTATCTTTTCTTTGTTACTGTGTTTGTTTGTGTTCTATCCGGCAACGCTTCCGCACATATAGTGAAAGGTTTGTTCGCTAACAATTGGTATTAGAGCCACGGTTGCTTGATAGTGGTCTTAACAAACTTTATGGCAAAGATGGTGAGATTCGATATTGAGAAGTTCGACGGAAAGATGAACTTTGGCTTGTGGCAAGTTCAAGTCAAAGATATATTAATCCAAAACGGTTTACACAAGGCGTTAAAGGGCAAGTCAACCCCTGCGAACCCTGAAGGCTCTGGAGATTCTAGTAAAGAAACGGCTGGTACTAGTTTTGGAAAACAAAAGATGAGCGATGATGATTGGGAGGATTTGGATGAGAGAGCTGCGAGTGCGATACGATTGTGCCTAGCCAAGAATGTTCTTGCAAATATTCATGGAACATATTCAGCGAAAGAACTTTGGGAGAGGCTTGAAGAATTGTATCAAGCGAATAGCGTCTGCAACCGGTTCTACCTGAAGGAGCAGTTTCACATGCTGCAGATGACTGAAGGTACGAAAATTTCTGATCATCTAGGAGTGCTCAATGGAATTGTTTCAGAATTAGAGTCAATTGGAGTAAAGATTGATGAAGAAGACAAAGGTCTTAGACTCATCTGGTCCCTTCCACAGTCCTATGCGCACATGAAGCCAATCTTGATGCATGGGAGTTCAACCATATGTTTTGGAGATCTAGCGAACAAACTTATCTCTGAGGAACGAAGGCTAAAAAGTGAGGGTAAATCTTATGATAACTTGGCTCTTTTGGTTGACAGGAAAAAGGGGAACTTCAAAGGGAAAGTCACTTGTTGGGGATGTGGACAGTCTGGACACATCAGGAAGGATTGTAAAAATAAGAAGACAAGTGTGGCTAAGGGCTCCAAAGAGGGTGATCCGGCAATCGCCTCTCTTGAGTATGACGACTACAGCGATGCCCTCTAAAGGGGCATAAACATCCTCATGGCATGACCGCTAGTTGCCGTGAAAAGGATGTAGCTGATAGCGGGTCCACAATTGCGCACGGGCATTGGTTAGGAAGTGATGCAAGGTGTGTGGTGGACAAGGATGTCGATGGCTGAGCGAACTCCCTGGGAACCTAACGTGAGGAGTTGCACCACAATTTTCAGCAAGGTAAATTTCGACATGTGCCGGTGAAATCTTGGGATGGTTGTTTCCTAAGTGTTTATACCTAGTGGTGGGTATGTTTGATTCTTGGTGATAAGAATCGTAGCTGAGGACAAGTTTTAGGAATTCTCGCCATAAGGGAGGATTGTTGGATATGGCTCGAATTACCAATGATTACCAAACACGATTTACCAATGCGGAGACTTCCTGGAGACGTGAGAGCGTTTGGAAGTATGAGATTATGATTGAGGGAGGTTTGAAGTCAAAGAAGAACCAGAGGAACAAATTCGGTGAATTACCGCTATGTAGGACCGTTACGTAGGACCGCTACGTAGGACCGTTACGTAGGACCGCTACGTAGGCAAGTGCCTAGGGGGCGGACCTACCTTGCACTGAACTCCAGGAGAGTCTCGTTTGAATTACCGCGGCCCAGGCAAGTGCCTAGGGGGCGGTCCCAGGAAGCGGTAACAAGCAGAAGACAACGAGAATGAAGCGCGTGGATCACGGTTTTCTGAGTGGTCAAGTTCAACACGGTTTAGGAAGCAGGTGGCCAACTACAACTTGAATCGTAGTTAATCACAAGCACGCGTTGAATCAGGAAATATTCATGGAAGAGGAAATATGTTGCTTCTGGAAGTTCGAATAGGAAAAGGATTTCTACTTTGAAGAAGACTTGTCATAAATAGGAAATAGTATTTATGTGGAACAAGTAATTCTAGTACGTATAGGAATAGGATTTCCTGTTAACTTAAACCCCCTGTAATACATATAAATAGACCATAATAACTAGGTTATTAGTGTGTGAAAAACATCTGAGAGTGGTGGAGCAAAATAGCAAATACTAGAGAGATCTCAAAGTGAGCATTGGGTGTAATTGGGTTTGGGGTATTAGTTAGAGAGAGATTCTGAGTGTGTGGTTGTAACAATTTACTACATATTGGAACTTTCTCTTGTCGTCCTGACAGCCGTGGTTTTTTCCCTAATTTGGGTTTCCACGTAAATTCTTGTGTTGTGTGCTTGGATTTGATTTACTTCTCTTCATCTATCTTTTCTTTGTTACTGTGTTTGTTTGTGTTCTATCCGGCAACGCTTCCGCACATATAGTGAAAGGTTTATTCGCTAACACCCTATACCAGCTTGACCCAATGGACCACAAACCGAGCCATCCACATTGAATTTCAAAACATCCGGAGCCGGTGGGATCCAATCACCAACCTTGAGCATCTTAGTCTTCTTGCAAACCACACACCTTTCAGCAATATCCAAGAGAATAAAGGAAATAGGGTCTGCAGAGCCTTTACCAATGTTCTTGAACCACCAGGCGATCCGAAACTTTACCATATCCAGCGCTTGAACCAGCTGAGTGTTGAAATCTTTGAAAACCTTCTCATTTCTAGCTTCCCAAATGGTCCAAACCGCTGCAAAAAACAAGGACAGCCAAGCTCTCTCCGACCTCCTACTAGGACAAAAACCCATCCATTCCTGCCACCAGCACAACAAGGAGCTCGGGCTGCAGCAACTCACCTTCCAGAAATTCATGGCACCGGACCAGACCCTCCACGCCCACTTGCACTGCAAAAAAAGGTGATCGATGGACTCCTCATGCTCCCCACACATAGGACAGTCCACGTTATTATCCACATTCAAACCAAAACGTTTCAACACCTCTCTAACCAACACTCTTCCGTGCAGAAGTTGCCACACAAAGATCTCAATTTTCGGCCGCACAACATTCTTCCAGATGCTTCTGAAAATTGTTGACTCCCCCGACAGCCCCAGGAAAATCTAATCTAAGTGCATGAAAATTAAATTGCATAATGCTTTGAGGTTTGGAAAATGGTTTGGATTCTTGCAAATGCTTAAAGATGTAAACTTTTAAAGTAAAAATGCAACCTTGATGAATAAAAATGCAATCTTGACACTAAAGATGCAAACTTGAGAAATAAAAATGTAATCTTGCAACTAAAAACTAAGCTAAACACAACAATGAACACACAACGTATGGATATATGGGAGAAAGCACTAGGGAATCAATGTAACCCTCCTTAGACCACTCAATGTCCTCACTTAGTCTCATTAGGCACTTCAATCCAATTTTAGGGTTGTTTTAAGATAAATCCATTAAGCTCTAGGTTTTTCCATTACCCACACATGGTCATGTAATAGGCAATGGTCAATCCCTTCATTTATCCTTAAAACTCTAGTCAAGTTAGTCTAGCATGGTCATGCATAAACCAACACTCCCAATTACTAAGCTTGTGAGAGAAGTAGATGGGATGGTCACCCACATCTACTCTCAACACCTTAAATAAACCAATTCTCAAACCCACATCCCTTGTGGTCACAACAAAACATGAGAAGAGAAATTAGAGCAATTGATTCAATAATTGAGACTAAAATCGAATTGAATTAGAGAATAGACTAATTAATTACATAGAGTAGTCCAATGTGGTTACATCAATCCCCTAGCTAAGAAATTAGTTACACATCAAAGGAAAAAGAAAGAAGAAAGAAAGAGAGTAGAGAAAACCCATAGTCTTGAAAGCTCCCTCTTGAGACTCCTCCTCTTTTTGCTTGCAAAACCTCCAAAGATGGATGAAAAATGGTTATGTGAAGGAAATGGTGGAAAAGTGTAAAAAGGTGGAATCTTGGTTGATTTTTGGGTGAGAGAAGGTGATGGAAGGTGAAGGGATTTTGGGAGAAATATTCTTGGATCTAGGGTTAAAAAATGATGTAAGTATGAAAGAGTGTGTTCTTAGAACAAAGAAAATAGGATATATATAGTGGGTGCCAAAAACTGGGTCTGAAACCCGTCACTTGCTGAGCTGGAAGGGAGGTCGCCACCAATGTTGGCTATCGATGGTGACCAGGGTAGGTGGCGAACATCACTGCCCAATTGCACTAAAAGGTCGCCATCAAGTTGGCTATCAATGGCGACCTAGGTGGATGGCGAACTTCTCTGATCTTTTGGATGGAAGGTCGCCATCAAGTTGGCCATCAATGGCGACCTAGGTGGATGGCGAACTTCTCTGATCTTTTGCACAAAATGGGGGGTCGCCATCAAGTTGGCTATCAATGGCGACCTAGGTGGCAACCACCCCTGGAAAAATTCTTTGCAGCCATTTCTCACCATTTTTGGCTCGGAACACGGACCACCCAAAATACGTTCATGACTCCCCCAACTTGCTCAAATTAGCACACTTGCCTCGGAACAACTGTAAACCTGCGACACACTAATTTCGAGCCATTAAACACTCGATTTTACCCAAGAAACGAACAAAAGCCACGGAATGGGAGGCCAAAATCTAGTATTGCAATGGCTCGATCAAAAATCTATATATCATATGTTTTTTTTAGACGCAAAAACACCGTGGTTTATTGTCAACATACTCAAAAGAAAAAACACAATGGTTTATTATCAACATACTCAAAATCATATAGAATCTATTGATTTATAATATTTCTTATCAAAATTATAAAAAGGATATAATTGGTAATGTGGGGTGTATATACAAAATAATAGGGTGTGTTTGGTATCATTTTTAAAAAGGTGTTTTTGAAAACTTTTTTTTTAAAATGGAAATCATATTTTACCTAAAAAAAAATATGATGTTTTTAAAAATGTAATGTGTTTGGTAGTATTTTTTAAAAGTAGTTTTGTGAAACGGGAAACGATGTAAAAGTATTTGGTTGTTTTTTTTTTTTTTTTTTTAAATGAGAAAATGTAGTTGTTTAGAGGCAAAAGTTGATTTGTTTTTGATGTAGGACAAAGAAAAAGGAACGACGGCCCATGCCGCTACTGATGTCCTACGACCCAACCGCGCTTAACTTCAAATTCAGACCGTTTTGGGTGTTTTCTTATTTTATTAATTTGGGTCTTTATTTCTTGTTTAGCAAGTTTATTTACTTTAGTTTGATTAGGAATTAAATTTAGGTTTTGGAAATAAATCAAACTTACCTTTTGGGTAAGATTTGATCTTTGTTTTTCAGTTAAATTAGGAATCATGAATCTTAGAAGATTATGATTAGTTTTGATATTTATCCTATTTTAGTCTTTTTAGGAATGTCGTATTCGAGTTGTATTAGGATTAGTTTATTATAAATAGTTTTATTATTTCCAATTATTGTAACTTTTTGATATTCAATAAAATCGTTCTTTGGAACACTTATCTGTCGTGGATTCGACATGCTCTTTGAGGATTCGAGAGCGCCATTTTCTAACGAAGATTAGGGAATGATGGCCTCTGCATGGCGATCCATGCTTCGGTAACTACCGGTCGCTGCGTCAAGGTTCGTCTGAGTGTGCCTCAGGGTTCGACAAAGTGATTATTCTTATTTTCGCCAAACCCCGCTGCGTCAGTTTTAAAATGATGTTTTTGAAAATGGTGAAAAACAATAAAAAGTTGTTTTTAACTTTTTCGTTATACATTTCAAAAAGTTGTTTTTTGTTTTCAAAAACAGTTTTGTAAAACGTGTAAACAAACAACATTAAAATTGTTTTTTATTTTTAAAAACAGAAAACCATTTTTAAAAATGGTTCCAAATAGCACCTAATATTTTTTTAAAAAAATTTAATGAGGTGTATGTACAAAAAAGGGTGTACATACATTTTTGGAGGGGTTTAAATATCGGTACTTTTTTTTTTTTTTTAGAAATTTGATTCCAATCGGATCGGGATCTATTGGGACATGACAAGATCAACTACTACAAGTGCACACAGCCCGAAATTTAACTCTCACTATAGGAGGTTGGGCAAATATGAGACTCGAAGCTGTACCACATAAGTGAAAGGAAAAGTGTTCAACCACTTTTCCGAGAGTTGTCTTATTTATTCACTTGTTTAATTTTGAATTTAGTCCCAAAATATATTACGGCTTCATGAGAGCTCCTACTTTTCTATGCAATTTTTCTCGATGTGCTTTAAGGATATAACCCAATTTTTCTCGATGTGCTTTAAGGTTATGTTATATTTAAATTAAGTATTCTTAACTTTAAGGCTCTTAATTAATAACCCAATTATGTTTTTTTTTTTTTTTTTTTGAAGTGAGAGCAAAGGCCAAAATTTGTTCTTTAATTGATTTGGAATAAACTTAGACAATTATATAATTTATAGATTTCATGTAAATAAAAATAAAAATAAAAAACATTATAGAACAAGTGGTTAGTTTTGGAAATATATTAAATTAGTGAGGATAGTTTTGGAAGTAAAACTTTACATTAAATTCTACTGGATTTGTGTTAAGTGAAAAGTGGAAATTTTTCACTTTTCAAAACAAGAGACTCTGTTTGATTTTTCCACTTAACACTGAATGGTACTTAATGTGTTTCATCTAGTTATTTTGTTTGATTTTTAAGTGTTAAAATCACTTAATGAACCCCTAAAATCACTTGTTTTGAAAAGTGAAAAATTTTCACTTTTCACTTAACACAAATCCAGTAGAATTTAACGCAAATTTTTACTTCCAAAACTATCCTCACTAATTTCATCTATTTCCAAAACTAACCACTTGTTCTATAATGTTTTTTTTTTTTTTTTTTTTTTACATGAAATCTATAAATTATATAATTATCTAAGTTTATTCTAAATCAATTAAAGAATAAATTATACATATGAAGTATATTGCTAATAAGAACATATTGATGAACTTCATTTTGTCCATAACATACACATGAAGTAGCCCATTAGTTTTATAATATCACTAGCTAAGAGCTTAGTAATTATTAGATTCTATACAATAATATAAATTTGAAATATTATTAATAACTAAATAAATTTATTTTTGAATTAATTTATATGTTAAAGTTGTCCGTAATATATTAAAATATAAATATATAACAAATAATAGTTAGAAGGACATAGATGTAAAAGTATTTATTTTCATATATTTATAACTTATAAAAAAAAAAAAATAAATAACAAACAACTTATCATTTATATTCAGTTTTCAGTTTCATTCACTATTCAGTCTTCAGTATCATTCAGGGTTGTTCAGTCTTTATACAAAAAATCAAACGGGGCCTTAGTTAATCAAATTGTTATTGACTTCAAAGGTCCAAGTCTTCATACTCTTCTAGATCTAAAAAATCTACATGTGAATGAATTTAATTATCACTAATGCTAGAAAATTAGCCAAAAAGACCAACTCAAAAAATTAGCCCAAAAACTAACTCAAATGATATGGCAAATAATTTATTCATTAACCACATCATCTCATGATTTGTGTGGTAATATTTAGGTTGAATTTTAGGTTAGTTATTTGAGTTGTATAGTATTACTCTTTAATTATTTGTTCCACATACTAAAATAAATTATTTCATGAATTGAATTTAAGATTCTTCATCAGAAAAACTTGACTATGGTTTATATAGCAATAAAAATAATGTGATTAATTTGTTATTTTTTTTAGAGATTTTTTTTTTTATCATCTTATCAACTCTCTATAGATCATGATCTAAATATCCAAATAATAATGAATATATTAAATTTTAAAAATTCTTGAAAGGTTCATTCTTTTAGTACATTTGTGTCGGTTTTTAGGGTTTTTTTTTTTTTTTTTTTTTTTTTTCAAAAACCTATATTGGAGATCGGTTTGACCTCCATGAAATTGACTAGGTATGGTAAAATGGGCTGGGTCTAGAGGGCTTGGCCCATACCCGCATGATTTGGTCTGGGTTTAAACCCAGACTGCATCATTAAAAAACCCACTTTCAGCCCTTTATTTTAAGCCTACATTGATTGCAAGCCAATTGCAGGTTTTAACCAGGTTAATTTTAAACCCACGAAAAACCCACTTCAATTAGGTTTAAGACAACTTCTGTCTTCGACACTTCTTACATCCGTAGTTCATTCTCTATTTCAAAAAACGAAAATATGTTCTCACTAGTTGACCACCAATATATAGAGGTTTCAATGAAGAAGTTGACAAAAAAATAAAAATAAATAAATAAATTGAAAATTTTCATTTTTATCCAAAAAGTCTCGGAAATTGTAAAAAATCTTGGAAACTACTAAAAAGTTTCTAAAACTACCTAAAAAGTCCCAAAAATACCAAAATAAGTCTCAGAAAACACGAAAATAAGTCTCAAAAAAAAAAAAAGCATGAGATTTATTTTTATGAGTGTGTTTTAAGGGTGTTTTTATCAGATCCACACTTTAGGTGCTATTAAAACTTAAGTTATTAATTTGGTGATAATCTTAAAACTCACTCTTTAAAAAATACTATTAAATTTTCATTACGGTGTGCACAATTCTGCCCACTTTTTGCTCCTATAAATACAAAACAGTATGTGTTTCCTTATTAGAACAAGTGTGTTAACTAAGAAATGACAAATGAAAGTAAATGACATTAAATATATTTATATACTTGTACACCTGCTTGTAAGTACATTGAAGAAGTGAGAGAGACAATTAGAGGTGTCATTCGGGTTGGACGGCTTAGATTTGCTTGTTTCGACACATCCCACAAGGCACTCTAACGGGTTCGAAATAAATCTATATTTGTGTTCGAAAGTAAATTTGTAGTAGCTAGTGAAAGACGTTAGTATAAAATTTAAAATGAGTAATTTCTAGTTTATAAGACCAGATTTTTTTTTACCTGATCAGTTTGATCATGAAGACAACTATTCATGATATTGTCACTTGATAATAATATAAGATAAAAATGGGTAAAAAATTGATGGGGATGATAATTTTGCATTTGATGGGGATGATAAAAATAGTGTAGATGTCCGCTTACATTTTAAGGCCTCACAGGGTATATAAATTAGTTAGGTCACTAATTGAACTACAACAAAAACAGAACACTTCCAATTGCATGAATAGAATGACTGGTCTTCACTCCAGAGACAGCAACTCTGAATATGATATATTCCTATATCAAACATCATAGGGTGCCTAATCTTTCGATCTTTTGTTTCGATAATTTGGTCCCTGCCAAGAGATGAAGCATGACAAGATTATTGTCAACAATTCAATGTCCAAAAAGTTGTAACAAGAGCCTGGAAAATGATGAAAAAGGACTAGATCAGGACTCACCGTAAAAGGAGGAGAAGAACTCCAAGTATTGAATCTGATATATGCATCTCCACCCTTCAGGAATTTTTCAACCTTGGCTCCGTATATTTGTCAACACCAATTCTTTCAGAGTGGTTGATGTAGTAAAAATGTTACTTTCAATTTAAATCAAAGTTCGTTCACTGGGATCGGTGATTCAATAGGTTGAAAACTAATTAGTCTAGGGAAAATCTAATCTAAGTGCATGAAAATCTAATCAAGTTTCAATGCCAGAAAAGCATCTCAGACAAGAAGAATCAGTAGTCATACCACGCACAGACCTTTGAGCATTCGTGAGGATCTTCCCATGGAGCAAAGACCAGAAGAAATAAAAAATTCTGGGAGGCAATTTAAGATTCCAAATATGCC
Source organism: Acer campestre (assembly GCA_954870605.1). Taxonomy (NCBI): domain Eukaryota; kingdom Viridiplantae; phylum Streptophyta; class Magnoliopsida; order Sapindales; family Sapindaceae; genus Acer; species Acer campestre. The sequence continues at coordinate 62,977,280 of OX940799.1, forward strand.
TCCAAGGCCACAACAGAATACCACTGAAATCAGACAAACCATGAAAGGTAGACTTCACAGAGAAGTCCCCACCATTATTCAGACCCCAAATAACTCTGTCAGGACCACTATGAGGCTTACTGGCATGAATACTAACAATACGATGGACAATATTCCAGGGAAGCATAGTAGCTAAATGGGAGACATTCCAATCACCATTAACCATAAAAGAATCAACACAATGGTTCAGCTCATCATTACCTAGACTGACAGTAGCATGAACCTTAAGAACCCCAACATCAGGGACCCAATCATTAGTCCAAAACCGAATATGAGCACCACTCCCAACTCTCCATTTAAGACCTTTGATAATGAGCTTAGCGCCAAACGAGATGGCCTTCCAAGTACTAGAGCTGATTTTTTTCCTGTTAATGCTCGGATCAATAAGCTGCTAGTTACTAAGATATTTGCATTTCAAAACCTGGCTCCACATGCCACTATCATTCTGAATAAGTAGCCACCCTGTTTTAGCTAGTAACGCCTAGTTCATGCCCTTAGATTTGTTGATACCAAGGCCACCACCTTGTTTAAGGAGACAAATTGTATCCCAGCTAATAAGATGAACCGCATTCTTAGAAGGAGAGTGACCCCAAAGAAAATCTCTATTAAGCTTATCAAGTTTATTCCAAATCTCCGTAGGCAGTTTGACAAATTGCATAACATAAATTGGGAGAGCAGAGTTCACAGACTTAATAAGGGTAGCTCTACCAGCAAGAGAAAGAGAATCACACTTCCAAGCAGCCAATCTCTTCTTTGTTTTCTCCACAATCTCATCATAGGTTTTAGTACCAATCCTCCCATGAATAAGAGGAACTCCCAAATAATTCCCAAGATCTTTAGTAAAGGGAGAATCACAAACCCCAGCAATAATTCTAGCATCATTTTCTCTAACATTATTAGAACAAAACACTCTAAATTTAGGATAACTAACCTGTTGACCAGAAAGACCACAGAAGATATCGAGGCAATCCTTCATGATTTTAGCTTGAGAAGTAGTGGCTTGACCAAAGAGAATAAGGTCATCAGCGAAAAAAAGATGGGACAAAACTGGGCCCCCTAGAAATCCTAACACCTTTCCAAATGCCATGGCTAATTTTTTGAGAGATCAAACTAGAAAGTTTTTCCATGCACAAAACAAAAATATACGGGGACAAAGGGTCCCCTTGTCTAATACCACACTCAGGAGTGAAGGACTTAGAAACCTCCCCATTGATGACCACCTTATACTGAACAGAAGAAACACCCCACATAATAAGATCCAGTAAAGTGTCCCCAATACCAAATTCCACAAGAACTTGCCTAATGAAATTCCACTGGATTCTGTCATAGGCTTTAGCTAGATCAATTTTCCAAGCAACAAACCCATTTTTTCCTTTCATAATTTTAAATTTATGAAGGGCCTCATGAGCAACCACAATATTATCTTGAATTTGCCTGCCAGGAACAAAAGCGACTTGGTTATGGCTAATAATCTCAGGAAGTAAATTCCTGAGTCTTTGCACTATGACTTTGCTAATGAGTTTATATGTAGTATTGCATAAACTGATTAGTCTAAGCTAGGTCATATCAAGGGGACTATTCACTTTGGGAACAAGAGTAATGAGAGTTTCATTTAACACACACGGGAAATAACCATCCTTGAAACTATCTTTCACAAGCCGAATGAGATCTTTACTACATAACTCCCACTGATTATGGAAAAAAGTAGCAGGTAACCCATCTGGTCCTGGGGCTTTCAATCCCCTAATCCCAAAGATCCCTTCCTTCACCTCCCCCTCACTAACATCACTGTATAAGTTGGTGAGCTTAGAAGCATCTAAATGAGGGAATAAGCGCGGCAACATATTAAAATCCCCAACACCAGGCTGATTAGAAAAAAGATTCTGAAAATAAGAGATGGCAATATTTTTCATGCTGTCTTTGTCACTTTGCCAGATACCGTCCACATCCTTGAGCCCCTCCAGTTTATTATACCTCATTCTAATCATAGTAGAAAGATGAAAAAATTTAATATTTTTATCACCTTCTTTCAACCAGACACATCTAGATTTTTGCATCCAAAAGATCTCCTCTTGCTCAATAATACAACTGTACTCTTCTTGCAGCTTAGCTTCTAATTTCACCAAACCAGTATTATACTTTTCCCCCAAACACCTCTGAATACCTTGGATTCTAGCAATTAATCTTCTCTTTTTCTTGAAAATACACCCAAACACATCTTCATTCCAACCCTTAAGCAAACCGGCTAGAGAATCAAATTTTAGTAGCTATATTTGTATCCTGGGACTCCCAAGCATGTTTTACCAGACAATTAAAATTCACATGTTTTAGCCACATGGCTTGAAAACGAAAAGGCTTGAAACATGCACGAGGAATATGGGTGCTATGAAGCTTCAAAAGAATCGGACAATGATCCGAAGCAATTCTAGGCAAATGCCTGAGATGATCCTCTTCATACAACAATCTCCAATCCATAGAACAAAGAGCTCTGTCTAGCCTCTCCCAAATATCCTCATTAACCCCTCTCTTCGTCATCCAAGTAAATCTCTGCCCAATAAAACCCAAATCAATCAAACTATTATCGTTTATCCACTCAATAAAACCTATTTTAGAATAGCTACAACGGCCACCTCTTTTCTCAGCGCTATTAGTAATCTCACTAAAATTACCAAGAACAAGCCAAGAACCCCTGAAACAATTTCTAACCGCACTAAGATAACTCCACAAATGTCTCCTAACCATAACATTAGGATTAGCATAGACAACGGTGAGCACCCAGAATTTATTATCAACATCAACTACAGTAATAACAGTATATTTAGAATGAGCCACCACCCGCAGCTTAACTTTATTATCATCCCAAAGGAGCCAAATACCTCCTGAAAAACATGAGGCATCAATAATGAACTTGTTAGAAAAACCCAATTTCTCAATCACTTTGGAAGATTTAAGACCACTGATCCTAGGTTCCAATATAGCAAGCACATGAATATTGCTAAAACTTTTAAGGTCATTAATAATTCTACTTAAACCCTTTTTACCCGCTCCCCTAACATTCCAGGAACAAAACATTAAAAAATAGAGAACAAACCGGGGACCACAGCAGGGTAGGCCTACACCACAACTACCTCCATTGCCTCCTTAAGATTAGAGGCAACCATTTCAAAATCAACAGCATCCGAGACATTCACTTGGGAAGAAATCAAATTTCCGACACCATTAACAGAAGCAATACTGTCAACGCGCTTCTCTTGTTGTATGATATCATTATGTAGAGATTGCAGAACCTCAGTGTCTTCTATGTTCTCATCCACGGCATCCACAGTATCATTATTACCATGTTTACCAGTAGTACTAAAAATCTGACAGTTGTACATGTTTTCCTTGAAAGGCTTATTAAATATTGGTTTCTCCAGCAGGGGCCTGACCAAATACTTACTAGGACCAGAGCTTCGCTGATTTTTACTAGGATGTTTCCTATTAGAAATTTCGGCAAGAACAATCTTAACAGGAGCCTTACCCCTAGCTCCACCACGGCTACGAGAACTCGTCATAACAACTTCATTATCTGTCTCCTCACTCAACACAGCAAATCTTGACACTACATCAGCACCCATGGCAATATTACTACCACTTCTTCTACTATCCAATCCCTTCTTAGAATTGTCTGCCAAATTTTTTCCCCAATTCCTTACTCTGCCTAGGAGTTTCTGCAATACAATCAGGTGTGACAAACCCCTGTTTTTTGCCAAGCCCTATTTTCCCGGTATTGTGCTGAACACTGCTCTTATTACCTGAATACCCAGCCCCCATATGTCTACCATTCCTCCCATACATGACCTGCAACCAAGGACCATAGGGTTCTCTGTCAACACCACTAGAACTAGACCCCTGAACGGTATTCTTCACACCCTCAGTCTGCTCCACCAAGCCCTCCCTACATGCTTCTTTATTATGCCCTTCTCTCCCACATTTAAAACAAATCACCCCCAAGCTTTCATACTCAACCTTGATATCACGATTCTCAACAAGAAGTGAGCTTTTGAGTGGCTTCGTAATATCAATTCCACATATATCTCACAAATCTCCCCCCAACCTGCGTTTCAGTGATCGGATCAACTTTGAAAGTAGTTCCCAACATACCACCAATACTTCTCAGCAAATCAACATCAATCCACTCCATAGGTAATTTTAATAGTCTTACCCACACCGGCATTTTCTGTATCACATATTCTCCAGGCACAAAATTAGGCCTCCATTTTTGCACCGTAATGTACTGGTTGGCAATTACCCAAGGGCCTCCAGTTAACACATATTCCAAAACATCTACCATCTGGAATCTTGCCACAAAATAACCATCTTCCAAATTTGTGAGTTGCCAGTTCCCACTGAGTTGCCACTTTTGTTTAAGTTTTATATGCATGAAATTCAGGGTATGGGATCTCCCTATAATTTTCAAGATCACGGCTTTAGCCCAAGGCTTACATAATTGTTGCTTTAAATCATCAGATAAACTCATAGCAGGTCCAGACGGACCCTCAGTTATCGTGATATCACCATCACCAATTTTTAGTCTCTCCTTCCCAGACCTAAAACCCTACCACTGATTGGGACTGGAGGCATTTAGGAGTTTTGATTTAAAACTCTCTCCCTCCTCACATTCTTTTGAGTTCGGTTGGGCTGAAAAATAAAAGGCGGTTGCCATGGGTGGCGCTGGGAATAGCCCAGATGAAGGCACGTAGCCTAAGGCCAAACGAAAATAATTTTGCAATCCCACGTGCTGGCGCGTTCAATTCACAATCTTGTTTAATTATTTTTTAAGTACAAATGAATCCATTAATACTTCCGGTTTGAATCAGACTTTCAAATATTTAATTAATTAGCTTAAATTAAAAACATTATAAATACTTTTTTTTTTAACAGCATAAGCTTTATTAAGGCCGTAAAAGGCATAAGAATCAGAACAACAAAACCCCAAAAGAGAGAGGCAGGCAGGACACGCAGAAAAACATAACCCAAAAAACGCCCCAAAAACAAAGAGAGAAAGCAATAATCAGATAACAGAGAAAGAAAAACACAACAGGGAAGAATATAATAGAAAAATCACATCCAGCATCAGTCTAAGCTCCATATGACCGAATCTCCATCCATAGTTGAACCTTTCTTTACCAAAGAATCCATAAAAGTGTTGCTTGATCTTGAATTATACGTAACCGATGTCCTTCCCAAGTAGCTCAATAGAGATCTAATATCATATATTAATTTTAAATGCTTCAGACATCCAAAACCACTTCCATTAACCCAAGAAACAGCCACCATTGAATCACTAATAATGTGGACCTCTTTCCCCATAAGAGTCAGAGAGCCAGTACATAAAACACAAGCCTTATGGATTGCAAAAATCTCAGTCGAATTAGCATCCACAATCCCAATATACCTGGAAAAGGAACCAAGCACCTTGCCACAGTGATCCCTCAAAGCTCCACCAATATTATAATTATATTAATATTATCAAATATTATAAATACATGAACAATATAATTATATTAAATACAAATACATAAATCCATTCATTTATGTCCTTTCTAGTAATTTTGCACAGTCACAACACTTTTTACTTCCAGTTTACCAAACACATTGAAATTACTTTTGGTTCTTACAACACTTTTAAAATTCAGTTTACCAAATATTCAATTGATTCTCCTCATAGGGGATCCAAAAGCAATTCTCTTCGCAGCACATCAATACCAAACTGAGCCTTAAAGATGTAACTTTTGGATTTTGTTCTTAGAACTTTTGGTGTTCTTTCCACATATCTCCCTCATCTTATCTTTTTTTTTTTTAAAATTGTTTTGTTTTGTTTTGTTTTTTTTTAAAAAAAAAAAAAAAATTGTTTTCTAAACCATTGGAGATTTTGGTTTTTATTTTTTTATATTTAAAAATTATTTTTCAACAATAGGGATCTGATGGATGTACAAGATCACAACTCCTCCATCCATTTATTCTTTTAAAAAAATAATAATAAATATTATATAAATAAGTAATAATAATTTTGTCCATCAACAATTAAATCAATTATGTGGGGATGTTTGTGCAATTAACTCATAATTAATTAAAGTCAACTAACTGTTCTCTAATGATAGTGGTTCTTTTATTGATTGTTCGAACCTCAATCAAGGTTTGATTTAACTTTTGATCAAAAGTTAGAGGGATATTTATGATTCTCCCATGAATCAACAGTCAATGAGATCGAGTGGGAGAGGAAAGTCCACCGATTCAATAGCTAGCATTGGAGAGTATTTTATTTTGTGATGTTGATGGGGACCATAGGGTGGTTACTGGTTACGTGGTAGGCATGCACTTAGTCAATGGTGTATCCATTTTGCAATTATAAAGACCCTTTTCTTCTAGAATCAATGGAAGTTTATAGTGTTAAGATCAGAGATTGATCATAGGGTTAGAATTAAGCATCATCTAAGTTCTAAGTTTCCCTCCCTTATCAACAGAATTGCTGAGTCATCATTGCCAGGTAAGCAATTCTATTAGACATGCCAAAACAGAGTTTGAGAAACCGAGAAATGCATGATGATCATGATCATTGATCTTAGCTCATCAAATAGTGTCTAGGTGATCAAAGTTTGTTAGGAAAAACTCTTCACTTGATATAAATACTATTCTGTAACTGATTTGTATTCATTCAATCAGAAAGCGAAATAAAATTTTCCATAGCCAAATGGCTATTTCTTCTTCTCAGATTTCTCTTTGAGTTTATTGTGATTCGTTATGGTATCAGAGCCTTAACGATCGATGGCCATGGATTCGAGTTCTTCGTTAGATCAAGAAGAATCCTCAACTCCCGTGAGGAAGCAACAAGAAGCTCAATCACAGTTGAATAAAGGAGGTCCAACTCTCACGAAGAAACAACGAGAGAATCGATCGCAACTCATCGCTAAGAATCTGAACTTCAATTTGCCAATCAAACTTGATCTCAACAATTTCATCTACTGGAAAGCTCAAGTTCTACCAATAGTGAGGGCTTTTGATCTGGAAGATTTCGTGTTTGGACCTACCATAAGTCCACAAAAATACACTAAAATTGAAGATGAAGCTACTGGTGAGATGGTCCAGGCCATCAGCGATGACTATTTGACGTGGAAAAAGATCGATCAACTGCTTGTAGGTTGGATTCTCTCTACTGTTACTGAGTCTGTGTTAGGTCAAGTAACTCAGTGCATAACCTCTTATGATTTATGGAGTTCTATCAACACTTTGTTCTCATAACAATCAATGGCTAGAACTATGCACTTAAGGCATCAGTTACAAACACTAAAGAAAGGTGCAATTAGTGTTAATGAATTTGTAGTCAAAATGAAAGGTATAGCCGATTCCTTAACTGCTTCAGGACAAGTTATTACTAAGTATGATCTAGTGTCATATGTGCTAGAAGGTCTTAGTCAAGAATATGATCCGGTTGTTGTCACTATCACTGCCAAGCAAGACACCATTTCACTACAAGAAACTCAAGACATTTCACTACAAGAAACTCAGTTCTTGCTTATGACATTTGAATCAAGGCTTGAACAGTTTGCAACTAACACTTCTTTTGAGTTGTCAAATACCTCTGCTAATGTGCTTGTTAAGTCTCAGAGAGGTGACTAAAACAACAATCAAAGAGGAGGTCAATTTCGTGGCAGAGGCAGGAGTAAAGCCAGAGGAAGAGGCGGTAAATACAACAATGGTTCTAGGCCGATTTGTCAAGTCTATGGGAAGCTTAGACACACAACCAATGTTTGTTACCACAGATTTGATTAGATTTACAGTGGCAACATCATCAGGCAATCGTCCTCACCTCAAGGAAACATAGCACATCAAACTGAGGCCAATCATTACATCTCCTATCAAGTTCGAAACAACAGTCACAATGTCGTGGTTGCCTCATCATCCTCAGTACCTGATCCAAGCTGGTACATCGACAGCGGCATTACAAATCATATAACACCAGACTTCAACAACCTCTCCATTAGCAGTGAATATAGAGGTAATGAAAGATTGGCAGTTGGTAATGGCCAAACCCTCTTTATATCTCACATTGGTTAATTATTCCTCTCCTCAAAAACAAAACCTGCTTGCCATATCTCTCTACAAAGTATCTTGTTTGTCCTAAAAATAACAACAAAATTGTTAAGTATAACTCAACTAACCAAAGATAACAATGTGGTTGTTGAATTTGACTCTCTATCTTGCTTTGTTAAGGACAAGGTAACGAAGAGGGTTTGCTCAAAGGGGTCCTTAAAGATGGATTATATCAAGTAGTGTTTCCAAGGTCTGAATGGAGTATACTGTCAAGACCAGATTCTACCAAGTCTTCTTCTGATTTTTCAATATCTGCCTTACATGCTTCTTTGAATAAAACATGTTTAAACTCTGTAGCTAATGTTGTTAAAGATGCATAATGTAATTCGTTTGCACTTACATCAAGTTTACTTGCTTCTCCAAAGCATTTACTTATACAAACTTGGCATAACAAGCTTGGTCACCCTTGCTCATGTGTGTTGTCTTCAGTTTTGAAGAGCTTGAATATAAATGTTTCCACATTTCAGCTCAATAATTTCTGTGATGCATGTAAGCTTAGTAAACTACATAGACTTCCTTACACTTCCTCCACACACATTTACACTGCACCTTTGGAGATGATATGTGCAGACATTTGGGGTCCTTCTCTATTCCCATCCACACAAGGTCATAGATATTATATGAGTTTTATTGATGCCTATTATAGGTATTGTTGGATTTTTCCTTTAGCAACCAAATCTCAGGTCAAGCAAAATTTTATTTTGTTTCATAAGTTTGCAGAAAGACAGTTTTCAACCAAGCTAAAATGTTTTCAAAGTGATAATGGAGGTGAGTTTCTTGCTCTCTCTTCCTACCTTGTTGAGAATGGAATAGCCCATAGGAAGTCATGCCCTCACACCCCTCAGCAGAATGGTATTGCTGAAAGAAAGCATAGAAATATTGTTGAATTTGGTTTGTCTATTCTTGCCCAAGCCAACCTACCATTATCCTTTTGGTGGGAATCATTTCACACAGCCACCTACCTGATAAACAGACTACCTTCATCTGTCCTACACAATACTTCTCCATATTTTTGTTTATTTCGTAGGCCTCCAGATTATCTAGCATTAAAAGCTTTTGGGTGCTCATGCTTCTCTCACATCAGACCTTACAACTAACACAAATTTCAATTCCATTCCATTCTGTCAAGTGTGTGTTTGTAGGCTATTGTGATTCATCAAAAGGTTATAAGTGTCTCCATCCTAGTGGTAGAGTCTATGTATCCAGAGATGTTCTTTTCAATGAATTGGAATTCCCATACCCATCCTTGTTTCCATTAAAGCCTGTCACCACAAGTTCCTTGTACAACCTACATATATCTATCATGAGTAAAGGAGTCTCTGCCAAGACCAAAAATACACTATCACCAAAATGGTCTACCACTACAAATGTCAATCCAGCTGTTTCACATTTACCTCCTGCCAATACTACAAATGTCTACCAGCCACTAGATACTACTCCAATCCATACACCTATTCACAATTCTCACAAAATGACAACGAGAGCAAAAAATGGCATTTATAAGCCAAAAGACTATCAATCTTCTACTCCCATACTCTCAAATGATGTGGTCCCTTCTACTGTAACCGAAGCCTTGCAATATCCTGCCTGGAAGATTGCAATGCAAGATGAGTTTGAGGCATTACAAAACACACAAACATGGAGTCTGGTTCCTGCTGCAAAAGATATGAATGTTGTGGGATGCAAATAGATATTTAGAATCAAATACAAGTCGGATGGGTCGGTTGATAAGTACAACGCAAGGCTTGTACATAAAGGGTTTACTCAAACACCTGGCTTGGACTTCTCTGAAATATTTAGTCCAGTAGTGAAAAGCTCAACCATAAGGGTTGTTCACAGCCTTGCTGTCACTCACAATTGGGAAATACAGCAACTAGATGTAAATAATGCCTTCCTAAATGGAGAGCCCCAAGAAACCGTATTCATGGCTCAACCGGAAGGTTTTATCTGCTCAACACATCCTACTCATGTCTACAGGCTTCATAAATCATTATATGGACTTAAACAAGCCCTAAGAGCATGGTTTGCTAAACTCCGAACAGCTTTAGTGACATGGGGTTACATTAATTCAAGGTCTGATCCCTCTCTGTTCTTTCACAAGACTAGCACTTCTTTTCTGTTGTTACTAGTGTATGTGGACGACATATTGCTGACCAGAAATGATAATGCTCTTATATCAAAGGTTATCAAAGATATGAATCAGTGTTTTGCTCTTAAGTCTCTGGGGTCCCTTCAATATTTTCTTGGATTCGAAGCTCAAATAAGTTCTCATGGTCTTACTCTCACTCAGACTAAGTATGCTTGTGACTTACTGGCTAGAACTCATATGATTGATGCAAAACCTTGTCCTACTCCTCTTGCTCCTGGGTGCAAGTTGTCTTCCACAGATGGTGAATCCTTCTCAAATTCTACATTATATAGAAGTACTATTAGGGCACTTCAGTACCTCACTCTTACAAGACCAGATATTGCCTTTGTTGTGAACAAGTTGAGCCGATTTCTCTCATCTCCGACTCAAGTTCACTGGTTGGCAGTGAAGCGGGTTCTTGATACATAAAGGGCTCCTTGAATGTTGGTCTTGTGTTTTGACCTGCTCAACAATTTTCTTTGGAATGTTTTGCTGATGCCGATTGGGTAGGAGATGTGGATGATCGAAAGTCTACTGGTGGTTATTGTCTCTACTTAGGTGGCAATTTAGTTAGCTAGTCTTCAAGAAAACAAAGGGTAGTGGCGCGTTCGAGTACGGAGGCTGAGTACAGATCCCTTGCATCAGCTGCTACTGACATTCTTTGGTTTCAGTCTCTGTTTGCTAAGTTACAGGTCTCCTTATCAGGTTCACCAATCTTATGGTGTGACAATCTCAGTGCTAAAGCCTTAGCACACAACCCAGTATTTCATTCCAGGACAAAACATATCGAAATTGACTTGCATTTTATTCGGGATTTAGTGGCTACAGGAAAGCTTGATATTAGATATGTGCCCACTGAGGTACAAACAGCTGATATATTTACGAAACCCCTTCCCATTGCTAGATTTCAGCTGTTGGCTTCCAAGCTCATCGGTGACAAGGATCGATTTCACTTGAGGGGGAATGATGATGCTGGTCAAGTTGATCAATATTCAAGAATGAAATTCAAACTAACTAACTTGAATCAATCTAGTTTGAGGGGGAGTGTTAAGATCAGAGATTGATCATAGGGTCAGAATTAAGCATCATCTAAGTTCTAGGTTTCCCTCTCTTCTCAACAGAATTGCTGAGTCATCATTGCCAGGTAAGCAATTCTGTTAGACATGCCAAAACAGAGTTTGATAAACAAAGAAATGCGTGATGATCATGATCGTTGATCTTAGCTCATCAAATAGTGTCCAGGTGATCAGAGTTTGTTAGGAAAAACTCTTCACTTGATATAAATACTATTCTGTAACTGATTTGTATTCATTCAATCAGAAAGTGAAAAAAAAAATTCCAGAGCCAAATGGCTCACAAAAACAGAGTCTCTTCTTCTCAGATTTCTCTTTGAGTTTGTTGTGATTCTTTATATAGAAACAATTTTATTTTCTTCTTTATTTGCATAAGGAAAAAAAAAAAAACAAATAACTTGAACATGTATATATACACTTTCTTCCCTTATTCATTTTTACTCTTCAAAATCAATTAAAGGAAAGGAAGAGGATTTTGAAAAATTGGTCACCGTTCCGTTTTAGATTTCCAGGAAAAAACAAAAAATAAAAAGCAATTGTGTCAAGCCTTGCAAATTTAAGATATAATACTTTCGAGAAAACTTTAAAAGTTTCCACTGTCGCTTTGGTCAATCCAAAATTAATTTGTATGAGTGGATCATTGACTGTCTTAAATTCACTCTCAACTTGTAAATTTTATATAAGAAATTAATTATTGTATTGACAATTTGAAAATTTAAGTCTCAATTAGTCTATTACCAATTTAACTACATATTCTTAATTTTTTGATATACCAATTCAACTATTTTTAATTTTTTTTATTCAACAACATTTGATGAAATCAACGATATGGAACTTTCCTTTTTTACCAACCTAGAAATTGTCCTCCCAACGAACTCTTTTGTTTTTTGTTTTTTGAATTGTCCTCTCAACGAACTCTGATCCTTACATCAAGGAGGCAATTAATACTATAAAATCCTCACACTTACATATAGCTTTTCACATCTTAAGAACAAGGTGCTTGTGCTATAAATCAGTTTGTAATTGAACTATCAAGCCATCTTCGATCTTCGCCATATCCAACGAAACAATATCATGAAGGTATGAATTTATAAACATATAATGTCAAGTTATAAATCATGCATATTTGATCATATCTCACATCATTTATAAAAAACATAATGTCAAGTTATAAATCACATATTTGATCGCATCTCCCATCATTTCGGATAGAAAAAAAAAATGGACTACTATATGTGCATGCATGCTTAAAGTCATTATAAATTATGTAATCGATTTATGACTAATTTTGAGATTGCATCTTTGTTTTACTCAAGGTGGTGATCAAAGTTCCTGTAAATAGCCAAAAATGCCGCTCTAAGGCCATGCAAATCGCAGTTGGTGCTTCAGGTAAACCAATTGAATTGGCTATTATCACTAACATTTCTTGGTAAGTATATAGATAATTAATTGTATTCTTCGTATATAGGTGTGGAATCAGCAACTTTAAAAGGCGACGACAAGGATCAAATAGAGGTTACAGGAGATGGAATAGACGCGGCTAAACTTACAAAGTTGTTAAGAAAGAAATTTGGGTATGCAATTTTGGAAAGTGTCAGTGCTGCAGTGCCTCTTAATTACCCTGATGTTCATTATGTGGATAGGGACACTAACAACAGCTGCTCCATCATGTGAAATTCAAATATTACAGATGCCAGATATAATGATCAGCTAACGAGACAGGGAAAGAAATATGAACTTGGAACCGTATTTTCTGATAATAATTTGTTTAGTTAATTGTTATACTCTATGCTTGCAGTGGTTATCTCAAACAATTTGTCATATTTTATTGTTTTTCATATGCATAAAGCCCTCTATGAATTAACTTATTTCAGTCGTCGAGTGGTTCACCCGGTCACGAAGATAAGACTTGTGACAATCATGTTTGGATGCTAAGAAAATGATAGAAATACGGAAAATGGAAGCTGAATAATACGAAAAAGAAAGGAATTTCTTCCTTTGTTATTTTCAATGTTGATGAAAATTTGTTTGAGAGTAATAAAGGTACTTTAATTGCATCATTTCAATGTCGTTTCTGCAAGGAGAAAGCAATTCATTCCCATTGTTTTACGAATACAAAAAATTGTAAAAACCGATAAGGTAAACCCTGAACCCTAAACAAGAAATTTAATTTATTAATATTACGTAGAAATTATTATGTGCGAAATCTCGTATATTTTTTCATACTACATTTTATTTCATGGCACCCGATAATCACAGAAGAACATATATACTTAATATTTTCAAATGAACAGCATGAAGCAGTGAAATGATCAACTTCAATATGTTCTACTTGACTAATAAAAATGCTCATCCATTCGTAAGAGGCTACTCTAAATCACATGTAATAAAGTTACTCTTTCTACAAGATCAGCTTGAGTCAAAGCATGTAAAACTAGTGGCTCACATTCAATATCCTCATAAAATTATATGAGGACGTCCTCATTTGAAAATTTATATATATATATATATTCATATATATTTTTTCTAGTAAGGACGTCCTGAAATTATAAAGTTAAGATAATCACCCACAGCCACATGTTCACATTGGGTGTGGGCATTTGTTAATGTGTGGCTGTGGGCCCAATATGAATTTATCGCTGTGGTTGGACGTCATGATGTCCTGACTAGAGAACCACCGTGTGTGTATATATATAATACTTCTTTAATCAGGACCGTCTTGACTTTATAATTTCAAGACGTCCAACTACAGTCACACATTCACAGTGAGCCCACAACTCCACATTAACAAATGCCCACACCCAATATGAATGTGTGGATGTGGTTGGATGTTATTAACTTATAATTTCAGAAAGTTTTTACTAGAAATATATATATATATATATATTTGTGTCTAACCAAAAACTTAGCCTTGATAATATGTTAATAATTACATACATGTTGATGTTGATCTAGCTGTCTGGCTTAGAGCCTTAGAATATGGTAATTAAGTGTATATCAAGTTGCTTAATTAATAAGTACATCATTGTTTTTCTAGTAGCTGATTAATAATATAAGTTAATGTCATAATCCAATATAATTAACTACCATGCACCCACTTAATAACATAGATTTTAATAGCACAAAACTTGTATTACACAAATAAAAAAAAAATGCTTTCTTATATTCAAATACAGTATTGTAGTTTGTTTTTAAGTTAAATAAGGGTATATGAGATGACGTTAGTCCGGTGGTAAACTTTTCACACCTACATTATAAGGTCGTGAGTTCGAGTCCTTCCCCTCCCTAAAAAACTCTAAATTTATGTAATATTTAAAATAATAAAAAAGGTTAAATAAGGATATTTTGATAAATTTCATTATTTTAATGCTATTAAAAATTTAAAACTAAACTTATTTAGCCAACAAAGTCAGTATAAATAAATGCTATCTAGTCCATATGTGTATAAAGTCAAGTTGAAATTTATTTATGACTATTTATACCTTTATAAAGTCAAGTTGAAATTTTTTTTTATGGCCATGACACATTGTGCGGTCCAATTAAGTCTTTTCAATAATAATTTTGGTCTGTGTACACATCTTTACAGGCTAGCTATAAGAGTATAAGTTAGAACAATGGTGGTTGTGCTATTGAATAAGCAGATTAAAATATATACCAAATTGAAGCAATTATCATTTTTAATTGATATATGACATAGCCATGGACTTGGCTGCTTTTATTAGAGAGAAGCAAAAAGAGGGGTAAATAAAAATTGCAACTATCTAGATTCTAGAGAGCAATTATTTTCCTTTTAAGATTTTAATAACTAAATTTAATTTGTTTTTTTTTTTTTTTTTTTTTGGTAAAGAGGAGGGACTAAGCCCAGGAACAAAAGAACAAAGCAGCAAAAACTAACATCTGGGCACAATCCTGGAAAAGGAATGGCCTCTTAAATCCTCCTCAAGAAGAATGGAAATCTGAGGGGGAGGTTGCAGGAACAGAACAGTTCCACGATCCATGGAGAGACCAAACTTAGCAAGACTGACAATTTTAATTAGTTCAATTAAAAAAAAAAAAAATCATCCTGACAATTTTTACTGGAATTAAAATTACCAAACCATATAAAAAAAATTCTAAACACACTCTAAACTAGTTTTTTTTGTATTTTTGTTTTTTTCATTTTAAACAGGTGTCAATTGTGATTACGTACAAAAAAAAAAAAAAAAAAACAAAAAAACAAAACAAAACAAAACAAAACGTACTAGAGATCTTTTTCATTTTAAACCGGTTTCAATTGTGAGACCGAATAATTTTCGTTGATTTAATTGTGATCAAAATACAGATATATGAAATATACAACAATTATTACCACAGCTAGAACGACTTGTTCTAAGTCAATATCTAGAAATTGAACGGTCACGATTTCTTTAGGATCTTCTTATAAGAAACATGCAGATGCAGCCACTCTTTCATATCCACAGCTAAGTATCAAGCTACTCGCTACTCAGTGATGGATGGGTAATTTTCTTTTCCCTTTTTCTCTTTTGCCTTTTTGTTTTTTTTTTTTTTTTTCCACTGTTAAGTAAGTGATGTGTGCTCCCTAAATTGTATGATATAATTAGTTACTTCATTTTTAAATTTTTTCTTGTAATTTTTATTTTAATTGTTACAGGAAGGAAACTAATCAGGAAGCTCTTCATGAAGATCATCAAAACAAGGCAGAAGAAATGCTACAAAAAACACTAGAAAACCTTGTTGAGACACAAAAAAACCTTGTTGAGACGCTTTCAAGCAAAAAAGAAAATGACAAGATTAATGCCTGCATAGATGTTCATCAAAAAGCCCTAGATGATCTTGTTAATGTCAACTCTCTCTTCACAATAGCAGTGTTTGTGGGGTTGGCCTACGCCAACCCGAGCCAACGGAGCCTTGAAAACCGACCCGAATGCGATCCGGACCCTGGTTTGGGAAAGAGGCTCGTCATCTACGAAGTTAATTCATTTGCTTGCTTCCTTTTCTCCAGCTTAGTAGCCAAGGCAGTCAAGGTTGTGTTCAAAACTTTTAATTATTTGTTCTTTTAAAGATTAATATATATTTACTCGCTAGATCATTCTATAACCCGAAAAGCTAGTTTATTGGGCTGTGAATTCGATTCATGTTTAATTTCTAACATTTTTTCTCACATGTGAACTTTGCTAGTCTTGGATTTTATTATTAATTATCTCTAATTTTTCTTTTGGAGTTGCTTGTTAACCAAAGCTCCCTCACCAATATAGTCGCTTTACTCTAATATCATATTAAATTTTATCACCCTTAAGTTTTTCCTTAAACATTTGAGTTTAGTTGCAAAGTTAACCAGGTGCGGGATTCTATATGAAAAAAAAACTTGTGAAATTCTTGTGATTGATATATAAAATTTTTTCTTTTCCATTGGCCTACTAGATTCGAAATATGTTAATTTTTTTTTTCTTGGTACATCTCACTTGTGATTTTCAACACAGGTTCTTCTAAACATTCGTAAAAAAGAACTAACGAGGGATCACCGTCTTGTACCGGACAAACTGTGCAAGAAAATTCTTCTCTCAGATTCATGGAAAAGATTTTCGTTGGGGTTATCGGTTCTTGCATCGTTTACTGGGATTGTGTTACTGACTCTGTCCATTGTGTATGTGATACAGATAAGAGTAGGGAAGCTGACTTGTGGAAGCAATCATGCCATTCAGGCAGTGGCACCACTGTGTGTGATTGTGTTTACTGCTATGCTCTTTTATGTACCATCAATGGCTTATGCTGTGATTGTTACTGCATCTGCTATTAAAGAGAGTTCTGAGGATAATAAGGAGAATTCTGAGGATAATAGGGCTTCAAATGGTTCAGAAACCCCAAAATCAGCTCCTGAGAATGTAAATCACCTCCGGATATTAATGAGATGTTTTGAGTGTGGAGTTGTCACTCAGGGTTCTCAAGTGTGATTAATTAGCATCGGACTATGTCAGGACTATGAGATGTTGTTGTTGGACTATGTCCAGTGACGGAGCCAGAAATTGTTTTCAGCGGGGGCGTCATAAAATATAATGAGTTATACAATGTATTTATTTATTCGGGACCATGTATTTTTTTGAAAGATTTCATCATTAGTAGGATTAGAGCCGCTGACCTGAGAGTTATTTGCCTAAACCTCAAGCTTGTCAATCTACCAGCTGAGCTACGCTCCTGTTGGCAGTTGATTTATAGAGTTGAAATGTTTATAATTACTCTAAAAATATTGTAGTAAAATCTTATTGCCCTTTATTCAAGATTCAATAATAGTGTTTACTGTTTAGGAGTTAGAAAACTAATTAAAATTTAAATTGTACTAATTGTATTTTTCTAACATCCAAAAACTATTTTAATTTTAAAAAAATTATAAAAGTTTGTTTGATAAAATATTGTAATAGTTAAACATAAATATACGTATATATGTTTTTGAAATATTATAATAATTCGGGATTTGGATGGAGGGAGAGACTTTAACCTACAATCTCGTGGTATGGGTGTGAAGGGCATACAAATAGGCCAACACCATCTTGTCTAAAAAAGTATATGTTTGGTTGATATGTTTTAATTATATGAATTAACACATTGATTATTTAAAAATAAATAACATATCAAAGATATATATAATATGGTATTAGGGTGATGAGTGAGATAATTAATATGGTAACAGAGAAAAAAATTGTTTGAATGAAAATAATATTAGTTGAGATATAACATATATGTTATGATCGGTTTTCATTTATATTTAAGATACATCGAAATAAATACTATATATAAAAAATAAAAGATATTTTTTATATTATTAGGTTGAAAAAATATTATGTCCTGTTTATAGAAAAATAAGAAATGAAATTGGGTAAAAATATAAAAATCTATGAATTAAGGATATTACAAAAATTATAATATAAATAAATTTTTAAATTTTTAAAAGTTGGGGAGCGGGGCCTCGCTCTATGCTGCATCCGTCCCTGACTATGTCAGGTTGAATTTTATGTGATAATTGTTGAAATAAATGGAGTTGCAGAGTTGCTTGACAACTCAGGATGAATTATTTGATATTGTTGTAGCTTTAAAAATAACCACTTATTTTGTAAGATTGTACTAATAAAAATGTGTTTTGTAAACTTCTTAAAATTCGTCTATTTCACAATCTGCATTTCCTGTAAAAACATTTTGATAAGTTGGTATGGTTTTTTTTTCAAATTTGATTATAAGAAAAATGTAACTGTTTCAAAACTCATGAAATATCTATAATGTCCTCAGATTTTTATATTAAAAGACAATAATATCGTCTGTACCTATTGAAATTATTTTAAAATTTTAATTAATTAATATAAATTTTTTTAAAAAAAATAGTTGGTGACCTCCATGCCGGTAGTGGATTCTATGGAAATTCCGTAAAGTTCATGATAAATTTCCATAGAATCCAAGCAAACATTGCAGGTACCATTCCTAAAAAATAAATAATAAAATAAACATTACATGTCAATGAAAGATAACGATATAAGTTATAATTTAAAAGTTTTTCTCATAAGACGACAGAGTTTTCAAAGTGATCAAAATTATTAGTTTTTTTTTTTTTTTTGGGGTTTTTTTATATGTTAAAATTAAAATTAAAATTAAAAAAAATAATAATAATGGGTAATATTAAAATAAAATGAAATATCTTTATAAATTTTATTTTTCAAAATCAAATGTCTTTGTAATAGGAGTGTTAAAAAATAAAACGGATAGTTTTGGAATAAAAGGGAGTGTCATTAGAATTTGTTTTGAAATTTAAATTTTTAGAATAGAGTTTGTTTATAAGTATAAATAGAAAAAAATTGAATTACCAAAAAGAAGTTCTCTTTAATAATGATAGGATCTAAATAGATAAATACATTTTTAATCACCCTCTAACTCTATTTATATCAACTTTAAAGGGAGGTCAATCATGCATTTAAAAATTTGACTTTAAAAAAAAAAAATTCAATCTGCAAAAAATAATTCTCTCACATTAATTCTCTAGCTAGCTGGCTTTTTTTCCAGACTAATTAATTCTGCAGACTAATTAATTCTCTAGGACAAAAAATACTTTAGCTAGCTGGCTTTTTTTCCAGACTAATTAATTCTCTCACATTTTCTCTCATCCTTTTCGATAGAGGTGACCACGGTTCGGTTAAACTGTCGGTTTTGTCCGCGTTTAACCGGAACCGAATTGGCCAAACCTTAACCGAAAACCGGAACCAAAACTGCCGGTTTGGAAACTGGTGATTCCGGTTCCGGTTTCGGTTTGGGAGTCCTCCAAACTGTCCGAAACCGACGGTTTTAACCGCCCAAAACCGGCGGTTAAAAAAAAAAAAAAAACAACAACAACAACCAATCAGACGCTACCACGTGGCAGCGTCTTTAAAAAAAATTACCGTTAACTTTTTAAAATTAAAAAAAAAAAAAAACAAAACAAAACAACCAATCAAACGTCTTTTAAA
This sequence comes from Acer campestre, assembly GCA_954870605.1. NCBI lineage: Eukaryota > Viridiplantae > Streptophyta > Magnoliopsida > Sapindales > Sapindaceae > Acer > Acer campestre. The sequence continues at coordinate 62,997,136 of OX940799.1, forward strand.
AAAAAATTACCGTTAACATTTTAAAATATAAAATTAAAAATTAAAAAAAAAAAAAACCAATCAGACGCTGCCACGTGACATCTTCTGATTTAAACAAAATGACCGTTCTGACAGTTATAAAAAAAATAAAAAAAATAAAAATTTCCACCAATCACACGCTGCCATGTGGCAGCGTGTAAAAAAAATTCAACCGTTCTGATTTTCTGACTGACTGGGCAGTGGGCAACGGCCAAATTTTTTTAATTTTTTCACCCCTCTATTTCTTTTATTTGCATATTCACCCCTCTCTACTATACTATAATTCTATAAATATCCCCCATATTTCATTATTCTTCACACCACTCTCATTCTCTCAATCTCTCAACTTCTCTCAACTCCTCTCAATCTCAATTCTCAAATTCTCAATTCTCTCTACAATTTTATTTAATTCTTATTCATATATAAATTATTTCTTATATTTTTTACTATCTACTATTTTTTTCAATTATCAAATTGATTTACAATATTTATTTCAACAATATAATTTTTTCTATATATATATTTTTCCAACAACCTAATTTTTCCTATATATATATTTTTCCAACAATATAATTTTTTCTCTCATATATATATATATATATTTTTCCAACAATATAATTTTTTCTCTCATATATATATATATATTTTTTCAAAAATATATTTTTTTCAATCATCTTTTTTTTTACTCTATATTTTATTATTTATATTTATTTTTTATAATAAATATTTAAACATATTTTTTACTTGCTTACTCTATATTTTTTACTCATATTTTTCAATGGCAAGTGGGGGAGATAGTTCAAGAAATAAGGACAAAGGAAAGGCTCCAATGGGAAACTTGTTGGAAGATATTGGTCAAGCCGTCAGTTACGACGATTTGAATTTTCACCAATTCCTTCAAGATCGATTTGGATCCGATCCTCCTTCTGCTCCTGATCCTCCTCTAACAATTCCCGAGTTCAACGAATTCGACCCCGCTCAAAATACCCCCCCTGAAAATCTATCTAATTCTAACCCCACAGCCTCTTCGGATGTTTTTTTTGCAGGTGAAGCTAAAGAAGAAAAGCCAATGAAGTCTGAACTCTTCAAAGTGCATATGAAGAAAACCAAGGTAGATAATGGTTTCCAAATCCAGTGCAATCACTGCGGCAGAAAATATAAGGTTGGAAGAAACTTCGGATATGGCACGTTATGGTCTCATATCAAAAAAACTCACCCATCTGAATTCACGGCAGCGAGCAACCAATCCCAAATCTCCAGGTACGCAACCCCTTGTAATCAATTATTTCGTTACACGACTGAAAACAATAGAGAACAATTAGCATTAATGGTTGCAACTGAACACTTACCTTTTGGTTTTGGTGAGAAAGTAGGTTTTATTAATTATTGTCAAAATGCATTAAATCCTGTAATGCAACGTGTTCATAGATCCACTCTCACATGTACATTACATACCATTTATAGAAGAGAAAAAAACAAATTGAAAACATATTTTTCTGAATTTCAAGGTCGCGTTTCCGTATGTGCCGACATATGGAGCGACAATTTTGGTAGTCATTCATATTTGGGTGTCACATGTCATTATACGGATAATAACTGGGACATGCAAAAAAGAATTCTTGCATTTCGTGTTTTTGATGACTCGCATTCAGCTCAAAATATTTTTCAACTCCTTAAAATCATTTTTCAAGAGTATAATATCCTAAACAAAATTTTTGCTATTGGCTTTGATAATGCTGCAAGCAATATTGCATCTATTCCTATGTTACAAAAATTGTGCAATCCCTATTTTGGGGGTAAATTATTTCATCAACGTTGTGCATGTCATGTTTTAAATTTGTGTGTTCAAGCTGGATTAGCAGAGCTTTCTAGTTTTATTAGACCAATTAGAGATAGTATTAACTATATCTGGAGGCATAACAAAGCCCAGAAATAATGGTTAAAATATTGCGTTACGATAATACGCATCCCAAAAAATTTTCTCGAGATATTAGCACTGGTTGGAATTCAACTTATAAGTTGCTTTGTGAAAGTGTTGAATATAAGGAAATATTAGTTTCTTTTATTACTTATAATGTTCCTTCAATTTCTCTTCAATTGAACCATTGGGATGTATGTATAAAAATTCTTGAATTGTTACGTGTTTTCAATGATGCTACCGTCGCTTTATCTGGTGTTTACTATCCCACTACTCATTCATTTCTTATTCAAAGTGTTAATATTGTTGGTGCATTCAATGATTGTGATGTTGATCCTCAATTGAGTCCATGTGTTGATGCCATGAGGAGAAAATGGTTACAGTATTATGGGCAGATTCTAAATATTTACTTGCTTGCATCGTGTTTAAATCCACGCTTTAAATTTGAATATTTGCAGGTTTATTTAGCTAGTTATTACAAATGTTTAGATTTAGAAGTTGATGTTCTTCAGTATTGTGATTCCATTAAGGAATTGCTTTATGAATTATACAATGAATATCTTAGAATATATGGTTCGTCTTTGAATGTGCCGGTTTCACAACCCCAACCCACATCTGGTGGTACTAGTAGTTCTGAAAAATTTACATTAAGGGGTTTAGGGGATCGACTGTTTTCCGAAAGAACCAAAAAATTACGAACATCTTCTTCATCCTTAACGGAATCCGAGGTTGACCGGTATTTACAAGACAGTCATAAATTTAAAGATGAAGAATTTAGTATCCAGGCTTGGTGGAAGAGTCATCAACAAGATTATCCAATTTTGGCAATTATTGTCAAACAAATTCTTGGAACGCCGGTTTCTACAGCTGTTGTGGAACAAGAATTTAGTGCAGGTGAAAATATTTTGGACCCAAGACGATCATCTATGTGTCCACAATCACTTGAAATGCAGTCGTGTGTTGATGATTGGACAAAGGCCAAATATAGACAACAAGAACTTCAGCCGGAGATAACGAACAACTTCTTCGAAGATGAACAAACGATGGGAACGGAAGGCAGTGAATAGATTCCGTTCCAACATCCAACCTCCAACACCGAGCAACTAATTAAAGGTAAAAGAACTACGTGGCATTTGATTCCTCTACATTGATGGAGGATACGTAGGCAGCTTAATTATGGTAAAAAATTAAGTGCAAGACCGATTTTTTTTTTAATTTTAACTTTATTACATTGTAATATTGTATATTTGAATTCAAGCCTTTAAGGCCAATTTCTAATTTTATTTTATTTTATTTTTTGTGAAATTGTAAAGTTGTATTTATTAATAAATGTCAATTTATTTTTTTCTAAACATTGTGAACTACTTAAATACTTCAATGGAAAATGTTTGTAAATATATTGATTGGGATTTAGGAAAAAAATTGAAAAAAATAAAAAATGGTTGTAAATGTATTTTTATTTAATAATTTGTTCATTGAAAATTTGGAATTATGATTGGGAAAAATGGGAAGAATTAATATTAATTGGGATTTGAAAAAAAAAATTGAAAAAAGAAAAGAAAAAATGGTTGTAAATATATTTTTATTTAATAATTTGTTCATTGGAAATTGGAATTATGATTGGGAAGAATTAAAATATTGATTATTTAATTGGGTTTTAAAAAAAAAAAACCGGAACCGGAATCGGCCAAAACCGGAACCGCCAAACCGGCGGTTCCAAACTGGTTACAAACCGGTTTTTCCGGTTTCGGTTTTGGTTTTGGGTCCCTCCCAAACCGAAACCAGAACCAAACCGAACCGGTGACACCATTATGGGGAAATGGGGGGAAGGGGAAAGGTATAGAAAGTGAGGATGGGGATGGGGAGACCTATATCTATTCTCATTTTCCTAATATGCAACCTTATGTATACATATTCAAATGCTATTACTTACGGAGAATGCTTTATGCTTTTCCCATTTGCCTTTCTCATTTATCTAATTACTAAAATTCTAATTCCTAGATGTAGAAAAGTGTTAATTATTTTATCTAATTTACTAATCAACAATGACCATATATTGTATCTAGAGGTGACCCCGGTTCGGTTTGGTTCCGGTTTTGGTTCCAAACCGTCGGTTTCGGTTTTGAAGCCACCTAAAACCGAAACCGAAACCGAAACCGAAACCGAAACCGGAAAAACCGGTTTGTTACCTGTTTCGAACCGTCGGTTTGGCGGTTTCGGTTTCGGTTTCGGTTTCAAAACCGGCGGTTTGGGCACGGTTTTGGGCGGTTTTTCAAAAAAAAAAAAAAAAAAAAAAAAAGTGCCACGTGGCAACTTTTGATTGGTTGAATTTTTATTTATTTATTTTTTTTTATAAACCGCCGGTTTCGGACGGTTTGGAGGAATCCCAAACCAAAACCGAAACCGGAACCACCGGTTTCCAAACCGACGGTTTCGATTCCGGTTTGACCATTCCGGTTACGGTTAAACCGCGGACAAAACCGATGGTTTAACCGAACCGTGGTCACCTCTAATTATATCTAATAAAACACGTTGACTCCCAAATTAATCCATTTAATTTTTTGGACTAGACAATAGAGTAGTCATTAATGATGATAGGTGATTCGGTGAGGTGATTGTGTGTACTAGTCCCAAGATTATTATTATACAGTATACACCTTGACACAAGCAATATATATCATCTTTTCCCATCAATTAAGTGATAAGACCAATCGGTTTTTGTGTTTAAATTTTGCTCGGGAAACGTGTTCTATTACTCTCTCATTTAATACAATCTCTCTGTTATCAAAAAAAAAAAAAAAAAAAAAAAAAAAAATACAATCTCTCTCTCTCTCTCATTTAGTTTTAACCGATTCAATTAGTTTCAACACCGCCATCTCACTCTCTCTCTCTCTCTCTGTCTTCTCTGTGACTCTGTCACTCTTCTTCTTTTCCGTTCACAGGAATCCCTCAGATTCATTACTTTGATCTTCCACAAATTCTTCCTGGTATTTTCCTGAACTCTCCACTCATTTTCCTCAAAATTTGTCACGTTTTTATTTTTATTTTTCACCAAATCTTTTTACGAAAGTTAATTATTTGTTCGATAATTAATCGATCTATTTTTCGTGACAACTCTATTTATTTCTTTCGTGACAAATCTATTTTTCTTCTTAGATTTATCACGAAACTTAAATCTATTTTTTTTTTGGTGACAAATAGACAAATCTACTTTTATCGTTTATTTGTCACGATGCTTAAATCTCTTTTTTTCGTGACAAATCTTTTATTTTCGTGACAAATTTATTTTTTTCCTTAGATTTGTCACGAAGCATAAATTTAATTTTTCATGACAAATCTATTATTTTCGTATATTAATTTAATTTTTCATGACAAATTTAATTTAATTTTTCGTGACAAATTTATTTTATTTTTCGTGACAAATCTATTTCTTTTTCGTAGTTTTTAAATTTAATTTTTTGTGACAAATCTATTTTCGAATATTTGTCACGAAGCTAAAATCTAATTTTTCATGACAAATCTATTATTTTTGTGATAAATCTGTTTTCGTATTTTTGTCATGAAGCTTAAATCTTTTTTTTTTTTCGTGACAAATATTTATTTTCGTGTAGATTTGTCACAAAGCCTAAATATAATTTTTTCGTGACAAATATTTTTTTTTTTCGTGACATTTCGATTTTTTTTTCATAGATTTGTCACGAATCTTTAATTTTTTTTTTAAATCTTTTTTTTTTCGTGACAAATATTTTTTTTCGTGTAGATTTGTCATGAAGTCTAAATATAATTTTTTCGTGACAAATTTATTTTATTTTTCGTGACAAATCTTTTTTTTTTTTGTGTTCGATTTTTTTCGTAGATTTGTCACGAATCTTTAATCTTTTTTATTTTATTTTTTTCGTGACAAATCCTTTTTTTCCATACGATTTGTCACGAAATAGTTACAAATCCTGAACCTTATTTATTTTCGTGACAAATCCTGAACCTTATTTATTTTATTGAGAACTCTTTTTTTTTTTTTTTTTTTTCCTTGTCAAAGATTTTATTATCGCATATTTGTCCCGAAACTTAAATATATTGTGACAAATCCTGATGCCACTAAAATAATTAATAATTCTGTTTTGTCACGAAACATTAATTATTTTTGTGACAAATCCTTAAATATAGATCATTTTCCTTACGATATACATTCCACAAAAATGTTCAAGTAGCATGTGCAAATGTGTATTTATCTGCTGGAGTGTTTGATTGCATGTAATTTATCTGATGAAGTTGTTAATTATCTTTGTTTCAACATCATATTAATGATGTAAACTTGTATCATATTTTTCAAATGTCATATGATTTTTATCTAAACTTTGCTCTAGCAGTAAAACGGCCATCAATATTTACTACATGAGTAAAAAACTAAAAACTGATTGTTTAAACAAAGTCTAAAGCTTCTAGAACTAAAAAAAACAAAGCCAACTTTTATACTCTTAACTATCAAGAGAACTTCTTTCAATGACTATTTTACGAAGTCTGCGTCTCTCATTTATCTCCTTTTTTATTTTATTCATTTCTTTGTTTTGCCACCAATCACATGCACCCACAATCACACCACTTTCCACTTCCATTCTTCATGCCTCGCCACTTGTCCCAACTTGCCACCTTTGTTTCTTTATTTATTTTTTTAATAAAAATATCATCTCAAACTTACCAGATACCAGGTACCAAATCTGGATATTTGGATCTTTTGGGGTTTGGGCTTGATTCGAGTTGGGCTCGGTTGGGTTTGAATTATGGACTTGGGATTATTATTCTATAAATCTCAATACTGATCCAATTACTTGGCAGGGAAATGTGGATCATTTTGGCTTGGGCTTGAGTCAATTTTATGGGATTGGGGTATAACACATAATATATCGCAAAGCACATGAACTTGTCTTATTAATTCCAGCATTCATATGCAGATGCCTTCTGCAGTAGAAATAACTCTTTCCTATTTGGGCTGAATGTTTGCTCATCACTTAACTATAGATAAATAACTCTCACCACTTAAAGCGCCATAGATTAGAAAGAGAATACTGAAAATTTGACACTGAAACAACATTCCATTTTATCCCCAGTTAGTCAACAGCACCACTATGACTTTCAAGCAAGGCACAATTTTTACAAATACCCACTTCAATACTTCACATTTCATTCAAATGATCACATAAACAAACAACAATTCTTTTATCAATTTATTTTTTTAATTACTAGTTTTGGAAGCACATACAAGGCATGTGCTTGATTTGGTCTACCCTTGGTCTTGTCTCTTGTGATTGCTGTCACTCACATTTGAGTCATTCATTTGAACATCAACAAAGAAAAGTTTTTTGTATTTGTAAATTGGTAGAGCTAGACAGTTGTATTGGATGAAAACTAGTAATAATATACACCCCTCATTTGCACAAAAATCTGACTCAAGATGCAACAACCAAAGTTTACTGCAAATGAGCACAATAATAAAGGTTAGAAAAGTGCTAAATGTTACTTCCAAAACTTGAATTAAAATAGTTAGTCAATTAAAAATAGGCTTGTACAAAACAAGAAATTGTGTCTCTTGAGATGTGTATGGAAAAAGGTAGTGCATTATATTAATGCCAGTCTAAAAAATATGAAAAATTTATATACAACTAATTATGAGATCACAAATTATAATAAATAAATAAACATAATTCAATCATACAAAAATAACTCTCATATTGCATCAACTTATGGAGGCAATAACATTATGTATAATATTTTATTTTTTTAAGAAAAAATAAATAAAGCCTTATACATAATTGCAGATGACATAAATATATACATGCTTCCCGTTAAAATGAGCATCCTCACGGAGAAAAAAAAAATTCAATCAAAATCATTCAAATACAATCACAATATTTCAGCCGTATTATAAAACTAATAAGATTTCAATCATAATTTCTCATAATTAATTGATAAGTTTTGAGAAATAAAAACAAATACAAAAATGAATTAAACCCTAACTTGAAGAGAAATTAATGAAAGGAAAAAAAGAAGTAGAAAATCAGAAACGTACCATTTTTGAAGGAATTGAAGAGTAAAGAGGACATGTGTGGCTGTGTCTCTTCTGATTCTTTAGCGTTTGATTTGTTGAATGATGCGATCTTCTTCAAAAAATAAAGAACCAACCTTTTCCTAGATGAATCATGCAGAGAAATTCATTGGGAAGAAAAGGAGAGAAAGGGGAAAAAATGTTTCAATGTTTATCTCTCTTTTTGTTTAGATGTGGGAAGGACCCATAAGGAAAATAATGGGATTTGTATAAAAGAGAGATATCCTTTTTTTTGTTTTGTTTTTAAAATATTATTAAATTGTATTTTCTCAAAATAAAGTTTTCCTAAATTGTTTTGTTTTTAATATATTATTTTTGAATTTTTTTTATTTAAAAAGGATTATGTTTAGTATTTATTTTTTATATTCTAATAATTTAAAGTAAATAATGTTTTAAATAAAGGGCAATTAGAATTTTTTTGTAATAAAGTGAAGGGGCAATTTGGGGCTTTCAAAAAAAAATAATGGTCAATGGTTATTTTTAACCATATTTGACTAACATGAGGGATTGTTTGTGCAATTAAATGTATTAGTTGAATATTATGCCATAATGGGAAACGTTAGGGTAAGTTTGTGCAATTTGCCCATTACAATTCATAACATCTTCAGAATCATTCTCACTACTCGCGGCCTTATTTTTCGCGACAAAAATATGATTATGATCATCCGAAGACAAGCATTTTAGCATCTGATCATTGAATCCTTTCATTTCAATGATGAAATGTTTCTTGCTACGCAAGGACTTGAACCACATGGAGAGACTAAAACGATTCGAGCTCTTGCTCTTCCAATGCAATGCACAGACAGCAGAGTTGAGAGCTTGAAGAATCCGAGCAGTTTTCTGATCATCATCATCATCCATTAATGAATCACCACCAGTCACCAACACCACCAACACATGAAACTTCACTGTCTTCTGCATATCTCAACAGCTGATTCAGTGACTGGAGATTGTTCTTGATCTGTTCTCTGAAACTTGAATCTCCAATTGTGGGAAACATTAGTGGGTAACTTCTTCATCAAAATCAAAACAGAAACTTTAGCATCCATTGATTCAAAACAGGCCAAGAGAGCTAAATTTTTTATTTTATTTTATTTTATTTAAGAAATTAGATGAGTTTGATCAGAACTTTAGCTCAGATTTTGCATTTTTTTTGTTGTTGTAATAATTGAGGTTGTAAATTAAAATGAATAAATAAGTCAACTTATTTGTTTCATAACATAGCTTTGGAAGATTAATATAAAGTTTTCTATATCTTCAAAAATAAAAAATCCCAAACTTATTGTGGAAGTCTGTGGATTTCTGTTGGCCTTTTGTAGTTGGTTACGGTCACAAAGTCTTATAAATAGGGGTTTGTTTTAGGCTTCAAAATCAGAGTGTTTGGCATGAATAAAAGCAACAGAAAAGCATCGATGGAAGACGATTTCCATTTAGTTTTACAACAAAACTTGATTTTTACAAAATACTGTATTACTTTTTACAAAGCTATTGTATAATAACGGTAATTTTTTTTTTTTTTTTTTTTGGGTGGTTAGATCGGTTTCGAAAAAAAAAATCAAATTACTAATTAGATCCAGGGAAAGAAAATGTAGATATTTTATAAAAAAAATATATTAAAAAACTTTACATATCAATTTTAAATTGATAAGGTACATCACATCACATAGAGACAGGCATAGAATAAAGGTAACTGATATTTCCTTCAAAAAAAAAAAAAAAAAAAAAAAAAAAGGTAACTGATATAAATGATAAGTATATCACGTGAATGATTAAGCTTGCCAATAATTCATTTGCTTTTGCAACTTTTTTAAAGCGGAAAGTAAAATACAAAGACATAAAATAATATAAGAGTGCAAATTAAAATTGTTAACCACAAGGTTGTTGCCTTGGTGGTCCAATGCTTAGATTAAATACTCAAGTCCATCGTTCTACTCCTAGTAATTATATCGTGGCCAGTCCTCGGGGTGTTTAGCTCTGCTGGTGGAAGGACGGATATGGGACTAACATCAGCGTTTCGAATCCTACCTAGGCGGGAGCGAGTTCTGAGGTTTCCTATTTGTCCTACTCCATGATCCAATATATGGGCCATGGCAAGTCATGTAGTTGGGGAGGATAGGTCGATGGGTGTCTGAACGAAGTCCGGGATCCTCAATACCCAAAAAAAAAAAAAAAAAAATTGTTGTGCAGTCAAAAGCAGAATAGGAGGGAGGGAGAGACAGAGACAAAGAGTCACAGATATTCATAATTCATGCTAATAATTTAGTCAAAAAGTAATGTGATAATGAGTGTCTGCTGAAATATAATAAACTTTTCATATGTCATTATCAATTTATTATTTTAATGAAGAGTTGCATTTGTTATGTCTAAACAAAAACCAAGTCTTGATAATATGTTACTGATTACATACATGTTGATGTTGATCTAACTGTCTGGCTTAGAGCCTTAGAATATGGTAATTAAGATTGCGTTTGTTGCGCAAGATTGGATTGGACTATTTTTATAGGATTGGATTGGATTGGACTAAATTAGTACTAAGACATGTTTGGTATAGTACAGATTGGATTAAAATAATACTGTCTCGTGTTTTGTGTAATATAGGATTAGATAAAAAATAATTGAAAATAATTGTTTTGTTTTGTGAGAGGTAAGTATAAAATTATATTAAATAAATAAAATCATTTTAATAAATTCAAAGTAAATAAAAATAAAACTATTTAAAATTAAATTTGGTTAAAAAAATTATTAAATTATTATTTTGAATTAAATAAATTATTTTTAAAAATAAATAAAATTAATTTGAAATAAAATAACATTTAAGTTTTAATTAAAAATATTTAAAAAAATATTATAATAAAATAACATATATTAAATTAATTTTTAAATCAGATTGAATAAATTTAATATTTTAAATATAAATAATATTTTTTTTAAAAAAAACAAAAGACTGGGACAAAAATAGTCCCAGCCAAAAGAGTGAATTTTTTTTTTAAAAAAAGTTTTATAAAAAAAAAATCTTAAAAAAGCAATAATGTAAAATGAGAGAAGGCTGGGTCCTAGCCAAATAAATAAATAAATAAAAGAGTGGGACTAAAAATAATCCCAACATTTTTAATGAGACTAAATAATTCCACCACAATAGGATAACATATGGGACCCACCGTAAGAAGAGGATTGGAAATAGTCCCACTTTGTGCTCAACAAACATTGGGAAATGACTATATATAGTCCAATCCTATCCAATACTGTGTAACAAACACAGCCTAAGTGTATATCAAGTTGCTTATTAATTAATCAAGTACATCATTGTTTTTCTAGTAGCTGATTAATAATAAAAGTTAATGTCATAATCCAATGGAATTGTTAACAAACTTGGTAGAGTTTTTTTTGTGTATCTACCATTCACCTACTTAATAACATAGATTTTAATAGCACTAAACTTATTCCACATAAATAAAAATGCTTTCTTTTAAGTTAAATAAGGGTATACGAGATGAGGTTAGTTTGATAATAAACCCTTCACACTTACGCAAGGCATGCCCTAGAGTGGTGCACCAAGTGCAACCGCCCTCAGCCCCCAATTTTTTTTTTTTTTTTTTTAATTAAAGTCTTTGTAGTATTGGGTTTTACTGTTTTAGGTATATAAATTAAAGGGTCCAATTCGTTGTAAAAAAAAAAAGTTAAAAGGGCCCAATTCATTTTTTTTTAATTATATATATATAGAATGTATTAAAAAAAATTGTGCCAAGGCCCATAAAGAATATATTTGTATCAATTCCCTAGTGGAGGTTGATAAGTGAAATTTATGATAAGCCTGTCACCACTCTAGTCTCTAGGCTGTTTTTTCTTCTCTACTAACTTTTGCTTTGAGTCTTGTCTTCAAAAAAAAAAAAAAAAAAAAAATCATTTTTGTAATATACAATATATTAAAAAAAAAAAAAATCAGAAGTCATCTTTAAAAAAAAAAAAAAAAAATTATGAATAAAAGGCCATTTTCAGTCATAATTTTCGCCTTGAGCCTCTAATATGTCAAAATCGGCCTTGCATCTACGTTATAAGGTTGTGAATTTGAGTCCCCTCTCTCTCAAAAAAACCTTAAATTTATGTAATATTTTTAAAAAGATTAAATAAGTATATTTTGATACTATTAAAACTAAACTTATTTAGCATATCACCCAATATAATAATAAATTAAAGTGTATAAAGTCAAGTTTAAATTTATTTATGACTATTTATACATTATGCGGTCCCATTAATTCTTTTCAAAAATAATTTTGGTCTTTGTACACATCTTTACAGGCTAGCTATAAGATTATTATTATTGTGAATCATACGTTTGAAGTTAGAACAATGGTGGTTGTGCTATTGAATAAGCAGATTAAAATATATACCAAATTGAAGCAATTATCATTTTTAATTGATATATGACATAGCCATGGACTTGGCTGCTTTTGTTAGAGAGAAACAGAAAGAAGGGTAAATAAAACTTGCAGCTATCTAGAGAGCAATTATTTTCCTTTTTAAATTTTAATAACTAAATTTAATTTGTTTCTTTTTTTAATTAGTTAAATTTAAAAATAAAATAAAAAATTCTCCTTCAACTTCACAAATTATCTATTTATACTTCATTTTAATTTTTTTATAAATGACAATTTTTATTAGAATTAAAATTACCAAACCATATAAAAAAAAATATCTAAACACACTCCAAACTATTTTTTTTCCTTAGAAAACATCGTTTTTTTTTTTTTTTTTTTCCTTTGTGTTTATTTTTCCTCTTCATTGTTTTACAAATCCTCACATATCTTCTTGTTTTTTTCTTTCCAATATGTTAAAGTTCTTCATTGAGATATGACAGTCTTAAATCTTAGGCTGAAAATCCAACAAATTAAAAGAAGAAAAAAAATTATAAATTTACATAATGCTAAGTCCTTAAAGTTCATTATAAATTTCCATAAAATCCAAGTAAATATTGCAGGTACCTTTCATAAATAATAATAAATAAAAAATAAACAGTGTAGGTCAATGAAAGATAGCGATATAAGTTATAATTTAAAAGTTTTTCTAATAAGACGGTAGAGTTTTCAAAGTGATCAAAATTGTTAGCTTACTTTTTTTTTTTTTTTTTTTTTTTGGTTTTGCTATATATTAAAATTAAAATTAAAAATTAAAAATAATAATGGATAATATTAAAATAAAATGAAATGTCTTTGGATTTAAAAAAAAAAAAATTGAATTTCTTTATGATAGGAGTGTCAAAAGATAACACAGATAATTTTGGAATAAAAGAGAGTGTTTTTAGAATTTGTTTAAAAATTTAAATTTTTAGAATGGAGTGTTTTTACAAATATAAATAGAAAAAAATTGAATTATTAAAAAGAAGTTCTCGTTAATAATAATAGGGTCTAGATAAATACATTTTTAATTACCCTCTACTCCATTTATATCAACTTTAAAGGGAGGTCCCCATTTGCTAATTTATCTTAAAAAAATAAAAAAAATAAAAAAAATAAAAATAAAAAACCGCTAGAGGACATAAATACTTTAGGTAGCTGGCATTTTTCCAGACTATTTCTCTTGTCCTTTTGGAGGTAAAGATCTTTTAGATCTTCAATTGCTTTCCTCCATAAATAAAAATACTGAAAACCAAAAACACAAATCCCTTATTAACACATGATCACAACCTCAACCTTATCCTTTTCAATTTATGCAAAAGCATAATTAATCAAGTTCTGGATATCGCATACAAGAATCCCAATTGGTACATACCGGTGTAAAATATATATATATATATATATTTCATTTTAAACTAATGTCAATTGTGATTACATACGAAAAAACATACCAGAGATCTTTTTCATTTTAAACTGGTGTCAATTATGATTCCGTAAAAGAACGTACAAGATCCCGACACCGAAAAGTTTTCATTGATTTATTAATGATCAAAATACAGATATATGAAATATACAACAATTATTACCACAGCTAGAACGACTTGTTCTAAGTCAATATCTAGAAATTGAACGGTCACGATTTCTTTAGGATCTTCTTATAAGAAACATGCAGATGCAGCCACTCTTTCATATCCACAGCTAAGCATCAAGCTACTCAGTGATGGATGGGTAATTTTCTTTTTCCCCTTTTTCTCTTTTGCTTTATTTTTTTTCCACTGTTAAGTGATGTGTGCTCCCTAAATTGTATGATATAATTAGTTACTTCATTTTTAAATTTTTTTCTTGTAATGTTTATTTTAATTGTTATAGAAAGAAAACTAATCAGGAAGCTCATCATGAAGATCATCAAAACAAGGCAGCAGAAAAAGATAATGACAAGATTAATGCCTGCATAGATGTTCATCAAAAAGCCCTAGATGATCTTGTTAATGTCAACTGTCTCTTCACATTAGCAGTGTTTGTGGGTTGGCCTATGCCAACCCGAGCCAACGGAGCCTTGAAAACCGACCTGAATGCGATCCGGACCCTGGCTTGGGAAAGAGGCTCGTCATCTTCGAAGTTAATTCATTTGCTTGCTTCCTTTTCTCCAGCTTAGTAGCCAAGGCAATCAAGGTTGTGTTCAAAACTTTTAATTATTTGTCCTTTCAAAGATTAATATATATTTACTAGTTAGATGATTATATAACCCGAAAAGCTAGTTTATGGGGTTGTGAATTCGATTCATGTTTAATTTCCAACATTTTTTCTCACATGTGAGCTTCGCTAGTCTTGGATTTTATTATTAATTATCGCTAATTTTTCTCTTGGAGTTGATTGTTGACCAAAGCTCCCTCACCAATAGAGTCGCATTACTCTAATATCATATTAAAATTTTATCACCCTAAAGTTTTTCCTAATTACACTTTTGAGTTTAGTTGCAACGTTAACCAGGTGTGGGATTCTATATGAAAAAAAACATGTGAAATTCCTGTGACTGATATATAAAAAAATTTCTTTTCCATTGGCCTACTAGATTCGAAATTTGTTACTTTTTTTTTTTTTTTTTTTTTTTTTTTCTCTTGGTATATCTCATTTGTGATTTTCAACACAGGTTCTTCTAAACATTCATAAAAAAGAATTAACAAGGGATCACCGACAGGACAGACTACCGGAGCTCTGCAAGAAAATTCTTCTCTCAGAGCTATGGAAAAGAATTTCGTTGGGGTTATCGGTTGTTGCATCGTTTGCTGGGATTGTTCTCATGACTCTGTCCATGGTGTATGTGATACAGATAAGAGTAGGGAAGTTGAGTTGTGGAAGCGATTATGCAATTATAGCGGTGGCACCACTGTGTGTGGTTGTGTTTGCTGCTATGCTCTTTTATGTACCATCAATGGCTTATGCTGTGGTTGTTACTGCATCTGCTTGCGAGGATATGAAAATGGATTCAAATGGCTTAGTAAAAGCTCCTATAGGTGTTTAGGACATGTCTCCAGTGTTGAATTCTCAGGGTTTTGTTGTTGGATGGGTTTTAAATAGTTGGTAGCTAGGATGAATTTTATGTGATTATTGGTATGGTGTATTGTTGTAGCTTTAAAAATAATAATTTACTCTATATGTTGTATAATAAAAAAATGTGTTTTGTAAACTTCTTAAAATTCGCCTATTTCGCTGTCTACTTCTTCTGTAAAACATATTTTGAGATATTGGTTTGGGTTTGTTTTTCAAATTTGATTATAGGGATCTAGTTTGATATATTGACCAAAAACCACCCTACTGTTAACCTCGTTAAATTTTTGATAAAAATACTGTTTTACCCTTTAATATAAAAATATTTGTTCAAAAAAAAATTAAATAATTAAAAACAATATAAATATATATATATATATTAAAAAAAAAAAAGAAAAAAAAAAAAAGAAGGAGATTTAGATGGACGGTCTAGACCTCCCTCAAAATCATAAACAAACAATAAAAAAAAGGGAGAATCGCAAATACCCCCGACTTTTAACCAAATGGCAAATCAAACCCTCTGGTTTGAACAATCAGCAAACAACCCCCTACCGTTAAGTAACCCTTGCATTATTTGCTGCATGTAGGGGGTTATTTGCTGATTGTTCAAACCAGAGGGTTTGATTTGCCATTAGCTTAAAAGTCGGGGGTATTTGCGATTCTCCCTAAAACAAAATAATGATTGTGTACTGATCGATCAGCACCTAAGGTACTGACCCCACCAATTGGGGTGTGAAACATGGCTTTTTTTTTTTTTTTTTTTTTTTACTTTTTACATTTATCTCCGTGTATTCTTCACAAAAAGTTTAGCACCCAAGCATTGTTAAAAAATAATAGGGAGAATCGCAAATACCCCCGACTTTTAAGCTAATGGCAAATCAAACCCTTTGGTTTGAACAATCAGCAAACAACCCCCTACAAATTTGAACAATCAGCAAATAACCCCCTACAAATCAGCAAATAACCCCCTACATGCAGCAAATAATGCAAGGGTTCTTAACGGTAGGGGGTTGTTTGCTGATTGTTCAAACCAGAGGGTTTGATTTGCCATTAGCTTAAAAGTCGGGGGGGTATTTGCGATTCTCCCAAAATAATAATAATAATAATAATAAATCACTAGAGTTCTACAAAGTGCAGACCGCCATTTCTTTCTAAAACTTTCTAATCTCTTGTTCTACAAACCACCATCAGTCCATCGATCACCACCTTCCCAACCACCTAAACACCCACTTCAAACTAACACAGTGCATATTTCATCTTCTTCGAAGAATATTAAAAATAAAATAAAAAACTGAAAATAAAAAATATCATCTTTCGATCTTGATTTGTGGCAATCCCGTTCACCGCAAATCAGGACTCCACAATATCTTTGTTCACGACAGTCTCGTTGTCGCCAACAACCTCCCTTCATGGCTTTGGTTGTGCTGCATCCTCCCCAAAACCACACCATGCGCCGGCGACCGCAAACCCCAACCATCGAGTCGCCGCCGTCCCATCAGGGGCGGCCTTGGGATTTTGGGGGCCCAAGGCAAACTATAAAAATGGGGCCCCGAGTCCTGACTTTCTATGTATGTTTACTTGATTTTTTTATATATATAGTAAATATTTATAAAAATCAATATAATAACTAAAAATCAAGAATGTAACACAACAAACTAGCAAAAAAAAAAAATCATCGAAATAAATTACCTTCTAAAGCAACAATGCTTGATTTCAAGAAGAGAGCTTCCAAGAAAGCAAGAACAATTACTTTCCCAATTGAATTTGCATGAACAAAGGTGAAAGAGCCCTAGAATTGATTTTGAAGTCTGATAATCTGATATACAATTTTCAGTTTTATATGTTGCGGTGGGGACCGTGGGGTAATATATATATATATATAATTGGGCCTTTAAAAAAAATAACATATATAAAAGATAATAATTGGGCATTTAAAAAAAAAAATAACATATATAAAAGATTGATTGTTTTTAAGTATAATATTTATGATTCTTTGATGGGCTATTCAAGATATATGGGCTGTTTTTGAAAAAAATTGTACACGGACAAAAAATACACTATTTATTTTTAAATTGAAATTTGGGGCCCTTGAAAACTTGGGCCCCTAGGCGGTCACCTCTTGGGCCTATGCCCAGGGCCGGCCCTGCGTCCCATCTTGTTCTTTACCTCGATCTCACCCAAACACCATCATCAAATCCATCCACCTACACTCCAGTACTCCACCCAAACAACTCCACCAGATTGAAAGAGAGAGATGGGGAGAACAGAGGAGAAAGGGGATATGACTTTTTGTTAAGAAAAAATATTTAAAATTTTTTAGGGATATTATGAGTTTAGTCCCTCTATTTTGCGTTAATCTGGGTTTGGTCCACTAATTTTTAGAATTATTAACTTTAGTCCTTTTCTTTGACAATACAAATTCGAGTCCCTACCGTCCAATTCCGTTAGATTTTTGTTGACTTCCATTAGGTTAACAAGGGCATTATGGGAAATTTAATGAAAGCTTCTAGAAACTTGTCTGGAACAAGGGTAATATGGAATTTTATAATGTGAAAAAAAAAATTGTACTTTAAAAACAGAAAAATAAATTTAAAAAAATATATATATATATTAAATGCATTTAAATTAATAAATATTATTAAATTAAATTATTATTATTATTATTATCAAAAAATTAAATAATAATTAATAAAATATACAAAAACAATTTACAAAACTAAAATAAAAAATAAAAACAAAATTAAACTTTAAAAACATAAATTAAAAAATTAAAAAGAAATTAAAACAAAAAGTTAAAAACCACACCCAGATTTCTATTACCTTTCAAACTTTTTTTTCTATTACCTTTTCTTACCCACATTAACTGCCACACCCACTTCAAATTTTTTTTTTTTTTTTTTTCTATTACCCTTCCTCACCAGATTTCTCCATCAAAAACTCCATTAACAACCAGTCACAACCACACCCACCATCAGGGGCAAACCTACGTGGAGACCAGATGGGGCCCGTGCCCTACCTCAAATTTCTTTAAAAAATATTGACTTTGTATACACTTTATATATATTTTTTCTTTAATAGTAGTAATATCATACTTTCTTAAGCAAAGCTGGTAGTGGTTCTTCTTCCTATTTTTAAAGTTCTTGGTTCAAGTCCCATAAAAAACAAATGTATTCTTTTTAATTAAATTTTATCTTGTAATTTTTTATGTCTTATTTGTTTTATCACATTTTCCGATTCTTTTCTCAAATTTTCATTTCTTCTAAAACAAAACAATTCATTTTCTTATTTTATATTAAATTATCTATTATTATTTTGAATTTTTATTATTTCTAATAATTTTAGTTTGACTACCTAACACGTCCGATCAATAAACCATAAAATCTCAAATTTTACTTTATTGGATTAAAATAATCAATCTATTATTATGATTCATCTTCTTTTATCCTTAGTATTTTTTCTTTATTTTATAGTTTTAATTTATTTAGAAGTAATAAATCAATAATTTACCAATAATTTGAAGAATAAAAAATTTAAATATATGTCTAGTAATATTTATTAATAAAATATTTTTCTATAAATTTAAATTGAATTCATTATAAATGAAAAAAAATATATATTATTATAAAATTAGATTGTAATTTATTCTTTCAATATTTTTTTTTTATTTATATTGTTTTTCTTGTTATTATTTATTTTTTAACATTTTTTCTTGTTTTTATTTCTTTTTGAATGTAAGATTATTTAATTCATCCAAGTAAGTAAACAAATTTGTTTTATTTTATCTAAAAAACTCATTTTTGTTTAAAAAAAAAAAAACTCATTTTACTATGATTTTAATTTTTCAGTATTATATTATATTATATATATATATTCAAGTGTCCTACCTGGTTAAAATTCCTGGGTCCGCCACTGCCCACCGTTGCCTCACATCCAACCACCACCACCCCAAAACAAAACTCATCCTCTCTGTCTCTCAACAAAAACCAAAACGCAACCCACAGGGGCCGTTGTGAAACTCCCATCTCCTCATCTCATGGCGGCGGCCACCCTCTATCAAAGTAAAGAAGAGGGAAAAGAGAGAGAAGGGGATCGGGGGAAGAGATCGATACCGGCAGCGAGAAGTAGGGGTGGTGGTTGGGGTGATTTTGTTGGTTCAGAGTGGTGGTGGTGGGTAGAGTTCGGTGCTTTTGAGTTTAGTTTAGTTTCGTGGATTTCGTAGCATGTCTCAAGCTATCCTTTCTCAAAGGCAACCAATAGCACTCTAAAAAATTTAACTTTTATCCAAAAGTTTGTTGTATACCTAAAAACAATAAAAAAGGTCTGACTTACCAACGTTTGGAATTCCAACTAGCAATGTCATTATAGTATGACTAGAATGATTCATTTTCTTCAATTCTTTATTCGAGCTTACATATAGTTTGACAACTGAAAGAAGCAGAATAAAATCAAAAAGCTCACAACTTCGGGAATTCACGTAAAAATATAAATAAGGAATGACTTTACCTCCTTGACATTAAATTTGCAGATTTGCACGTGCAAATCATTACCATCTCCATACTACTTTGTCTTAAAAACAATCATTACACAATTAGCCTTAAAAATATTTGTTACGTTCACACAACACATAAAGAAAGCTGGTAAGCTGAGAGGATATAATTTAGTGAATTCCCACTTTAGGCTTAACACGCATGGAATTAAGAATTTATATTCCCTCATCCCCTCAATTTTCTCACTACTAAGCACAGATTCTAAACAATGTTGCATATCACCAAGAAACTACAGAAATCAAGAATAAATTGAGGAAAAAAAAGAATAAAAAGTGAAAGACAACTTTACCTCTCTGTATCTCAATAAGTAAGCCTTAAGTGGCTCAATGTAGTCCTCAAATCCCAATGTAGCCATTGGCCAGAGCAAATCATCCCCATTAAGACGTACTCTTTTGCAGATGGTCTAGCGTAAATGGGGTCGAGCTCGATAGGGGAAAGATTAGAATAGGGTGCTTCTGATTCGGTGCTTGGCTTGTGTTGCTGTGGTAGGGGTTGTTTCGATGTAGGGGCTATTTTTCTGGGTGTGTTTGAGGCTCGTTGGTGGTCTGGTTCTTTGTTTCGGGCGTTGGCGGATTCGTTTTGCTTCAGCAGAGTGGTGCTCTGTTTTCTGGGATGGTTTGCTTTTGCTCTGTTTTCTGGGTTTTGTTTGCTTTTGCCGTTTAAAAATAAAAAAATAAAAAAAATTGTCTTCCTCTTCTCTTTCCTACACTTATCACTTGCCCTGCTAAACAAAAAAAAAATCATATTTGATCGCATCTCACATCATTTCAGATAGAAAAAAAATGGACTACTTTATGTGCATGCATGCTTAAAGTCATTATAAATTAAGTAATAGATTTATCATTTATGTTGACTCAACTAATATTGAGATTGTTTCTTTGTTTAACTCAAGGTGGTGATCAAAGTTCCCGTGCATAGCTAAAAATGCTGCTCTAAGGCCATGCAAATCGCAGTTAGTGCTTCAGGTAAACCAATTGAATTGGCTAGTATCAATAGTGACAAAATTCCTCACCCATAACATTTCCTCGTATATAGATAATTAATTGTATTCTTCGTATATAGGTATGGAATCGTCAGCATTTTTAAAAGGTGACTACAAAGATCAAATAGTGGTTACAAGAGATGGAATAGACGTGGCTAAAATTACAAAGTTGTTAAGAAAGAAATTTAGGTATGCAATTTTGGAAAGTGTCAATGCTGCCGCGAGCGACGGTGAGGGAACAAAACGAAAACGAGCCCAAAGTGGAGGTGGTCAACTGGCCTTATTATCATGAACCCAAAGTGCGTAGTAATTCGCCAGCCAACACACGCGCGCACGCCACGTCATTAATGAAATAGTGCGTTTTGGCTTGCCGCTGCTGACCTAAGCGTGACGTCACGTCGTCTTCTACCCTCAGCTGACCCGGATTGCAGACCCGTGACCCAACTTGACCCGGCCCACGACCCAAATTCAGACCCGGCTGTTCCAGCCGTTTTCCGGCCTCGTTTTCGGCGGTTTTCCGCCTAGATCGACTGTGTGCCTCCCCCCGGTCTGTTTGCCACCATTTTCAGGCCTCCATGCCACGTTTCTCCAAACCTCCAAACCTCCAATCATCCATGACCAACAAAGCTCGAAACCACAACCGTGGCAAGCAAGTAGCACTCAAGCGGTAGCAATTTGCTATGGTCGAAGTGCCATCTTCACCAACCATGGCAGCCTCGCGGTAGAGATTTCCACGGTTCATTTGCCGTCTTCTCTAACCGCTGCAGTTTGTCAACTCGTCATTTTGGACGAAAATCTTGCCCTATTTTGAACCCATATATATATATACATCTCTTGGTTTTTCAGATCAAGAATCATCATCAAACACACAAGAAAACCGAAAATCACAACCCAAAAACCCTTATCCCACATCTCTCTTCACCATCTCTTCCACACACCTCTTTTCTCTACATCATCAACCACCATTTTTGGAAGCTTATTCAATGAAGGAGAGGAAGGAACTCAAAGATCAAGGGAAAACTCACATGGACTTTATGGGTTTTCTCTACACTTTTGCCTTCTTTGATTATTTTTCATTGATGTGTAACTAAACTTCTTCTAGGGGATTGATGTAACCGTATTGGACTACTCTATGCAATTAATTAGTTTATTTCTCTTAATTCAATTCGATTTTAGTCTCAATTATTGTATTAATTGCTATAATCTCTCTATTCATGCTTTGTTATGGACACAAGAGGCATGGGTTTGAGAATTAGTTTGTGTAAGGTATTGATCAGTTTAGATGTGGGTGTCCATTCCATCTAAAGCTCACCACAAGCTTAGTAATTGGGAATGTTGGTTTATGCATGACCATGCTAGGTCAACTTAGCTTAGAGTTTTATGTTAAATAGGGGAATTGACCATTGCTTATTACATGATCATGTGTAGGTAATGGGAAAGACCTAGAACTTAATGAATTTATCTTAAAACAAGCCTTAAAATTGGATTGAAGTGCTTAATGAGACTAATTGAGTGCTTTGAGTGGTCTAAGAAAGGTTGCATCGATTCCTTAGTGTTTTCTTTCATATATTCACTACTTGTGTGTTTGTTTGTTGTGTTTAATTTAGTTTTAAGTTATAAGTTTGCATCTTTATGTTATAAGTTTGCATTTTTAAGCATTTTCAAGAAGCCAAATCATTTTCGAAACCCAAAGCATTATGCAATTTAATTTTCACGCACTTAGAGTAGATTTTTCCCTAGACTAACTAGTATTCAACTGATTGAATCACCAATCCCAGTGAACGAACTTAATTTAAATTGAACGTAAATTATACTGCATCAAATTCCATTTCAATATACATTATTAAAGAATTTGTGAGAAAATGATCTTTCATCTTGTTGTATGTGTTAAAGTAGTAATTTGCAACTAGTCCTAGAAATATCTAGAATTATTTAGAAAATTTACATCGGTAAAATAAAAGGAAAAATCTATATTGTAAGACAGTAAAGAAGTGAAAAGAAGTTTGTAGAAGAAAAAATTTACACCACATGCTTAAGTCTGTTTTGTAATACACCAACTCACGAAACTAGTGTAAATAGGATAGCTAGTGTGTAATTGATGTAAGTTGCAGAAAAATAATAATAATAATAATATATATATATATAAATAAATAAATAAAAACTCTTCTTGTCTTTCTTTACAAAAGCCAACCCTCGTGAAGACCATTCTTCATTGACTTTGTAACATCAAAGTGTTCTTAGTCAATCAAAACTTTCTTTTCTTCCACCTGCTCCCAACAGTATCATCTTGTTGTATAGATGAAATATCTCTTTCAATAGTTTTGTTTATTCTCGTGTGCTAGGAAGTGCTTCTTTGTGTCTTTGCTCTGTTTTTTGGGATGCTCCTTCTGTTCTTGGAGCCTCTATTTTGCTTCTTGTTGTTGTTCTATGTTTGTTTCCTTTTCTTAATTTGCTTTGGTTTTCCTGGTGCTGCTGTGTCAGCCGGTTGTTTTTTATGGTGTTCTATTGCCTTCTTGGCTTTTCTGAATAAATTGTTTTTTTTTTTTAAAAAAAAAAAATCGTTAATCAAAGAATTTGTGAGAAAATATCATTGAAACATTAATATATTTAAAAAACAATTATTTATATATTTATAATTTAACTTTATAATATTCATGTCCAACCAAAATAACTTATAAAGATTTGGGAACAAATTTAAATAATAAACGAATAAAATAAATTTATCAAAACCATAGTAACAGCCTAACAGAATATTAAATATATAGTAACACACAAGCTTGAAAACTAAAAATAAAATAATTATTAATTTATAATCCCAAACCTAAAATTTTGGAAGTTCATGAAAATAATCTTACCGGTCTAATTGAAAAATTACGAGTAAACAAACTATGTTGAGTAACCCATAAGAACCACCTTAAAACAAGATGAATATTGCATAATAAAATAGTAAATAAAGTCTTAATTTGTTATAGTGAATACATAATAAAAATAAACACACACACACATATATATATATATATATATAAACACGGATTTTAGATCATGTATAGTTGCAAGGTAATTACAAAGAGGAGCTTATTTCCTTTTAGTTTTAATTTCTTTTAAATTTTCAAATCTTTGATTTTTGTAGACCTTTGGATTGAAACCCAATTATTGAAAATTAGTCTTATAACTGTTTAGTAACTATGTAGTTGTTGAACCTATATATAGATTAGATTAAAAAATAATGTTTGAAACCATAAGAAATTAAAATACTAAAATTCATTGAGTTTGTCTCGGTAAAATAAATAATTGAATATGGAAGAAATTAATTTATCAATAAAATTTGGTGGGGGGCCAAGTTAATATTATCATTTAAATATTATAATATACATAATTACATATAGATAAAATTTCTTGAACTTTCATTGGTTGGGGGGCCCATGCCCCCTATGGGCCATAGAGGTGACCATGGTTCAATTCGAACTGAAACCGATACTAATCAAACCAAACCATATTGATACAATGAGGAACAAATTGGAACTAGAAAAGTTTCCCAAACTTCAAATGTATTCGCATCGTCAAGAACAATGAGAAACCTAGTTGCATCTAAAAGTTTAGTGATCTTCCATGCCAAATCCTCCGCGAAAAGTGTTTCTACCCCCGCGAACTCTGCTTGATCAATCTGCTTTACTATATCAGCCAAAACATCTCTTGCTTTGAACACATCAGGAACACGAACCCATGCACAGTTAGTGAAATGCCTCCTCACATCAACTCTATTGTACACACTTCTTGCTATTGTTGTCTTCCCTGAGCCTTCCTGAGCCTCCCTTACCAATCACTACAATCACCATGACACTAGACCAATCTTGATCTTGTTGATCACCATTAACGCGAACCTCCTTAACGATTTCACCTGTGTACTAGCCTATTAGGATCGAGAGAAGGGAAGCTAAGAAGAAGAGAAAAGTGAAGAAAAATGTGTATTCAGTTTCTTGTGTTCAATAATACAGAGATCAGCTATTTATAGCTGTTGTTACTTACAATTAGTTATAACAGAAAATGTAATAATAAACTAACTAACAGCATATTAACTAACTAATCAATATTTACAATATGTACCCCTAATACTCCCCCTCAAGGTGGCTTGTAAATGTCTTTAACAGCCATCTTGGACATTAAAGAAGAAAGTTGAGGAAATGAAAGAGGTTTCGTAAACATGTCAGCTAACTAATGCTGAGATCGAATAGGCAATAACTTCAGAACTCTAGAAGCAACTCTTTCTCGAACAAAATGACAATCAATTTCGATATGTTTGGTTCGTTCATGAAAGGTTGGATTGGAAGCGATATGAATTGCAGCCTGGTTGTCACAATACAGTAGAGCAGGAGAATCAACTGTGATAAAAAAATCACCGTTGGTTGTGCGCTGGATGACCATCGCTTGACCACCAGCGCCCTGGGCACCAGTTTCGTAATTTTTGGCCGATTTTGAAGGGCAATCTTGCCCTTTCACACCCCATTCGTGCCCTAACCTTCCAACTCTTTAAATACCCCCATTTGGGGTCTAAAACAAGAACTTCTACATCTCCCACACCCAAAAACTGAACCTCACACTTTTCTTCATCTTCTCCATCTTCTTCCCTAAATAAGTGAGAGCTTCAAGCTCCCATGGAGGTTTTTCCTCCATGGGAGCTCACCATATATCTCCACCACCCTTTTAACACTACATTCACCCATCTAAGAGTAGATTACAAAAAGAATGGAGTGGTCTTTAGACCAAAAACGAGCTAGAAAATCAAGGAGAGCTTGGAGGAGTTGTCTTCAAGGGTTGTCTCCTTTACACTCATTCCTTTTTGTATTTTTTGTTTTCTTGGATGTAATCACCAATTTGGGAATTTTGTAAACCTACACTTGTGCAATATATGCATGAATGTTTCTTAAATTCTTTGGGATTTGTTTTACTCTTTGCTAAATCCATAATTGTCTCTCTTATTGTGATAATCATGTGTGTGGAGGACCGAAATTGACATGTATGCATGCTTGGGATTAGGAGTAGAGTAATTTAATATCCTATAATTGTTTGTATGTTGATGGGGGAACCAAAATTACTATGTTTAGAATGATTTAAGTGTTTGAGTATTAGCTCCAAAAAGTGGGAAAAACTTGGTTGATTATGCATTCACATGCTAGATTAGACTTGGGTTCCATAGTCTTGTGCTTAATGGGTCTTTTTATTAAGGCACAATTGCTCATCCCATGGCTTGGGTTGGGTGATGACTTGATTTTGGTAAATTCCTTAATCAAGAGAATAAACCCTTAACTCGAATTGAATGTTCTTAATGATTACAATCAACTATTTGCACATTGTTGTTTGGTGAGCTTGTCACATTTTTAGCCATCCATCTTAGGGAGATTTGAGAGATAAGGAGAGAGCTTTCTCTATAAGAGAGTTGAGCATTCATGAGATTGGAGACCGCCGTAATAGTGTAGTGGTGAGTACATATCGGATTGACAACCGAGAAAACCTGATGTTCGATTCTCGGTTACGGATGGGGTCTCCTTTCTATCTATTTTGTATTTCTTTCTTTGTGTTTTTGTCTCATCTTTGATGTGTACTTCCATTCATTAGGGTTTGATGTAAACCTAGCATTGTTGCCTCTTTTATTAAATATGTTTGTTGATGGTTGAGTGGTCATTTGAAGTGTTTAATGCTTTTGAGTGGTTAGCCACCACTTGAATGAACACTTGGTTGTTGTGTGAAGGACCGAGAGGTGAAGCACGCAACGTGCATGAGTAGATTGGTCACTACATGCAGGGTAAGGTAGAGATATGCGAGGCTTTTGCATGTAAAGCCGCTATATGTGTCTCATGGTTCTTTATGAACTCGTGTGCAGCTCAGGTAACCATCCGTTGATAGGTTGCTGATGCATGTGGGTATAGCCTTTGTTACTCGAGAGAGAATATTGGCAAGGATTAAGTGAGCACGGCTTTCAACATTGACAATGCATGTTTGTATGAAATTGTGTGATTGCTATGGTTGAGTCACTTACTTAGTGTAACCATTTATATGCCACATCTCTCACATCCATTCTATCTTTGTAAATACTTTTGTACATAATTTATCTTTTCATTGCAATATTTACATTTAATGTACACACACACACCTTAATTCGTATTTTTCAAATAAGCTAAGCTAGCGATGGTTGACAGATTCCACCTCCCTACGGAACGATACCCTTGCTTGCACGCTATACTAGTCTCTTGACTCGTGCACTTGCGAGGTTGAATGTAAAATTCAAATCTTTTGATACGTCTTAACGACGTGTCATCAACCAACATGACCGATTGTAAGCCCTGTCCTACACCTCTTTCCCCTGGTTGCAAATTGTCTACGTGTGATGGTGCACCTTTTGCATATGTTACTTTATATAGGAGCACAATAAGAGCCTTACAATATTTGACTTTATCTCGACCCGACATATCATTTGTAGTAAATAAACTCAGTCAATTTCTGGCTTCTCCTTCACAAGTCCATTGGCATGCAGTTAAGAGGGTTCATCAATATATCAAGGGAACAATTCAGCTTGGTCTGGTGTTTCGGCCAGCTTCTTGCCTTTCCCTAGAGTGTTTTGCAGATGCTGATTGGGCCGGCAATATTGATGATCGTAAGACCATTGGTGGTTATTGCTTGTATCTTAGTGGCAATCTTGTCAGCTGGTCATCCAAGAAACAAATAGTGGTGGCCAGGTCAAGCATAGAGGCGGAATACAGGTCCCTTGCCGCTGCTGCAACTGATATAATCTGGTGTCAATCTTTGTTTCGGGAGCTTCATTTGGACCTGGCTGCTGCACTGATTCTCTGGTGTGACAATCTTAGTGCCAAGGCCTTGGCTCACAATTCGGTTTTCCATTCCCGTATAAAGCATATTGAAATTGATCTTCATTTTTTTAGGGATCTAGTTGCTGCTGGAAAATTGGATATAAGGTACATATCCACAGATGTGCAAACTGCAGACATTTTTACCAAGCCATTGGCCATTTCTCGGTTCCAGCTATTGGCATCCAAGCTAGTAACTGATAGAGATCAGTTTAGCTTAAGGGGGAGAGATGTTGCTGCTTCAAATGATCAGTTCTCTCGTACTAAATTTAAACTTACAGAGTTACCTCGGCTGAGTTTAAGGGGGAGTGTAAAAAAGAAAACAGATCATCACTAAGCAACATCCAGAGCTAACAGACTAAGCCAAGTCAGTAATTGGTTACAACAGAATAAGCTGAGTCAGCTTTCTGTTAGAATAGATCAAATAGAATGGCGCCAAAATCAAAGTTGGGGAAAATATCTTCCCGCCCAAAATCAGAAAAGCTTTCAGAAGTTCTTAGCTATGATTTTGATTAGGCGTCTCTGATTGTACCATCTTAGTATTTCCTGATAATCATGTAAGCTGTTATGATCGGTGACAAGGCATCAATATAAACATGCCTCTCACATGTATCTTGAGGCAGCCAAAAAAAGATGAAATAGAAAATATCTCAAAAGTTTCTTTGTTATTTTCTTCTCAATTTCCTCTACAATTTTCTTCAAACTTTATCTAGACATCCAAAACCACTTCCATTAACCCAAGAAACAGCCACCATTGAATCACTAATAATGTGGACCTCTTTCCCCACAAGAGTCAGAGAGCCAGCACATAAAACACAAGCCTGATGGATTGCAAAAATCTCAGCCGAATTAGCATCCACAATCCCAATGTACCTGGAAAAGGAACCGAGCACCTTGCCACAGTGATCCCTCAAAACTCCACCAATATTATAATTATATTAATATTATCAAATATTATAAATACATGAACAATATAATTATATTATATACAAATACATAAATCCATTTATTTATGTCCTTTCTAGTAATTTTGCACAGTCACAACACTTTTTACTTCCAGTTTACCAAACACATTGAAATTGCTTTTGGTTCTCACAACACTTTTAAAATTCAGTTTACCAAATATTCAACTGATTCTCCTCATAGGGGATCCAAAAACAATTCTCTTCGCAACATATCAATGCCAAACTGAGCCTTAAAGATGTAACTTTCGGATTTTGTTCTTAGAACTTTTGGTGTTCTTTCCACCTCTCCCTCATCTTCTCTTCTTTTTTTTTTTTAAAAAAAAAATTGTTTTGTTTTGTTTTGTTTTGTTTTGTTTTCTAAACTGATGGAGATTTTGGTTTTTATTTTTTTATATTTAAAAATTATTTTTCAACAATGGGGATCTGATGGATGTACAAGATCACAACTCCTCCATCCATTTATTTTTTTAAAAAATAATAATAAATATTATACAAATAAGTAATAATAATTTTGTCCATCAATAATTAAATTAATTATGTGGGGATGTTTGTGCAATTAACTCAGATTTAATTAAAGTCAACTAACTGTTCTCTAATGATAGTGGTTCTTTTTACTGATTGTTCGAACCTCAATCAAGGTTTGATTTAACTTTTGATCAAAAGTTAGAGGGATATTTATGATTCTCCCGTGAATCAACAGTCAATGAGATCGAGTGGGAGAGGAAAGTCCACCGATTCGATAGCTAGCATTGGAGAATATTTTATTTTGTGATGTTGATGGGGACCATAGGGTGGTTACTGGTTACGTGGTAGACATGCACTTCAGTCAATGGTGTACCCATTTTCCAATTATAAAGACCCTTTTCTTCTAGAATCAATGGAAGTTTATAGAAACAATTTTATTTTCTTCTTTATTTGCTTAAGGAAAAAAAAAGAAACAAATAACCTGAACATATATATATACACTTTCTTCCATTATTCATTTTTACTCTTCAAAATCAATTAAAGGAAAGGAAGAGGATTTTGAAAAATTGGTCACCGTTCCGTTTTAGATTTCCAGGAAAAAACAAAAAAATAAAAAGCAATTGTGTCAAGCCTTGCAAATTTAAGATATAATACTTTCGAGAAAACTTTAAAATTTTCCACAGTCACTTGCTTTGGTCAATCCAAAATTAATTTGTATGAGTTGAGAATGAAGCCAAATAAGTGGATCATTGACTGTCTTAAATTCACTCTCAACTTGTAAATTTTATATTAGAAATTAATTATTGTATTGACATTTTGAACACTAATTTAAGTCTCAATTAGTCTATTACCAATTTAACTATATATTCTTAATATTTTGATATACCAATTCAACTATTTTTAAATTTTTTTATTCAACAACATTTGATGAAATCAACGATATGGAACTTTCCTTTTTAACCAACCTAGATATTGTCCTCTCAACGAACTCTTTTGTTTTTTGTTTTTTGAATTGTTCTCTCAACGAACTATGATCCATACATCAAGGAGGCAATTAATACTATAAAATTCTCACACTTAGGGGTCGTTTGTTTTTTTCACTTAAAACTTAATGGGTCTGAATCATAATTATTAAGTTGTTTTTTTTTTTTTTTTTTTTTTTTTTTTTTTTTTTTTTTTTTTTTTTAAGTGGTCAAATAACTTAAAAATACCGAAAAACAATTTAAAATAAAAAGTAAAAAATCCTAACTTTTCACTTAATTATAAATCACTGAATTGCATTAAATGCAATTCAAAATCTTTTCTTCCGATACTATCCTCCATAAATAACATATCTTCAATTTCATCATAATTATATATTGTATATAAATCTTTATTTTAATATATTGCTTATTTTAAATAGCTTTAAAAGTAAAAAAAGAACCCTAATCACTTCTCATATCGGTGTTTAATATCAATATTTTATTATGATATTAAGGTGATGTATTTATATATTATTTTTTTAGAGTGTTTTGTGTGAGTTTTCCTACCGTCCCTTTTAAATCTAAACTTATTCGGCTTTTTAGCCAACAAAGTCAGTATAAATAAATGCTATCTAGTCCATATGTGTATAAAGTCAAGTTGAAATTTATTTATGACTATTTATACCTTTTTTTTTTACTTTTCTTTTTTGAAATAACTATTTATACCTTTATAAAGTCAAGTTGAAATTTATTTATGACCATGACACATTGTGCGGTCCAATTAAGTCTTTTCAAAAATAATTTTAGGATTATTATTATTGTGAATCATATGTCAGAAGTTAGAACAATGGTGGTTGTGCTATTGAGTATTGAATAAGCAGATTAAAATATATACCAAATTGAAGCAATTATCATTTTTAATTGATATGTGACATAGCCATGGACTTGGCTGCTTATGTCAGATAAAATGACTTGGCTGCTTTTATTAGAGAGAAACAAAAAGAGGGGTAAATAAAAATTGCAACAATCTAGATTCTAGAGAGCAATTATTTTCCTTTTAAAATTTTAATAACTAAATTTAATTTGTTTTTTTTAATTAGTTCATCCTGACAATTTTTACTGGAATTAAAATTACCAAACCATATAAAAAAATTCTAAACACACTTTAAACTAGTTTTTTTTTTTTTTTTTTCATTTCATTTTAAACAGGTTTCAATTATGATTACGTACAAAAAAACAAACGTACTAGAGATCTTTTTCATTTTAAGCCGGTGTCAATTGTGAGACCGAATAATTTTCGTTGATTTAATTGTGATCAAAATACAGATATATGAAATATACAACAATTATTACCGCAGCTAGAACGACTTGTTCTAAGTCAATATCTAGAAATTGAACGGTCACGATTTCTTTAGGATCTTCTTATAAGAAACATGCAGATGCAGCCACTCTTTCATATCCACAGCTAAGTATCAAGCTACTCGCTACTCAGTGATGAATGGGTAATTTTCTTTTCCCTTTTTCTCTTTTGCGTTTTTTTTTTTTTCCACTGTTAAGTGATGTGTGCTCCCTAAATTGTATGATATAATTAGTTACTTCATTTTTTAATTTTTTCTTGCAATTTTTATTTTAATTGTTACAGGAAGGAAACTAATCAGGAAGCTCTTCATGAAGATCATCAAAACAAGGCAGAAGAAATGCTACAAAAAACACTAGAAAACCTTGTTGAGACACAAAAAAACCTTGTTGAGACGCTTTCAAGCAAAAAAGAAAATGACAAGATTAAAGCCTGCATAGATGTTCATCAAAAAGCCCTAGATGATCTTGTTAATGTCAACTCTCTCTTCACAATAGCAGTGTTTGTGGGGTTGGCCTACGCCAACCCGAGCCAACGGAGCCTCGAAAACCGACCCGAATGCGATCCGGACCCTGGTTTGGGAAAGAGGCTCATCATCTACGAAGTTAATTCATTTGCTTGCTTCCTTTTCTCCAGCTTAGTAGCCAAGGCAGTCAAGGTTGTGTTCAAAACTTTTAATTATTTGTTCTTTTAAAGATTAATATATATTTACTAGCTAGATCATTCTATAACCCGAAAAGCTAGTTTATTGGGCTGTGAATTCGATTCATGTTTAATTTCCAACATTTTTTCTCACATGTGAACTTCGCTAGTCTTGGATTTTATTATTAATTATCTCTAATTTTTCTTTTGGAGTTGCTTGTTAACCAAAGCTCCCTCTGTTAGCGAACAAACCTTCACTATATGCGCGGAAGCGTTGCCAGATAGAACACAAACAAACACAATAACAAAGAAAAGATAGATGAAGAGAAGTAAATCAAATCCAAGCAACCGACACAAGAATTTACGTGGAAACCCAAATCAGGGAAAAAACCATGGCTGTCAGGACGACAAAAGAAAGTTCCAATATGTAGTAAATTGTTACAACCACACACTCAGGATCTCTCTCTAACTAATACCCCAAACCCAATTACACCCAATGCTCACTTTGAGATCTCTCTAGTATTTGCTATTTTACTCCACCCACAATAACCTAGTTATTAGGGTCTATTTATATGAATTACAGGGAGTTTAAACTAACAAGGAAATCTATCCCCTAGTCATACAAGATTTACTTGTTCCACATAAATACTATTTCCTATTTATGACAAGTCTTACTTCAAGGAGAAATCCTTTTCTTATTAGAACTCTAGAAGCAACATATTTCCTCTTCCATGAATATTTCCTGATTCAACGCGTGCTTGTGATTAACTACGATTCAAGTTACAGTTGGCCACCCGCTTCCTAAACCGTGTTGAACTTGATCACTCAGAAAACTGTGATCCACGCGCTTCATCCTCATCGACTTCTGCTTGTTACCGCTCCGTGTGCCTTTGCCTCCGCAGCGGTCCTACGCCGCGTAAAACCTGATGAGTTTTACCGCTGCTTGTGCCACGTCTGGTGCATGTGCCTGCCCGGCGGTCCTATGCCGCGGTAATTCACAGAAAGCGTTCCTCCAGTTCTTCTTTGACTTCAAACCTCCCTCAAACATAACCTCATACTCTCACGTCTTCAGGAAGTCTCCGCATTGGTAAATCGTGTTTGGTAATCATTTGGTAATTCAAGCCATATCTAACACCCTCACCAATATAGTCGCTTTACTCTAATATCATATTAAAATTTTATCACCCTTAAGTTTTTCCTTAAACATTTGAGTTTAGTTGCAAAGTTAACTAGGTGCGGGATTCTATATGAAAAAAAACTTGTGAAATTCCCGTGATTGATATATAAAATTTTTTCTTTTCCATTGGCCTACTAGATTCGAAATATGTTAATTTTTTTTTTCTTGGTATATCTCACTTGTGATTTTCAACACAGGTTCTTCTAAACATTCGCAAAAAAGAACTAACAAGGGATCACCGTCTTGTACCGGACAAACTGTGCAAGAAAATTCTTCTCTCAGATCCATGGAAAAGATTTTCGTTGGGGTTATCGGTTCTTGCATCGTTTACTGGGATTGTGCTACTGACTCTGTCCATTGTGTATGTGATACAGATAAGAGTAGGGAAGCTGACTTGTGGAAGCCATCATGCAATTAAGGCAGTGGCACCACTATGTGTGATTGTGTTTACTGCTTTGCTCTTTTATGTACCATCAATGGCTTATGCTGTGATTGTTACTGCATCTGCTATTAAAGAGAGTTCTGAGGATGATAAGGAGAATTCTGAGGATAATAGGGCTTCAAATGGTTCAGAAACCCCAAAATCAGCTCCTGAGAATGTAAATCACCTCCGGATATTAATGAGATGTTTTGAGTGTGGAGTTGTTACTCAGGGTTCTCAAGTGTGATTAATTAGCATCGGATTATGTCAGGTTTGTTGTTGGATTTGTTTTCAATAGTTGGTAGGTTGAATTTTATGTGATAATTGTTGAAATAAATGGAGTTGCAGAGTTGCTTGACAACTCAGGATGAATTATTTGATATTGTTGTAGCTTTAAAAATAATCACTTATTTTGTAAGATTGTACTAATAAAAATGTGTTTTGTAAACTTCTTAAAATTCGTCTATTTCACAATCTGCATTTCCTGGAAAAACATTTTGATAAGTTGGTATGGTTTTTTTTTTTCAAATTTGATTATAAGAAAAATGTAACTATTTCAAAACTCATGAAATATCTATAATGTCCTCATTTTTTATATTAAAAGACAATAATATCGTCTGTACCTACTGAAATTATTTTAAAATTTTAATTAATTAATATAAATTTTTAAAAAAAATAGTTGGTGACCTTCATGCCAGTAATGGATTCTATGGAAATTCCGTAAAGTTTATTATAAATTTCCATAGAATCCAAGCAAACATTGCAGGTACCATTCCTAAAAAATAAATAATAAAATAAAAACTACATGCAATGAAAGATAACGATATAAGTTATGATTTAGAAGTTTTTCTAATAAGACGACAGAGTTTTCAAAGTGATCAAAATTATTAGTTTTTTTTTTTTTTTGGTTTTGTTATATGTTAAAATTAAAATAAAAATTAAAAAAACAATAATGGGTAATATTAAAATAAAATGAAATATCTTTAGAAATTTTATTTTTAAAAATCAAATGTCATTGTAATAGGAGTGTCAAAAAATAAAACGGATAATTTTGGAATAAAAGGGAGTGTCTTTAGAATTTGTTTTAAAATTTAAATTTTTAAAATAGAGTTTCTTTATAAGTATAAATAGAAAAAAAATTGAATTACCAAAAAGAAGTTCTCTTTAATAATGATAGATAAATACATTTTTAATCACCCTCTAACTCTATTTATATCAACTTTAAAGGGAGGTCAATCATGCATTTAAAAATTTGACTTTAAAAAAAAAAAATTCAATCTGCAAAAAATAAGGCATGTCCTGCAGGCTGTTTTCAGCTTGTTTTCGTTTTTATTTTCCAAAAATGATTTCGAATTCGCGTCCTGTAACCGTTTTTCATTTTATTTTCAAAATTCAAAAACAAAAAGAAAAACAAAATCAGTGTTAAAAGTGGAAATTTTGAAAAACAAAAAAAAAAACTTGTTTTTCATGAATTTTTTTTTGTTTTTCATATGTTGTGGGTCCCATATCATTAATATCTATTTTATTTTAATAAAAAATATTTTTTTTCCTTCTTTTTTTCTCTTGAACCAGACATCTTCATCTTCTTTCTCCTTCATCTTCTCTCTTCTCCTTCATCTTCTTTCTCCTCCTTCATCTTCTCTCTTGAACCGCCGATCGTCGCTCACCGCCGTCGATCTCGCCGGTCGTCTTCTTCCTCTTCCTCTTCCTCTTCCTCGTCGTCGATCTCGCGACGACCGGTCTTCTTCCTCTTCCTCCTCCACTCGCCGCCGATCTGCTCTGCTTCCCCTCTCGCCGCCGATCGCTGGTTGCCGTCGCCGATCTGGTCTTCTTCTTCAGCTGGTCTTCTTCTTCTTCTTCTTCTTCTTCTTCCTCTTTAACTGGTAACTTTTAATTATTAATTACATTAAAAAAAAAATTGGTTAATTATTTAATCAATTTGTATATAATTGTTATAATATTAAACAAATGGTAAAAATTGATATTTCAATTTTCGAAAGTTTTTGGTTATCCTACCAGACGCGTTTTTTCCGTTTTTATTTTCAAAATATGGAATCCAGTAAATGCTACCAGACGCGTATTCGAAATTCAAAAATAAAATCAAAAACACCGATTTCATTTTCATTTTTCTTTTCGAAAAACAAAAACAAAAAACGGCTTGCAGGACGGGCCATAATTCTCTCACATTAGCTAGCTGGCTTTTTTTCCAGACAAATTAATTCTCCAGACTAATTAATTCTCTAGGACAAAAAATACTTTAGCTAGCTGGCTTTTTTTCCAGACTAATTAATTCTCTCACATTTTCTCTTGTCCTTTTCAAGGATAAGATGACATATGCAAATATCTTTTAGGTATTCACTTTCCTTCATAAATAAATCAATCGCTTTCCTCCATAAATAAAAATCAATGAATAAAAATACTAAAAACTCAAAACACAAATCCATTATCAGTTTATGCAAATGGGGTTTGGACCTAGATGGGTGGGATGGATCAAATGGTGTATTTCATCACCAATGGTATCGGTATTGGTTAATGGAAGTCCAACAAATCAATTTAATCTACAGAAAGGCCTTCGTCAGGGAGATCCGCTATCCCCTTTCCTTTTTAATTTAGTGGTGGAAGTTCTTAGTGGTATGCTTCACAAAGCCAAGGAGTTGGAGTTGATAAGTGGGGTTGGTTTTGGTAATAATACTGTCAACATCTCACACTTGCAATTCGCTGATGATACAGTCATTTTTTTAGAGCCTAATAAGGAGTGTGTTCTGAATGCTAAGAGGGTACTAAGATGCTTCGAGTTAGTATCCGGCTTAAGAATTAATTTTCTCAAATCATGTTTAGTTAGGGTTGGGAAGAAAGGTGCTAATGAAGAGGATTGGGCTGCACTGTTTCGATGTTCCGCTTCTTCCCTACCGGTGACTTATCTGGGTCTTCCTTTGGGTGGAAATTCGAGTAGGGAATCGTTTTGGAATCCTGTCATTAAAAAGGTGGAACAAAGGTTAGCTCCTTGGAAGAGAGCTTTCATTTCTAAGGGGGGTAGATTGGTGTTGATAAAGGCTGTGCTCTCCAGTCTTCCCTCTTATTACATGTCAGTTTTTCCTATTCCGGCTGTTGTGGAAAAAAAACTTGAAAAAATACAACGTAATTTCTTTTGGAATGATGGATTAGTGAATAAGAAGTTACATCCGGTGGATTGGGAGACCTTATGTTTAAGTAAAAGTAAGGGGGGGTCTTGGAATAGGAAGAATGAGAGACAAGG
The DNA here is from genome assembly GCA_954870605.1 of Acer campestre. Lineage (NCBI taxonomy): Eukaryota > Viridiplantae > Streptophyta > Magnoliopsida > Sapindales > Sapindaceae > Acer > Acer campestre. Next base: position 63,034,245 of record OX940799.1, read on the forward strand.
GTCTTAGCCTTTTGGCTAAATGGTTTTGGAGGTTTGGTAGAGAAAATTCTTCTCTTTGGAAATTGGTTATATGTGCTAAATACAACATGGATACTAAATGTTTGAAGTGGGACGGTAATCATATAAAGACAGGGTCTGCTTTTGTTAAGTTTTTATGTAGATTTTCTGATGTTGGACATAGGGCATATGATTTTATAAGGAATGGATTTCAGGTGGTGATTGGAAAAGGAAATAATATAAGGTTGTGGCACGATTTTTGTTGGGATTCCTTCCCCTTGAAAGCAGCTTTTCCAAGAATTTATAGCTTAGCTTTAAACAAAATGGGGGTTATCAACGAATTCGGTAGGTGGGTGGATGATAAATGGGTGTGGGAAATAAATCTTAGAAGACCTATTTTTGGATGGGAAGATGCTCAATGGAATGGTTTTTTAGTTGCTTTGGAAAGTATTCAAGTAAGGACTAGTATTGATGATGCCTTGGCTTGGTCTTATTGTCCAAATGGTATTTTTACAGTTAAATCATTTAGGAAATGTTTGGAAGGATATAGTGGAAGGAATTTTTTGTATGATAAGTTCATATGGAATGATATTTGTCCTCCTAAAATTGAAGTTTTTACTTGGCAACTTATTAGAGGAAGAGTTTTGGTTAGAGAGGTTCTTAGACAGTTTGGGTGTAATCAAATGTCTGATATAAATTGTCCATTGTGAGATGCTGGGGTAGAATCGATCGATCACTTGTTTCTCCTATGTGATTGGTCTGGAGTGCTGTGGAGAAAAGCTATGGGGTGGTGGGATGTAATAGCATGGTTAGATGGTTGTAATGGTTTTTGTCCTTCAATGAAAATGAAAAGAGCTTGGAATGTCTTGTTCTTTGCTGTTATTTGGACCATTTGGGAGTGTCGCAATGAGGCAGTGTTTCGTGGGACAAAAGCTGATTACAGTCTAGCCTTGGATTCCATCAAGTTCAGGGTGGCATTGTGGTTCAAAAGTCATGGGTGTGGGTCTGAAACCGATCTTACTCTACTGATGTTGGATTTAAAAAACAGGTGTGTGGATAAACGCCCTTTTAAGGTAAAGAAAAACAATGAATGGTGTCCGCCAATTGATAACGACCTAGTTTTTAATGTTGATGGATCAGCGAGAGGTTCTTCGGGTGATGCTGGAATAGGGGGAGTTCTGCGTGATTCAAGTGGAAGAGTTTGGTGCTTATTTTCTTCATATGTGGGAGTTTACGATTCCAATACGGCTGAAGTATTGGTGATTCATAGAGCATGTAAATTAATTGCCTCAAATAGGTCGCTAGATGATCGAAAAGTCGTTATTATTAGTGATTCAAGATCGGCAGTGTGCTGGGTAAATGGCTCTGATTTTGGAAATTTTAATCTGGTGCAGCTGGTTTATGATGTCAGACAAATTCTTCAATCTAGGGAGGGACTTTCTGTCAAATTTATGTCGAGAGAAACAAACTCATTTGCAGATGGTTTGGCAAAAGAAGGTTCGGGTAGGAAAGGAGACAGACTAGTTTGGGAAGCTTTTTGATCTATGGTTGCAGTTCTGATGGTGGTTTTCTTGGTTGTAGGCAGTAACCTTTAGTCTGTTTTTGAAGGCTCTTAGATTATTTAGGATTGACTCAGTTTTCATTCTGTTTTTACTCTGTTTTTGTTTGGAACGTTGTTTGGTCTGTTTTTGTTGGTAAATGTTTGTTATGACTGTCAAGGTTTGTTATTTCTTGGTGGACTATTAATAAAACCTGCTGTTTCAAAAAAAAAATTATCAGTTTATGCAAAAGCACAATTCATCAAGTTCAGGACGTTGCATACAAGAATCCCAATTGGTACTTACCGGTGTAAAATACAATTTTTATTTTTATTTTTCCATTTTAAACTAGTGTCAATTGTAATTACATACAAAAAAAACGTTCAAAAGATCTTTTTCATTTTAGACTGCTGTCAATTATGACTCCGAAAAAAACTTACGAGATTTCGACACCGAATAATTTTCGTTGATTTAATTAAGATCAAAATACAGATATATGAAATAGACAACAATTATTTTTTTGCAAGGCAGCTAATCAGGTTTAATGGCATTGCTCAACCTAAATATGTAAAAACAAGTCATGTGCCATATAGCTGATATTACAAATTGGATCTCACCCTTTCCATGTAGCAAAAATTACAACATAAATTTTCTTTAATTATCGTCTTGCGCGCCGCTAATACCGCTATACTAAGATAAGAATAACAACTCTCTTCTCTGGTATGCAACTGGAGCAAAATTTATACCTATGGATACAACGTCCAAAAATAATAATAATGTTCAATGCCTAAAAGCATTAGTTTAATTAGCTCTCCTTCAAGAGTGAGAGGATGTGTCGGTTTTCTCGGCCAGATAATGCTCGAGCATATCTTCTTCTTCATCATCTTCAAAATCGTCATCGTCAAGGTCAATATCTTCATCCTCCTCCTCCTCAGATCCTTCAGCAACAGTTGCTGCACCTTTCGCAGAAGCTCTTCCGCTTTCAAACCACTGTCTGCCAGTGAGCTTTTTCTCCTTAGGTGCTGTGAGAGCAGACTCTGGCATCAACTTGGCTCGCTCTAAAGCCAACTCTGCCTCAAACCTTTCCCTCCATGCCAAAAATGTCTCAACAGTAACAGGTTCTCCATGTGGTATAATTACCTTGTTACATTCAAAAGTGGAGGTTCATCTGGATACTTTTCTGTGTGAGCGAAAATTAAACCCAGCTCAACTGGAAGGGTTGTTGACTCATCTGCCTCGTCATCCTGCGGAGACAGCGTTATTTGAAAGCATCGACTTGAAGTATTTAATCCACTCTCACCGGAGTGAATTTCTTTGAATTCATCCATAAGAATTGCTTCTAATGCTTCAATTTCCATCTCCTGCTCCTGCACATAGTCAGTCATTGTTTAACCACAGCTAGAACGACTTGTTCTAAGTCGGTGTCTAGAAATTGAACGGTCACAATTTCTTCAGGATTTTCTTATAAGAAACATGCAGATGCAGCCACTCTTTCATATCCACAGCTAAGTATCAAGCTACTCAGTGATGGATGGGTAATTTTCTTCTCTTTTTCTCTCTTTTTTTTTTTTTTTTTTTTTTTTTTTCCATGTTAAGTGATGTGTGCTCCCTAAATTGTACGATATAATTAGTTACTTCATTTTTAAATTTTTTCTTGTAATTTTTATTTTAATTGTTATAAGAAGAAAACTAATCTGGAAGCTCATCATGAAGATCATCAAAACAAGGCAGCAGAAAAGCTACAAAAAACACTAGAAAACCTTGTTGAGACGCTTTCAAGCAAAAAAGAAAATGACAAGATTAATGCCTGCATAGATGTTTATCAAAAAGCCCTAGATGATCTTGTTAATGTCAACTCTCTCTTCACATTAGCAGTGTTTGTGGGGTTGGCCTACGCCAACCCAAGCCAACGAAGCCTTGAAAACCGACCCGAGTGCGATCCGGACCCTGGTTTGGGAAAGAGGCTCATCATCTACGTACGAAGTTAATTCATTTGCTTGCTTCCTTTCCTCCAGCTTAGTAGCCAAGGCAATCAAGGTTGTGTTCAAAACTTATAATTATTTGTCCTTTTAAAGATTAATATTTATTTGCTAGATCATTCTATAACCCGAAAAGCTAGTTTATTAGGCTGTGAATTCGATTCATGTTTAATTTCCAACACTTTTTCTCACATGTGAGCTTGGATTTTATTATTAATTATCTCTAATTTTTCTCTTGGAATTGGTTGTTAACCAAAGCTCCCTCACCAATAGTCGTTTTACTCTAATATCTATTAAATTTTTTCACCATTAGGTTTTTCCTTAAAATATTGAGTTTAGTTATAAAGTTAACCAGGTACAGGATTTTGTATGAAAAAAACGTGTGATATTCCCACGACTGATATATAAAATTTTTTCTTTTCCATTGGCTTACTAGATTAGAAATTTCTTACTTTTTTTTTTCTCTTGGTATATCTCACCTGTGATTTTCAACACGGGTTCTTCTAAACATTCACAAAAAAGAACTAACAAGGGATCACCGTTATGTACCTGACAGACTACTGGAGAGACTGTGCAAGAAAATTCTTCTCTCAGAGCCATGGAAAAGATTTTCGTTGGGTTAGCGGTTCTTGCATCGTTTGCTGGGATTGTGCTACTGACTCTGTCCATTGTGTATGTGATACAGATAAGAGTAGGGAAGCTGACTTGTGGAAGCGATGATGCAATTCAAGCGGTGGCACCACTGTGTGTGATTGTGTTTACTGCTTTGCTCTTTTATGTACCATCAATGGCTTATGCTGTGGTTGTTACTTCATCTGCTTGTCAGAATCGCGAGAATATGAAAATAGCTTCAATTGATTCGGGAACCCCATAAGCTCCTGCAGATGTTTAGGACATGTCTCCAGTGTTGAGTTGTCAGGATTCTAAGGGTTTTGTTGTTGGATTGGTTTTAAATAGTTGGTAGCTAGGGTGAATTTTATGTGACTATTGGTGGGGGGTGTATTGTTGTAGCTTTAAAACTAATAATTTACTCTATATGTTGTATAAAAAAAAGTGTTTTGTACACTTCTCAAAATTCGCCTATTTGGCATTCTACTTCTCCTGTAAACATATTTTGAGAAATTGGTTTGGGTTTGTTTTTCAAATTTGATTATAAGATAATTATTTCAAAACTCACGAAATATTTATAATGTCCTCGATCATTTTTTATATTAAAAGACAATAATATTATATTCTATACCTATTAAAAAAAATTAAAATCTAAAATACTACAAACATACATTACAAGAAAATTGGGCTATAGGAATGAAACTGTTTGGGACCAACAAAATTCATCGCAATAGAATTTCTATTGGAACTCAATAACATATTCGTCTCCAAAAACTGTAAATTAACCGGAAGAAATCTTTAGGGACGAAAATATATGTTCTATTGGGACGAAACAAATTATTCTTCCCTAAAAAGGGCAAACCTGATGAGACTTTTAGGGACGAAAAATATAATATCAAGTTATAAATCATGCATATTTGATCATATATCTCACATCATTTATAAAAGCATAATGTCAACTGATAAATCACATTTGATCGCATCATTTCGGATAGAAAAAAAAATGGACTACTTTTTGTGCATTCATGCTTAAAGTAATTATAAATTATGTAATAGATTTATGTTGACTTAACTAATATTGAGATTGTATATTTGTTTTAAGTCAATGTGGTGGTCGAAGTTCCCGTGCATAGCCAAAAATGCCGCTCTAAGGCCATGCAAATCGCAGTTGGTGATTCAGGTCACCAATTGAATTGGCTAGTATCAGTAGTGACTAAATTCCTCACCCATAACATTTCTTCGTATATAGATAATTAATTGTATGCTTAGTATATAGGTGTGGAATCATCAGCATTTTTAAAAGGTGATGGCAAGGATCAAATAGAGGTTACAGGAGATGGAATAAACGCGGCTAAACTTACAAAGTTGTTAAGAAAGAAATTTGGGTATGCAATTTTGGAAAGTGTCAGTGCTGCCGCGAGCGACGGTGGGGGTGGTGAACCCAAAGTGGAGGTGGTCAGCTGGCCTAGTTGTCATGCTACAGTGCCTCTTTATTACCCTGATGTTCATTATGTGGTTAGGGACTAACAACAGCAGCTCCATCATGTGAAATTCAAATATTACAAATGCCAGATATAATGATCAGCTAGCGAGACAGAGAAAGAAATATGAACTTGGAACAGTATTTTCTGATAATAATTTGTTTAGTTAGCTGTTATACTCTATGCTTGCAGTAGTTATCTCAAACAATTTGTCATATTTAATTATTTTTCATATGCTTAAAGTCCTCTATATATACAATTTTTTTAAATAGGTATCTTATATTATCTTTCACTATTTTATACTTGTATATACCTTGTTCGTAGAGAAACCACATGTAAAGCTCAAGAAAATATGCACATCACCTCTTAGTAGAGATGGTTGTGCACCTCCCTTCCACACCTGGTAGTCAGGGTTCAAGTTCCACCATACGTATTTTACAAGCATGTGTGGGGAGTTTTCTCCCGGTTTGTGGGAGGAGCCCTCTCTCCAGTTGTGAAAGTTGTAGTTCATATGTATTCTCTCTCCAATGTGGGAGTAGTATTCTGGACCATGCTTGTATAGTCTAATTAACCTGTCCCGACCGTAGTTGTATTTAAAAAAAATTAAAAAATAAATAATTTAAAAATTTTAAAAAAATTAAAAATAAAAAAAAAAGCTTAAGAAAATTTCATTTGGACCCAATAACTGGCTACAAAAGCCCAGTTTCACTTATATTAAAAGCAGCCCACCCAACAATTAAGTCATATACTCATAATATTACGGGGTGGGCATGGGTTGGTTTGGGTTGGGTTTAACGATACCCAAACCTATAAGAAAAGGAAGAACAAAGAAGAAAATACAGAGAAAACAGAGATTGATTGGCAGAGAAGAAAATATTGAAAATGTATTGAATGAATGATTCTGTTACAAGACTTGTGAATATATATATGTACATCGTCAATCAATAATCAGAAATGTTAGAGCACAAAACGTGTGCTCTAACAACTTTGTAACTAACTTGCTGATGTGGCAATATTCTGTTACCAGCTGATGTTGGCTGAGGGGAGAAGCTATTGGAACAGCTGACGATCACAATTGAATGTGAATGCCATTCATATGTACAAGGCTGTTGTCACCTATATCTTCATCAGAATTTAGATCACTCAGCTGATGTAAATTGGCTTGATGTCTAACATCCCCCTTCAAACTAGACGTGGTGGAAGCCAAGACTAGTTTGCCTCTCAGAACAATAAATCTGCTAATGCCAAGAGGTTTAGTAAGCAAGTCAGCAATTTGATCAGCAGTGGGAATGTATCGAACATCCAACTCCCTCATCTCAACCTTATCTCTTACAAAATGCAAATCCAACTCGATGTGTTTGGTTCGAGAATGGAATACAGGATTTTTGGCTAATTGGCCTGCACCTGTGTTGTCACACCACAGAATAGGTGGCTGATGCAAACTAATGCCAATTTCTGTCAGCAAAGCCTTTAGCCAGGATATTTCAGTAGTAGCTTGAGCTAACGACCTATACTCGGCTTCACAGCTTGATCGAGCCACAACCTTTTGCTTCCTAGAGCTCCAAGATACAAGATTCCCACCGAGATACACACACCACCCACTAGTAGACTTGCGGTCATCCAAATTACTTGCCCAATCAGCATCTGAAAAACCTTCCAAGGACAGAAACTGAGGATGCTGAGAAGCCTTGAATTGAAGACCAAGATCAATGGTTCCCTTAATGTAACGCAACACACGCTTACAGGCTTGCCAGTGTGTAACAGTAGGGGCAGCCAAATATTGACTTAGGCGATTTACATCAAATGAAATGTCTGGCCTGGTTAAAGTCAAGTATTGCAACGCACCCACTGTACTCCTATAAGTGGAAGGGTCTGAAAAAGGATCACCATCAGCTTTTGTAAGCTTAGCTCCTGTGCACATAGGAGTGGGACAAGAAGAACAGTCAAATAGCTTTGTCCTCCTCAGCAGATCAGACGCATACTTCCGCTGAGTAAGATGAATAATCCCATCAGATTTTGTAGCTTCAAGACCAAGGAAATAACTAAGCTCACCCAAATCTTTCAAAGAAAACATTTTATGCAAATCTGCCACTGCTTTGTCTATCAGAACCTTGCTGTTTCCAGTCACAAGAATATCATCAACGTACACTAACAACAAAAGCAGAGCTGAACCCTTCTTGAAGATGAACAAAGAGGTATCTGCTCGTGAGTTAACAAAACCCCAAGCTCTTAAGGCAGTCCGAAGCTTCTCAAACCAAGCTCTTGGAGCTTGTTTGAGCCCATATAATGACTTCACCAGGCGACACACATGGGTTGGATGAGCTGAGTTGACATAACCTTCTGGTTGCTGCATGAACAATGTCTCTTGCAATTCTCCATTGAGAAATGCATTATTGATATCAAGTTGTCTAATATTCCAATTGAAAACTGCCACAAGAGAAAGAATCACACGAATTGTTGAAGATTTCACCACAGGACTAAAAGTGTCCATGAAGTCTACACCGGCGGTCTGATGAAAGCCTTTGGCAACAAGCCTAGCTTTATGCCTTTGAACTGACCCATCTTGATTATATTTCACTCTATAAACCCACTTGTTGCCAACAACATTCATATCATCCTTCCTAGGAACAAGAATCCATGTGCAATTCCTCTCAAGAGCCTGAAATTCATCATCCATTGCAGCCTTCCAGTTGGGATCAGAGAGAGCTTCAGAGATAAAAGATGGCTCTTTTGAGAGTACTTCAGAAGTCAAAACAATAGGTTGTAGCTTACTGGTTTTGATCTTGTTTGCATGGGATGTGAGGGCTGGTTGAAAGCTTGAACAACAGGGGTGTTGGCTACAGGTTTGTGTATTGGAGATATAAGAATATCAATATGAAAGGGAATAGCAGGCAACCGGGAAATAGCAGAAGAAACAGATGCTAGGCTACTAGGAACATGACTAGATGCAGCCTTTGGTTTAGACAAAGACACTCGAGCAGCTGTCACTATAGACAGTGGTAAACTTGACTGTGATTGCTTAGCAGAGGAAAGGATGGGAAAAAGAGTGTTATGAGGAAAATCCAACTCATTGAATATAATATTCCGAGAAATGTAGATCCTACCACTTGGGTGTAAACATTTATAACCCTTGTGAGTGTCACTATAGCCAAGGAAAAGACACTTGATAGAGTGAAAATCAAACTTGTGTTGATTGTAGGGCCTTAGAAAAGGGAAGCATGCACAGCCAAAAGATTTGAAAAATCTGTAATCAGGATTATGTTTAAAGAGTAACTGAAAAAGAGATATGTGATTAAGAAGAGATGTTGGTAATCAGTTGATGATATAAACAGCAGTGTGGAAGGCCTCCCACCAGAAAGTTAATGGCATTTTAGCTTGTGCAAGAAGAGTAAGTCCTCCCTCTACAATATGCCTATGTTTCCGTTCAGCAGACCCATTTTGCTGATGTGTATGTGGGCAAGGGTGCCTAAAACCAATTCCCAACTGCTCTAGATGTTTAGCCAAGGGTCGGTACTCACCTCCCCAATCACTTTGCACACACTTAATCTTCCTATCAAATGCTAGCTCAACATGCTTTTGAAAGAGAGAAAACATATCCTTTACTTGAGACTTTAGTGTGAGAGGGTATATCCAAGTGTACCTTGAATAGGCATCAATAAAATGTACATAATACTTGAATCCTTGACTTGAGTTGTGGGGAGAAGGTCCCCAAACATCAGTAAATATCATCTCTAAAGGAGCATGATAGACAGTGTTGGATGAACTAAAAGGCAGTTGGTGAACTTTGCCACATTGACAGGCATCACAGAATTCAGAGGGAGACTTTGTTGGGTATGATAGCTGCAACTCTCCTAGAATTTGTTTGACAACAGAAGAAGAGGGATGTCCTAACTTGTTATGCCATACACGTAATTCAGAATCTTGTGGAACAGAAGAAGAATCAACGCAAATATTAGTTTTATTTATAGGATAAGCTTGACTAGGTAGCAAAAGAGACTGCTGTGATACATCAGCATCAGCTACTTTACCAGCATTACAACGAGTACAATTGTGACACAAGGAGTTAACAGAGTTACAGCCTTGACATTTATTTGACACAACATTACTAGACGCAAGAAAAGCTTGAAGCCTTGAAGAGCTTGACTCTCTAGCAGCCTTGGAAATGTCCAGCTGATACAGGCCATTTATCAGACCCCCTTGCAAGAGAACTCTCTTCGTTTTCATGTCCTTAATCACACAAAATTCAGAGTTAAACTCTACAATAACATCATTATCTTTTGTGAATTGCGAGATACTCAAGAGGTTCTTTGTTGTGGAAGGAACATGCAATATGTTATTTAGAAATAGAGGTGTTTGTGGTATGGTATGTGAAGAAACAATAGAAGAACCAACATGTGAAATGTTGAGTTTAGCACCATTACCTACTATCAGCTTGTCATTCCCTGTGTAATCTGACCTCTGAGAGATGTTCTGAACATCAGAAGTTATATGATTGCTGGCTCCACTGTCCATATACCAAGAAGGATCTATGACAGTATTAGGTGTAGCAATGAAAGCACCAGGACTTGTGTGGCCAACCGAGCTGTTTGTAATAAAGCCTAAACCAATTTGACCAGTATGAGCCTGAAAATTGTTGTTGCTCACATTGTTATTGGATTGATTAGCTCCAAAGTAGGTCTGGCCACGACCACTTCCATTTTGTGATTGCTGCATAGTTTGCATGCTAAGTCCTTGAAAGGACTGATCAAATCTTTTGAAGTAAGAAGAGACCACATGACCTGTTTTTCCACATAATTGACACACAAATCTAGATCCTCCTCTATTTCGACCATATCCTCTTCCTCTTGAATCTGAACCCCTCGATCTACCTCTCATATTGTTCCCTCTAAAGGTGGAATAATGTGCTTGTGCTAGACTGAAATCAAGTGTCACGGCTGTATGATGTTGAGCCAATCTGCTTTCATAGCTCATCAAAAGGAATTGAGCCTCTTCAACTGAAATCTGTCCTTGTCTAGCTGTAATTGTAACAACGACAGCATCATATTCGAGACCAACTCCACCAAGAATCTGAGAGATTAGCTCTTCTTCTGACAAAGATTGACCTGCTGCAGCAAGGCTTTCACTAATAGTCTTCATCTTCAAAACATACTCACTAATGGAGAGGTTTCCTTTCTTTGTATTCTGAATTTCATGTCTTAATTGAAGAGCTCTGGCTTTTGATTGTTGAGCAAATAGATTTTCGAGAGTTTTCCAGATGTCATAGGCTGTTGTACAATGGGTGAGCTGACCGAAAACTGACTCGCTTAGTGTAGAGAAGAGCCAGCAAACAAGAAGTTGGTCCGTCTTTTTCCAGACCAGATGTTCTTCGTTCAGTGACTTGACAATCTCCTCAGATTTATCAGAACGATGTTGAACATATTTTGGAGGACATTTACAAGGATTCAGCACAAAGTCCTCTAAGTCAAAAGCACGAACAGCAGCAAGAACTTGAAGTTTCCAAAAATTGTAGTTGTTACGATCAAGCTTGATCGGAAGCTTGAAGTTGAGATTTGATGGTGACTTCTGCTTTGATGAATCACCATTGTTGTTTCCGTCAGCAGTACTCGACTGATCGGTTGAAGTAGGACGTGAACTCACCATTTGACAGTTAGTCAATGATGCTCTGATACCATATAAGAAAAGGAAGAACAAAGAAGAAAATACAGAGAAAACAGAGATTGATTGGCAGAGAAGAAAATATTGAAAATGTATTGAATGAATGATTCTGTTACAAGACTTGTGAATATATATATGTACATCGTCAATCAATAATCAGAAATGTTAGTGCACAAAACGTGTGCTCTAACAACTTTGTAACTAACTTGCTGATGTGGCAATATTCTGTTACCAGCGATGTTGGCTGAGGGGAGAAGCTATTGGAACAGCTGACGATCACAATTGAATGTGAATGCCATTCATATGTACAAGGCTGCTGTCACCTATATCTTCATCAGAATTTAGATCACTCAGCTGATGTAAATTGGCTTGATGTCTAACAAAACCAAACCATTATTTAATCGGGTTATTTTTTTACAAGCCAAACCAAACCAATTATAATGTTAAAATTGGTTTGGTTTTACGGTTTAAGAAAATAATTATATATTTTTTTTTATTTGAACAAATATAATAATATCAATACAAGTAGTTAAACTCATTATAAATAAGATAAACAATAATATTAAATTTAACCCAAGTGTGTAACAATAATAGTTTAAAAAAAAAAACTAAACCGTATTGTTTAATGCGTTTTTGTACGAAACAATAAAAAAAATAGTTACTTATCCTTAATAAATTTGTTCAGTGCCAATAACTTCGGATGAGATGAAATAACTTTAAGAATAAATATAATATAAAATTAGGTTAACTTTAATTTGTTTATATAATAATTTAATTAAAATATATATTTAAGTATGTAATGGTTTAAGTTGGGTTATGCGGGTTGATAAAACACAACCCACAAACCAACCCAAACCAATCGGGTTACTAAAAAAATAACTCAATCAGTTTTTTTTTTTTTTCTTTAACAAACCAAACCAACCCACATTTAAATTGGTTTGATTTGGGCGGGTTAATCAGTTTGACGGTTTGGATGCCCACCCCTACTTATAAGTCACTTGTTGTTTCAATAGCGATATTTGCATCCTTTAAAATTTCATGTACACCCCAAATTTATATATTTTTAAAATTCCAACATTATCCTCAAATTAAATTATTAACATTTTAGTTATTATATATAATGTTTTTACAATTATTTTTTTAATTTTGTACTAACTAAACAAATTTTTTATTTTTAAAAAATACAATATCTTATGAAATTTTCACAACAATTTCCCAATTGCAAGTTTGCAGCAAAATCTATATCATATGTTTTTTTTTTTTAATGCAAAAACACCATGGTTTATTGTGAACATACTCAAAAGCAAAAACACAATGGTTTATTGTCAACTTACTCAAAATCATAATGACAACCCAAAACAAATCTGAAATTTTTTATAAAAATAAAAAATCCCAGTGGATGGTCATTTTGTAGATTATCATGCCAAAGAGAAAAATAAAACCCTCAAAAAATAAGAAATAAAATGAGTAGAGAGATTTGAATGCAATTTTTGCCCAAAAAGGATATAATTGGTAATGTGGGGTGTGTATACAAAATATAATATTTATAAAAATAAAATAAAAATTAATGAGGTGTATATACAAAAAGGGGTATACATATATTTTTGGAGAGGTGTAAATATCAATACTTTTTGTATTTTTTGGAAATTTGATCTCAATTGGATCGGGATCTATCATGACATGACAAGATCAATCACTACAAGTGCACACGGCCTGAAATGTAACTCTCACTATAGGAGGTTGGGCAAACATAGACTTGAAGCCGTATCACACAAGTTAAAGGAAAAGTGTTCAACCACTATTCTGAGAGTTGTCTTATATATTCACTTGTTTAATTTTGAATTTAGTCCCAAAATATATTACGGCTTCATGAGAGCTCCTGCTTTTCGAAGCAATTTTTCTCGATGTGCTTTTTTTTTTTTTGAAAACAGCCCTTTATTCAAAGACCCCCAGAGGCGGGGAAAGCCAAAGACAAACAGCCACAAACGACCAAGAAAAGGAAACAAAACAGAGCAGAACCAGACCAGAAAACAAAACCAGAACAAAAAACCAAGAGCACCAGAAAAAAACACAAAAAACGCAACAGAAAAACCAAAGAAACCGGAACCACAGCCACTCAAGAAAACCACAGGCCCTCCTTACATCCAATGCAGAAAATCACCACAAGAATTGGATCCCATTTTAGCCAAATTATCCGCGAACGAGTTAAACATACGCGAATCGTAAACAACCTTCAGACCAGCCATAGAGTTCAGCTGCATCCGGATGTAAGAAATCAAACTAAAATGCTCTAAGCTACCATAATCCTTGTTGTTAATCCATGAGACGGCCACCTTAGAATCACTGACAACCGAAATCACCTGACCTCTAAGGGTCTGACTAGAGCTGCAAATGGACACAGCTTTATGAATTGCAGCTATTTCAGCAGCATTAGAGTCCTTATACCCCACCCCCATCGAAAAAAGACACACCACTTTGCCATTGTGATCTCTCAAAACTCCTCCAATACCAGCAGGCCCCGGATTTCCCCTAGCCGCACCATCGACATTGAACTTGAGAGCGTGCAACAGCGGCGGAATCCAATCCTTGATGACAGATTTCTTCACCCTTCATGTCTTTAACCACAGAAAAAATAGGGGTTTTGTCTTCGAACACCAGCCTATTACGCACTTCCCACACCGACCACACAACGGCGCTAAATAAGGACAGCCAAACTCTTTCACATTTCGCGGCTGGACATAATCCTAACCACCCCTCAAACCACTCATAAACCGTTTTATTGCCACACCATTTGACTTCCCACCAGGCCATACACGCCTGCCACAAATTGGTTGTCCAAGAACAATGCAAAAACAAATGATCAATTGTCTCCACATGTTGACAGCACAAAGGACAGTTAGCATCATTGAGAGGGCTCAAACCGAGTCTCTGAATTTTCTCCCTAACCAACAGCTTACCTTTGAAAAGTTGCCAAAGAAAGACTTCCACCTTTGGGGGACAAATCCCATTCCAAATAACTTTACAAATCGAAGGCGTCAACGAAGACGAAGCCTCCGATATCCCTTCCAATTGGCGCCTAAACGAACTCACCGAGAACAAACCATTCCTATTATGTCTCCAAGCCAACGAATCCGAGGAGAACTTGGATAAAGAAATGCCGTTTAGGAAGGTAAGAAAACCTTCCCACTGCTCCCTTTCCCAATCAAACAAATTCCTCCTAGTTTGAACCACCCAACTCCAACCCGAAGAACTCCATCTCCCAAAATCCTTAACGGTACCACTTTTCTTACAAGCCAAAGCATAAATGCGAGGGAAAGCTGTCTTAAGAGGAATAGAATCCCCAAATAAATCAGACCAAAAATCTGCCCTATCCCCTCCACCAATCATAACAGAAAAACCTTCCGAAATCACCTTAGCAGCCGGGCTGCCTGGAAAGAGAAGACTGTTGATGGCTGACACAAAAAAGGACACCTTAGGCTTGTTACACCAATCCCACGAAAGCCTACTATCCTGAATTCCATACTTGGCAACCAAAACCTTACGCCACAAAGCACTCCTCTCCCTACCAAATCTCCAAATCCATTTAGCAAGCATACTCTTATTTTTTATTATAACTCTCCCAATACCAAGACCCCCCTCGAGCTTGCTCTTACACACATCATCCCACTTGACTGCATGAAACTTCCTCTTGACACAACCATCACCCCACAGAAAACTTCTTTGCAATTTTTCAATAGAATTGGCAACCCCGACCGGAATCTTGAAAAGAGAAAGAAAATACGTTTGCATACTAGCAATGACCGACTTGATAAGCACTAAACGACCACTCTTGGACAAAAATTTCCTTTTCCACGGAGATAGTCTTGCTTCAATTTTCCGAATAATCGGATCCCAAAAAGACTTGGAAAGAGGCCTAGCTCCTAAAGGAAGGCCAAGGTACGGAATCGGGAACTTATCCTTGTTACACCTAAAAACCGACTCCCAAGGGAAGGAATCCGAGGCCCCATCTTTACCCACTCTAACTAAGCAAGACTTATGGAAATTTATTTTGAGACCAGACACTAGCTGGAAGCACCTAAGAATTCTCTTAGCATTGCACAAAAATTCCACCTTGGGCTTGACAAACAAAATTGTATCATCCGCGAACTGTAGGTGAGAAATGTGAATGTTATGACCACCAAAACTTTCCCCCTTCACTAAACCCAAAGAAACGGCTCTATTCATCAAAATATTCAAACCCTCTGCAACAAAATTAAACAAAAAAGGAGACAACGGATCCCTCTGACGCAAGCCACGCTTGATGCCAAATTCCGAGGTAGGGCTCCCATTCACTAAAATAGACATTTTCGGAGTCGAAATACACTCCTTAATCCATCCTCGCCATCTACACCCAAAACCCATTTTACTCATCATCTCATCGAGAAAACTGTGATCAACACAATCGTAGGCTTTTTCGAAGTCTAACTTCACCACCACTCCTCCCTCCTTTTCATTCTTCCATTTGTGAATAACTTCCTCCGCAATCACAAAGCTATCCACAATCTGTCTGTTTTCCACGAAAGCCAATTGAGTCTCCCCAATAACTGAATTCATGACCTTTTTGACTCTATTGGCAAGAACCTTGGCAAGAATTTTATACATAGAGCTAATCAAACTTATGGGTCTAAAATCAGAAATAACACAAGGATTACTGACCTTAGGAATAAGAACAATGAAAGTGTGATTCACTTCCTTGACAATCGTGGGATCTCTGTGAAAAGCACTCATGAAATTCATAAAATCACCTTGAATTTGTCCCCAATGAGCTTTGATAAAATTCATATTAACACCGTCCGGGCCCGGAGCCTTGTTGCCTTCACAATTGGAGAGAGCCAACATAACCTCCTCCAGACTAAAATCTGTCTCCAGCAAAGAACTCTCCTCTTCAGACAGCCGATTGATAACATCCCCCCTAAGCTTCGGTCTAACCCACTCAACACTTTTGAAATGATTGGAAAAGTGACTAAAGATCCCTTGCTTGATGGAGTAAGGATCCGAGCACTCCACCCCTTGAAACGACAATTTTCTAATAAAATTTGCTTGCCTTCTGCTGTTAGCAACCAAGTGAAAAAAAGAAGTATTCCTGTCTCCCTCTTTCAACCAATTGACTCTTGATTTTTGACGCCAAAGTTGCTCCTCTCTACGAAGGGCTTTCCACAACTTATCCAAGAGCTCCCCTCTCTGAAATCTCAACTGATCAGACCAGCCTTGAAGAGCAGCTTTCCCGTCTAAAGCACCCAATTTCTGTTCAAAAAATTTAGAATCCGGATCAGGCCTTTTATGAGACAACAACCACTTCTTTATTCTACTCTTGGAAGCTTTAAGTTTGGAAAAGATAACCACCCCTTTAGATCCCCTGACTTTGCAATTAACCCATCCCGAAACAGCCTCCTTCATCAACTCTCTGTCCTCCAGCCAAGAATTATTGAATCTAAAGGGAATAGGCCCCCAATCATCCTTAGGAACTCCCAACATAATCGGATTGTGGTCTGAGAGACTTCTTTCCATACCTGATTGAACAAGGTTCGGCATCCATAAGAGAAATTCTGGAGACACCAAAAACCTGTCAAGTCTCGCCCAAGCTTCTTGATTTCTGTTATTGGACCAAGTAAATTTCAATCCATTCATCGGAATATCTAACAAGCTAGCTTGAAGAACGAAATTCCTAAAGCTTTTCATGGCTCCATTAGTATTACCAGTACCTATCCTTTCAGACGGATCGAGCACGGCATTGAAATCGCCCCCTATAACCCAAGGAAACGGAAACGAGATTTGCGCTTCTAAAATAAAATCCCATAATTTACGTCTATCTTGATCCACCGTAGGGGCATAAATGTTGCACAACACTATTTCTTTGTTAAGAGAATTCAAACTCCCAGCCATAATGATGCAACTTCTAGAAAAAATACAAGACTTGACCACAAAACTGTCCTCCTTCCATAGAGAAATTAAACCACCAGCAGCCCCTTCAGACTCCACCCCTACACCTCTTGAAAGCCACGAACCCCCTAACTTACGAATCACGGAATTGTCGAAAACCTTCAACTTCGATTCCTGAATGAAAAGAGCCATGGGCTTATGTTTATACACCAGGTTCCTAACCACTTTTTTCTTCTCCTCCCTACCTAAACCGCGAATGTTCCAGGAAAGCAGTAACATAAAAAGCAAAGAGACCCAGAAGAGACACACACCAAAAAGAAACGCTTTACCTCTTCCGATTTGAAACCATTCTATCCTTCTCCTCCTTTTCACACCTGGCTATGACCTCCTCCATCTCCATAATCTTGCCATTGAAATCTAAACCAAGAGAAACACCCGTTTCTATGACCTTCGAAATTTCTTCGTCCAACTTCTGTTGACTGATATCCGTAGATTCCACCCATTTCTTCCTAACCAAATCCTTACTCTTAGCCGTTTTAGAACCTTTGTGCCTAACAGAATTCTCGACAGCCTTAACAATCTCAGCATCCAGGTTCCACTCTTCTAACGAAACTGCATCAGCCTCATCACTACTAATATTGTCTGCATTAACCTTCGTTCCTCTTCTTTTCTTTAGGACCTGACCCTCTGACCTGACAGCAGAATTATGAAGATGATCCACCTCTCTTTCCTTGTCCATACTCCCGCCATCTAATATAGGTTCATTCCTAAACTGAAGGTCCTCCTCAACCTCATTTCTAATTGGACCTTTTGAAGGGGTTCTAAACACTTCCTCCACCTCTTTTCTATTTGGGCCATTCGAAGGGGCTAAGATATCACTATCCCCCTCATCCACTACTGCCCTCAATCCAGCCGAATGTGGGTCTGAAATATTAGTGCTTTAAGGTTATGTTATATTTAAATTATGTATTTTTAACTTTAAGGATCTTAATTAATAACTTATGCTAAATTAGTTTTACTTAGTTAATCAAATTGCCATTGACTTCAAAAGTCCAAGTCTTCCAACTCTTCTAGATCTAAAAATTCTACATGTGAATGAATTTAATTATCACTAATGCTAGAAAATTAGCCAAAAAATAAACTCAAAAAATTAGCCTAAAAACTAACTCAAGTGATATAGTAAATAATTTATTCATTAACCACATCATCTCATGATTTATGTGGTAATGATAACTCGCTTGCCACATTATTTAGGTTGAATTTTAAGTTAGCTATTTGGGTTGTATAGTATTACTCTTTAATTATTTGTTCCACATACTAAAATAAATTATTTCATGAATCGAATTTAAGATCCTTCATTGGAAAAACACACATACATCTGATGTTGACTATGGTTTATATAAAATAAAAATAATGTGATTAATTTGTTATTTTTTTTTAGAGAAATATATATATATTATCATCTTATTAACTCTCTATAGATCATGATCTAAATATCTAAATAACAATGAAGATATTAAATTTTAAAAATTCTTGAAAGATACAAGATAACATGTTATATCACTTTCATAATTAATATGGGACCCTAATTAAAGAAAGATAATGGCATAAAGAAAAATGTATATCTTAGTACATTTGTGTCATTTTTGAGCATTATTAAAATAATAATAATAATAATAATAAAAAACCTATGGTGGAGGTCAGTTCAACCTCCATTAGAGGTCGATATTGACCACCAATAAAGGTTTCAATGAAGAAGTTGACAACAAAAAAATTAAAATTTTTCATTTTTATCTAGAATATCTCGGAAATTGTAAAAAGTCTTGGAAACTATAATAAAAGTCTCGGAAATTACCAAAAAGTTTCCAAAACTACTTAAAAAGTCTCAAAAATACCAAAATAAGTCTCAGAAAACACAAAAATAAGTCTCAGGAAAAAGAAAAAAAAAACGAGACTTATTTTTATGAGTGTGTTTTAAAGGTATTTTTGTTAGATCCACACTTTAGGTGCTATTAAAACTTAAGTTATTAATTCAGTGATAGCCTTAAAACTTACTCTTTAAAGAGTGCTATTAAATTTTCAATACTTTTCAATACGGTGTGCACAATTTTGCCCACTTTTTGCTCCTATAAATACAAAACAGTATGTGTTTCCACATTGGAACAAGTGTGTTAACTAAGAAATGACAAATGAAAAGTAATTGACATTATATATATTTATATACTTGTACACCTGCTTTTAAGTACATTGAAGAAGAGAGAGAGACAATTAGAGGTGTCATTCGGGCTGGACATGTCCGATCCGGTTCCGCACGGTCCAAAATTCAAATAATCCGAATCCGGTCTGATTCTATGTGTCAAAAGTCTATTGTCGGGCTTTTCAAGGAAATTAGGGAGTTTGGCATGAGTCCTATGCGAGTCCGAATTCTGTTCGAGTCCGGTCCGATCCAATTCTTTAAAAGTCTGGTCCGGATTTTTTTTCCAATTAATTTCATTTTAATGTTTCTCAATTCTTATATCCAATTCCCAAATGACATCAAATTTCAAGGGCTGATATAAACGATGTCACACGTCTGCGTAACTAGTCCAAGAAGGTGCCTCATCCATAGTGCGTTATCTTACAACGGATAAGCTGTTATGGAATCAGCACCACCCAAGTGCAAAAGAAGAAACTGTGCCCAAAATGTTGTTAATTCAATGTTGGGATCCAGATATCTAGCCCTGTTATCGCCACAATCATCGTCGAATATCTCAGTGATGTTACTTGAGAGGATGCCAAGATCAAATATTGATATGGAGTCAGCAGCGATGTATGCAGACCAAACCAGGCCTCTGATCCAAGGCTTCTGATTATTCTTCCTACGGTTGCCGAAAAAGCTGAGTAGTATTTGGATGATGAGACTAAATATTATTGTCAATCTCAGATCCTAGTCCTTCCATAGTTTCCTCACTCCTGGAGGAATCAGCTCTAATGCTACCCTCCTACTCTTTGAATATAACAAACTGCTGACTACTGAATTTGATTCATATTATTAGAAAAAAAATCCTGAAAAAAAGAAAAGAAAAAATAATTATGAGAAACCAATAAGAAAGAAGAAGATACAAACTTGGGGTTATCATTGCTGACATAGTTTGCTTCCTGAGACCATTCAACAGCAAAAAATTGGCACCTTTTCAAGTTTTTGTACTGAGAGAGACAGATAGATAGATAGAGCAGAGAGAGACAGAGAGGGGATGTGTTTGTTTATTTAGTTTATACCTTTCTCCTCCTCCTCATATATTCCCCATCCGCTGTGTTTGTTCTTGGTGAAATAGAACTTTTTTTTTTTTTTAACAGCGCTCTTGGTGAAATAGAACTTGATCATAGCCAAGAAAATATATGGCTTATAGGTCTTAGATTTGCTTGTTTCGACACATCCCACAGGGCACTCTAACGGGTTCGAAAATAAATCTGTATTTGTGTTCGAAAGTAAATTTGTAGTAACTAGTGAAAGACGTTAGTATAAAATTTAAAACGAGTAATTTTTAGTTTATAAGACCGGATTATTTTTTTTTCTAGATCAGTTTGATCATGAAGACAACTATTCATGATATTGTCACTTGATAAAAATATAAGATAAAAATGGGTAAAAAAAAATGTTGGGGATGATAAAAATAGTGTAGATGTCCGCTTACAATTTAAGGCCTCACAGGGTATATAAATTAGTCAGGTCACTAATTGAACTAAAGCAAAAACAGAACACTTCCAGTTGCAGACTTGCAGGAATAAAATGACTGGTCTTCACTCCAGAGACAGCAACTCTGAATATGATATGATCCTATATCAAACATCATAGGGTGCCCAATCTTTCGATCTTTCGTTTCGATAATTTGGTCCCTGCCAAGAGATGAAGCATATGACAAGATTATTGTCAACAATTCAATGCCCAAAAAGTTGTAACAAGAGCCTGGAAAATGATGAAAAAGTACCAGATCAGGACTCACCATAAAAGGAGGAGAAGAACTCCGAGTATTGTATCTGATATATGTATCTCCACCTTCCAGGAATTTTTCAACCTTGGCTCAGAAATCGTTAGGTATATTTGCCAACACCAATTCTTTCAAAGTGGTCACATTTTGCAACCCTGTGACCTCTCCCAAATGTTGGCAGCTTCTGATTTCTAATTCTCTGAGACAAGGCATGTCTCCTGCCTCCACAATCAACTTCTAGATAGGCAGATTCCACAATTGCAATAGTTGTACGTAGTTTCAGAAATCCGTTAGACGGGCAAGTCATTTGTACTTGTAGTTTGTCTATGCAACCGAAAAGCCTAAGGATCTTCAGGTGCTGCAACTGATGACAGCAGCATCGGATCGTAGCATAGTTGTGACAGAGACAAAGTTAGTTTGCTGAGGTTAGGAGGAAGGAAGCTAACGTCAAATACTGATTTTGGCAGAATTCCTACCAAGTAGAGCTCCTGTAGCTTGTGATTCACCTTTAATGTTGTACACAATGTGATGCTTGAAGCTAGTTTCAGAGTCATCGGATATCGATACCAACATCAAGGTTTCAAGGCTGGTCAGTTTAGAAATCCATTCAGCTATTTCTTCAGATGCCAGTGTTGGCCATCCTATCAGCTTCAGCTTTCTCAGCCTTGTGAAACTTTGAACTCATTTTCGTATAAAGTTTCTCTGAACTATATAGTAAACCCCCCACAGAGTTTGCATGTTTGAGTTGCTTCTCATCCCCAAATACTTAAAATTGAAAAGTGAATTCAAGTAGACGTGTCGCAGTCTCTCCGACTTGAATGTCAGGTATTTTGTTCTCATGTTTGTACGCTTCAAATCTAGAGTCTCTAAATATGCAAGATCAGTCACAGCAGCTGGAAGTTCATCGATGAAAGTTGATCTCAGGCCTAGGTAACTTAAGAGTAACAGTTTACTCATTATATCATCAGATAACTTAGGCTTGTATAGCCCTCAAGATCGAGTACTGTCAGCAATCCGAAGCCTATACTAGTGACAATCTTGTTAAGAAGCATACCTATTTCTCTAGCAGGACTGCAGGAGTACCTCTTATGTGGGTGTCGAATGCTGCATAGCTACGTAGGTTGAGAATGTCAAGTTGTGAATACGGAAAATCTTGATCCCCAAATAGGCCGCGAGTCTCCAAACTGCAAGTTTAGGTAATCCTGAAGACTGGAGAGAACTGATGAAAATGCTGGTAAAAGAATCCTGCATTTGCTGCTTTTCGGGAGAAGAATTCGCAAAGAAAATTAGGCATACAACATGTTTTAGGAGTTCCATCTAGTCTCCATCTCACTTCAACCACGTTTCTAATGACTAATTCTTCCAAGCAAATTTCTTCCAGGTCTTCACGGTCTAGTTTCTCCATGATTGAAGGTGTAACGAATCCCTCAGCGCACCACAGATGAAACAACCTCATCACAGGAACCTGGAATCCTCTCGGGAAAACCCTATGTAAATAAAACATGGCTTCACCAGCGAATGCAGGTCTTGATAACATAAAGCCAACATATCACCTCCAGGCTTTTCGGCTCACGCAATCACTCTTGACCACTCACTATAACTCTGTCTTTTGGTAGACAGCAAACCTCCCAGCAGTGCAATTGTTGAAGGCAAACCACCACATATGTTCAGGATTTGGTCCTTGAATGTGATCAACTCCGAATTATTTAACTCATCTTCTGTTATCTGAACTTTGTCCGAAAACAATCTCCAGCTTTCCTCTTCGTTCAATCTTCCTAAATGTAGGGCTGAATAAGTATTCTGTCGTGGAAAAATACCCGAATCACGAGTAGTTGCAATTATCCTGCCACCATATTGAGACGATGAGGAACAAATTGGAACTAGTAGAGTTTCCCAAACTTCAGACGTATTCACATCGTCAGGAACAACGAGAAACATAGTCCCATCTAAGAGTTTCCCAAACTGCCTCATTTTTCGCAGCAGTTTTCTGATCATCATCATCATCATCCATTGAATCACCAACACATGAAACTTCACAGTCTTCTGCATATCTCAGCAGCTGATTCAGTGACTGGAGATTGTTCTTGATCTGTTCTCCGTAACTTGAATCTCCAATTGTGGGAAACATTAGAGGTAACTTCTTCATCAAAATAAAAACAGAAACTTCAGCATCCATGGATTCAAATCAGGCCCAGAGAACTTTTTTTTTATTTTTTTATTTTTTTATTTTTTTTTTTATGAAATTAGACGAGTTTGATCAGAACTGTAGCTCAGATTTTGCATTTTTTTTGTTGGTGTAATAATAGAGATTGTAAATTAAAATGAATAAATAAGTCAACTTATTTGTATCATAAGATAGATTTGGAAGATTAACATAAAGTTTTCTATATCTTCAAAAATAAAGAATCCCAAACTTTATTTTTTACAAAGCTACTGTTTCGAAGGAAAGAAAAATCAAATTACGAAATTAGATACGGGGAAACAAATGTAGATATTTTTTTTAAAATGTCAATTTTAAATTAATATGGTATATCCGTATATCACATCACATATAGTCATATAGATGCGCATAGAATAAAGACAACTGACATAAAGATAAGTATATTGTTGACTTCTTGTGTAGTTAAAAGCAAAACAGGAGAGAGAGAGAGAGAGAGAGAGAGAGAGAGAGAGAGAGAGAGAGAGAGAGAGGAGAGAGAGAGAGAGAGAGAGAGAGAGAGTCACATATATTCATGCTAATAATTTAGTAAAAATATAATAAGCTATTCAAATGTCATTAACAATTTATTATTTTAATGAAGAGTTGCAACTTGCATTTGTTGAGAGATTAGTGAAATATTTTAGTACCTTTTTTTTGTTCTCATTGTATAGTCAATAAGATTAGCTAATTATTATTATTATTATTATTATTATTATTATTACATATATATTTATTTATTTTTCTCCCCTCGTGACGAATTGATTTTATTTATATCAGTTTCATAATTATCAACTATTAGATTCAGTTTAGTCAAAGTCTTCTTAAACTTAATCAATGACTCATAAGTTTCGTCATAATCTTAAAAGTTTAGTTCAGTATTAATATTGTCTAACCAAAAACTCAATATTGATAATATGTATTAATACAGTAATTACATTCATGTTGATGTTGATCTAGCTGTCTGGCTTAGAGCCTTAGAATATGGTAATTAAGTATATATTAAGTTGCTTATTAATTAATCAAGTACATCATTGTTTTATTAGTAGCCATGTTAAGGTGTCTGTTGGTTGTTTGGGGTCTTTGTTTTTGTTACCCAGAATGATTGGGTTCTTTCTTTCTGTTTGGGCTTTATGTTTGCTGTTGCTTTGGTATTGTAATTTTGGATGACCTTTTTCCCTATTTATAATAATAAAGCAGTTTCAAAAAAAAAAAAAAATTAATAATAAATAATATAAGTTAATGTCATGATCCAATGGAATTGTTAACAAACGTGGTAGCTAGAGTTTGTTTTGTGTAACTACCACCTACTTATTAACATAGGTTTTAATAGCACCAAACTTGTATTTTTGACAAAAATAGTCAAAAATAAGACACAAAACACAACAGCAAAAAAAACTTTTTATTATTTTAATGTTATTAAAACTCAATTTATTTATCATTTTAGCCCACAAAATCAGCATTATTAAATGCTATATTGGGCCATATCCCTCACCCAATATACTAAAATTTAGGGTAAAAATTGAAACTAACAATAAAATTAGTAGAGTTTTTATTTTTAACCTGCATAATTGTTTTGATTGTTTTTACCAAACAATCTACTATTTGGATAAGAATAGCCATAATAGTTTTTGAAACAAAAATACTTTTAAAAAAAAAAATACTTTTATTTTTTTTTATTGGAGGTCGGGCCTCCAATCTAAAAAAAAATGAAGAAGAAGAAGGAAGAGGAAGAGAAAGAAAGAAAGAAAAATTTTAGTAGTGTGTTTAATCTTTGTATGTTTAATTGCTAGCATGTTTAATCATTGTGTGTTTAATTCCTAACGTTTTTAATTCCTAACGTGTTTAATCCATGTGTGTTTTATTCCTATCGTGTTTAATTCCTAGTGTTTTTAATCTAGTGTGTTTAAATCTCCTTATTCTTCATAGATTCTTTTTCCTTCTTTCTAGTTTTTTTTTTTGTATAGCCACTGACCTCCATTACAGGACTAGCCGACTAGACCTTTGATGGAGGTCACCCAGACCTCCATGGAGAGATCATGCAGACCTCCCTTGGAGGTCTTGACTTCCAATAATTTAAAAAGAAATTAAAATGAAAAGCTTTTTACTTAAAGAAAATTAGTTTCAAAAAATAAAATAAATAAAATAAGTAGGGGTAAATTTGTTTATTCAGTGGATTGTTTTGTAAAAACAATGAAAACATTGATTTTTGGTAAAAATAAAAACCCTTTAATTATTTAGTTAGAAAGTACTATTTTCTCTGAAATTTACTCATTTAAATGAAAATAAAAATACAAATAATAATAATAATAAATTAAAGTTTATAACATCATATCCAAAAAAAATATTTAGGTTAGAAATTTATTTATATCTATTTATACCTATGGTTAAAATGGATGATCGGGGGAAATTTACGATTTTTTACCTCAAATGGGATAGGAATTTTGGGGGCTGCAGAGGAAAATGCCATCACTAACCACGACACATTGTGGGTCCCATTAAGTCTTTTCAAAAATAATTTTTGTCTTGGTAGAGTTTTCTACACATCTTTACTGATTAGCTATATGATTATTATAAGTTGGAATCCTATCTCTGATCTTTGTTTTTCTTTAGTATTCTTCAAGTGTAATTTAAATATCAAATTGTATGAGAGGAAAAAAAAAAAAAAGTGAATCAATCTTAACCATGTATTTTGTATTTTGCTTAGGTGTCATTGAATTATGGAAAGTCATGAAGAGGATCTTGATCCGATTATTATTAAAACAGTGCAATAGTACAATAGTGGTTGTGCTATTGAATGAGCAGATTAAAACATATACCAAATTGGATTATGACATAGCTTGGACTTGGCTGCTTATGTCAGATAAAATGATCTGGCTGCTTATGTCAGAGAGAAAAAAACAGTTAATTGCAGCTATCTAAAGAGCGATTATTTTCCTTTTTAAATTTTAATAATGAAGGGTAATTTGTTTTTTTTTTTATATAATTATTTCGATTTTAAGAATGAGAGTTTCTTTTGACAATCCAATATTTTCTTTTCACACTTCTTTTCTAAAAATACGTCATTCTCAAAATTTAAATTTAAAAAAAAATTATAAAGACACTTCATTTTTATCCTTTGTAAAATTAAATTATTAAAAAGAAATTATCTCTTCTAAATCATTAGATTAATTATTACATATCAAATACTCTCTCCTAAATTTTTAATTACCATATTAAACTCTCCATACTCCAATATATATATCTAATTTTAGAAGAAAAAAAAAACTTACTAATAAGCTTAATTTTCAGGAACCGTATGTATATATATATATATATTAAAAAAAAAACTCAAAAAATAAGTACCTTGTTTTTATTTTATTTTATTTTATATTTTTTATATTTAAATCGAAATATGAAAATGTTTTTTGTTACTCTTGTAGGTATGTGATTGTCTAGAGAACTTTAATTTTTTTCATTAGTCTTAGAAATTCTAAGTTTAATCGAATCTAGTTGCAACAATTCAAACTTTCATATATCATTTTCTTTTCTTTTTTTGAAAATTGACTTTTTAATATATATATATATATATATATTACTGTTAGTAAAAAATCAAAATATTCATAAGTTTTTTTTTTTCTTTAACTATGAATTATTATTTTTTTGAAAAATAGAGAGAGATTAATTAGGAGAGAGTGTTTAATATGGTAATAACATATTTAGGAGAGAGAGTTTAATACATAATATTTAATCTAATGATTTAGGAGAGAGAATTTCTTTTTTTAATAATTTAATTAGTTTGGAGTGTCTTTAATCTTTTTTTGCCTTATTTAGTAATTTTAATTTAGGTTAAAATTGTCATTAATAAAAAAAATTAAATTGGAGTGTAAATAGACAATTTGTGGACCGTAAGGAAAAACTCTCTTTAAGAATGAGAGCTTCTCATTAAACTTCATAAATTATATGGTAAATAGATAAATACATCTTTACCCTCTAATTGGATTTATACTAACTTTATTTTATTTTTATTATTATTTTTAACACTATCTATCTATTCATCTATCTAGACCAAGTATAGCAACTGACTTGAGAGCCATTTATCAAAACCCTAAACTCGTTTCTCTATCAGCAAAGTTACGACCTGGGACGCATTTATACCAACTTTAAAAGGAGGTCAATCATGTATTTACTAATTTACCAACAAAAAACAAAAAACAACCTGCTAGAGGTCACAATTACTTTAGCTAGCTGGCTTTTTTTCGAGACAAATTAACTCTCCCCCAAGAAGTGTTCTTTCTTGTCATTGAAGAGGACAAAATATATGTAAAGATATTTTAGTTCTTCAATCGCTTTCCTCCATAAATAAAAATCAATGAATAAACATGCTAAAAACACAAAACACCAATCTCTTATTATCATATGATCACAATTCACAACCTTATCCTTTTCCATTTATCCAAAAGCATAATTCATCAAGTTCAGGGAGAAAAACTTGTAGGAGATAGTCTTATTGTCACATGGTGAGATTGTTCAATAAATTTGTGTCATTTATATTGGGAACATATAAATATATTGTATAGTAACACATGGTATAATTTCATTGGATGGTCCCATTACCACGTCAATGAAACCGTCTCATGCAAGTTTTTCTCCAAATTTAGGAATCAGGACATTGCATACAAGAATCCCAATGGGTACATATCGCCATATATACCGGTGTAAAATATAATTTTTTTCATTTTAAATTGGTGTCGATTGTGATTCAGTACGAAAAAAAGTGTGAGAGATTTTTTTCATTTTAAACTGGTGTCAATTATGATTCCGTAAAAAAAAAACATGTGAGATTTCACACCGAATAATTTTCGTTGATATAATTATGATCAAAATATAGATATAAGAAATAGACAACAATTATTACCACAGCTAGAACGACTTGTTCTAAGTCGATCAATATCTAGAAATTGAACGGTCACGATTTCTTTAGGATTTTCTTATAAAAAACATGCAGATGCAGCCACTCTTTCATATCCACAGCCAAGTATTAAGCTACTCAATGATGGATGCAGGGTAATTTCCTTTTTCCTTTTTTCTCTTTTGCTTTTTTTTTTTTTCCACTGTTAAGTGAGGTGTGCTCCTTAAATTGTATGATATAATTAGTTACTCTATTTTTATTAATTTTTTTCTTGTAATGTTTATTTTAATTGTTATAGAAAGAAACCTAATCAGGAAGCTCATCATGAAGATCATCAAAACAAGGCAGCAGAAAAAGATAATGACAAGATTAATGCCTGCATAGATGTTCATCAAAAAGCCCTAGATGATCTAGTTAATGTCAACTGTCTCTTCACGTTAGCAGTGTTTGTGGGGTTGGCCTACGCCAACCCAAGCCAACGGAGCCTTGAAAACAGACCTGAATGCGATCCGGACCCTGGTTTGGGAAAGAGGCTCGTCATCTTCGAAGTTAATTCATTTGCTTGCTTCCTTTTCTCCAGCTTAGTAGCCAAGGCAATCAAGGTTGTGTTCAAAACTTTTAATTATTTGTCCTTTCAAAGATTAATATTTACTAGTTAGATCATTATATAACCCGAAAAGCTAGTTTATGGGGTTGTGAATTCGATTCATATTTAATTTCCAACATTTTTTCTCACATGTAAGCTTCGCTAGTCTTGGATTTTATTATTAAATATCTCTAATTTTTCTCTTGGAGTTGCTTGTTGACCAAAACTCCCTCACCAATAGAGTCGCTTTACTCTAATATCATATTAAAATTTTATCACCCTTACGATTTTTCCTTAAACTTTTGAGTTTAGTTGCAAAGTTAACCAGGTACAGGATTCTATATGAAAAAAAAAAATGTGAAATTCCCATGACTGATATATAAAAATTTTTCTTTTCCATTGGCCTACTAGATTCGAAATTTGTTACTTTTTTTTTCTCTTGGTGTATCTCATTTGTGATTTTCAACACAGGTCCTTCTAAACATTCATAAAAAAGAACTAACTAGGGATCACCGACAGGACAGACTACCGGAGCTCTGCAAGAAAATTCTTCTCTCAGAGCCATGGAAAAGAATTTCGTTGGGGTTATCGGTTGTTGCATCGTTTGCTGGGATTGTTCTCATGACTCTGTCCATGGTGTATGTGATACAGATAAGAGTAGGGAAGTTGAGTTGTGGAAGCGATTATGCAATTATAGCGGTGGCACCACTGTGTGCGGTTGTGATTGCTGCTATGCTCTTTTATGTACCATCAATGGCTTATGCTGTGGTTGTTACTGCATCTGCTTGCGAGGATATGAAAATGGATTCAAATGGCTCAGTAACCTCAAAATCTCCTATAGATGTTTAGGACATGTCTCCAGTGTTGAGTTGTCAGGATTCTCATGGTTTTGTTGTTGGATTGGTTTTAAATAGTTGGTAGTTAGGGTGAATTTTATGTGATTATTAGTACGGTGTATTTGTTAAAATTAATGCAGAGATTATATGTAAATGGTGCTTGAGTTTAGCATCACATGAGTCTTTAGATTGAGTCAAATAAGTTATCTCCACTTACTAGTTTGTTGGTGTAGTGGGATGTTGGGTTATGGTGCTATTTTCTAGTTAGTGGTGTGATTAATTTGTGGGCAAGTAACTGTTAATGAGTCATGTTAAAGTTAGTGGTAGTCATGGGTCCTTATTTGTTGGTCATTATTTTCCTGTAATTGCCTATGTAAAGGCTTGTTTATGTTGAATGAAATGTCAAGCAAATTCACCCAAATATTATCTTTGTTTTCACCATTTTATTTTGTTATACCTCTGACTACCTAACGGTTGTTGAGAGAAGTCTTCTTGAGTGTGTTTAGCCCTTCCAAAAATTATCATCTGGTATCAAAGCCAGGTTGAACCAATGGCAAACAATGGTGGTTTGAATCCCACACACACCTCACTATTCCTTTGTTTCAAGGTAGTGGGTATGAAATTTGGAGTACAAAAATGAAGACTCTCTTTATCTCTCAAGATTTATGGGAGTATGTGGAGGAAGGCTATGCTACAAAAGGAGTCGCAACAGACGTTCTCAAAGATGTCAAGAAGAAAGATGCCAAAGCCTTGTTTTTCATTCAACAAGCAGTTGCTGAATCCATCTTTCCTCGAATTTCAGCAGCAACAAAATCCAAAAAAGCATGGGATGCTTTGAAGAATGGATACCAAGGCAATGCTAAGGTGAAAATGGTAAAACTTCAAACTCTTTGTAGAAAATTTGAAACTTCTCTCATGAAAGAAAATGAGTCTATGCAAGATTATTTTTGCAATTTAATGGAAACTGTGAATAATATTCGAAAATTTGGTGAAGAGTTAATTGATGCAAGAGTTGTTGAAAAGATTTTAAGAAGTTTGCCTAGGAAGTTTGATCATGTGGTGGCAGCAATTGAAGAATCAAAATATTTGAGTATACTAATAGTTGAAGAATTGCTCTGATCACTTCAATCTCATGAAGATAGAATGAATATGAAGAGGATTCTGTAGAAAATGCTTTTCATACTAAATTGCAGCTCTCAAAAGAAAAATCTAGTGGCCCGTCTGGTGAAGCCAACAAGAAAGGACGTGTAGGCCATTCGTTTCGAGGTAGGAGAGGTGGAAAAATTGGTGGTCACCCAAGTAACAAATTTCATCACAATAATGAGTCACACTCATGCTCAAGTAACAATTTCTATCACCACAATGAGTCACGCTCTGGTAACAATTTTCATCACAACAATGAGTCTGGTTATAAAGGTGAAAATTCTTACCAAAAACCCCAATGTTATTATTGCAAGAGATTTGGCCATATTGAAAGATATTGCAGATTGAAAGAGAAACATGCAAAATTTGCCGAGGAAAAAGAAAACGGAAAGGAAGAAAATGAAAATTTATTTTTTGCTTGTTATTCTGCTAAGGAGTGTGATAACGATGTTTGGTATATGGATAGTAGCTGCAGCAATCATATGACAGCAAAGTTGGAGACTTTTGTCAATTTGGACAAGTCGGTGAATACAACAGTGAAGATGAGTGATAGAACATGTTTGGAGTCACATGGTAAAGGTACTGTGAAGGTAAAATCATGTGAAATTGACAACATAAAAAATGTTTTGTATGTTCCTAAATTGGATACAAATTTGCTGAGTGTGGGGCAATTTTTATTGGAAGGATTTTCTGTTGTTTTTGAAGATTTGACATATTTTGTGTACCATGATAAGAGTAAGAAAATTTTATTGATGAAAATTCCTATGGCCAAAAATAAGATTTTTCCTCTTACTCTTAATGGTGAAATGCATGCATTGAAGGCATCTTATTGTGATGAAAATTGGCTGTGGCATTTTAGATTTGGGCATTTGAATTTTGGGGGCTTGCAGTTATTGTCTGATCAAATTTTGGTAGATGGAATCCCTTCAATTAAACATGTTGGTGAAGTATGTGAGAGCTGTGTAATTGGAAAGCAACACCGAAATTCCTTTCCAAAAGGAGGAGCAAGGAGAGCTACTAGACCCATCAAATTGGTGCATGCAGATGTTTGCGGGCCTATGCAAACTTGTTCTCTTAACAATAACAAATATATTGTTGCTTTTGTTGATGATTTTAGCAGGATGACGTGGGTCTATTTTGTCAAGGCAAAATTAGGGGTTTTTTCAACTTTCAAAAAATTCAAAAATCATGTTGAAACTCAAAGTGGAAATTCCTTGAAGATTTTGCGAATAGATCATGGTGGGGAGTTTGTTTCCAACGAGTTTGGGAAGTTTTGTGAAGAATGTGGCATCTGGAGATAGCTAACAGCTAGCTACACACCTCAGCAAAATGGTGTAGCGGAGAGGAAAAATAGAAGTCTTGTAGAGATGGCGAAAAGCATGCTCAAAGCTAAAAGTCTGCCAAATTATTTTTGGGTAGAAGCAATTCACACCGCAGCTTATATTCTCAATCGAAGTCCCACATCAGCATTAGACAATCAAACCGCTTTTGAAGCTTGGAATGGTTGGAAGTCGAAGGTAACTCATTTCAAGATTTTTTGTTGCATTGCTTATGTCCATGTTCCATCTCAAAAGAAGCAAAAATCGGATGATAACAGTGTGAAATGCATATTTGTGGGTTATAGCAATGAAACGAAGGGTTATCGATTTTTTAATCCACTAACCAAGCAACTAATTGTTAGTCGTGATGTTGTTTTTGATGAGAAAAATGCTTGGAATTGGGATGAGCTGCAATATTCTCCAAGTGTAATTTTTGAAGATGACAGCATACTGGAGCAGGGAGTTCAAAATGGTGATGATTCAAGTTTTTCCACACCAAGACTTGATTCATTTACCTCTACAGGAGTTACGCCTCCTTCCTCACCACCAAGAAAAAGGTTGAAGTCCTTTGCAGAAATTTATGAACAAATTGAAAGATGTCAGTTTACTCAAGTCACAAAGCCAAACATTTTTCAAGATGCTGTGAAATACAAGGAATGGTGTGATGCTATGGATGACGAAATCAAGGCCTTGGAAAAACACAAAATATGGGAGCTCGTTGAATTACCAGACAACAAAGAAGTTGTTGGGCTGAAGTGGGTCTATAAGACTAAATATAGATCTGACGGTTTAATTCAGAAATACAAGGCCAGGTTAGTGGCAAAGGGGTATATGCAGCATGAAGGTATTGATTTTGAAGAAACTTTCGCTCCTGTTGCAAGATTTGATACTCGAACTGTTTTAGCTTTAGCTGCACATAACAAGTGGTGTGTTTATCAGTTTGATGTCAAATCTGCTTTTTTGAATGGTGTTTTGGATGAGGAAGTTTATGTCCAGCAGCCCCAAGGTTATGAAATTGCAGGTGAAGAAAATAAAGTGTACAAATTAAAGAAAGCTCTTAATGGCTTGAAGCAGGCACCGAGGGCCTGGTATGATCGGATTAATAGCCATTTCAAGCTTCATGGATTTCACAGGAGTGAAAGTGAACCTATATTATATGTCAAATTGAGGGGCAATGATGAGGTACTTATTGTGTGTGTCTATGTAGATGATCTTATCTACTCAAGTAATAGTGCTGCTTTAATTGCTGAATTTAAGAATTTTATGATTGGCGAATTTGAGATGACTGATCTTGGTTTGATGAATTATTTTCTTAAATTGGAGGAGAAGCAAAATGATACAGGAAATTTATTTCTCAAGAAAAATATGTCAATGATCTTCTTGAGAAATTTCAAATGAAAGATTGTAATTCTGTAAAATTTCCTATGAATAACAATCAAAAATTCAGTTTGAATGATGGGGAGGAAAGAATTGATGGTCATTTATATAGAAGTTTAATTGGAAGTATGTTGTATCTGACAAATAGCCGTCCTGATATTATGTTTGCAACAAGTTTTTTGTCAAGGTTCATGCAAAATCCAAGTAAACTTCATTATGGAGCTGCCAAAAGGGTGCTGAGATATTTGAAGGGGACAAGTTCCTATGGTATCTGGTACACTAATAATGTTGATAATTTTCAGTTGGGTGGTTATTCTGATAGTAACTGGGCAGGTTCAGTTGATGATCGCAGAAGCACTACATGTTACATTTTTAACCTTGGTTCTGGTGCTATCGTTTGGAGTTCTAAAAAGCAACCATCAACTGTATTGTCATCTTCAGAAGCTGAGTATATGGCAGCAACTTCAGCAGCATGCCAAGCTGTTTGGCTGAGGAGAATTCTAGAAGATATGAAGCAGCATCAAAAAGTTCAAACAGTTGTTCATTGTGACAATCAGTCCACAATTGCAATGACAAGAAATTCAGTATTCCATAGTCGTACGAGACACATAGAAACACGTCATCACTTTATCAGAGAATTGGTAGACAAAGGAAGCATCAAGATGTCTTCTTGCAGCATTGACGAGCAGCTTGCAGACATATTTTCAAAGCCTCTAGGTTTTGAAAAATTTATGTATTTCAGAGACATGCTTGGTGTTGTAAATTTCTGCATTAAGGGGGAGTGTTAAAATTAATGCAGAGATAATATGTAAGTGGTGCTTGAGTTTAGCATCACATGAGTCTTTAGATTGAGTCAAATAAGTTATCTCCACTTACTAGTTTGTTGGTGTAGTGGGATGTTGGGTTATGGTGCTATTTTCTAGTTAGTGGTGTGATTAATTTGTGGGCAAGTAACTGTTAATGAGTCATGTTAAAGTTAGTGGTAGTCATGGGTCCTTATTTGTTGGTCATTATTTTCCTGTAATTGCCTATGTAAAGGCTTGTTTATGTTGAATGAAATGTCAAGCAAATTCACCCAAATATTATCTTTGTTTTCACCATTTTATTTTGTTATACCTCTGACTACCTAACGGTTGTTGAGAGAAGTCTTCTTGAGTGTGTTTAGCCCTTCCAAAAATTATAAGTAGTGTTGTCGCTTTAAAAATAATGATTTACTCTATATGTTGTATAAAATAATAATAATAATAATAATAATAATAATAATAATAAGGTGTTTTGTAAACTTCTTAAAATTCGCCTATTTCGCTATCTAATACTTCTGTAAAACATATTTTCAGATATTGGTTTGGGTTTGTTTTTCAAATTTGATTATAGGGATATTATTAAAAACGACCATCTAGTTTGATATATTGGCCAAAAACCATCATCTAGTTTTGTTTTGGCCAAAAACCACCCTACTGTTAATCTCGTTAAATTTTTGATAAAAATATTGTTTTACCCTTTAATATAAAAATATTTGTTCAAAAAAAATTAAATACCAAAAAAGAAACCGACCATTTTGTATTTAATTAAAAACAATAAAAATATATATTTATATATATTTATATATTAAAAAAGGAGATTCAGATGGACGGTCTAGACCTCCCTCAAAATCATGAACAAACAATAAATAATAATAATAATAATGCTTGTGTGCTGACCGATCAGCACCCAAGGTACTGACCCCACCAATTGGGGTGTGACACATGGCCTTTTTTTTTTTTTTTTTACTTTTTACATTTATCTCCTCGTATTCTTCATAAAAAGTTCAGCACCCAAGCATTGTTAAAAAAAATAATAATAAAAAAAAATTAAAAAAAAAATCACTAGAGTTCTACAATGTGCAGACCACCATCTCTTTCTAAAACTTTCTAATCTCTTGTTCTACAAACCACCATTAGTCCATCGATCACCACCTTCCCAACCACCTAAACACCCACTTCAAACTAACACAATGCATATTTCATCTTCTTCAAAGAATATTAAAAAAAAAAAAAAAAAAATTAAAACTGAAAAAAAATATCATCTTTGGATCTTGATTTGTGGCAATCCCGTTCACTGCAAATCAAGACTCCGCAATATCTTTGTTCACGATGGTCATGTCGCCGACAACAACCTCCCTTCATGGCTTTGGTTGTGCCGCATTCTCCCCAAAACCACACCATGCGCCGACGACCGCAAACCCTAGCCATCGTGTCACCGTCGCCCCATCTTGTTCTTCACCTCGATCTCACCCAAACTAGGCCTGGCTCGGTTCCGGTTCAAACCGGAGGAACCGGAACAGGAAAAATCGGAACCGAAACCGGTTTTCCGGTTCTAATATTTTCGGAACCGGTCGGTTCAAACCGGTTCAGGTTTTTTAAAAAAAAAATTACAAAATATTACATTTTATTTATAAAAAAAAATAAAATGTTAGAAAAGACATTGTAAAGTATTGAGCCATGGCCCATAACCTTTGTCCAAGTAATTATGTTTTCCATTCCCTTCTCCTCCTTTTTATATAGGTTAGACATTTCATTCACTTATCTGGTTTTCCAATGTGGGATGTGGGATAAGGGATAAAAAATCATACTATGCATTTTTAACAAATATTTATCAATTTTTTTTCCTTTAATTTAAAACTATTTGTTAAAAAATGCATAATATTTTAAGTTTTAAGGAAAAAAAAATTGATAAATATTTGTTAAAAATGCATAATATGACTTCTTATCCCTTATCCCACATCCCACATTGGAAAAATAGAGAAGTAAATGAGATGCCTAACCTATATAAAAATGAGGAGAAGAGAATGGAAAACATATTTACTTGGACAAGGGTTATGGGTCATGGCTCAATACTCTACAATGTCCTTTTTAACATTTTATTTTTTTATAAATAAAATGTAATGTTTTGTAATGTTAAAAAAAAAAAATACCGGTTCAGAACCGGCGGTTCTGTCGGAACCAGAACTGGCCTATGTCGGTTCCAGTTTCGGTCCGGTTTCACCCAAACCTGGAACCAGAATCAGAACCGAAACCACCGGTTCGAAACTGAAACCGCGCCAGGCCTAACCCAAACACCACCATCAAATACATCAACCTAAACTCCAGTCTACACCCAAATAACTCCACCAGATTGAAAGAGAGAGATGGGGAGAACAGAGGAGAGAGGGGATATGACTTTTTGTCGAGAAAAAATATTTTAATTTTTTTAGAGATATTATGAGTTTAGTTCCTCTGTTTTGCGTTAATCTAGGTTTGGTTCACTAGTTTTTAGAATGACTAACTTTAGTCTTGTTCTTTGACAATACAAATTCAAGTCCTTACTGTCCAATTCCGTTAGATTTTCGTTGACTTCCGTTAGGTTAACAAGGGCATTATGGAAAATTTACAAAAGCTTCTAGAAACTTGTCTGGAACAAGGGTAAATCTGGAATTTTATAATGTGAAAAAAATTGTACTTTAAAAACAGAAATTTTAAATAAAAAAATAATAATATATATATTAAATGCATTTAAATTAATAAATATTATTAAATAAAATAATTATTATTATATCAAAAAATTAAATAATAATTACATTTTAAAATAATTAAATAATATTAAAATAATTAATAAAATATACAAAAACAATTTACTAAACTAAAATAAATAAATAAAACAACGAAATTAAACTTTAAAAACATAAATTAAAAAATAAAAAAGAAATTAAAACAAAAAATTAAAAACCACACCCAGATTTCTATTACCCTTCAAACTTTTTTTTTTCTATTACCTTTCCTCACCCAGATTAACAGCCACACCTGTTGGAAAATTCCAACATGTGAGGCCACACATGTAAATATTAAACGTGTTATGCTATCTTTGGTTAAGCCTAAATTAAAGTGATCTAATTAACATTTAAAGTTTTAAGGCTTAAGGGTATATTTGTCATGGAATTAATGTGTAGATATCAGAGTGCTATATCTAATTTGATAGGGGCCAAATTAGAAATAGCAAACCTTATAATAATCTGATTATTATATAAATTAGGGTTATGGTCCCCAAATTACACAATACTTTTTTGTTATCTGCATCCCCATTAACAGAACAAGAGAGAATACTTTAGGGTTCACAAAGATCGTGATAATTTGGAAGATCACAACCCGTCCACCAGCCTCCGGCTATGGATTCAAGTATGCTTCCGCTTTCTATTATCTCCCTTTTCTCTTGAATTGACATGGGTTAGTAACATGTATTTAGGGTTTGATTATATCATGATATAGAAACATGTTTAGGTTAAACTTTCGGATTAATTATGTGCCTATACATGCTAGATTCGGTATTAATCTGGAATTTTATAATGTGAAAAAAAAATTGTACTTTAAAAACAGAAAATTAATTTTTTTTAAATAATATATATATTAAATGCATTTAAATTAATAAATATTATTAAATTAAATAATTATTATTATTATCAAAAACATTAAATAATAATTAAATAATATTAAAATAATTAATAAAATATACAAAAACAATTTACAAAACTAAAATAAATAAAAAACAACGAAATTAAACTTTAAAAACAGAAATTAAAAAATAAAAAAGAAATTAAAACAAAAAATTAAAACCCACACCCAGATTTCTATTACCCTTCAAACTTTTTTTCTATCACCTTTCCTCACCCAGAATAACAGCCACACCCACTTCAATTTTTTTTTTTTCTATTTACCCTTCCTCACCAGATTTCTTTATCAAATACTCCATTAACAACCAGTCAACCAAACCCACCGTTGCCTCACATCCAACCACCACCACCCCAAAACAAAACTTATCCTCTCTATCTCTCAACCAAAACCAAAACGCAACCCACAGTGGCCGCTGCAAAACTCCCATCTCCTCATCTCGCTGCAGCGGCCATCCTCTGTCAAAGGAAAGAAGAGGGAAAAGAGAGAGAAGGGGATTAGGGGAAGAGATAGATACCGGTGGCGAGAAGTGGGGGTGGTGGTGGGTAGAGTTCGGTGCTTTTGAGTTTAGTTTTGTTTCGTGGATTTCGTAGCATGTCTCAGCTATCCTTTCTTAAAGGCAATCAATAACACTCTACAAAACTTAACTTTTACCCAAAAGTTTGTTGTATACCTAAAAACAATAAAAAAGGTCTGACTTACCAACGTTTGGAATTCCAACTAGCAATGTCATTATAGTATGACTAGAATGATCCGTTTTCTTCAATTCTTTATTCGAGCTTACATATAGTTTGACAACTGCAAGAAGCAAAATAAAATCAAAAAACTCACAACTTCGGGAATTCACATAAAAACGCAAAAAAGGAATGATTTTACCTCCTTGACATTAAATTTGCAGATTTGCACGTGCAAATCATTACCATCTCCATACTAATTTGTCTTAAAAACAATCATTACACAGTTAGCCTTAAAAATATTTGTTACGTTCACACAACACATAAAGAATATAATTTAGTGAATTTCCACTTTAGGCTTAACATGCATGGAATTAAGAATTTATATTCCCTCATCCCCTCAATTTTCTCACTACTAAGCACAGATTCTAAACAATGTTGCATATCACCAGGAAACTACAGAAATCAAGAATAAACCGAGGAAAAAGAAAGAATAAAAAGTGAAAGACAACTTTATCTCTCTGTATCTCAATAAGTAAGCCTTAAGTGGCTCAATGTAGTCCTCAAATCCCAATGTAGCCATTGGCCAGAGCAAATCATCCCCATTAAGACGTACTCTTTTGCGGATGGTCTGGCGAAAATGGGGTCGAGCTCGATGGGGGAAAGATTAGAATAGGGTGCTTCTGATTCGGTGCTTGGCTTGTGTTGCTGTGGTAGGGGTTGTTTCGATGTAGGGGCTGTTTTTCTGGGTGTGTTTGAGGCTCGTTGGTGGTCTGGTTCTCTGTTTCGGGCATTGGCGGATTCGTTTTGCTTCAGCAGAGCGGTGCTCTGTTTTCTGGGAGGGTTTGCTTTTGCTCTGTTGTCTGGGGTTTTGTTTGGTTTTGCCGTAAAAAATAAAATAAAAATTGTCTTCCTCTTCTCTTTCCTACACTTATCACTTGCCCTGCTAAAAAAAAAAATAATAATAATAATATTTGATCACATCTCATATCATTTCAGATAGAAAAAAAATGGACTACTTTATGTGTATGCATGCGTAAAGTCATTATAAATTACGTAATAGATTTATCATTTATGTTGACTTAACTAATATTGAGATTGTATCTTTGTTTAACTCAAGGTGGTGATCAAAGTTCCCGTGCATAGCCAAAAATGCCGCTCTAAGGCCATGCAAATCGCAGTTAGTGCTTCAGGTAAACCAATTGAATTGGCTAGTATCAGTAGTGACAAAATTCCTCACCCACATGTGGAATCATCAGCATTTTCAAAAGGTGACGACAAGGATCAAATAGGGCCATAGGGGTTACAAGAGATGGAATAGCCGTGGCTAAACTTACAAAGTTGTTAAGAAAGAAATTTGGATATGCAATTTTGGAAAGTGTCAGTGCTGCCGCGAGCGACGGTGAGGGTGGTGACGAGAAAGAACAAAACGAAAACGAGCCCAAAGTGGAGGTGGTCAGCTGGCCTTATTATCATGATGTTCATTACGTGGTTAGGGACTCTTAACTACAGCTGCTCCATCATGTGAACTTCGAACCGTATTTTCTGATAGTAATTTGTTTAATAAGTTAGTTGTTATACTCTATGCTTGCAGTAGTTATCTCAAACAATTTGTCATACTTTATTGTTTTTCATATGCTTAAAGTCCTGTATATAAATAAGGTAGTTTATCCAATTAATAAAATCAACTTATATAGCCAATTGAATTAACTTATTTTACTTTTTGAGTGGTTCACCTGATCATGAAGATAGGGTGGAGCCATGATACTTTTTGGTTTTTGGTTTTTGGTAATACTGTTTAGTCTTGAAGATAATGATAAAAAATAATAAGAATAATACTGACTCTAACTTTGAGAATCAAAATGGAAATTGACTCTATTTTGTATCTCAAAAATCATCTATAATTAAATTTATTTAAATTTCTTTACGAATTCCATTTCAATATACATTATTAAAGAATTTGTGAGAAAATGATCTCTCATAGTGTTGTATCTGTAAAAGTAGTAATTTGCAAATTAGTCTATAGTCCTAGAAATATCTAGAATTATTTAGAAAATTTACATCGGTAAAATAAAAGGAAAAATTTACATCGGTAAGTCAGTAAAGAAGTGAAAAGAAGTTTGTAATACACGGACTCATGAAACTAGTATATATAGGCTTAGCTAGAGTACTTGTGTAATTGATGTAAGAAAAATTGCAGAAAATAATAATAAGTAAATAAATAAATAACTCTTCTTGTCTTTCTTTACAAAAGCCAACCCTCGTGAAGACCATTCTTCATTGACTTTGTAACATCAAACTGTTCTTAGTCAATCAAAACTTTCTTTTCTTCCACCTGCTCTCAACGGTATCATCTTGTTGTATAGAAGAAATATCTCTTTCAATAGTTTTGTTTATGCTCGTGTGCTAGGAAGTGCTTCTTTGTGTCTTTGCTCTGTTTTTTGGGATGCTCCTTCTGTTCTTGGAGCCTCTATTTTGCTTCTTCTTGTTGCTCTATGTTTGTTTCCTTTTCTTAATTTGCTTTGGTTTTCCTGGTGCTGCTTTGTCAGCCTTCTTGGCTTTTCTGAATAAATTGTCGTTAAAAAAAAAAAAAAAAATTCGTTAATCAAAGAATTTGTGAGAAAATATCATTGAAACATTAATATATTTAAAAAACAATTATTTATATATTTATAATTTAACTTTATAATATCCATGTCCAATCAAATTAACTTATAAAGATTTGTGAACAAATTTAAATAATAAACGAGTAAAATAAATTTATCAAAACCATAGTAACAGCCTAACAGAATATTAAATATATAATAACACACAAGCTTGAAAAATAAAAATAAAAATAAAATAATTATTAATTTATAATCCCAAACCTAAAATTTTGGAAGTTCATGAAAATAATCTTAACGGTCAAATCGAAAAATTACGAGTAAACAAACTATTAACCCATAAGAACCACCTTAAAACAAGATAGATATTGCATAATAAAATAGTAAATAAAGTCTTAATTTGTTAGAGTGAATACCTAATAAAAATAAACACACACACACACATATATATATAAACGGATCTAGCTACTATACAGATCATGTATAGTTGCGGGGTAATTACAAGAAGAGGTTATTTCCTTTTAGGGTGTGTTTACTACTCAAGAATCCTACTTAGGAAAAGGAATTAAGTTCCTAATTTCTGAATTCCAATGTTTACTAAATTTGTAAAGAATTAAATTCTGTGGAACCCACTCATAAATCAGGAATTAAGTTCCTGATGGAAAAGGAATTTGATTCCTCCCACCCACCTTAGGAATCAAATTCCCATTGAAAAATGAATTCATGATATTTTTACTAAAATATACTCACTTAAAAAAAAAAAAAAAAAGTGTTTTTTTCATGATTATTGACTTTTGTTTTTAATTTACGAAAATTATATTGGTTTACTTTTTTTTTTTTTTTTTATCTTCATATTGGTTTACATAATTAATAATTTATATTATTCTAGTCGTGTGATTTATAAAAAATTCATATTCATAATTAGTAAATAAGTAAATACGTCCTTAAAATATTTTCTATTTACTATTATTATTATTTTTAAATAGTATATTAGAAGTTGCATGCATCTCATCTTCATTTCATGTAACATATGAGACCAATATGAAAAAAATATTAAAATTGTAATAAAAAAATATAAATCATTTTTTAAAAAAAAAAAATTGTGGCATCAAGGCCATGGCCCCGTCACTCACTAATTAATATATGTCGTCTAAGGCAATACATGTACATCAATTCATCCATTGCTCTGTGTTGAATATTATTGTTATCATAATAATTATATACATATTACAATACCATTTATGAACTAAAACACTTTTCAGAAAAATAATAATAACAACTACATATTCATATCTCTTACTTATATATTAATTCTATTTCTTTTTTTTAATTAAGTCATCTCTTTATCTAATGTTCGTTTTACCATTTATGAACTACATATTCATGTTTTATATATAAATATATTTGCTACTACGACATTTTTTTAATCAAGTTATCTCAATAGTTCTTTATCTAATTAGTTCAAATTTTACAATATACAAATGTTAATTATTATAATTATAGTGTTATGAGTAATATAAAAAATATTTTTTCACAATAAAAAAAAAAAAATTTCATCCCGTTATATGCACAATGGTATTTTTGTAATCAATTATGTATCATTCTGATTCCTTAGTTTAAGTTAACACTAAAAATGGAATAAATTTGATTTCTTTTCCGATTTATAACTTGTTAGTAAACAGTAGAATGTAATTTAGTAACTTTATTCCGATTTCCTCTATTCCCTTTCCGGTGGAACTTGATTTCGATTCTATCAATTCCTAATTAGTAAACACGTCATTAGTTTTAAATATATTTTTAAAATTTTTAAATCTTTGATTTTTGTAGACCT
Source organism: Acer campestre (assembly GCA_954870605.1). Taxonomy (NCBI): domain Eukaryota; kingdom Viridiplantae; phylum Streptophyta; class Magnoliopsida; order Sapindales; family Sapindaceae; genus Acer; species Acer campestre. The sequence continues at coordinate 63,077,308 of OX940799.1, forward strand.
TTGGATTATTTTTTATTATTTTTTTTGACGATATCTATTAATTTGAGACCATGTATTTTTTTTGAATACTTTTGTCATTGGTAGGATTCGAACCGCTGACCTTAGAATTGAAACCCAATTATTGAAAATTAGTCTTATAACTATATACAGTAGAACCCCTGTAAATTAATCTCCTATAAATTAATATCCTCTCTAAAGTAATAAAAAATCCCGGTCCCGACTTGGGCCAGTGTAAAAAATTAATAAACCCCTCTATCGTAATAATTAATAATTTATTTTTGAAACCCAGTGTAAAATTTCGGTTCCGACTGTCGCATAAATTAATAATTCCATAAGAGTATAAAATATATTACATAATAATCAAGAACTAAAAAAGTACTTCAAGAAGCTAGTTTGTACAAGGCTACCATATTTGATATTTTTGACTTTATCCTTCATCTTTTGAATTGTCTACTTGTTATAGCAAAGAAGATAGAAAATAGAGAATTTTTAGGAGCTGTTAGGAATAAATTTTTTAGGTATATCTTGATATCTCCCTTGTGATATACAACCAAAGAATAAGTCTCACTATTTATAGGGTGAGTATGCTTAGTCTCTACATAATCACATTCCCAAAAGGAATTGAAAATTTTCTTAATAAATATTTCCTAAACGAGGAATCCTGAAGAAAAAAAAAAAAAGGAAATTTTTCTAAAGAAGAAAACTAACTAAATAAGTTAGAGATCCCGAAAAAGAACCTTCCCTAAACAAGAAAATGACTTTCACACATTTTCTAAGATAAAATAACACTTTAAGATGTAAAATCCTTCAAATTAATAACTCCTCTAAATTAATACTCAAGGGTAGGTCTCAAGAATATTAATTTAGAGGGGTTCTACTATAGTAACTATGTAGTTGTTGAACCCATATATAGATTAGATTAAAAAATAACGTATGAAATCATAAGAAATTAAAATACTAAAATTGACTGACTTTGTCTCGGTAAAATAAATAATTGAATATGGAAGAAATTAATTTATCAATAAAATTGGGGTGGGGGGCGCCAATTTACTATTATCATTTACATATTATAATATCATAATGTACATATAGGTAAAATTTCTTGAACTTTCATTGGCTGGGTGGCATAGGCCCCTACGGGCCTTAGAGGTGACCACGGTTCAGTTTGAACCGCCGGTTAGAACCGAAACCGATACTAATCAAACCGAACCGGATTGATACGACGAGGAACAAATTGGAACTAGAAGAGTTTCCCAAACTACAAACATATTTGCACCGTCAAGAACAATGAGAAACCTAGTTGCATCTAAAAGTTTAGTGATCTTCCATGCCAAATCCTCCGCGAAAAGTGTTTCTACCACCGCGAACTCTGCTTGATCAATCTGCATTACTATATCAGCCAAAACATCTCTTGCTTTGAACACATCAGGAACACGAACCCGGGCACAGTTAGTGAAATGCCTCCTCACATCAACTCTATTGTACACACTTCTTGCCATTGTTGTCTTCCCTGAGCCTCCCTCACCAATCACTGCAATCACCATGACACCAGACCGATCTTGATCTTGTTGATCACCATTAACGCGAATCTCCTTAACGATTTCACCTGTGTACTGGCCTTCATTGAATTCATGTTGTGCAGCTAATCGAACCAGCAACTTGTTCGTTGTTTCTTGTCGAATACAAACAACATCAGTTTCCTCACACAACCCGGAAATTCTTCCCCAACATTGCCCATTACAATTCATAACATCTTCAGAATCATTCACACTACTCGCGGCCTTATATTTCGCGACAAAAATATGATTATGATCATCCGAAACCAAGCATTTTAGCATCTGATCATTGAATCCTTTCATTTCAATGATGAAATGTTTCTTGCTATGCAAGGACTTGAACCACATGGAGAGACTAAAACGATTCGAGCTCTTGCTCTTCCAATGCAATGCACAGACAGCAGAGTAGAGAGCTTGAAGAATCCGAGCAGTTTTCTGATCATCATCATCATCCATTAATGAATCACCACCACCACCAACACATGTAACTTTACTGTCTTCTGCATATCTCAACAGCCGATTCAGTGACAGGGGATTGTTCTTGATCTGTTCTCTGAAACTTGAATCTCCAATTGTGGGAAACATTAGTGGTAACTTCTTCATCAAAATCGAAACAGAAACTTTAGCATCCGTTGATTCAAAACAGACCAAGAGGTAGAGCTAAATTTTTTATTTTATTTTATTTAAGAAATTAGATGAGTTTGATCAGAACTTTAGCTCAGATTTTGAATTTTTTTTGTTGTTGTAATAATTGAGGCTGTAAATTAAAATGAATAAATAAGTCAACTTATTTGTTTCATAACATAGCTTTGGAAGATTAATATAAAGTTTTCTATATCTTCAAAAATAAGTCAACTTATTTGTTTCATAACATAGCTCAGGGGATTGTGGAAGTCCTTTTGTAGTTGGTTACGGTCACAAAGTCTTATAAATAGGGGTTTGTTTTAGGCTTCAAAATCAGAGTGTTTGGGCATGAATAAAAGCAACAGAAAAGCATCGATGAAAGATGGTTTACATTATTCTCTCTTTTATGCTTTGTTATATATTTCCATTTAGTTTTACAACAAAACTTGATTTTTACAATACTGTATTACTTTTTACAAAGCTATGTTTTTTTTTTTTTTTTTTTTTTTTTTTTTTTTTTTTTTTTTTTGTGGTTAGATCGGTTTCGAAAAAAAAAATCAAAATACTAAATTAGATCCAGGGAAAGAAAATGTAGATATTTTATAAAAAATATATTTAAAAACTTTACATATCAATTTTAAATTGATATGGTACATCACATCACATAGAGATAGGCACAGAATAAAGATAACTGATATAAAGATAAGTATATTACATGAATGATTAAGCTTGCCAATAATTCATTTGCTTTTGCAACTTTTTTAAAGTGGAAAATAAAATACAAAGACATAAAATAATATAAGAGTGCAAATTAAATTTGTTAACCACAAGGTGATTGCCTTGGTGGTCCAATGCTTGGGATTAAATTTCCAAGTTCATTGTTCTACTCTTGGCAATTATATTGTGGCCAGCCCTTAAGGCGTTTAACTCCACTGGTTGAAGGATGGATATGAGACTAATATCTGCGTTTCGAATCTTACCTAGGCGGGGGTGAGTTCTGAGGTTTCCTATTTGTCCTATTCCGTGATCCAACATACGGGCCACTGCAAGTCATGTAGTTGGAGATGATAGGTTGATGGGTGTCTAAACGAAGTCCAGGATCCTCGATAACAAAAAAAAAAAAAAAAAAAAAATTGTTATGCAGTCAAAAGCAAAACAGGAGGTAGGGAGAGACAGAGACAAAGAGTCACAGATATTCATAATTCATGCTAATAATTTAGTCAAAAAGTAATGTGATAATGAGTGTGTCTGCTGAAATATAATAAGCTTTTCATATCCTATCAAAAAAAAAAAAAATAATAATAATAATAATAATAAGCTTTTCATATGTCATAATTATCAATTTATTATTTTAATGAAGAGTTGCATTTGTTACGTCTAACCAAAAACTAAGTCTTGATAATATGTTACTAATTACATACATGTTGATGTTGATCTAACTGTCTGTCTTAGAGCCTTAGAATATGGTAATTAAGATTGCGTTTGTTGCATAAGATTGGATTGGCCTATTTTTATAGGATTGGATTGGATTGGACTAAATTAGTACTGAAACATGTTTGGTGTAGTACAGATTGGATTAAAATAATACTGTCTCGTGTTTTGTGTAATATAGGATTAGATAAAAAATAATTGAAAATAATTGTTTTGTTTTGTGAGAGGTAAGTATAAAATTATATTAAATAAATAAAATCATTTTAATAAATTCAAAGTAAATAAAAATAAAACTATTTAAAATTAAATTTGGTTAAAAAAATTATTAAATTATTATTTTGAATTAGATAAATTATTTTTAAAAATAAATAAAATTAATTTGAAATAAAATAACATTTAAGTTTTAATTAAAAATATTTAAAAAAATATTATAATAAAATAACATATATTAAATTAATTTTTAAATCAGATTGAATAAATTTAATATTTTAAATATAAATAATATTTAAAAAAAAAAAAAGAAGAACAAAAGACTGGGACAAAAATAGTCCCAGCCAAAAGAGTGAAATTTTTTTTTAAAAAGTTTTATAAAAAAAAAAAAAAAAAAAAAAAAATCTTAAAAAAGCAATAATGTAAAAGGAGAGAAGGCTGGGTCCTAGCCAAATAAATAAATAAATAAAAGAGTGGGACTAAAAATAGTCCCAACGTTTTTAATGAGACTAAATAATTCCACCACAATAGGATAACATATGGGACCCACCGCAAGAAGAGGATTGGAAATAGTCCCACTTTGTGCTCAACAAACATTGGGAAATGACTATATATAGTCCAATCCTATCCAATGCTGTGTAACAAACACAGCCTTAGTGTATATCAAGTTGCTTATTAATTAATCAAGTACATCATTGTTTTTCTAGTACCTGATTAATAATATAAGTTAATGTCATAATCCAATGGAATTGTTAACAAACTTGGTAGAGTTTGTTTTGTATCTACCATTCACCTACTTAATAACATAGATTTTAATAGCACTAAACTTATACTACATAAATAAAAATACTTTCTTTTAAGTTAAATAAGGGTATACGAGATAAGGTTAGTTCGATAATAAACCCTTCACACTTACGCAAGGCCTGCCCTGGAGTGGTGCACCAAGTGCAACCGACCTCGGCCCCCAATTTTTTTTTATTAAAGTCTTTGTAGTATTGGGTTTTACTGTTTTAGGTATATAAATTAAAGGGTCCAATTCGTTGAAAAAAAAAGTTAAAAGGGCCCAATTCATTTTTTTTTTAATTATATATATATTAAAAAAAATTGTGCCAAGGCCCATAAAGAATATATTTGTATCAATTCCCTAGTGGAGGTTGATAAGTGAAATTTATGATAAGCCTGTCACCACTCTAGTCTCTAGGCTGTTTTTTCTTCTCTACTAACTTTTGCTTTGAGTCTTGTCTTCAAAAAAAAATAAAATAAAATAAAATAAAATTATGAATAAAAGGCCATTTTCAGTCATAATTTTCGCCTTGGCCTCTAATACGTCAAAATCGGCCCTACACCTACGTTATAAGATTGTGAGTTTGAGTCCTTTTTCTCTCAAAAAAACCTTAAATTTATATAATATTTTAAAAAAAGATTAAATAAGTATATTTTGATAAATTTTATTATTTTGATACTATTAAAACTAAACTTATTTAGCATATTAGCCCACAAAGTCAGTATAAATAAATGCTATCTAGTCCATATCACCCAATATAATAATAAATTAAAGTGTATAAAGTCAAGTTTAAATTTATTTATGACTATTTATTCATTATGCGGTCCCATTAATTCTTTTCAAAAATAATTTTGGTCTTTGTACACATCTTTACAGGCTAGCTATAAGATTATTATTATTGTGAATCATACGTTAGAAGTTAGAACAATGGTGGTTGTGCTATTGAATAAGCAGATTAAAATATATACCAAATTGAAGCAATTATCATTTTTAATTGATATATGACATAGCCATGGACTTCGCTGCTTTTGTTAGAGAGAAACAGAAAGAAGGGTAAATAAAACTTGCAGCTATCTAGAGAGCAATTATTTTCCTTTTTAAATTTTAATAACTAAATTTAATTTGTTTCTTTTTTTAATTAGTTAAATTAAAAAAAAAAAAAAAAAAAAGTGTCTCCTTCAACTTCACAAATTATCTATTTATACTTCATTTTAATTTTTTTATAAATGACAATTTTTATTAGAATTAAAATTACCAAACCATATAAAAAAAAAAATTCTAAACACACTCCAAACTATTTATTTTTTTTCCTTATAAAACATCGTTTTTTCTTTTTCTTTTTCCTTTGTGTTTATTTTTTCCTCTTCATTGTTTTACAAATCCTCACATATCTTCTTGTTTTTTTTTTCCAATATGTTAAAGTTCTTCATTGAGATATGACAGTCTTAAATCTTAGGCTGAAAATCCAACAAATTAAAAGAAGAAAAAAATATTATAAATTTACATAATGCTAAGTCCTTAAAGTTCATTATAAATTTCCATAAAATCCAAGTAAACATTGCAGGTACCTTTCATAAATAATAATAAAAAAAAAATAAACAGTGTAGGTCAATGAAAGATAGCGATATAAGTTATAATTTAAAGGTTTTTCTAATAAGACGGTAGAGTTTTCAAAGTGATCAAAATTGTTAGCTTGCTTTTTTTTTTTTTTTTTTTTTTGGTTTTGCTATATATTAAAATTAAAATTAAAAATTAAAAATAATAATGGATAATATTAAAATAAAATGAAATGTCTTTGGATTTTTTTTTAAAAAAAATAAAATTGAATGTCTTTATAATAGGAGTGTCAAAAGATAACACAGATAATTTTGGAATAAAAGAGAGTGTTTTTAGAATTTGTTTAAAAATTTAAATTTTTAGAATGGAGTGTTTTTACAAATATAAATAGAAAAAAATTGAATTATTAAAAAGAAGTTCTCGTTAATAATAATAGGGTCTAGATAAATACATTTTTAATTACCCTCTAACTCCATTTATATCAACATTAAAGGGAGGTCCCCATTTACTAATTTACCTTAAAAAAATAAAAATAAATAAAAATAAAAATAAAAAACCGCTAGAGGACATAAATACTTTAGGTAGCTGGCATTTTTCCAGACTATTTCTCTTATCCTTTTGGAGGTAAAGATCTTTTAGATCTTCAATTGCTTTCCTCCATAAATAAAAATACTGAAAACCAAAAACACAAATCCCTTATTAACATATGATCACAACCTTATCCTTTTCAATTTATGCAAAAGCATAATTCATCAAGTTCTGGATATCGCATACAAGAATCCCAATTGGTACATACCGGTGTAAAAATATATATATATATATATATATTCATTTTAAACTAGTGTCAATTGTGATTACATACGAAAAAACGTAACAGAGATCTTTTTCATTTTAAACTGGTGTCAATTATGATTCCGTAAAAAAACGTACAAGATTCCAATACCGAAAAGTTTTCATTGATTTATTAATGATCAAAATACAGATATATGAAATATACAACAATTATTACCACAGCTAGAACGACTTGTTCTAAGTCAATATCTAGAAATTGAACGGTCACGATTTCTTTAGGATCTTCTTATAAGAAACATGCAGATGCAGCCACTCTTTCATATCCACAGCTAAGCATCAAGCTACTCAGTGATGGATGGGTAATTTTCTTTTTCCCCTTTTTCTCATTTGCTTTATTTTTTTTTCCACTGTTAAGTGATGTGTGCTCCCTAAATTGTATGATATAATTAGTTACTTCATTTTTAAATTTTTTCTTGTAATGTTTATTTTAATTGTTATAGAAAGAAAACTAATCAGGAAGCTCATCATGAAGATCATCAAAACAAGGCAGCAGAAAAAGATAATGACAAGATTAATGCCTGCATAGATGTTCATCAAAAAGCCCTAGATGATCTTGTTAATGTCAACTGTCTCTTCACATTAGCAGTGTTTGTGGGGTTGGCCTACGCCAACCCGAGCCAACGGAGCCTTGAAAACCGACCTGAATGCGATCCGGACCCTGGTTTGGGAAAGAGGCTCGTCATCTTCGAAGTTAATTCATTTGCTTGCTTCCTTTTCTCCAGCTTAGTAGCCAAGGCAATCAAGGTTGTGTTCAAAACTTTTAATTATTTGTCCTTTCAAAGATTAATATTTACTAGTTAGATGATTATATAACCCGAAAAGCTAGTTTATGGGGTTGTGAATTCGATTCATGTTTAATTTCCAACATTTTTTCTCACATGTGAGCTTCGCTAGTCTTGGATTTTATTATTAATTATCGCTAATTTTTCTCTTGGAGTTGATTGTTGACCAAAGCTCCCTCACCAATAGAGTCGCATTACTCTAATATCATATTAAAATTTTATCACCCTAAAGTTTTTCCTTACACTTTTGAGTTTAGTTGCAAAGTTAACCAGGTGTGGGATTCTATATGAAAAAAAACATGTGAAATTCCTGTGACTGATATATAAAAAAATTTCTTTTCCATTGGCCTACTAGATTCGAAATTTGTTACTTTTTTTTTTTTTTTCTCTTGGTATATCTCATTTGTGATTTTCAACACAGGTTCTTCTAAACATTCATAAAAAAGAACTAACAAGGGATCACCGACAGGACAGACTACCGGAGCTCTGCAAGAAAATTCTTCTCTCAGAGCTATGGAAAAGAATTTCGTTGGGGTTATCGGTTGTTGCATCGTTTGCTGGGATTGTTCTCATGACTCTGTCCATGGTGTATGTGATACAGATAAGAGTAGGGAAGTTGAGTTGTGGAAGCGATTATGCAATTATAGCGGTGGCACCACTGTGTGTGGTTGTGTTTGCTGCTATGCTCTTTTATGTACCATCAATGGCTTATGCTGTGGTTGTTACTGCATCTGCTTGCGAGGATATGAAAATGGATTCAAATGGCTTAGTAAAAGCTCCTATAGGTGTTTAGGACATGTCTCCAGTGTTGAATTCTCAGGGTTTTGTTGTTGGATGGGTTTTAAATAGTTGGTAGCTAGGATGAATTTTATGTGATTATTGGTACGGTGTATTGTTGTAGCTTTAAAAATAATAATTTACTCTATATGTTGTATAATAAAAAAATGTGTTTTGTAAACTTCTTAAAATTCGCCTATTTCGCTGTCTACTTCTTCTGTAAAACATATTTTGAGATATTGGTTTGGGTTTGTTTTTCAAATTTGATTATAGGGATCTAGTTTGATATATTGACCAAAAACCACCCTCTAGTTTCGTTTTTGGCCAAAAACCACCTTACTGTTAACCTCGTTAAATTTTTGATAAAAATACTGTTTTACCCTTTAATATAAAAATATTTGTTCAAAAAAAATTAAATACCAAAAAAGAAACCAACCATTTTGTATTTAATTAAAAACAATATATATATATATTAAAATAATAATAATAATAATAATAATAAAAGGAGATTTAGATGGACGGTCTAGACCTCCCTCAAAATCATAAACAAACAATAAAAAAAAATAATGATTGTGTACTGACCGATCAGCACCCAAGGTACTGACCCCACCAATTGGGGTGTGACACATGGCCTTTTTTTTTTTTTTTTACTTTTTATATTTATCTCCATGTATTCTTCACAAAAAGTTCAGCACCCAAGCATTGTTAAAAAAAAATAATAAAATAAAAAAATCACTAGAGTTCTACAAAGTGCAGACCGCCATTTCTTTCTAAAACTTTCTAATCTCTTGTTCTAGAAACCACCATCAGTCCATCAATCACCACCTTCCCAACCACCTAAACACCCACTTCAAACTAACACAATGCATATTTCATCTTCTTTGAAGAATATTAAAAAAAAAAAAAAAAACTGAAAAAAAAAATATCATCTTTGGATCTTGATTTGTCGCAATCTCGTTCACCGCAAATCAAGACTCCACAATATCTTTGTTCACGACAGTCTCGTTGCCACCAACAACCTCCCTTCATGGCTTTGGTTGTGCTGCATCCTCCCCAAAACCACACCATGCGCCGGCGACCGCAAACCCCAACCATCGAGTCACCGCCGTCCCATCAGGGGCGGCCTAGGGATTTTGGGGGCCCAAGGCGAACTATAAAAATGGGGCCCCGAGTCCTGACTTTCTATGTATGTTTACTTGAATTTTTTTATATATATAGTAAATATTTATAAAAATCAATATAATAACTAAAAATCAAGAATGTAACACAACAAACTAGCAAATAAAAAATCATCAAAATAAATTACCTTTTAAAGCAACAATGCTTGATTTCAAGAAGAGAGCTTCCAAGAAAGCAAGAACAATTACTTTCCCAATTGAATTCGCATGAACAAAAATGAAAGAGCCCTAGAATTGATTTTGAAGTCTGATAATCTGATATACAATTTTCAGTTTTATATGTTGCGGTGGGGACAGTGGGGTAACATATATATATATATATATGTATATATATATATATAATTGGGCCTTTAAAAAAAATAACATATATAAAAGATAATAATTGGGCATTTAAAAAAAAAATAACATATATAAAAGATTGACTGTTTTTAAGTATAATATTTATGATTCTTTGATGAGCCATTCAAGATATATGGGCTGTTTTTGAAAAAAATTGTACACGGGCAAGAAATACACTATTTATTTTTAAATTGAAATTTGGAGCCCTTGAAAACTTGGGGCCCTAGGCGGTCACCTCTTGGGCCTATGCACTGGGCCGGCCCTGCGTCCCATCTTGTTCTTTACCTCGATCTCACCCAAACACCATCATCAAATCCATCCACCTAAACTCCAGTACTCCACCCAAACAACTCCACCGGATTGAAAGAGAGAGATGGGGAGAACAGAGGAGAGAGGGGATATGACTTTTTGTTAAGAAAAAATATTTTAAATTTTTTAGGGATTTTATGAGTTTAGTCCCTCTATTTTGCGTTAATCTGGGTTTGGTCCACTAATTTTTAGTATTATTAACTTTAGTCCTTTTCTTTGACAATACAAATTCAAGTCCCTACCGTCCAATTCCATTAGATTTTCGTTGACTTCCATTAGGTTAACAAGGGCATTATGGGAAATTTAATGAAAGCTTCTAGAAACTTGTTTGGAACAAGGGTAAATATGGAATTTTATAATGTGAAAAAAAAAATTGTACTTTAAAAACAGAAAATTAAAATTTTTAAAAAAAATATATATATTAAATGCATTTAAATTAATAAATATTATTAAATTAAATTATTATTATTATTATTATTATTATTATCAAAAAATTAAATAATAATTAATAAAATATACAAAAACAATTTACAAAACTAAAATAAAAAATAAAAACAAAATTAAACTTTAAAAACATTAATTAAAAAATTAAAAAGAAATTAAAACAAAAAATTAAAAACCACACCCAGATTTCTATTACCTTTCAAACTTTTTTTTCTATTACCTTTTCTTACCCAGATTAACTGCCACACCCACTTCAATTTTTTTTTATTTTTTTTCTATTACCCTTCCTCACCAGATTTCTCTATCAAAAACTCCATTAACAACCAGTCAACCACACCCACCGTCAGGGGCAAACCCACATGGAGACCAGATGGGGCCCCTGCCCTACCTCAAATTTTTAAAAAAAATATTGACTTTGTATATACTTTATATATATTTTTTCATTAATAGTAGTAACATTATACTTTCTTAAGCAAAGCTGGTAGTGGTTCTTCTTCCTATTTTTAAAGTTCTTGGTTCAAGTCCCATAAAAAACAAATGTGTTCTTTTTAATTAAATTTTATCTTGTAATTTTTTATGTCTTATTTGTTTTACCACCTTTTCCAATTCTTTTCTCAAATTTTCATTTCTTCTAAAACAAAACAATTCATTTTCTTATTTTATATTAAATTATCTATTATTATTTTGAATTTTTATTATTTCTAATAATTTTAGTTTGACTACCTAACACGTCCAATCAATAAACCATAAATCTCAAATTTTACTTTATTGGATTAAAATAATCAATCTATTATTATGATTCATCTTCTTTTATCCTTAGTATTTTTTCTTTATTTTATAGTTTTAATTTATTTAGAAGTAATAAATCAATAATTTACCAATAATTTGAAGAATAAAAAATTTAAATATATGTCTAGTAATATTTATTAATAAAATATTTTTCTATAAATTTAAATTGAATTCATTATAAATGAAAAAAAAAAAAATCTTATTATAAAATTAGATTGTAATTTATTCTTTCAATATTTTTTTATTTTTGTTGTTTTTCTTGTTATTATTTATTTTTTAACATTTTTTCTTGTTTTTATTTCTTTTTGAATGTAGGATTAGTTAATTCATCGGAGTAAGTAAACAAATTTGTTTTGTTTTATCTAAAAAACTCATTTTTGTTTAAAAAAAAAAAAAAAAAACTCATTTTACTATGATTTTAATTTTTCAGTATTATATTATATTATATTATATATATATTCAAGTGTCCTACCTGGTTAAAATTCCTGGGTCCGCCACTATCCAACCACCACCACCACCCCAAAACAAAACTCATCCTCTTTGTCTCTCAACAAAAACCAAAACGCAACCCACAGTGGCCGCTGTGAAACTCCCATCTCCTCATCTCATGGCGGCGGCCACCATCTGTCAAAGGAAAGAAGAGGGAAAAGAGAGAGAAGGGGATCGGGGGAAAAGATCGATACCGGCGGCGAGAAGTAGGGGTGGTGGTTGGGGTGATTTCGTTGGTTCAGAGTGGTGGTGGTGGGTAGAGTTCGGTGCTTTTGAGTTTAGTTTAGTTTCGTGGATTTCATAGCATGTCTCAAGCTATCCTTTCTCAAAGGCAACCAATAGCACTCTAAAAAATTTAACTTTTATCCAAAAGTTTGTTGTATACCTAAAAACAATAAAAAAGGTCTGACTTACCAACGTTTGGAATTCCAACTAGCAATGTCATTATAGTATGACTAGAATGATCCGTTTTCTTCAATTTTTTATTCGAGCTTACATATAGTTTGACAACTGCAAGAAGCAGAATAAAATCAAAAAGCTCACAACTTCGGAAATTCACATAAAAATACAAAAAATGAATGACTTTACCTCCTTGACATTAAATTTACAAATTTGCACGCGCAAATCATTACCATCTCCATACTACTTTGTCTTAAAAACAATCATTACACAATTAGCCTTAAAAATATTTGTTACGTTCACACAACACATAAAGAAAGCTGGTAAGCTGAGAGGATATAATTTAGTGATTTTCCACTTTAGGCTTAACACGCATGGAATTAAGAATTCATATTCCCTCATCCTCTCAATTTTCTCACTACTAAGCACAGATTCTAAACAATGTTTCATATCACCACGAAACTACAGAAATCAAGAATAAACTGAGGAAAAAGAAAGAATAAAAAGTGAAAGACAACTTTACCTTTTTGTATCTCAATAAGTAAGCCTTAAGTGGCTCAATGTAGTCCTCAAATCCCAATGTAGCCACTGGCCATAGCAAATCATCCCTATTAAGACGTACTCTTTTATGGATGGTCTGGCGAAAATGGGGTCGAGCTCGATAGGGGAAAGATTAGAATAGGGTGCTTCTGATTCGGTGCTTGGCTTGTGTTGCCGTGGTAGGGGTTGTTTCGATGTAGGGGCTGTTTTTCTGGGTGTGCTCGAGGTTCGTTGGTGGTCTGGTTCTCTGTTTCAGGCGTTGGCGGATTCGTTTTGCTTCAGCAGAGTGGTGCTCCGTTTTCTGGGAGGGTTTGCTTCTGTTTTCTGGGGTTTTGTTTGCTTTTGCCGTAAAAATAAATAAATAAATAAAATAAATAAAATAAATAAAAAATTGTCTTCCTCTTCTCTTTCCTACACTTATCACTTGCCCTGCTAAACAAAAACAAAAAAACAAAAAAACAAAAAAATTCTTATTTGATCGCATCTCATATCATTTTAGATAGAAAAAAAATGGACTACTTTATATGCATGCATGCTTAAAGTCATTATAAATTACGTAATAGATTTATCATTTATGTTGACTTAACTAATATTGAGATTGTATCTTTGTTTAACTCAAGGTGGTGAACAAAGTTCCCGTGCATAGCCAAAAATGCCGCTCTAAGGCCATGCAAATCGCAGTTAGTGCTTCAGGTAAATGATGTAGAACAAGTGGCTGATGCGTACATGATGAGGAGGGAACATCCTAAATTCAAGGGCAATCGAATTCCAGTAGTCCGGGCGTCGAAATCGGAATGACGCGAAACTCGCACAGTTGATGCGTTTCGGCGTGGGAGGAGTTAGTCAATAGCTTTGCTGTTGAGGCATACCTTTTTTTAGCCGAATTCCGTCGTTTAGGCCCCGAAATTACCGTTTTTGCTATTTTAGGAAAGTTTCGTTTTAGCCATAACTTTTGTTTTCCAAGTCCAAATCGACTTCCGTCAATTCTGGCTTGCTTAGGATTTCTAATAGTTTTTATTTCCGCAATTATTTCAATTTTGCTATTTTTGGCAATTTTTAGTAATTAGTCCCGTTTCTTGTCCAACAAGGATTAGGGTTAGGGTTTTTGCTTTAAATATGCTTGTAAGCCTTTTGGCCGAATTATTCAATTATTCAATAATATTTCAGACTTTTCTTTGAGAGTTTCTCTCGTTTTCTGGTGGATTCCAGAGTTTATCAAGAATATTGACGTTGGTCGTATTCTTTTATTATTTCCGCTGCGTCAATTGGTATCAGAGCACGGATTTGCCGATCTCGATGACAACTAACGGAGCAGGAGATGGAAACCCTATTGGCGGTGACCGTGGGGTAGAGGCCTTGTGGGCGGCGCTGGAGGATACACGGCAACAGGTGGCACAGATTCGTGACTTGCTTGCTGGGGCTAACCTCAACGCTAACAACAGGCCACCAGTTAACAGGACACGCGCCGAAGGATTTGCCCGAGGCCAACCTGCTGACAGGAGACGTAATCAAACACCTCCTAATCAACCTGATAGCGAGGATGATTCAGATGAAGATGATGTGGGATATGGCGTAGCCCAGCCGGCAAGACGAACGAGAGAGCAAGATGATTATCGGTTGAAGGCAGAACTTCCAAGTTTCAATGGAAATCTGCGAATAGAAGACTTTCTTGATTGGGTTACAGAAGTGGAGCGGTTCTTTGAGATGATGGAAATACCAGAAGAAAAGATGGTGAGATTCGTGGCGTTCAGATTAAAAGGAGGGGCTGCGGTATGGTGGGATCAATTGCAGAAGAACCGACAGCGACAAGGAAAGGCACTTGTGAGAACATGGCGTAGAATGAAGCAGCTTATGATGGGTAGATTTCTGCCACCGGATTATGAACAATATTTATTCCAATCGCTTCAGGAATGTTCGCAGGGTTCCAAATCAGTGTTCGATTACACAGCAGAATTCTCTAGACTTTTAGAGCGAAATAATCTGAATGAAACTGAGGGACAGCGTGTAGCCAGATATATGAATGGGTTAAAACCGTCGCTGCGAGATAAGATTGGGTTACAAGTAGTTTGGACAGTGGAGGAAGCTCATAACCTAGCGTTAAAGGCAGAGTTGCTGGAACGAAGGGGTGGAACTTCGGGATTTCGGAGAAGTAATCCAGATTCGTCGTTTGCTAACAGGGATAAGGGTGTTCAATCATCAGGTCCGACAAACCAGTCTAAAGACGGAAGCAGCAGTAGCAGCAACCAAACAACAGTTCCAGTCAATAGGGGTATACCTAGAAATCCGAATCCGAATCCCAATCCTTATGCTAGACCTGCACCTGGGGTTTGTTATCGATGTAGGAAACCTGGTCACGTTTCTAACACATGTCCTGATCGCCCTAAGCCAGTTAATTGGGTGGAAGGGGAAGAAGAAGATCCAGATGCTCCGGAAGATGTTGAGGGAGAGGGTGACTTGTATGATGGGGCAGAATTCGCTGAAGAAGATGGAGAACGAGTCAATTGTGTAGTGCAGCGTGTACTGTATGCTCCAAAGCAAGAAGATTCCGGTCAGCGTAATAACATATTTCGGTCTTGCTGTACAATTAGTCAGAAAGTGTGTGATTTGATCGTGGACAGTGGGAGTTGTGAAAACTTCGTTGCAAGGAGACTGGTAGAACACCTGAAGTTGCCAACTGAGAAGCATCCACATCCGTATACTATCGGCTGGATCAAGAAGGGACCCACTGTAAAGGTAACTGAGATTTGTCGTGTTCCTATTTCCATTGGTAAAATATATAAGGATGAGGTAGTTTGTGATGTGATTGATATGGATGCTAGCCACGTGTTGTTGGGTCGGCCGTGGCAATATGATGTTGATATTACATATAAGGGTCGTGATAACACTTACCTGTTTACCTGGGGATCACACAAAGTTGCTATGATTCCTTCCAGTAGAAAAACAATGCCTAACAAACCTTCCGAAGTGGTGGAGAAGCAGTCCTTTTTGACCGTAACCGGATCTGACACCGAGTTTATGGCAGAAATCAATGGTGCACCAGAGGTTTATGCCTTAGTGGTTAAGGCTCTCATTGTAGAAGAAGAAGAGGCACCGACAGCAGTTCCTGAAAAGATAAAACCATTAATAGAACAATTCAGAGACATCACTTCAGAGGATTTACCGAACAACTTACCTCCCTTGAGAGATGTTCAGCACCATATAGATCTTATACCAGGGGCGAGTTTGCCGAACCTGCCGCATTACCGGATGAGTCCGAAGGAGAACGAAATTCTACGGGAGAAAATTGAAGAGCTGTTGCAGAAGGGTTTCATTCGTGAGAGCATGAGTCCGTGTGCGGTTCCTACATTATTGACGCCAAAGAAAGATGGGAGTTGGCGTATGTGTGTGGACAGTCGAGCCATCAACAAAATAACCGTCAAGTATCGATTCCCAATTCCTCGCCTAGATGACATGTTGGATCAACTTGAGGGTTCGAAGCTGTTTTCGAAAATTGATCTTCGCAGTGGGTATCATCAGATTCGGGTCAGGCCTGGAGATGAGTGGAAAACAGCATTCAAGAGCAAGGATGGGTTGTATGAGTGGCTAGTCATGCCGTTCGGATTGTCAAACGCACCCAGTACTTTTATGCGAGTGATGAATCAGGTATTGAGGCCTTTTGTGGGAAAATTCGTTGTTGTTTATTTTGACGATATTCTTATCTATAGTAGAACTGAGGAAGAGCATGTGGAGCAGCTACGAGAAGTGTTGTCAGTTCTACAGGAAAATCAGCTGTTTCTTAACCTGAAGAAGTGCAGTTTTATGACGAACAGTTTACTATTCCTGGGTTATGTGGTGAGTTCGGAAGGGATTCATGTAGATGAAGAGAAGGTCCGAGCAATTCGAGAATGGCCAGCACCGAAAACTGTGAGTGAAGTGCGGAGTTTCCATGGATTAGCCACCTTCTACCGTCGATTTATTCGGAATTTTAGCACTGTCATGGCGCCAATAACAGAATGCATGAAAAAGGGCAGATTTCAGTGGGGAGAAGAGGCAGAGATGAGCTTTGCTTTGATCAAGGAGAAGTTATGCACCGCACCAGTATTGGCCCTACCGAGCTTTGAGAAAATTTTTGAAGTTGAATGTGATGCTAGTGGTGTAGGGATTGGAGCTGTGTTATCCCAAGAAAAGCGTCCAGTAGCCTTCTTTAGCGAGAAATTGAGTGAAGCTCGCCAGAAGTGGAGTACTTATAATCAGGAATTCTATGCAGTGGTCCGAGCCTTGAAGCACTGGGAGCATTACCTAGTACAGAGGGAGTTCGTATTGTACACCGATCATCAAGCTTTGAAGTTCATCAATAGTCAGAAACACTTGGACAACATGCATGTCAGGTGGGCCACTTTCCTTCAAAAATTCCCTTTTGCTATTCGACACAAGTCAGGTGTTTTGAACCGAGTTGCCGATGCATTGAGCCGTCGTGCCAACCTGCTAGTGACACTGACTCATGAGATCGTGGGTTTCGAATGTCTAAAGGAGTTGTATGAGGAGGATGAAGACTTCAAAGAAATCTGGGCCAAGTGTATTGAGAAACAACCTGTCAGTGATTTCCATGAAAAAGATGGGTATTTGTTTCGTGGTAACCGTTTGTGTATCCCTAGGATGTCTCTGCGGGAGAAATTAATTCGTGACCTACATGGAGGAGGATTGAGTGGACACTTGGGTCGAGACAAGACAGTGGCTAGCTTGGAGGAGCGGTATTTCTGGCCGCAACTGAAAAGAGATGTGGGGAATTTTGTGCAGAGGTGTTATATCTGTCAGGTGTCTAAAGGTCAGTCACAAAATACTGGTCTTTATACGCCTTTACCTATCCCTAACAATATTTGGGAAGATTTGTCTATGGATTTTGTGTTGGGACTACCTCGTACCCAGCGAGGAGTAGATTCTGTATTCGTGGTGGTTGACAGGTTTTCAAAAATGGCTCACTTCATCCCTTGCCGGAAGACATCAGATGCTTCTCACATAGCCCGGCTATTTTTCAGAGAGGTGGTTCGACTTCATGGGGTGCCACAGTCAATTACCTCTGATCGTGACACGAAGTTCCTTAGCCATTTCTGGGTGACCTTGTGGAAGATGTTTAAGACCTCGCTGAACCGTAGTACTACTGCACACCCACAAACTGATGGGCAAACAGAGGTGACGAACAGAACCTTGGGAAATCTGGTTCGTAGCATTTGTGGAGACAAACCGAAACAGTGGGATCATGCATTGCCACAAGCTGAGTTCGCATACAACAGTGCTGTTCATAGTGCCACAGGGAAAACTCCTTTCGCTATGATATATATGTCGCCACCAAGGCATACTGTGGACTTAGTTCGTTTACCGAAGGGTCTTGGATTTAGTGTTGCTGCAGAAAATATGGCTACACAAGCCCAAGCTGTGCATGAAGAGGTGCGACAGAAGCTGGAAGAGACAAATGCAAAGTACAAAGCAGCTGCAGACAAGCACAGGCGTCGCAAGGTGTTTAAGGAGGGAGATTCAGTGATGGTTTTCTTGCGCAAAGAAAGGTTCCCAGTGGGAACTTACAATAAATTGAAGCCCAAGAAATATGGTCCGTATCAGATTTTGAAGAAGATAAATGATAATGCCTATGTGATCGACCTACCTGAGACCATGGGGATTTCCAAGACTTTCAATGTGGCAGACCTGTTCCAGTACCATGCAGAAGAGTCCCTCTACCCTGAACCTAACTCGAGGTCGAGTTCTTTCCAAGTGGAGGGGACTGATGTAGAACAAGTGGCTGATGCGTACATGATGAGGAGGGAACATCCTAAATTCAAGGGCAATCGAATTCCAGTAGTCCGGGCGTCGAAATCGGAATGACGCGAAACTCGCACAGTTGATGCGTTTCGGCGTGGGAGGAGTTAGTCAATAGCTTCGCTATTGAGGCATACCTTTTTTTAGCCGAATTCCGTCGTTTAGGCCCCGAAATTACCGTTTTTGCTATTTTAGGAAAGTTTCGTTTTAGCCATAACTTTTGTTTTCCAAGTCCAAATCGACTTCCGTCAATTCTGGCTTGTTTAGGATTTCTAATAGTTTTTATTTCCGCAATTATTTCAATTTTGCTATTTTTGGCAATTTTTAGTAATTAGTCCCGTTTCTTGTCCAACAAGGATTAGGGTTAGGGTTTTTGCTTTAAATATGCTTGTAAGCCTTTTGGCCGAATTATTCAATTATTCAATAATATTTCAGACTTTTCTTTGAGAGTTTCTCTCGTTTTCTGGTGGATTCCAGAGTTTATCAAGAATATTGACGTTGGTCGTATTCTTTTATTATTTCCGCTGCGTCAGTAAACCAATTGAATTGGCTAGTATCAGTAGTGACAAAATTCCTCATCCACATGTGGAATCATCAGCATTTTCAAAAGGTGACGACAAGGATCAAATAGGGGTTACAAGAGATGGAATAACCGTGGCTAAACTTACAAAGTTGTTAAGAAAGAAATTTGGATATGCAATTTTGGAAAGTGTGCGAGCGACGGTGAGGGTGGTGACGAGAAAGAACAAAACGAAAACGAGCCCAAAGTGGAGGTGGTCAGCTGGCCTTATTATCATGATGTTCATTATGTGGTTAGGGACTCTTAACTACAGCTGCTCCATCATGTGAAATTCAAATATTACAGATGCCGGATATATGAACTTCGAACCGTATTTTCTGATAGTAATTTGTTTAATAAGTTAGTTGTTATACTCTATGCTTGCAGTAGTTATCTCAAACAATTTGTCATACTTTATTGTTTTTCATATGCTTAAAGTCCTGTATCTGAATAAGGTAGTTATATCTGATTAATAAAACTTAGACAACCAAAAAATTTAGCCCAAATTTCAACCCAAATGAAGTAGCAAATGATCTTTTTATTAACCACATCATCTCATATCGTGTACGGTGATGACAATTCACTTGCCATATTATTTAAGTTGAAATTTAAGCTAAATTTTTGGATTGCCTAGCATTACAATTAAATCGGTTTTGTAATCAAAGGACTCATGAAACTAGTATATATAGGCTTAGCTAGAGTAATTGTGTAATTGATGTAAGAAAAGTCGTAGAAAAATAATAATAAATAAATAAAAACTCTTCTTGTCTTTCTTTACAAAATAACCCTCGTGAAGACCATTCTTCATTGACTTTGTAACATCAAAGTGTTCTTAGTCAATCAAAACTTACCTTTCTTCCACCTGCTCTCATCAGTATCATCTTGTTGTATTGATGAAATATCTCTTTCAATAGTTTTGTTTATGCTCGTGTGCTAGGAAGTGCTTCTTTGTGTCTTTGCTCTGTTTTTTGGGATGCTCCTTTTGTTCTTGGAGCCTCTATTTTGCTTCTTCTTCTTGAATCACATTTTAGCATTTTAGCATCTCATCATTGAATCACATTTCAATGATGAAATGTTTCTTGCTACGCAAGGACTTGAACCACATGGAGAGACTAAAACGATTCGAGCTCTTGCTCTTCCAATGCAATGCACATACAGCAGAGTAGAGAGCTTGAAGAATCCGGGCAGTTTTCTGATCATCATCATCATCATCCATTAATGAATCACCACCAACACATGAAACTTCACTGTCTTCCGCATATCTCAGCAGCTGATTCAGTGACTGGAGATTGTTCTTGATCTGTTCTCCGAAACTTGAATCTCCAATTGTGGGAAACATTAGTGGTAACTTCTTAATCAAAATCAAAACAGAAACTTGAATCTCCAATTTTTGTTGTTGTTGTAATAATTGAGGTTGTAAATTAAAATGAATAAATAAGTCAACTTATTTGTATCATAACATATCTTTGGAAGATCAATATGAAGTTTTCTATATCTTCAAAAATAAAGAATCCCAAACTTATTGCGGATTTCTGTTGGCCTTTTGTAATTGGTTACAAAGTCTTATAAATAGGGGTTTGTTTTAGGCTTCAAAATCAAAGTGTTTGTAAAATCAGAGTGTTTGGAATGAATAAAAGCATCGATGAAAGCCGGTTTACATTATTCTCTCTATTCTCTTTTATGCTGTATTTCCATTTAGTTTTACAACAAAACTTGATTTTTACAAAACTGTATTGCTTTTTACAAAGCTATTGTATAATAACAGTACGTAACTATCATCTCCTGTAATGTTTTTTTTTTTTTTTTTTTTTTTTTTTTTTTTTTTTTCCGGTCAGATCGGTTTCGAAAAAAAAAAAATCAAATTACTAAATTAGATCCAGGGAAAGAAAATGTAGATATTTAAAAAAATATATATTTAAAAACTTTTAAATTGATACGGTACATCACATCACATAGAGATAGGCATAGAATAAAGATAACTGATATAAAGATAAGTATATATATTACATGAATGATAAAGCTTTCCAAATTCCAATAATTCATTTGCTTTTGCAACTTTTTTAAAGTGGAAAATAAAATACAAAGACATAAAATAATATAAGAGTGCAAATTAAAATTGTTAACCACAAGGTGGTTGCCTTGGTCACTTGGTGGTCCAATGCTTGGGATTGAATATCCTAGTTTTTGGTTTTACTCCTGATAATTACATTGTAGCCAGTCCTAAGGACGTTTAACTCTCCTAGTGGTAGGACGGACAGGGGGCTAATGTTTATCTTTATTGGGGAGGACAGGCATCTGAATAAAGTCCGAGATCCTCGATAAAAAAAAAAAAAAAAATTGTTGTGCAGTCAAAAGCAAAACAGGAGAGAGACAGAGAGTCACATATATTCATATATTCACGTTTTGCTAATAATTTAGTCAAAAAGTAATGTGATAATGATTAATGAGTGTCTGCTGAAATATAATAAGCTTTTCATATGTCATAATTATCAATTTATTATTTTAATGAAGAGTTGCATTTGTTGTGTCTAACCAAAAACTAAGTCTTGATAATATGTTACTAATTACATACATGTTGATGTTGATCTAACTGTCTGGCTTAGAGCCTTAGAATATGGTAATTAAGTGTATACCAAGTTGCTTATGACAAGCCACCACAGGCACCACTAGGGATGCACGTTTGGGAAATGAGGATGGATATAGGTCCCCCCATCCCCATCCCCACTACCTAGACCCTTCCCCCATCCCTCCCTATTTCCCCATTTGGGGAAAATGGGGATGGGGAATTTTGGGGGGACCTATATCCATCCCCATCCCCAATTCCCCATTTTCCCCGTTTCCCCGTTTCCCCATTTGAATAAAAATTACAAATTAAACTGAAAAATCAAACATTCCATTGCAAATATAAAATAAAATTCATTAGTGCATTACAAATACAAAATAAAGTGTTTTAAAATTCACAAGTTCATTACAATAACAACTAATTATTGAGAAAATGAGAGCAACTTTAGGTTTTAGGTTTTAGGTTTTAGGTCTTGAAGTTAAAATGAGTAAAATTGGTTTTAGGTCTTGAAGTTAAAATGAGTAAAATTGTATATATAATTTGGGTTAGGGAGTTAGGTTTTCAAAGAATAAAAAAAAATAAAATATATATATATTATAATTATATTTATATTATTATATATAATTAGGGGAAATGGGGAAATGGGGATGGGGGACCTCCCCCCCATCCCCATCCCCATCCCCATTTCAACATAATTGTGGGGAAAATGGGGAAATGGGGATGGGGATGGGCCCCATCCCCATCCCCATCCCCATTTCAATTTGGGGATAATTTTCATCCCCATCCCTCCTCATTTCCCCATTTTTCCCCCAAAAAAAATCCCCAAATGGGGATGGGGACGGGGAAAATTGGGGCCCCGGGGGGAAATGTGCATCTCTAGGCACCACTCTAGTCTCTAGGCTGTTTTTTCTTCTCTACTAACTTTTGCTTTGAGTCTTGTCTTCGAAAAAAAAAAATCATTTTTGTAATATACATTATATTAAAAAAAAAAAAATCAGAAGTCATCTTTAAAAAAAAAAAAATTATGAATAAAAGGCCATTTTCAGTCATAATTTTCGCCTTGGACCTCTAATACGTCAGATCGGCCCTGCACCTACATTATAAGGTTGTGAGTTTGAGTCCTCCCTTTCTCAAAAAAACCTTAAATTTATATAATATTTTAAAAAAAGATTAAATAAGTATATTTTGATAAATTTTATTATTTTGATACTATTAAAACTAAACTTTTTTAGCATTTTAGCCCACAAAGTCAGTATAAATAAATGCTATCTAGTCCATATCACCCAATATAATAATAATTTTTTTTTTTTTGAATATATAATAATAAATTAAAGTGTATAAAGTCAAGTTTAAATTTATTTAATGCTCAATAAAAATAAGAGGTTTAAATTTATTTATGAATATTTATACCTAACCATGATACATTATGGGTCCCATTAAAAGTTTAAATTTATTTAATGCTCAATAAAAATAAGAGGTTTAAATTTATTTATGAATATTTATACCTAACCATGATACATTATGCGGTCCCATTAAGTCTTTTAAATAATAAGTTAGAACAATGGTGGTTGTGCTATTGAATAAGCAGATTAAAACATACACCAAATTGAAGCAATTATCATTTTTAATTGGTTAATGAAAATGACTTGGCTGCTTTCAAATGAAAATGACTTGACTTGCCACATCATTTAGGTGAAAATAAAAATGATATAGCCATGGACTTGGCTGCTGATGTCAGATAAAATGACTTGGCTGCTTTTGTTAGAGAGAAACATAAGGAAGGGTAAATAAAAATTGCAGCTATCTAGATAGCAATTATTTTCCTTTTTAAATTTTAATAACTAAATTTAATTTTTTTCTTTTTTTAATTAATTAAATTTTAAAAAAATAAAAGTTTCTCCTTAAACTTCAAAAATTATCTATTTATACTTCATTTTATTTTTTTTATAAATGACAATTTTTATTAGAATTAAAATTACCAAACCATATAAAATAAAAAAATAAAAATAAAAATTCTAAACACACTCCAAACTAGTTTTTTTTTTTTACTTTTTCCTTTATGTTTATTTTTTCCTCTTCATTGTTTTCCAAATCCTCACATATCTTCTTGTTTTTTTTTTTCCAATATGTTAAAGTTCTTCATTGAGATATGACAGTCTTAAGTTTTAGACTGAAAATCCAACAAATTAAGGGAAAATAATATTATAATTTTGTATACTGTTGAGTCCTTAAAGTTCATTATAAATTTCAATAAAATCAAAGTAAACATTGTAGGTACCTCTCATAAAAATAATAACAATAAATTTAAATAGATAAATAAATTTTTAATTACCCTCTAACTCCATTTATATCAACTTTAAAGGGAAATCAATGCATGCATTTACAAATTTACCTTTAAAATAAAAATAAAAATAAAAAATAAAAATAAAAATACCTGCTAGGCTGCTATCTGCTACTCTGTTAGAGGACAAAAGGTTACAAATACTTTAGCTAGTTGGCTATTTTCCCGACTATTTATCTTGTCCTTTTCGAGGACAAGACATATGTAAAGATCTTTTAGATCTTCAAAAGTTTTCCTCCATAAATAAAAATCAATGAATAAAGATAATAAAAACCCAAAACAAAAATCCCTTATTATCATATATATGATCACAACCTTATCCTCTTCAATTTATACAAAAGCATAATTCATCAAGTTCAGACATCGCATACAAGAATCCCAATTGGTACATAAACTTAGCTGTGCAAAAAAAAAAAAATAATAAATAAATAAATTTTATTTTAAATCGGTGTCAATTGTGATTACGTACACAAAAAACGTACGAGATTCCAAGACCGAATAATTTTCGTTGATGTAAAGTGATCAAAATACAGATATATGAAATATACAACAATTATTACCACAGCTAGAACGACTTGTTCTAAGTCAATATCTAGAAATTGAACGGTCACGATTTCTTTAGGATCTTCTTATAAGAAACATACTGATGCAGCCACTCTTTCATATCCACAGCTAAGTATCAAGCTACTCAGTGATGGCTGAGTAATTTTCTTTTTCACTTTCTCTCTTTTGCCTCTTTTTTTTTTTAATTAATTAGTTACTTCAATTTTTAATTTTTTCATGTAATTTTTATTTTAATTGTTATAGGAAGAAAACTAGTCAGGAAGCTCATCATGAAGATCTTCAAAACAAGACAGCAGAAATGTTAGAAAAAACACTAAGAAACCTTGTTGAGACGCTTTCAAGCAACAAAGATAATGACAAGATTAATGCTTGCATAGATGTTCATCAAAAAGCCCTAGATGATCTTGTTAATGTCAACTCTCTCTTCACAATAGCAGTGTTTGTGGGGTTGGCCTACGCCAACCAGGGCCAACGGAGCCTCGAAAACAGACCCGAATGCGATCCGGACCCTGGTTTGGGAAAGAGGCTCATCGTCTTGGAAGTTAATTCATTTGCTTGCTTCCTTTTCTCCAGCTTGGTAGCCAAGGCAGTCAAGGTTATGTTCAAAACTTTTAATTATTTGCCCTTTTAAAGATTAATATATATTTACTAGCTAGATCATTCTATAACCCGAAAAGCTAGTTTATTGGGCTATGAATTCGATTCATGTTTAATTTCTAACATTTTTCTCACATGTGAGCTTCGCTACTCTTGGATTTTATTATTAATTATCTCTAATTTTTTTCTTGGAGTTGCTTGTTGACCAAAGCTCCCTAACCAATAGAGTTGCTTTACTCTAATATCATATTAAAATTTTATCACCCTTAAGTTTTTCCTTAAACTTTTGAGTTTAGTTGCAAAGTTAACCCGGTGCGGGATTCTATATGAAAATTTTTTTGTGAAATTCCCGTGACTGATATATAAAAAATTTTCTTTTCCATTGGCTTTACTAGATTCAAAATTTCTTACTTTTTTTTTTCTCTTGGTATATCTCACCTGTGATTTTCAACGCAGGTTCTTCTAAACATTCGCAAAAAGGAACTAACAAGGAATCACCGTTATGTACCGGACAGACTGTGCAAGAAAATTCTTCTCTCAGATCCATGGAAAAGATTTTCGTTGGGGTTATCGGTTCTTGCGTCGTTTGCTGGGATTGTGCTACTGACTCTGTCCATTGTGTATGTGATACAGATAAGAGTAGGGAAGCTGACTTGTGGAAGCGGTCATGCAATTCAAGCGGTGGCACCCCTGTGTGTGATTGTGTTCACTGCATTGCTCTTATATGTACCATCAATGGCTTATGCTGTGATTGTTACTGCATCTGCTATTAGGGAGAAATCTGATGATAGTAAGGCTTCAAATGGTTCTCAAGTGTGAGTGTTGAGGTGAGTTGGATGTAATTATATATGAGATGTTTTGAGTGTTGAGTTGTCACTCAGGGTTCTCAAGTGTGATTAATTAGCATCGGACTATGTCAGGTTTGTTGTTGGATTTGTTTTAAATAGTTGGTAGGTTGAATTTTATGTGATAATTGTTGAAATAAATGGAGTTGCAGAGTTGCTTGACAACTCAGGATGAATTATATGATATTGTTGAACCACTTATTTCGTAAGATTGTGCTAATAAAAAGGTGTTTTGTAAACTTCTTAAAATTCATCTATTTCACAATCTGCATTTCCTGTAAAAACATTTTGATAAGTTGGTATGGGTTGTTTATCAAATTTGATTATAAGAAAAATGTAACTATTTCAAAACTCATGAAATATCTAAATGTCCTCATTTTTTATATTAGAAGACAATAATATCGTCTGTACCTATTGAAATTATTTTAAAACCTTAAATATTAAAAACAGAAAAGTAAAAATAATATTAATATTTTAATTAATTAATATAAATTAAAAAAAAAAATAGTTGGTGACCACCATGGCAGTACTGCATTGGAGGATTCTGGTTCACCTCTGCAATGGATCCTCTCACTGAACGAACCCATTTTTGTTTTTGGTTGAAAATGGTTAACTATACAAAGGCCGAAAGGCAAAAAGGGGAAACCCCCAAACAACCAAAGAAACAAAACAGAGCGTAGAGCGGGGGCTACAAACAGGGCCAACACCCAACAAAACAGGCCACACAAAGGCACCAATCACCCACAACACACTAACACAGGCAACACAAAAGCAACAACAACCCAACAAAATAAAACAACAGCAGACCACAACCATTAAATCTATCTGTTTTTACTTAATCAAGGTCTCATGTGTCTGTTCTTTAACTTTTTTTTTTTTTTTTTTAAAGACGAATTTTCAAAAAGTGAGTTTTTGCTTATTTATTTTTTCGACAAAACTTCCTTACAACCTTTCCTATCATAGCTTTTTTGTGTTTGTCAAAATTCGTACAATCAATCATAAATTCATTAAGTGCATCTGATTTTTTTCCCGAAAGGTAAACACCTCATAGGGTACTAGGTAGCTTACTAGCTTGAATATTTATATTTTTTTAAGACATTAAGAAGAATTTATACCGATATACTTATTTTTAAAAAAAAAAATACACCATACTTGTGTCATTGTGTGTGTAGAGTTCCTGTATGCGAGCGAGTGAGTGAGTGAGTGTGTGACTCGGTGTGAGTGTGTGTGGTATAGACAAGCAAGTGAATATGAGTTTACTTGTGTGTTAACAGTATTGTAGTTAAGTTTGTAATATAAAACATAGCTGTTTCATTATGTAAAACGTTTGCTTCTCTCTGCCAGACTCTAAAACACATTAATCTAAAAAGGCATGCATGTCTTAACAGAATGTAAATAAATAAATAAAAAATAAAAAAAAACCCCTTTATTTCTAAACAAGGCATTACAATGAAAAAAAAAATAGGATTAAAATAAAATATTATGCTTAATCTTAAAAGAATGCAAGTGGAAAGAAGGAAGAAAAAAAAAAGAGAAAATAGACAACCCAATTTGTATATATTCAAACAAATTGTTGGGATCTTGTGAGCACAACCCGGAATGATAGGTTTTTACTTATTTTTTGAAATCGAACATCAATTGGTTGAGGGATTTGTCGAGACCTGGTGAGCACGACTCCAGAATGTAACTCGATCTCATTTTCTTCCAAGTCGTCTGATCTGTGTGATCAACTGATATCATGGAAGGATGATTGACTAGAAGCTACAACATATATCTTGAAATTCATTTGATCTCTTTACACTTGGGAAGAAGATCCTCGGGAAAATGTTGTCGATCAATGTAGTAGGAAAATTCTGTAGCAATTAGGAATGACAATGGGCCGGGTTCGGGCGGGTTTGGCAAAATCCAAACCCAAACCTACGAAACTTTGTGTCTACCAAACCCGTCATGAACCCGTGAAAATAAACGGGTTCGGGTTCGGGTTTCACCCGTAGGTTTGGGGGACACCCAAACCCGCCCACAAACCCGTGAAACAAGCGGGTCCATGGTTCAACCTCGCGAACCCGCCAATTTTTTTTTATAAAAAAAAATTATTTCTATATTAATTAAATATAAGAAATATTATAATTTTAAAGAATAAAAAGACTTAATATATTGAAATGTTTATATTTTGTTTTCTATATAATTAAAAAGTTTTTGTTGGAGTTTAAATTTATAATATTTTAAATAATAAAATATTATATGATTTTTATTGTTCGCAGCTTCATGGGTCACCCGAATTCGAACCCGTTGGGTTTTTACTTATACGGGTTCACGGGTCATAAATTCACTAACCGAACCCTCTTCAAGTGGGTTGGGTTCAGACGGATCCCACAGGTTCGGATTTAATTAATTACCATCCCTAGTAGCAATGCTCCAGATGATAATTTTGTACCTGTAATCTTCAAAATTAATTCCTTTTTTTCCTCCGGAAAGAAAAACAGTTGGGGAGGAATATTATAAACTAATAATTTAGTCAAAAAGTAATGTGATAATCACTGTCTGCTCTAGTGCTCTTGTTCTGTTTTTGTAGGCTTTTTCTTTTAGCCTGTGGGGGTGTGGTGCTCTGTTTCTCGTTTGCCTGTGGCCTGTTGGGGGTTTTTTTCTTTTTTGTGATTTTGGCTGGGGTTTTTGCTTGGGTTTGTGCCCTCTGTTTTTTTCGCCTGGTGGTGGTTGTTGTTCTGTGCCTTTTGGCTTTTTAATATATGATTGGCGGTTCAAAAAAATAATAATAATAATCACTGTCTGCTGAAATATGTTGATAAATATTCATGATCAACCCATTAATTATAATAAGTTATTTAGAGATATGTGATTAACAATTTATAATTTTAATGAAAAGTTGCATTTGTTGAGAGATCAGTGACAATATTTTTGTAATTTTGTTTTTTGTTTTTTTGTTCTCATTGTATAAAGTCAATAAGATTCACTATAGTCCCTTAACTGCCTACGCCCGCCAGACCTAAGATTCGCTAACTTTACATATAAAAGTCGGTGCATATTGATGAAAATATACGAGGACATTGAACGTGAGCCAATCATTTTTCATGCTTTGATTTAGTATGTACGCATTTGTCAAAATTTCTCCATAATGAGTGGCTCATATTTAATGTCTTTATATATTTATATCCATACGCATTGATGTGAACGAGACCGTGTATATATATATATGCATATATATATATATATATATAATAGCATCTAACAAAAGACTCCCCAAGTCAAATCTTGCTAATATTTTAATAATTATATACATGTTTTATGTTTATCAGTTGATGTCGATCTATATAGCTGGCTTAGCAAATGGTAATTTAGTGTAGATCAAGTTGCTTAATTAATTAAGTACATATATCATTGTTTTTCGAGTAACTAGCTAATTAATAATACAAGTTTATGTCATCTCCTTAGGTAGAGGATACTACCAAATTCTCCTCAACTCTGTTGAAGTAAAACCGGGTATTCTTTGTCTCTAGCCTTAGGTTCAAGACTTTAATCCGAAACTACAAAGAACTACCAATTCTCAAATTTGGGTCCACTTTCATTACTTGTGTTGGGAGTATTGGCATCCTAAAATACTCTCGGATTTGGCTCATTCAATTGGCATTCCATTGAAATTTGATAAAACCACAATGGAGGGTGAGCTCGGCCACTTTGCAAGGGTGCTGATCGATGTAGATCTCTCTAGCGATCTCCCTACTTCTCTTTTGATTGAACGGGAGGGACTGAGCTACTTTATTCAGGTTGAATATGAAAAACTTCCCTCTTTCTATACAACGGGCTCCTCTATAGGTCACTTGCCTTTCGCTTGTCGCTAGAACAATCAAAACAAGTCTCCCCGCGATAATCAATCCGATAAAGTCGAAGATGCTTCCATTGAAAACAATAAGTAGGTTGTTTTGAAGGAAAAAAATAATTTTGAAAGGTGTGAAAGATCCAAATCTAGGATGGTCTATCGTCCTATCTCTAAAACCACTTATGCAATCCCTCTTAAAAATGTGTTTGATACTCTTAATGACATCTCTAAGCCTTTTTTGCATAAGGATGCTCATGAGGCCAACAACGATGATAAACCCGTGGAGGAGGTTCAAGTTGATTCTTCGACTATTAGGAAGGTTTCTAGTGGTTCTGAGAAGACTAGTTTGAAAGCTTCTAATATTTTGTCTAGCCCTGAGATTGTTGCTTTCTCCCCAAGCAAGCTTGAAGTTATGGAGGTTGGTTCTTCTAACTCTAATCTTGTTAAAACTATGGATGCTACCAAGGCCTTTAATATGATTTCCTTTAATATGAATGATAATGCTTCTACGAGGCAACATACTGGTCCTATTATTCTCCATAATTCCACCCCTATTTTGAACTCTAATACTGGCCCCATGGAGTCAGATTTGCAAGACCGACATTCGTTTAAGGACAATATTTCAGTTGATGTCGGACCTCTAACTCCAACTCGTTAAACAACTTCTTAGGGAAGGATGATAAGTATGCGGAAGCTCAGGATCTAGTTGATCCCAACAATAATTGGATTCCCGTGGTGACAAAATCGAATAGAAGAGTGAAACCAACTTTCAAGACTTTTTCTAATTTCATGTCTCAATTGAGTAAGGGAAGTTCTAAGCGCCTCCCTGTTGCTGAGACTAAGATTCGCTCTGCTTCTACGACTTCATTGGCCTATGCAAAATTACATCGTGTTGCTATTTCTAATTGGGCAACATTGTCTCAATTGGTTAATTTTATGCCTTTTTAGGTTCATATTTCCTTGCCTTCTGTTGAGGTCTGTATACCTTTTTAGATTATTGTTTTATGGCCTACGTGCCACTTTACTTTTTAATAATATAGTCAGCTTAATCTAATATATATATATATATATATAAGTTTATGTCATAGTCCAATGGAATTGTTAATTAAGAAAAACAAATTTAGCTATAAGCCTGGCATAAATAGATAAATGTAGAGTACAAATTGTTGAGTTAAATGGTACATTAAATTTCAAAATTCAGAAGAATCAAAACTCTTAAGATCCCCATCAATTTTCATGTCTCAAAATTTCCATTTACTGCTTATGATCAACCTTCAGGTATTGCTAAGAAATGTTCTTCAACAAAATTTCCATTGGTTGTGAAACTTGAAGGGGTCAAGTGAAATGTTGTTAGATATGGATTCATTATGTTTTTATAGGAAACCCTAATTTTTTAAAAAGTCTTTGACAACGTTGTTTTGAAGTTAAAAGTTTGTTCTTTGTATTTTTCTACCTCACAAGTGCACGAGTCAAAAAGACAAGTATAACAACAAGCAGGGGTTTTGTTCCACAAAGAGGTGTCATCCGTCAACCGTCTCAAGTATTAGAGTTTATTGAAAGCATGTAAATAGAACACTGAAGAGGTGAGAATGGTTTGTGCGAAGTGTAAGCATAATGCGTTGTGTAAGAGAGAATGGAAATGGAAATAACCTAAAACTAAAGATAGAAATGTAACTAGGTGCTTGTCTTTCTAAATTACTCTACTCCTAAACTAAATTAATCTACTCCTAAAGGCAAGACACCCTAAGTTACAAAAACAAATGTGGCTTGGAGAGATACAAGATAGTGGTCACACAAGGGAAATGAGTTCACCAAACACAAGTGCACATCTATTTGATTGTTAAATATTAAGCACATTCAATTCAAGTTAAGGGCTCGTTCTCTTGATTAAGAAATTTACCGAAATCAACTCATCATTCAACAAAGGCCATGGAATGAGCAATTATGTATTTAAGGCCAAAGACCTATTAAGCACCAGAACATAGAGCCAAAACATATTCTAGCAAGGCTATACAATAAGTTTCATCCATTCTTTTAGAACTAAGTAGTCAAGGTCATACCGGGAAGGCCATCCAAAGGTACAACCCTAACTCACATTCACTCAAATCATTCCAAACATAGCATCTTGAGTCATCCATCAATATACATACAAAAGCAGGATGTTTACATTACACTACTCCTAAATTAAGTTAGTCTACTCCTAATCTCATTCATGAATACATATCAATTTTTAATCCCCCACACACATGCATGTCACAATAAGAGATAAATATAGCAAGAATGAAACAAGTCCCAAATGAATTTAAGAACAATCATTAAATAAATAGCACAAGTGTAGGTTTACAAATATTCTCAAGTGGGGTTACACATCTAGAAAACAAGAAATACAAGAAGACATGAGTTGTAGAGAAAACCCTTAAAGAAATCCCCTTCAAGAGCTCCTTGCTTGCTTGCTCGAAATTGGTCAAAATTCCATCCTTTCTCCTTGCAAACTACTCTAAGATGGGTGGAGAATGTGTAGAAGGTGTGGTGATGAGGCATCCATGGAGGAAAACATCCATGGATGCCTTTGAAACTTCTCTCCCTTAATTTGTATTGAATCTTCAGAGAATGGTGGAGGATTAGATGGTGGTTTCTTCTAGGACTCAAAATGGTATATAAATAGGCTAGGCATGAAATTAGGGCTTCAAAAATAGTGAAATGACGAAATTGGCTTGTCAAAATCGCTGTTGACTTTTCAGCACTGACCATCGGTCACTAAAATGGGCATAACTTCCTCTAGAAAATTCAAAATTGCAAACCTTAAATTTTTCCGAAAACTAGACATCCAGAGCTTTCCAAATATATGTAGCACAAAACCTAGTTCAATTTGAGGAGAGAGTTATGGCCTCCACAAGTTGATCATTATTCACAAGCCCTTACAATTTCAACCCCTTTTTCCACATTTTTAACTCCAGACTCTCCAAATAAGTTCAAACCCCTTCTTTAGGGATAATCGCCTATGCAAAGCTCATAAAACATATTATATACACAAACACGCTCGAAAACGAGCACAAAAGTTAGAAAATGGGGACCTCAAATGGATACATAAAAGTGACGATCAGTCTTCTTTAAATTTCTAGCACATATAGATGCTTGTTTTGCGTTGGCACTTGGCACAAAAAATGTATTTGTGAAAAGAATATGATACAAAACTCACACAAAATGTGTGAAATTTATGGGTTTAAAAATTAAATGACACTTTTTCAAGGTGTAATTTTAAGAGTATCACTATTTTAATAACTTAAGTTTAAATATCATCTCAAGTGTGGATCTGATAAAAATACCCATAAAATAGACTCACAAAAATAAGTCTCGCGTTTTTTTTGTGTTTTCCAAGACTTATTTTGGTGTTTCCGAGACTTATTTTCTAATTTCTGAAACTTTTTAAGTAATTTCAGAGACTTTTTAGGTAATTTAATTCCGAGACTTTAAGGTAGTTTTCAAGACTTTTTTTGTAGTTCCCGAGACTTCCTGTAATTTCCGAGACTCTCTAGGTAAAAATGAAATTTTCCAAAAAAAAAATTTCATCTTCTTCCTCCAATGGAGATTCTTGAAGAAAAATAAAAAAAAATCTAAAGGTTGAAGAAAGAGAATAGTTAAAAGTAAAAAAGAATTAAAAAAAATTAAGTAAACAAAGGCTTTTTTGGAAATCATTTAATTTAGTGCCATTTAAACTTAAATTATATTAAAATTGTTGTTAAAGAAAAAAAAAAAAAAAAACCTCAAATTATTAAACTAGTGATACTTTTGAAATTCAAACATAAAAGAGTGATATTTCTCATGAAATTTATTATCCTCTGGTCAAACTTATTAAGTCTTCTTTTTTTTCCCAAACATTTGGTTGAGATTTTATTTTTATTTTTTTTCAATTATTTGGATTATGTTTTTTATATATCACTTTCGAAGACTCGAGTCATTTTATTAAAGAGCTTTTTCTCCTTGCACTTCTTTACCGAATTTTTTTTTTTCCTTGTGATTCACGTGTTAGACCAGTGGACCAGTGCAATTGTGGTTGTGCTTGCATAGTTTCTTGAATAAGCAGATTATATATATATATATATATATCAAATTGAAGCGATATTTCTCATCATATCGAGGCATGATTTGGTCATGGACTTGGCTGTTTCCATAGCCATGGACTTGTAGGTGATCTTTAGACTTCAGTCACTTTCCTCAACAAATAAAAATCAATGAAAAAAATAAAAAATACCAAAAACCCAAAACACAAAACCCTTATCAATAATCATCATATGATGATCACAATTCACAGCATACATATATATGAAACAGACAACATTGAACGGTCACGATTTCTTTAGGATGATCTTATAAGACTATGCATATGCAGGCACTCTTTCAAAAATCCACGGCTAATTAAGTATCAAAACTCAGCGATGGAGGGGTAATCTTCTTCTTCTTTTTTTTTTTTTTTCATTAATTAAATGATATGTACCCTTCAATTGTATGATATAAGTTACTTTACAATTTTATTTTCTTAATTTTTTTCTTGTAATGTTTATTTTGTTATAGAAACAAAAATAATATTCATGAAGCTCATGAAGATCATCAAAATAAGGCAGCTGAAAACCTACTACAAAAAACACTAGAAGACCTTGTTAAGGCGCTTTCAAGCACAAAAGATCAAGACAAGATTAATGCCTGCATTGGAGTTCAACAAAAAGCCCTAGATGATCTTGTTAATGTCAACTCTCTCTTCGCAATAGCAGTGTTTGTGGGGATGGCCTTCGCAAACCCAAACCAAAGGAGCCTCGAAAACCGACCCGAATGCGATCCGGATCCTGGTTTGGAAAAGATGCTCATCATCTACGAAGTTAATTCATTTGCTTGCTTCCTTCTGTCCAGCTTAGTAGCCAAGTCAACCAAGGTTGTGCTCAAAACTCTTAATTATTAATTGTTTGTCCTTTTATAGATTAATATTTAATAGTTTTGGCATAGATTATTATCTAAAATCAAATATAAATATATTTTTACCGATCATCATAAGACATTTATCTCACTCTCTCTCTCCTTTTATTCTACAATTAAATAAGGTGTAATATTATTGATCGGAAAATGTTAGAAATCCTAATCAACATTTCTATGAGAGTTTCTAAAGCTAAAAACCCAACTATATATTCTCTAAAAAAAAAAAAAAAAAATTGTCACATCACCTCCATAATCAAGTTAGATAATTGTAATGCAAATGTTTTTTCTACCTCATTTTCTAACTACCATATGTAGCACTAAATTTTCTCAAAATACATAGTAATATTGGAGATACTTTTAGAGTTATAGAGTTGATCAGGTGTAGGATTCTGCACAAAAAAAAAAACGTGTTAGATTCCCACAATTGATAACCCAAAAGGCCAACTTATTACGAAGTGAATTCAATTAGCATATAATCATTTTTTTTCAATAATCTACTGTATTTGAGATTTGTTAACTTTTTTTTTTCCTCTTATATCTCACATCTGATTTTTGACACAGGTTCTTCTAAACATTCGTAAGAAAGAACAAACAAGGAATCACCGTTTGGTTCCGGACAGACTGTGCAAAAAAGTTCTTCTCTCAGAACCATGGAAAAGATTTTCATTGGGGGTATCGGTTCTTGCTTCGTTTGCTGGGATTGTGCTAATGACTCTCTCCATGGTCAATGTGATACAGATAAGAGTAGGGAAGCTGTTTTGTGGAAGCAACTATGCAATTAGAGCAGTGGCTCCACTTTGTGCGATTGTCTTTACTGCTCTGCTATTTTATGCACCATCATTGGCGTATGCTGTGATTGTTACTGCATCTGCTGAGAATTGCGAGGATATGAAAATGGCTTCAATTGATTCGAGAACCCCAAAAGCTCCTGCAGATGTTTAGGAGATGTTTTGAGGGTTGAGTTGTCACTCAGGGTTCTCAGTTGTGAACTTGTGATTAATCTTTAGCATTAGACTATCTGCGACCACGGGTATTGGATTTTATTGAAAATTAAACTTTCCTATATAAATTTGTTTTGTAAGCATATGTACTTATTTTTTTCTGTCACAATAACTTCTTACTCCTCGGCTTTTTTAGGGAATTTGGAGGCCAACACTGCTGAATTATTGGCTAGTCAAAAAGCTTGCACTCTTTGTGTTTCGAAAGCTTCTTTGGTAAGGAAAAAAAAAACAAATCTTTATTTTTCCAATTCCAAAGTTGCGGTCTCTTGGGTTAATGATGATGATTATGGGAACCTCTCTCTTGTAAACACTATATATGATATCTGCTCTAAGCTTCGTGTCTTAGGCAATCCTTCTGTGTGTCACAACTCTAGAAATACAAACTCGGTGGCTGATAATCTGGCAAAGAGGGGTTCTTACAGCTATAGTGTTTTGGCTGGGGCTCTGTGTTTTCTTTCCCCTGGTTTGTTTGTCTCTGCTCTGTGGCCTGTTGGCTCTGTTTTCTGGTTTGTTTCTTGCGTTTTGGGGTGGGTGGTTTTGGTCTGTTTTGTTTGTCTGTGGCTGTCTCTGTGTTTCCTGTTGTTGGCTGCCTTTAGCCCGCTATGAATAAAGCTTACCGTTTCAAAAAAAAAAAAAAAAAAAAAAAAAAAACGGATTTTATATGAAAAACAGATTTTATCGAGAAGTAGTACTTATATCTGCTGGCAAGTAATTACATTTAAAAATACTACGTTAAGAATTTTTTTAGTTTCCATTCACAATTAATATTTATGACTCATTTTTTCATGATGAGCTAGCCCTCTTTCTTATTAATTTCCAACAAAAAAAAAAAAGGTACTTTGATTAGTTGTATATATAATGAGTCCCAATCTCACAAGAGACCCTTTATTTTAATAACGGTAAGGATTTTGATGAAATCATGCCAATTTTTATGAATTATGAATTGATTTTTATTTTTATTTTCTATGAATGATAAGTTTATTGAAATCTTCCTATGAATAAAATTTGAGAATTTTTCAAGCATTATAATTATTTTTCTTGAATTTTCTTATATTTTATCCATTTTTTCGATGCCTTCATATTTAACAAAATCGGGATAAATAATTCTAGTCCTTGAAAAATTCTTAAATTTTATTTATAGGTATATTTCGTTGAACTTATCATATATATATATATATATGACAAAAATGAATGATTTTACTAGTCTGATTAATTAGGGTATGTGTAATAATATATATATATGAGTGGGGCAAGGGGCATGGCCGCATGGCCCCGAGGCCAAGAAAATTAGATGATATGGTTTATTTTTATTTTTATTATTATTATTACTAATATTAACAGAGCTTCTAAATTTTTTTGTATATTATTTTTCTATTTATCATTTAAATTAAGTTCAAATTTTGTTACCAGAGTCAAATTACTGGCTTCGTCTATGTATATATATCAAGTTGCAAGACTTTTGGAATCAAATGCAAAACATGCTTCTTTATATTTTTTTTAAAAAAAATAGCAAAACATGCTTTTCTGCTTTTCAAAACCAGCTTTTGGAAATCAAATGCACCGTGCTTCTGCTTTTGGAAATAGGCTGTCAAAAAGCAAAAGCAAAAGCAAATCAATGATATATGCTGCATCAATATAAATATAAGAACCCAATTTATAGATATAAATATATCTGTCATGATGTCCTTTACCCAATTAAATATAAAAAGTCTGATTGAAGAGCGCATCATCTACTAGTAGAGGTGGTTGTATATATCCCTTTTCGCATTAGTAACGAGGGGTACAAGTATGCGTAAAGAGTTTTTTTCCCGATTTAGGAGAGTGGTTATCTCCCGTTCCGTAGTCTTATTGTCATAGGTCTTGTAATACTTTTAAAAATAAAAAATAAAAAAAAAAAGTCTTGATAGAAGAAATACTTTTGAGATTAAAAAAATAATAAAAAAAAAAAATTGATGTTTTGTAGACAGGCATAAATAAAATAAAAACAGAGAGAAGAAAAGTAGCTGAAGAAAAAAAAAAATGAATTTGAGACACCAATTATTAATTTATTATTATCATTTTGAAAACTGTCACCGATCGGGTTAAAGAGTTTTGACCCGTTGAAATCGATTCCCACAATGTCGGGAAAAATTAATCTACCCACATATACGTAAGAGAGGAACACCGATCATTAAACTATTTACAAAGGATTATATAGTTGAATTTGTTGTAATAAAATTAAATAATATGTAATTAAAACATAAATGAGATGAAAGAAAATGAGAAATAAACTAACATTAGAATCGTGAGATGAAGATGAAAGAATTTGTTATTGCCTTTGGTAGTGAAAATTTGAGATTACAGAACAAAAATAATAGTGCTTGATATATTTATAGAAGAAAGTGAAAACATGTGTCATTCTAATATTTGTACCCTTGCCATGTGTTGTTGAGTCTTCTTTCCTGTTGCCACATATATGTTGATCTGTCAATCCATAATCTTGCAATATAATGTCCTTGGAATTGATGAAATCAAACGGTGGATGGTGGCAAATCCACACTCTTCTATAATCTTCTACAATATTCCCCCTTGGATTTCCACCATTTGTATTTAATTTGCTAGGAAAAACCCAGTGGGATAAAAACCTCAGCAAAATATATACAATGATCTTCAGGATCAAGTGGTGGGGGTATGTTTAGAACTGCCTCATTAAAACCTTCCCGGTAAAACCCAGTGGGACAAAATCCGGTAGAAGGAAAAAGAGTACAGTAGACATACATTCATTCAAAAATTTTGCTCCCCCTGATTGAACGCTCCCCCTGAATGAAACTTCAATATCAATCTTGTAGTTTGCAGAGTCGACGCATGCCAATCCCATATACCAATTTCTCAAAAGTTGATGTAGGCAATGTTTTGGTAAACAAATCTGCAAGATTATCCGTAGACCGTATTTGTTTAACATCGATCTGTCGACTCTGTTGAAGTTCATGAGTATAGAAGAATTTGGGAGAAATATGTTTGGTTCTGTCTCCTTTGATATATCCACCTCTAACTTGAGCAACACAAGCCGCATTATCTTCAAATATCGGTGTCGGCATTCCTGTAGATAATGAAAATCCACATGTATTTTGGATATGAGAAATTACTGACCTTAGCCACACGCATTCTCGGCTTGCTTCATGAAGTGCAAGGATCTCAGAATGATTAGATGATGTAGCAACAATAGTTTGCTTTGTGGAGCGCCAGGAGATTGCTGTGCCATTATAAGTAAAAACATACCCCATTTGTGAACGAGCTTTATGGGGACCAGATAGATACCCGGCATCAGCATAACCAAGTAAACCTGAAAATTTGTTAGATTTTGAAAAATATAACCCTAAATCTTTTGTTCCACGAAGATAACGAAAAAGATGTTTGATTCCATTCCAATGTCTTCGAGTTGGTTCCAATGTCTTCGAGTTGGTGCTGAACTGAATCTAGCAAGCAAATTTACTGAAAATGCGATATCTGGTCGAGTACATTGAGCCAGATATAATAAAGCACCAATTGCATTAAGATATGGTACTTCAGGACCAAGTATCTTTTCACCATCTTCCAGTGGTCGGAATGGATCTTTCTTAGGATCAAGGGTTCTAACAATCATGGGAGTACTTAATGGGTGAGCATTATCCATATTAAATCTTTTCAGAATCTTTTCAATATAAGCTGATTGATTGATAAGTATTCCATCTGATTTATGCTCAATCTCCAGACCGAGACAATATTTTATTTTTCCCAGGTCTTTCATTTCAAATTCCTTTTTCAAATATTCAGCAGTTTTCAGGAGCTCTCCAGGAGTTCCAATTAAATTCATATCATCAACGTAAACTGCTATAATAGCAAATCCAGATTCTGATTTCTTTATGAAAACACATGGGCATATGGGATTATTGATATATCCCTCTTTAATCAAATATTCACTGAGACGGTTGTACCACTTGCGCCCAGATTGCTTTAATCCATACAAGGATCTTTGTAATTTAATTGAATATAAATTGCGAGGTCTCGAATTGTATGCTTCTGGCATTCTAAATCCTTCAGGGATTTTCATATAAATATTTAAATCAAGTGAGCCATATAGGTAGGCAGTTACTACGTCCATAAGACGCATTTCAAGTCTTTCTGAGACAGTCAAACTTATTAGAAATCGAAACGTAATTGTATCCATCACTGGTGAATACGTCTCATCAAAATCAATACCAGGTCTCTGTGAGAAACCATGTGCTACGAGTCGTGCTTTATATCGCACCACCTCGTTTTTCTCATTACATTTCCGTACAAAAACTCATTTGTATCCAACAGGTTTGACGTCTTCAGGCGTCTGGACTATTGGTCCAAATACTTTACGTTTGGTTAATGAAACCAATTCTGCTTGAATTGCTTCTTTCCATTTAGGCCAGTCAGACCTTTGCCTAGAATCATTAAGGTTATAAGGCTCATAATCATCATTTAAAATTTCAGTAGCCACTATATTTGAAAATGTATCACTGATAATTGTTTCTTTACTATTCCACATCTCTCATGTATGATTTATAGAAATTTTCTCAATTTCAATATACTTGAATCTCTGTTGAGATTTCTTCCATTTCAATGGATTTAGTCACTTCAGGGACTTTATGTCTCTTTAGGTATATCTAACTCTTATATAGTTGATTTAGAGAAAGTGGATGTATTCATAACTCGAGTCTTGTTTACATTAGGATCCTGATAATTTATTTTCCTCTTCTAGGAACAATACATTTCGAAATAAAAGGTTTACAAACCTATGATATGCATCAGATGATTTATTTGTTGCATTTTACTCAGATCATTCTTCAGGAACAATCACCCGGCCGGGGTTTATGAGATAGCAACTTATAAAATTTTGTCACCTTTAGTATATCAAATAACTGATTAATAATTATCAGATGATCAATTATCTAAAAAAAATGACCATGTCTATGACCAATTACATGTTGTAATGGTAAGTTATAATGATAAGCAGTGAGTTAGAGATGAATAGAATGTCTCCATATAAAAATTGGTAATTGTATCGAAATAATAAAGTTCTCGCAATTACCTGGAGATACTTGATAAGTGATTCTCTAATCCCTTCTGAGGATGAACATTTGGAACTGGATGTTCAACATCAATCCCAACTGATCTACAATATTCATCAAATGTCTTGGGAGTAAATTCGATCACCAGTATTATCAAGGCGGATTGATTTGATCGGATGATCGGGAAAATGTGCCTGAAACCTGATAATCTGTGCGAGTAATCTTGCAAAAGCAACATTGCGTGTTGATAATAAGCAAACATGTGACCATCTACTGGATGCGTCAACTAGGACCATAAAATAGCGGAACGGTCCACTTGGTGGATGAATAGGTCCACATACGTCCCGTTGAATCCTTTGTAGGAATGATGGGGATTCAAAACCAACATTAGAATGAAATGGTTTTATCACTAACTTCCTTTATGAATATGCAGTACATAAATTTTCGTGGGATAAAAGAAACTTCTGGTTCTTTAATGAATGTTTATGAGAATTTTCAATGATTCTACATATCATTGTAGATCCCAGGTGACCAAGACAGTCATGCCAAAGCATAAATATTTTTGGATTTGAGAACTTCTGGTTCATAACTGCATAAATTTCTACACCTCTTATAAGAGTGTAATATAATCCAGATGATAAACCACGCAGCTTTTCCATAATGAGCTTCTGGCCTGAATTATGAGAAGTAATGCACATATACTCAATATTCTCATCACTTATAGTTTCTATGTGATATCCATTACACTGTATATATTTGAAACTAAGTAGATTTCTTCTGGATCTACTAGAATATAAAGCATCACTGATACATATTTTAGTATCGTTTGGTAACAATATCATGGCTCTACCGGAGCCCTCTATTAGATCTGCTGGACCCGATATTGTATTAACATTTGCTTTGAGCAAGGTCAAATTTAGAAAGTATTTCTGATTCCGCAGAATCGTATGCGTCGTTGCACTATAGGCCAAACATATATCTCTTGTATCTTGCTTTTCAACATCATTCAATATATCGTTTAAAGACGTATATATTCACAAAACAAAACAAAATAAATAAATAAATAAATAAATAAATAAATAAAGTGCATATTAGATAGAGTGATCAAAAGTATAAATATATAGATATGAAAATATATCACTTCATAAAACAAAATCATGAATCATATTGATTTTTCGAACTTCCAGTTTGACCATGAACTGCAGGTTCATAAAATTTTGAAAACTTCAGGTTCATAAAATTTTGAAAACTTCAGGTTCTAAATAGAAATTACAAATTGACTTTCTAGATGAAAGAATCGTGACTTGATTCAATTCAGAATTTCTAGTTCTAATAAATTTTGACATAAAAGTTTTAATATCACAATTTAAATTGAATTCAGAGCTTCAAGTCTGATTAGAACTTCATGTTCAAAACTTAAGAACTTCAAGTTCAGATTCAATTACTTCGTATTCAAAATTAGAACTTCAGATTCTGATCGGTTTGTAAAACCGTGCCAACTTAAATATTATAATGATAAATCCAGAAACTTCAGATTCTGGTTAGTCGGTCTAGCTGAGCTTAGTTTAAATTCCAAAA
Source organism: Acer campestre (assembly GCA_954870605.1). Taxonomy (NCBI): domain Eukaryota; kingdom Viridiplantae; phylum Streptophyta; class Magnoliopsida; order Sapindales; family Sapindaceae; genus Acer; species Acer campestre. The sequence continues at coordinate 63,120,063 of OX940799.1, forward strand.
ACTTAACGGTTGACCTAGTTAGGCTCAACACATAATTTATACAAATCCAGAAAATTCAGGTTCTGGTTAGTTGGCATATTCAGATACATAAATTGCATAAAATTAAATAAATGCGTAAAATTAAAATAATATATAATATAACAGAAATAAGATGAAGAAGAATAATGAGATAAAATGAATAGGGGAGAAAATTTACTATTTTTATTAATGATTTCGGATTACATCCTGACCACACAATTTCAGCTGTGTAGTGATTTTGAATAAAACAGTATTATACTTAGAGACTGATCTAAAGTCTTGAAAATGTAAATGTTGCCACTGATACCTGACATTTGGTAATGCAACTTCTGGTTGGTTATCAAATCGGTCTTTTTAGTTCTTGCCATAGAACTTCTGGTTCTGTGATCGTTAAGTATTGAGCTTTCAGATCGTAATTGTCCCCAAACACTTCCAGTGCAACAATTTTCAAATTTACAAGCTTTGATATTATTATAACTTCTGGTTATCCGAAAATCACAATCGGAGTCAGAACTTCTGGTCTGACAAAAATCCAAGGAATTTATACCTTCAGATATATAAACGAACATTTGTAAATAAATAAATCCAGAAGCTTCAGGTTTCGGTAATGATAAATAAATTCATAAACTTCAGGTTCTTGATGGGTAACCAAATTGTTTAAATAAAAATTACGTAAAGTAAAATGCGTAATAATAAATGCGAGAAAAAGAAAAATAAATAAATAAATAAATAAATACAGAACTGCGGGTTCTGATTGGTTGGCATAGCCAATCTCATAAAAGCGTAAAAATAAATAAATGCGATAAAGTAAAATCCAGAACTGTAGGTTCTGGTAGGTTGGCATGGCCAATCACATAAAAGCATATAAATAAATAAATGTGGGAAAGTAAATTGCTTAAAAGTAAATAAAATGCAGTAAAATAAATTGCATAAAAGTAAAGTGCGAGAAAGTAAATTCAGAACTGCGGGTTCTAGTATTAATAAATAAAAATTTGGAAGCTTCAGGCTTCAGGCTTCAGTAATTAATAAATTCAGAACTTCAGGTTCTAGTAATAAATCTAGGAACTTCAGGTCCCAGTAGTAATAAATTCAGAACTTCAGATTCTAGTAATAAATCTAGGAACTTCAGGTCCCAGTAGTAATAAATTCAGAACTTCAGGTTCTGGGAATAACAGCATCCGTGCTGATAACGTGTTGTAATAAAATTAAATAATATGTAATTAAAACATAAATGAGATGAAAGAAAATGAGAAATAAACTAACATTAGAATCGTGAGATGAAGATGAAAGAATTTGTTATTGCCTTTGGTAGTGAAAATTTGAGATTACAGAACAAAAATAATAGTGCTTGATATATTTATAGAAGAAAGTGAAAACATGTGTCATTCTAATATTTGTACCCTTGCCATGTGTTGTTGAGTCTTCTTTCCTGTTGCCACATATATGTTGATTTGTCAATCCATAATCTTGCAATATAATGTCCTTGGAATTGATGAAATCAAACGGTGGATGGTGGCAAATCCACACTCTTCTATAATCTTCTACAATAGAATTAATTAAAAAAATTGAAAATTTTCATTTTTAGCCAAAAAATCTCGAAATTTGTAAAAGGTCTCGGAAACTACCTGAAAAGTTTCGGAAATTAGAAAATTAGTTTTGGAAATACAAAATAAGTCTCAGAAATACAAAAAAGTGCAAGACTTATTTTTGTAAGTGTGTTTTAATGATATTTTTGTCAGATTCACACTTTAAGTTCTATTTAAAATTAAGTTATTAAATTGATGATAGTCTTAAAATTACACCTTGAAAAAGTGCTATTTAATTTTTGAACCCCACTAATTATTGTGTCAACTTAATACAATTTAATATCACATCACATCTTATCACATATGGTAGTGCACCTCCCTTCCACTTTAGTGGTGAGAAGTTCAAATCTTATCATACGTATTTTACAAGTATGTTGGGAAGTTTTCTCCCAAGTTGGTGGGGTACTGGGGGTAGTTATCTCCATTATGAGAGTAGATATTCAGACCGCATATATATTGTTTGATCTCGATAGGTCTCGACAGCCCTATTGTAATAGGTAGTGCACCTCCCTTCCACTTTAGTGGTGAGAAGTTCAAATCTCATCATACGTATTTTACAAGTATGTTGGGAAGTTTTCTCCCAAGTTGGTGGGGGACTAGGGGTAGTTATCTCCGTTATGAGAGTAGATATTCAGACCGCATATATATTGTTTGATTTCGATAGGTCTCGACAGCCCTATTGTAATAGTTCTTGTAATTAATACTTCAAAAAATATATACAATCTAATATTTCAGAAAAAAAAAAATTAATATAATACATCACCAAATATAAGATTGTACAAAGATAATCCAATCCAATCCAATCTAATCCAGTTCAATCATATACAATACAGCACAATGCACTAAACATGCCTACGGATATCACTCTAAACACGAACTATTTCTCAGGAAATATAACATATATATTCTCACCTTCCTCATCATAATATCCGCTTGTTTGCTTAAAAGTTTTCTTTATGAAATTCAAATACAGTGGAGGTCTTGTCAGAGAACTCCAAAGCTAGTTCCCTTAACTGCTTTATCGCTGCAGGTGGCCCACAGTAGAAAACTCCTGCATGCATTATATCCAGCCATTGAGATTCTATTCGTTTGGACGAAAATAAAGCAGACATATATGTATAGGTTATGCACCAGAGAATGACTCCAGAAAAATAATAGAAGAACTGACCGATTGTAGAATAAGGATGACAGTTAGCAATCTTCTGGTAAACTTCGCGCCAATTAGGTTTAGCGAAGTGGGATTTGACACGTGTCTCGGACACGACATCCACACCGTTCTTCGCAAGGTGTAGTGTCTGGAGCATGGAAATAATGGCAGACCTAGCATCTCCTTCTTTAAAAACACTTGAGCAGTAATTATGGAGTTCTATCACTTCCTTTTCATCCGCTTCGGCCATTATCTCTTTGAACCAATTAAAGGACTGCTGATCTTTTGTAACCCAGTAGTAATAAGCCTTCGTTGTCCTGAACGTGGATGTTGCCACAGATTTGGAACTGGAGTCGCCATTTTCTAGGGCAGATTCTGAGTTGTTTTCTTTTGTTTGTATGCTATTGATGATGTCCTTGACAATGCTGATCATGGGGGTGGCTCCAATTCCTAGCCCTATTAGTAGCACAATATCGTATGTTTTATAGTCTCGTGATGGAGCTCCATATGGACCGTCGATTTTAATTTTCGGAAAGCTGCAATGTCCATTGATACACAAAATATAAGAGACACGTTCAAAGATTTTCTACTTATTTGAACTCTTATTAAGTTTTTAATTTAAAGATCTTATGGCATATGGTATTAAAATCAAAATTGTAAGTATTAATGGTACTGTATATATTCGTCCGCCTATATATATACAATTTATGTAGAATTAAGAAAAGAAAGTAACATACCCGCCGGTGGTTCTTCCTCCTCTGGAAGTTTCGCTCTTCTTGGAGAAGATAGTGTTGAGTTGGTTTGTCCAATCACCACGTGCTCGAATATGAACACTAAGGTAGTCATCTCCCGGTGCTGATGTAAAGGAAAACGGGTGCCTGTACGCATCAATTTCAATGGTAATGAGACAATAACTGTAGCTTTCTGAATATATATATATATATATAAATATATATTTGAAATATTAGGCTATTATATAAACTGTTGGTTTTTCTGGGGAGAGGGAGGACTCGAATCCATAACCTCATGGTGCAGGTGTGAGTAATTTTACCATCGGACCAACCTCATATCGTCGTTGCTTTCTGAATATATAACATGTGTCTTTACGGTACATATAAATTCTTATATCACTTACCATTCAAAAGGAGATACCGCGGAGCATTGGACAAACATGTACTGTCCACTCTCATATTCGAAGCCCTTGGGTTTGGACATGTGCAATGCCAAGACATCGGGATAAACAGAAGCCTTCAATATTGTTCATCATTATAATCAGTATGCATGTCTCAAACCAAACATGACAATCAAATTGGAACATTTAATTTAATTTAATGCTTTTAATTAATTTAAATGGGAAATTAATTAAAAAGCAGCTAGTTGTATAAGTGTATAACCTTGATAATCTCAACAGTCTCGATGCTTGATCTAAAGACTCTAATCAACCTCTCACAAGTATAAAGCAAAACTGGAACTGCCAGATACATCCATGTCTGCAACAAAAGTGAAAATTAAGTCTCTGAAGGGACATAAAATATGTATTGAACAATTTTACACGATAGTATTATCGGAACAATTAGCTCACCGTTTTCTGATACCATGCCTTGACCAGGTAGAGGTAAATGCCATGGACAATTAGGAGAGTATAGACAACTACGAAGAGATGGTGAGAGTACCAGAAGGCATTGAAACCGGTGAGCCTTTTGAAGGGTGTGGGCATGTTTTTGAGCTTGTTATGCCGAAACCATGGATTGGCTAATGTGAATGCTATGGCCATCAACACCAAAATTATTATACCAGTCACTCCTTCCACTCCCTTCACAAACCACCAGTAGTTCCGTGGTTGCTCCTCCCCGAAATAAGGCTTCATTGGTTCATATTCTTCCTCAGTCGCGTGAATAAGTCTCGGGAAATCACACGCTAGATGAACTGCAACATGTACTATAACTCCAACGGCAATTCCAGCAGCAATCACCTACAAATTACATACATCAGTCACGATCGATGTGTTATTAATTAGAGATCAGATCAGCAAAGGATTCTGAGATCGAGTTATTACCATATGAAAATCTAAATTGTTGTCGAAGGGGACAACTCCTCTTAATCTGGTATGGTTTCTGAGCCAAGTGATGGTGATGCGGCAGACCGGTAATAATATCAAAGCCATGTTGAATTTAAGTGTCTCTGCTGCTCCTTTAGCTATGCAAACACAATAGCCCATCACATCATATGCAGCTTTGTTTCGATATTGCACAAACTTGTACGCAAATAAACCCGAAACAATTCCAAGCCACAGCATTAGAATCCAGACCTTTTGCCAATGATTTATAAGAAAGTACTTCACCTTCTGATAACATCTCTCTAATGGATTATTCTCCTGTGTTGGCATGTGTTTATTGCTCAATACCTTCTCATATTTGTTTGGAGATTGAAGAAGCAGAGTTTCCAGTTTATTAACCTGTTCAGCACATTGAAAAATTCACAGATGCAAAGCCTAGACTGTGTTAAAAATTAATGTTACTTGAATAATCCTGAACTGTTAGATATATAACGTTGTGGAACCAATTGCCCAACTTTATATAATTTTGACACTAATCAAAGGAATAGTTACACAAGTAAAAAATTCGGACCGTCCGCACTTGAAAATTTCTACCGAAAAGGATTCGATTTTAATTACCATGATGTATCCGACTTTATCATGGTCTAATACTTTCATGATCAATGTTGCATATTCCTCAGCTCGGTTTTTAATGTTGATAAGCTTGTTTGCAGATGCACTGAGAGTGATAATCTACACCCATCAAATATTTCATAATATTGTTAATTAATAACTTTTGAAATATTGCTATATAATTATGCTTAATTACCTTTTTAGGTGGCATTAATTATTTTTTTTCATTTTAAAAAGAGCAAAAGAGAAAATTTTACCTCTTTGATTTCATCTTTTGTGATTTTTCCATCAGCATCTTTATCTACACTGCATGATCATCACCCAATATAATACATATATTTAGTAAAAACTATTAATTAATTAAGATTATAAAGAATAAAAAATATAAATAATTATATAAACGAACATGTCAAAGAAAGTTTTCAGTCCGAAGTTTTCATCAGAAATCTGGTGCCAAAAATCTTTGAGCTCTGTCTTGTTGATGGAGTCGCCATTTATTTTATGCTTTTGAGCAACTGCCCGAAATAACTCGCCTGCAAATTCCTCAGAATCCTTCATGCCTATCATGATAAAATAGATAAAAATAAATAAAAATAAAGATTTTCAAAAATAAATAAATAAATAAATAACTAAAAAAAAATACACAAAGATTATTATATATATTCATTAATTAAGGGAAAATATTTAAATCATTACTATTGTTTAAATTGTTACCGTTAGCATTTTCGTTACCTTTTATTGAGAAGGAAAAAAAAAAAAACTATTATACTATAACATATAATACTTAAAACCTAAATTGACCATATTATTTACTGAAAATTATAAAATTGACCTCAAAATATTACCCCAAAAAAATATTTATAAAATTACCAAAAAAACTATTGAATAACTACTGAAATAAAATTACTTAAAGATTATTTGAGTATGAAAGTACTAAAATATTGTTATTTACTAGTAGAAAACTTAATGGAAAATGTCTAGAGATACTGTTTTAATATAACTTGAAACAATGGAGCGCATTTGATAACATTTTTAAAATCGTGTTTTTGAAAATTAATTTTAAAAATGAAAATCATATTTTAAAAACGATATTTTTAAAAATATAATTTGTTTGGTACCGTTTGTTAACAATGGTTTTCAAAATTTGAAAACGATGTAAATGTGTTTGGTATTGTTTTTTGAATAAGTAAAATAGTTGTTTGGAAAGAAAATTGTGATTTGTTTTGAAAATGATGAAAAACAATATATTTTTATTTTTAACTTTTTAGTTATAAATTTAAAAACACTGTTTTCATTTTCGAAAATGATTTTTGGAAAATAGATAAACAAACAACTTTACAATTGATTTTTTGTTTTTGAAAACAAAAGACCCATTTTTAAAAACGGATCCAAACAACACCTTAATTTTTTGATACTTGGATAAAATATCAAGGATCCTTTTTTCTACCAAAATAATAATAGGAATTAATTTGATAAATATTTAAACTATAGGGATGATGGTTAAATTGTCTCTTACTTAAATAAGCTAGTCATCAATCATCATCACCTACCTTAAGAATATTGACAAGGTGAGGACAAGGTAAGATTGGCCCAATGGTATATTCTTTCACACCCACACTACGAGATTGTGGGTTCGAGTTTTCCCCCCTCCCCAAAACCCCCAAATTATTGTAATATTTTAGAAAGAAAAAAAAAATTGACGAAACGAGGTTGGTCTGGTGGTAAAACCTCTCACACTTGCACCAGTGCGGGTTCAAGTCATCTCCCTCTCTAAAAAAATCCAAAATTTTTGTAATAGTGTAATACTTAAAATAATAAATAAATAAATAAATAATCCGACAGCAATCATGTAAATGTAAGTATATCATGAATTCATTGAATGGTCCTACTGGATAAAAAATCATAGATTAAAATACAGAAAATTAGTTACCTATACATTCACCAAACTTGGAATAGTGAAGTAGGCCATCGGACGTGGTGAGTTTTTCAAACCGCTTCTCCACAGCATTCCAATCATTTCCCTCCTCGCCGGACGTGGTGGTGATGAACTTCAGTCCTTTCAAGGCATCCGCCACTGATTTTATCTGATCGTACCGCTTTGACGGCGTCATAGACCTACTGGAGATTATTTTGGCAGGCAAAGCAATGCGTTTGATGTACTGCGAGGCTCTTCGAAACTTGGACCCAACCCAAGACGGTTTGCTCTCCAGCTCAGAATCTTCATGTCCTTCTCCTTCTCCTTTATCTTCTCCTCCTTCAGTCGCCATCTGATCATTATGGACGGAGACAGAATCTTCACAAATAATTTCTGGGGCGACCTCTGAAGTGTGATCATAATAATTATGATCACTGGTGGTTATGGTCACAGAATCAAGATTGAAACTGCCGCTTTTTTTGTTGTTTTGAACCGGAGCTCCAATAATACTCTCTTTAGTGTCGGAGTTGTTGCCGGAATCTGCTCCTTTGTCGTCGTCGTTTTTCATTTTTTGATCAAAAACTAATCAAACCCACAAAGGAGTTAAATTAAACACTTTGAATGTGGTTTGTGATTTTAAATAATTAAATAGTAAATAGAAGTGATGAGATTATATAATCTCTTTTATAAATTAGATGTGATGGAAAGTGATGTAAAGGCAATTGTATAATTATCACTTAAAAGGAAAACATTTGTTTTTTTTTTTTTTAATTTGAAGTATTACTTAATTATTTGGGGTCTGGGGAGGGTATGATTGGAACCCGCAATATGGTACAGGTGTGATGGATATACCACTAGACCAACCTCATCACGCCAAAGGAAGGTATTATATATGTTAAACACTTTTGATGGGTTGTGATTTAAATAAGAGATTAATTTTATAAAATTGTAGGTAATTAATTAGATGGAATTAGGGAGGAGCTTGATTATGTAATCTCTTTTAAATTTGTTTATATCTATACAAAAGTGTCGGCATAAAAGTGTTTGCACTTTCAAAAGATCATGAAATTTTTAATTCAATTTGGTTTACTAAAATTAAACTCTTGACTCAGGGGTCGTTTGTTTTTTTATTTGAAAACTGAACAATCCTGAATTTCATTAAAGACTGAATAAGGACCGAAACCTATAACTGAATGACATGTTTGTTTGTTTGTTTGTTTGTTTTTTATTAAAGAGAAAACTACTAATTTGATATTTATACCCTTGCTTTGCTACTATTAATTGTCATGTGTTTTCATTTGATATGATATAAACAACTAAATAAAATAATTAACAAATCTTAAATCATTTTAATGTAAATAACGATAAGATAGTATTCATGATTAAAATATGATAAATAATTATATAGAATTACTATTAATTGTCATGTATTTTCATATGATACAAACAGCTAAGTAAAAAAAAAAAAAAAAAAAAAATTAATGAATCCTAAATTATTTTTATGTAAATAATGATAAGATATTATTCATGATTAAAATATGTTAAATAATTATATAGAAATGATTTTGATTGTTACAAATAAAATTGAAGGTGCAATAATGAAGTTGAAAGTGACAATATGATTATGTTTTTTCAATTATTTTATTTATTTTATAGTCATTTATCATAAGTATAATAGATTAAAGGAAAGAAATGTGTACAATTTAAAATTATAATAATATTGGAAATATTTATCTTTGAGAGGATAATTTTGAAGGGAAATATTTAAATGTAATCAACTGATTTGGAATTTAAGTCATAATTTTTATTTTATTTTTGTTGGTATTTTTAAATTGTATGATTATTCGAAAATAAACAAACAAAATAAATTAACAAAATCAACCTAAACTCATCAAGTGTTAAGTGAAAATAATAATAATAATAATAATAATAATAATAAAATAAAATAAAATAAAATAAACCTTAATATATTTGATGTGGTCCAATAGAAAGCTCCTAACACCCACAAAATAATAATAATAATTGAATTAGACTTGTCCCTCTCTCCCAATTCTCAAATTTATAATAATTATAAAAAAATAATTTAAAAAATGGCATAAACGAAGACTTTTCAGTTATAAGTCATGCTAATAATTTAACACTTTTGCATAAAGGTGGCAAAGACTTATAAAGGTGGCAAACACTGATAAAAGGGGCGGAGGCATCATAACCAGATAAAATTTATCCATTTGCATTTAAAATAAAAAAAATTAAAAAAAATAAATCATCCAAATATCCAATTATATACGAAAAGCCAAATTATAAAATATTAAATATATATATATATATAATTGCATTTAAATTATATATGCATAAGCCTATAAATACATGTGATTAATTAACAATTGGTAGTTGTAGATTATATGACAAAATTAGGTGTGTCTTCTCTGTTTTTTTTTTGCTCTGTTTTCGGTGGGCTTCCGTTTAGTCCACTGGCCTCTCGGCTTGGTTGTTCACTTTGTTTTTGTCTTGCTTGGTTCTTGAATAGAGTTTGCCGTTCAAACTTCGAAAGTTGGATTTTTTTTCTTATTCTTATTCTTTTCTTTTTCATGGGGTCAATTGCAATATTATATATACAATATTATTAAGGTATATTTTATTTTAATTTCGGTAAGAACTTTGATGAAATCATTTCGATTTTTATGAATTTTGATATGAATTTTTTGTGAATGATAAATTTATTAAAATATACCTTATGAATAAAATTTGAAAAAATTTCAAGTACTATAACTTTTTTTTTTTTTCCTATATTTCTTTCATTTTTACAATACTTTATATTTAACAAAATCTGGATAAATAGTTCTAGTGTTTGAAAAATTCTCAAATTTATTCATAGGTAGATTTTATTAAACTTATCATCCATAAAAAAAATAAAAAATAAAATTAAAAAAAATTCATATCAAAATTCCTAAAAATCGATATGATTTTATCAAGACCCTTACCGAAATTAAAGCAATGTATACCTTACTTGATAATTATCAGTCGAACTAAATACTAAATAGTAAATACTTGTTAAGTGAACATAGGGGTGGACACGGTTCAGTTCGGTTTTGTTTTGGGTAAAACTGAATTGAACCGAAAATCACCCAAAATTGAACCGGTTTAAACCGAATAAGAAATGGTAACCGAACTGAACTGATTTTAATCGGTTCGGTTCGGTTCATCTCGGTTTTGGGTCTAATGGGCCTTATGGGCTTAATGAGTTTTTTAATATGATTTTAAATTTGATGGTTTGTGAATTTCTAATTTTGGGCCAAAGTTTCATAAATTTCAATAGTCCAAGCCCAAAAAAACTGAAATCAAACCTTACTTTTTAAAGTAATAAATTAATATTGATTCATAATTAATGTACAATAGACAATTACAATACAAAGATGACATTCAGTCCAAATCCAAATCAAATTACAGTCCAAATCAAAATTACAAGTAAAATAAAAACTCCAAATCACTTAATTAGTAATGACAGTAAATTAATTCCATGTTCCTGCATTCATAAATAAAATGGTAATTAGTAATGACAGTTACAAACTGCAAGGCTCATCATCAATACCAAAAAAAAAAATTATAATGAAAAATTAGGCCATATTATCGTAGTATAAAATACTTGAACCGTTTGTTTAATATTGCATAATTTACTCTCTTGTTCAAACAAAAGGAGAAAAAGAGAATACATTCTTATGATTGATTTATCACAATTACAAGAACTGCAAGTCTGAAATTCTGAATCCCCCCAAAGTATATTTATTATTCTGCCCCAATTTTTATTCTTCTGATCAAAACTAAACCTTAAAAGCAATTCTGCATCACAAGTTTTCCTACACAAACACAGTAAAACTTGAGACAAATTTCACAAACTACAAGCAAGCCAGTGAGTGATGAGCTAGAAGAAACAAAACACATATCAGTTTCAAGGAACCAACAAAGCAGAAACAAAACACTGTCTAATATACACAAATCACAATGTCTAACAAACACAACAAAATATAAATGAAGCTACAAGCCTACAACTGATCTGTGGTGTCAGGTGTTGCGTCTTTAAACTATTAAAAACTTGAACAGTTTATCAAAGAGACAAGAACCAACCTTTGAAGCTTTGTCTTGTACTGTTATTGAAGCAGATCAGATGAGTTGAAGAAGAGAAGATCGAACGAACGAGCTGAGCAGCAGGCGACAGACAAACCGGATCGAAGGTGAAAGTGTGAAACAAAAAAAAAAAAAAAAAGACAACAAAATTAGAAAAAGAAGAAGAGAATTAGGAAAAGAAGAAGAGATAGGCGTTGACAAACCAGATCGCAGGTTGAGCAGCAGGCGGCGGAGCAGATCGTAAGCGGCAGAGCAGAATGGAAGTTGAGACTTGAGAGCAGAGTTGAGGAACAGATGAGGGTTTTTTTTTTTACTTATTTATTCGGTTCAATCCGGCTTTAGAAAGCCAAAACCGGTTTAAACCGAAAGTTTTCAATTTTCACTATTTTAAACCGATTTACTTCTATGAACCGAACCGAACACCCTTTTCTCGGTTCGGTTCGGTTTCGAACTTAGTGCCCACCCCTAAGTGAACATATGAAACAAAATTAATTATATTAATCATACAATTCATCAGTGCAAATCTCAAATACAATAGTTTCGCAAATCTCAAATACAATAGTTTCTTTGTCAATTATTAAAAATAACAAACAAACCATAATTATTTATTTGTTTAAAATTATTATTTTATATTTTGAAATATTATAAAAAAAAAAAATTCGAGTTTTAAAAAGGAGAACACAACATGAACCCATTACTTTATGGTGTATGTGTGAGAGACATATCAATGAAAATCCAAGATACGGCAACACAAAATAAAGCAAAAAAAAAAAAAAAGAGTTGATAACAAGTCTAGCCCATTAAATGTTTTGCCCCTTAACATACATTAAGGTTATGTATAATTGATAACAAGTCAAGTATAAGTTTCTCTATTTTAAAGTTATGTATCATATGCCGTCATACATAAACAAAGAATTATCAAAAGAGAGAAGATAATAATAACTATAAATGCTATGCTTGCTCCTTGAGAACAGGTATGGAACTAAAATAGATGTCAAAAGTGAAAATGGTTTATATTTGCCTTCAGCTTCTATATATTAACTATACTTAATTTACCTTATTCTAAAGCAATGCTTGCTCTGTCCTTGATATCAACCTTTACATTCAGGTCATTCATTTCACTAATAACCATTAGTTTTGCAAACTAGAAAGTATAAAAACTGCCTACATGAAATACATTACCAACATATTCATATTTGCTGCTGAGAATTCAGATAGATCAATGCGGTGTTCTCCCATCACAATCTATGATGATGTCTTTAAAAGCTCCACCACTCGGGATCATAGGCAACACATGCGCTTGATGGGGATGGATCACATCCAGCAGGTATGGTCCCGGCGTGTCCAGCATAGTCTGAATTGCAGCTCTAAGATCTTTCTTCAATGATACACGTGCTGATGGGATTCCACACGCTTCAGCGAATTTCAACATGTTTGGGAATATTTCTGACTCTCTCGATGGATCTCCAAGATAAGTATGAGCCCTGTTTGACTTGTAAAATCGATCCTCCCATTGCATCACCATACCCAGGTGCTGATTATTCAACAGCAATATCTTAACAGGTAGATTCTCGACCTTAATAGTAGCCAACTCCTGCACATTCATGACGAAACTCCCATCACCATCTATGTCGACCACAATTGCATCAGGGTTTGCAACAGCAGCTCCAATAGCAGCAGGCAATCCAAAACCCATAGCTCCTAGTCCACCGGATGTTAACCACTGGCGAGGTCTTTTATACTTGTAAAACTGAGCAGCCCACATCTGATGTTGCCCAACACCAGTACTAATTATCGCTTTCCCGTCAGTCAACTCGTCAAGAAGCTGAATTGCATACTGAGGAGGAATGGCTTCTCCAAATGTCATAAAATTTAAAGGATACTTGACCTTCTGCTCATCGAGCTCCTCCCTCCAAGCCGAAAAATCAAACTTAGCACCCTTCCCTCCTTTACTCTCCAATAACCTATTTATACCTTTCAATGATAACTTGACATCTGCACAAACCGACAAATGAGGCTGCTTATTCTTCCCAATCTCAGCCGAATCAATATCAATGTGAACAATCTTAGCTCGGCTAGCAAAAGCCTCCAACTTGCCCGTCACACGATCATCAAACCTAACCCCAAATGCAAGCAACAAATCACTCTTATCCACAGCATAATTAGCAAACACAGTCCCATGCATACCTAACATTTGCAACGATAACTTATCGGAAAGAGGATAAGCCCCCAAACCCATCAAAGTACTTGCTACAGGTATTCCTGTGAGCTCCACAAACCTCCTCAACTCTTCACTAGAATTCAAACATCCACCACCAACATACAACACAGGTTTCTTTGACTCCGAAACCAACCTCACAATCTGTTCCAAATGCGCCTGATTGGGATCTTTAGGCAACCTAGACATGTAACCTGACAACCTCATAGACTCGTTCCAATTGGGAACCGCTAATTGCTGTTGAATATCTTTTGGTATATCAATCAAAACCGGACCAGGACGTCCTGAGGTCGCTAAAAAGAAAGCCTCTCTAACAATTCTAGGAATGTCATCCACATCAAGCACAAGATAGTTATGTTTTGTAATAGAGCGACTTACCTCCACAATTGGGGTTTCTTGAAACGCGTCCGTACCGATCATTCTACGCGGGACTTGCCCGGTTATAGCCACTATCGGAATGCTATCCAGGAGCGCGTCGGCGAGCCCACTGACCAGATTGGTGGCCCCGGGACCGGAGGTAGCGATGCAGACACCAGGTTTCCCGGACGAGCGTGCGTAGCCCTCCGCAGCGAAGATGCCGCCCTGCTCGTGGCGGGGGAGGACGTTGCGGATGGTGTTTGAGCGCGTGAGGGCCTGATGGATCTCCATCGACGCACCGCCCGGGTACGCGAAGACGTCGGTGACGCCCTCCCGTTCCAGGGCCTCAACGAGGATGTCTGCGCCTTTGCGGGGCTCGTCGTGGCCGAATCTAGCGGGAATCTCCGTCTGCTGGGTGGTGGTGGTGGTAGTGGCGATAATGGAGGCGTAGGAATCGGAGGGTTTGGGGAGGGAACATGTGGTGTGGAGAGGGGGTGTTTGGCTGTTGTGTGAAAAGGTGAGAGATGATCTAGAAATGGGTAGCGGGGATTTGGAGGTTGAGAAGGCGAAGGAGGGGGAAAATGAGGGTTTAATGAAGGTGGCGGCGGTGGGAGCAGAGGAGGCCGCCATTGTTGAAACTTGAAAGTGGTGCTCTCTGGCTCTGCTGTTTGTTTTTTTAGTGATTGTAAGGTTTGCGCGGCGATTCAAATATTTTATTCTTAGTATCTCTGATACGAGAAAAACTTGGGTGCATCCGATGCACCAAGCTAGAATCTGATGTTGGTGCATCGGATGCATTCACAAGGTGACATGTGTTACCAATTTAGAAAATGACACGTGACACTGTTAAAAAAAATTAATTTTAGATCCTTTCTCTGCACTTCTCTTTCTGGGTTGGAGACCTTTCTCTCTCTATTTTTTTTCTTCATCACGTGATTTGTCTCTTCTTCTTCTTCACTCTCTCAGTCTCTATCTCTCTCTTGACCACTTTTCTAAGTTCCATTATGGATTCTTTGCTCTTGCAGATCTTCCACTGCAAGGCAAGGTATGTTTCATATTGGTAAGGTATATTTTTTATTTCTCTGGTTTTAATTTTTTATTGTTTTTAATCTTTTCTGTCTTCAAATGGTTTCTGGGTTTGTTTTGTATTTTTTGTATTTAGTTTTAATTGGATTGTTTATCAATAAATTTGAATCTTGATCTCTTTCAAGTTTCAAGTGCCTCGATTTATAGCTAAGATGCAAACAAGAACAGATTAGATATAGATGAGGCCAAAGAGAAGAACCGGAAAAGATTCATTTACAGATCCAGATGTGATCTGTAAATGAATTGTGGGTGGGTGTGTAATTGAGAGACCCATTGAGAATTTTGTACTCTTTTTTTTTTTTCTTTTTTCTTTTTTTTTCTCTCTTTTTTTTTTTTTTTTTTTTTTTTTTTTTTTAATGTTTACAAGATTTTAAGAGGAAACAAATCCATTTCAAAAAAATAAAATAGGAGGAGGCAAACCATCAGAATCTATAATGGTCGGTGGCTGTGTAAGTGAGAGACCCATCAGAATCCCACAGTGGAATGGTGAGAACCGGACGACAACAGTCACCGGAAGATTGCGATTACCAGACGACGAAGTCACCGGAATATTGCTAGGACCGGAAATGACGGCCATAGACCGGCAAGTTGATGTCGACATGTCTGGAGTCTGGACGAAAATTGAGATAGATGGAGATTGGCTTATATAAGCAGTTAAGCTGAAAATGGAAAAAAATTAATTAATTTTAATAAGTGCCACGTGTCATTTAATGCGTGGAACCGATGCGCCACCATCAGATTCTGCCATGGTGCATCGGTTGCACCCAAGTTTTTCTCTGGAAATACTATTATATATTTTTGAGTTTCTATTAGTGAATATTTGAATGTGTATTTATTTTGGTATTTCAAAAAAAAAAAATGTATTTACTTTGGTAAAAAATAATAATGAAATATATATTTTATATATATACGGTTTTAATATTGTCAGTTTGTCCTGATATTTTTATATCAGGACGAAGGATGTGAACCATTAGATTTACATACTTTTACTTAAATTGTATGTGCTTGTCAAAACTACTAACAAATGATTATATATTTGAATAATTACTTAATTCAAAGCATTTTAAGATGATGAACGAACCCACAGGGGTGTAGCCAGAGAATTTTCTCAGGCTCAACTAATTTAACTTTTTTTATTTGATCAAAAGTTTATCTAAATAATTGTATTTATATAAATATATATATATATATGAATTTTGATGTAATTTTTTGCAGTTGATAAGTTCATTAAAATTTTCTTGTAAACAAAATTTGAAGTTTTTTTGAGCACATAGAAAAATTGAAAAAATATATATATATATATATATAGTTATAGTGTTAAAAAAAAAAATCAAATTCTATTTACAAAATAGAATTCATTTCATTACAAAAATTAAAATAAAAAAAAATTCTCACATGAAACCATTTTATGTCCAAACCACCGACACAATCATAAAATATTGAAATTAATTAATGAATAACATTACAGAAAAGTGAAAATAAAATTTTAGAAAAAAAAATTCAAATTTTTGGAGTTTGGGAACTATTTAATCTAAAATTTTTAAGCTAAACAATTTAAAAAATGAGAAACATATAAAAAATTAAAAAAGAAATGAGATACGTTGTCAAACTGTATTAGCTTTTTTTACTACCTAAGAACATTGAACGATGGTAGATATTCATTTCTCTAATAAAAAGTTATTTTAAAATGTATATATTTAATACATATGTCATCAATATTAAATATTACTCACTTTTATTACTAAATCAAATATTTGGTGTCAACTAAGCCTATATTCTTAATTTTTTTTATAAAAAAAAATCATAAACAAAATCAATGCATTTTTATTTTCCCAAAATTTTGGACATATATAATATTATTATTTTTTCCCCAAAGCTGGGCTGGGCCAGCCCAGCCAAACCCATGAGGAGCTCCACCCATGTAATATATACAACAATGGACTTTGGAGCTAGCTTCAATGATCGAATACCAAATTACAATTCTTCTACAACATTAGATGGATATCACTCTAAACCCAAACTATCTATTTCTCAGGATATATAACTTAAAGCATCTCCAATGCAAAAATGGTCTGTATACCAATAATTGTTGACATGGCAACAATGTCAAGAGACTTGCTTCCTATGTGATATAAAAATAGACTTGATAGACAATCAACTCAAAATTTGGTCTCAAATGCTTCCGTCTAAAACACGATTTTTTTTAATAACGTGTCCATCTTTTTTTCCTATTTTATTTTTTATTTTATTTTCTTACCAAAAATATATGAAAAATTAATGTCAGTTTTAAATGTTTGCTGAGTCAACCTAAAAAATAGATGTGCAACAGACCATCTGAAAGTGGACGGTCATGTTGACAATGTCTAATATTTTTTTTGCCACGTCAACTTGAGGTTGAATATGCACGGTTGCAGTGGAGACACAATTGTTAACCTAACGTCTATTTATCCTACGTGGCATCTTTTTTTTTCACAAGCCACACTTGCATTGGAGATGCTCTTATATTCTCATCATAATATGTAACCTATATAACAAACTATCTATGCTTAAAAGTTTTCTTTATGAAATTCAAAGACAGTGGTGGTATTGTCAGAGAACTCCAAAGCTAGTTCCCTTAACTGCTTTATTGCTGCAGGTGTCCCACTGTAGAAAACTCCTGCATTACATCCAATGAATAACGAAAATAAAGCAGAAATGTAAGAAATGTACGTATGCGCTAGAGAATAACTCCAGAAAAAAAATACTGACCAATTGTAGAATTAGGATGGCAGGCAGCAATGTTCTTGTAAACTTGGCGCCAATTAGGTTTAGCGAAATGGGATTTGACGCGTGTCTCAGACACCACATCCACACCGTTCTTCGCATGGTGTAGTGACTGGAGCATGGAAATCATGGCTGACCTAGCATCTCCTTCTTTAAAAACACTTGAGCAGTAATTATGGAGTTCTATCACTCCTTTCTTGTCTGCTTCGGCCACTTCGTTCATTATCTCTTTGAACCAGTCAAAGGACCTGTGATTGTTTGTAACCCAGTACGAATAAGCCTTCCCTGTCCTAAACGTAGACTGCGTCGCAGCTTTGGAGCTGTAGTTGCCATTTTCTAGGGCAGATTCTGAGTTGTCTTCTATTGTTTGTATGTTATTGATGATGTCTTTGACAATGCTGATCATGGGGGTGGCTCCAATGCCTAGCCCTATTAGTAACACCACATCGTATGTTTTGTAGTCTTGTGCTGGAGCTCCATATGGACCGTCGATCTTAATTTCCGGAAAGCTGCATTGTCCATCGATACACAAAACATAAGAGACAAGTTTGAAGATTCTCAACTTATTTGAACTCTTACTAAGTTATATTTAAGTTCGAAGATTTGCTACTTATTTGAAATTTTATTAAACTTATAAAGATTTTGTCACATAATATCATTGCTTATAACTGCTGATTCATTTCTTTTGTATTCTCCTTTATTAATAGAGGTTAACTTGTATCAACAGAGGATCTGAATTATCATAGATCTAATTCTAAAATTAAAAATAAAAGTGACATACACGCCGGTGTTGCTTCCTTCTTCTCTAGAAGTTTCGCTCTTCCCGGTGTGAGGAGGCTGAGGTACCTTGGAGAAGACAGTTTTGAGTTGGCGTGTCCAATCACCAAGTGCTTGAATGTGAACACTAAGGTAGTCGTCTCCTGGTGCTGAAGTGATGGAAAACGGGTGCCTGTTCTCGTCAATTTCGTTAATAGTTATGAGAAGTCACGACCTTGGCAATGAATTTCACTTTTCGAATATTAAACACGTGTCTTTATGATAAATGTAAGCATATTTAATTTCTATATATATATATATATATATATATCACGTACCATTCAAAAGGAGAGATCGCGGAGCAATTAACAAACGTCCACTCTCATATTTGAAGCCCTCGGGTTTGGACGTGTGCAATGCCAAGACATCAGGATAAACATGAGCCTTTAATGTTCATCAATAGCCTTTATGTCTCAATTAATCAAACATGAATATCAATC
Organism: Acer campestre; assembly: GCA_954870605.1. NCBI lineage: Eukaryota > Viridiplantae > Streptophyta > Magnoliopsida > Sapindales > Sapindaceae > Acer > Acer campestre. The sequence goes on from OX940799.1 coordinate 63,139,199, forward strand.
TTTAAATTGAAACATTTGAGTTTAATATTGAAAGAATTATATTTTGAGATGATGGGCGCGTGGTTTTTATCGTTTTGAACGCGCTGGCTCTTTTCTGCGATTTGGGGTTTTTTGGCTCCGCCGTCTCGTCTCGTCAATTTTTTCAGCTTTCTTCTTCTTGTTGCTCTGCTTCTTCTTGCTCTGCTTCTTCATGGAAACTCTAAGTGACACATTTGTCTTCGCAGCTCAACAACAGTCGATCAATAAGGGTGATGCGCTGATTGGGGAGGCGAGTGGATCTGTTAAGCGTGCTAGGTCTGAGGAGAAATTACCAGGTAGAATTGAGATTCAATCGGAATTTTCGAAGAGGGAGGCGATGAGCAGTTTCAAATCGAAGTTGACTGGTATGGCGAATCCATCCTCATGGACTGGTTTTGCGGCTGTTACGTCTAAGCTTTGTATTGAGAACGATGATGTGTTGATTTCTGATAGTCCCTCTGGTCCTGCCATGAAACTTTCCTCAAAATTGAAGGAACAATTGCATCGTCCGTGGTCTAATGCCCTAATTTTGAAGAATATGGGGCGTTCTGATACTTTAAGTTTCATGCTCACTAAATTGAACCAGAAGTGGAATCTCTGTGGACAGTGGCAATTAACTGATTTGGGGGATGGGTATTTTGTCGCCAGATTTCAGATGAAGGAGGATTTGGAGTATGTCCTTACTGGAGGCCCTTGGGTTATAACAAATCAATACCTGGCAGTTCAACGTTGGAAGCCGAATTTTGTCCCCGGAGAAGATGCAATCAAAAGTATGCCAATCTGGATTCGGTTAACTAAACTCCCTATGGAATGGATGGATTCAGGACTTTTGTGGAAGATTGGAGGCATGCTAGGTAATATGTGTAAGGTGGATCCAATTACAGAGACTCAGGCTAGAGGTCGATATGCTAGAATTTGTGTTGAAGTGGATATTTCGAAACCCCTTCTAGGATTTGTTACTATTGATGATAGAATAATCAGATTGGAATATGAAAGTTTGGGAATGATTTGCTTTCAATGTGGGAAGTATGGGCATAATAAAGATACTTGCAGGGATGGTGTTGTGATGCAGAATTCTGAAGTGCCTATGAGTACTAATGAGACAGTGCAGGAGGACAAAGAACAACCTCCGTTTGGTCCTTGGATGTTGGTGACATATGGTAAGCAGGGGAGTCGGTTTCAGGGGAACAGAGGTGGGACTTCTGGTGGTTCCGTTGGGAGGGGTTCAGGTGGTACTAGAAATTATGGGATGGGTGATATTGGCAAACCGGACGAAGCTGCTGTGGATAACAGATTTGGGAAACCTTATAAGGTTAATGGTCCAGGTGTTATGAAGGAAGTTAACGCTACCAAAATGGGTGGGTCAAGGTTTGAGGTGCTTAGTGAAGATATGGATTTAGTGGATTCGGAAGCTACAAAACAAGTTAAGGTGAATTTGGGTGACAGTAACAAGGCAAAGGGTAAAGGAATTTTACAAGAAATATTGAATAAGAAGGAGGTGCCGATTGGGAGGAGTCTCAAGAGCAACTCTGTTGTTGATAGCAGAGTACAAAAAAGAGGCTTAATTAAAAAAGGTGTTAGGTTTTTTGAGAATGGGGGCAAACTGAAAGAAAGTTCTACTGTTTTACGGCATGGTAGGGATAAGGGCAAGAATCAGGTTCCGATTGTGCCTAAGTCTGTTAACTGTGATGATGATATGGACGATAGTGCTAGCGTGCTTCGTCAATTTCATAAGGAAGTTAAGGATTTTGAGCAACATCATATTGATCCTTTTTGTGAAAATCCTAGTGATGTAAATTGTGAGCTGCCAGGTAATTCTTGTCAATCGAATTCTCCTGCTATAGGCGACAGTTTTGATGTGGTAGCCTCAGAATTAGGGGAGGCTATGGCCAGAATCTCTGAATAGAGTCTTTTCCTTCTGTTAATCTCTCTTTTCCGATGCTGTGTATCTGGAATGTGCGGGGTGCAGGAAAACAGATTTTTTCGAGGGTTATTGCTGATTTGCGAGTATCTCATAAGTTTGATATCTTGGCAATTCTGGAGCCTAGAATTAGTGGTGTTAAGGCTGCTAAAGTGATTAATAAGTTGGGTTTTTCCAATAATTTTGTGGTGGAGGCTGAGGGATTCTCAGGTGGGATTTGGCTTCTTTGGAACGGTAATAATGTTAAGTTGCATGTTCTCGCAAACTCTAAACAAACTATTTCGGCATTGGTGGCTGATAAGAACTCTTTGTGGGTGTTAACTGTGGTTTATGCGAACCCTTGTGTTACTAACAGGAGAGCCTTGTGGACATATCTGGATTCTATTCGGACTTGTTTCAACATTCCTTGGATGATTGCTGGAGACTTTAATGAGATTGTTAATTGTTCGGAAAAAAGGGGTGGCAGATATAATTTTTCTAATAGTGGGTTTGGTAACTGGATTGACAGGAATGATCTGGTGGACCTAGGTTTCATTGGCCCTAAGTTTACATGGATGACTAGAAGAGGCATTGGAAAGGATATTCGTGTGAGACTTGATAGAGCAGTTTGCTCGATGGACTGGAGACTGAAATATAGTGAGAGCTTTGTTAGACATTTATCGAGAGTAATGTCGGATCATTGTCCTATTTTAGTTCATCTCCGCAACTGTCAAATCCCTAATAGTATGTTTAAGCCCTTTAGATTTGAGGCTATGTGGTTGTTGCATAATGAGTTCAAGGAGTTGATTGGGGATAAATGGAAGACTCAAGGAGTTTCTATTACTGAAAAACTTCGTAATTTGGCCACGGTCTTACAAACCTGGAATAGAGAGGTGTTTGGAAATATTTTCCGTGAAAAGAGACAATACCTAGCAAGAATTCAAGGTATTCAGGCCTGCCTGGATAAATCCTATAACTCTTCTCTTCTTGATCTTGAGATGAAACTTATTAAAGAGTATGAGAGTATACTTGAATGTGAGGAACTGTTTTGGCTCCAGAAATCTAGAAATGGCTGGTTGAAAGAAGGGGATAAGAATACTAAATTTTTCCATTTATCCACTGTGATTAGAAGGAGAAGGAATAAAATTGAGAGGCTAAAAAGGGAGAATGGTAGTTGGGCGGATAGTATTGATGAGATGAAGAAGGAGGCAGTTCTGTACTTCACGAATTTGTTTGCTGATCATTTGTCGTCGTGTGATTATGATTTAATGCCTAAGATGTTTCCGGTTATGACCGATATCTGCAAGCAGAGGTTGGGTGCAATTGTTAGTGAGGATGAGGTCAAGCAAAGTTTATTTGCAATTTGGGGACATAAAGCCCCTGGCCCGGATGGCTTTCCAGCAACTTTTTTTCATAATTCCTGGAGTATTTGCAAGGAGAATCTGGTTAAGTTGGTTGTGGAGTGTTTCCAGAAGGGTTGTGTTCCTTCTGAAACTAATGGCACTCTTATTTCTTTAATTCCTAAGGTTGCGAATCCCATAAGCATGTCTCAGTTCCGCCCTATTAGCCTTTGTAATACCTCTTATAAAATCATTAGTAAGGTGATTGTTCAGCGGTTGAGAGAGTTGCTTCCTGATCTTATCAGTCCTAATCAAGTTGCCTTTGTGCCTGGAAGACAAATCCAGGATAATATTGTGGTGGCTCAGGAGGTTCTTCATAAGTATAAGAATGTGAAAGGTAAGACTGGCTATATTGCTTAGAAAATTGATCTAGCTAAGGCGTATGATAAACTTCAGTGGGGATTCATCAAGCAGGTTTTAGAGGAGGTCGGCATTGAGGGCACTTTTCTTAATCTGATTATGAGCTGCATTTCAGGTGTTAAGTATAAGGTGCTTTTGAATGGTGAAGCGTCTGCTGAGTTCACTCCTGGTAGTGGTATCCGACAAGGTGACCCTTTGTCTCCTTATATTTTTGTGCTGTGTATGGAGAAACTTTCTCACTTAATTCATCAAAAACTCCATTCGGGTGATTGGAAACCTGTTTCGGTGTCAAGAGGAGGTCCGATAATTTCCCACCTGTTCTTCGCTGATGATTTAATTCTCTTCGGTCACGCCTCTATGAAACAAGCTTCTGTGATGAGAGAATGTCTTGAAAATTTTTGTAACCTTTCTGGTGAACAGGTTAGCTTCCCTAAGTCGAGAGTTTTTTGCTCCAAGAACATTAATTTGTCGATGGCCAAGTCTTTTGCTGCTGCGTGTGGGTCTCCTTTAACTAATAATCTTGGTAATTATCTTGGTGTTCCTTTAATCCACAGTAGAGTGACCAAGGAGACCTATAAAGATATTCTTGAAAAAACACAAGCAAGATTGGCTACGTGGAAAAGTGCTTCGCTCTCTTTAGCAGGCCGAGTTACCCTCATTAAGTCTGTTTCGTCTGCTCTTCCTGTTTATGTCATGCAATCCATTAAGCTCCCTACTGAGATTTGCAATAAACTTGATAAGATTAACAGAGACTTTCTTTGGGGCCATTCTGCTGAGAACAAAAAGGTCCATCTTATTAACTGGGAGACGGTGTGTCTGGCTAAGAATAAAGGTGGGTTAGGGATTAAGCAAGCCAAATTGGCTAATCAAGCTCTGCTTGCCAAAGTTGGTTGGAGGTTGCTGCAGAATGACACTGGGTTATGGGGGAAAATGCTGACAGCGAAATATGCCAAGGGTGGTCGGTTTCTGGGGGAGAGGATGTCTGCTGGAAATTGTTCAAGTACCTGGAGGGGCTTTGCTTTTGGCGCTAAGATCATCTCTAGTAATCTGCATTGGAGGGTGGGTGATGGCACTAACGTTCTTTTCTGGTATGATAAATGGATTCCTGAGATGCAAGCTCTCATTACTCATGCTAAATATTCTTTGTCTGAGAATCAATTATTGGAGAAAGTGTGTGATTATTTCCAAGATGGTGATTGGAATGTTCGTAAATTAGAGGTTGTGTTGCCTTGGCATGTTGTGTTAAGGATTATTAGTATTCATGCTGGAAAGAGTTATAGTGGAGCGGATAGGATTATTTGGGGTCCAACTAATGATGGGAACTTTTCGGTAAAGAGTGTGTATGAAACTCATTACAATTCTGGTGGGAACCCGTCTTGGCATTGGAGGTTTATCTGGAAGCTGAATCTCCCTCCTATAGTGCAAAGTTTCTTGTGGATTTTGCTTCATGACAAGCTCCTGACTAATGTGCATCGTGCTAATCGTGGTATGTCTGCTGATATTAGTTGTGTGCGTTGCAATCAGGGGTGTGAAGACACTGATCATGTGTTCCGGAGCTGCAGTAAAACTCGTCGAGTATGGGAAAGTATATGTAAAGGGTGCACTGATATCCCGATGTTCAAGGGTGATTTGAAGGATTGGCTGTTCCTTAATTTGAAGGACTCTAGAAGTGCTATGGCTGGCGTGCCTGGATATCTTCTCTTCGCTGTTACGTTGTGGTTCATCTGGAAATGGCGCTGTAGCGCTGTTTTTGATTCGGAGTTCAAGCTTTCTTCATGCCCTGGTTTGATAATCAAGAGGTACCTAGAGTCTTGGACCACTGCGAATTGTGTTAATGCTAGAGATTCTGGTTTGACTACTTGTCTGATTTCGTGGTTTCCTCCACCGACGGATTGGATCAAGCTTAATGTTGATGGTAGTTTGAACAAGGAGCTGAACACTATTTCGGCAGGGGGCGTTTTGCGTAATCACAGGAAAGATTGGCTGGGTGGCTTTTCTCTGAGAAAGGGCCATGGTAGTGTTCAGGAAGCTGAGCTTTGGGGATTATTTGAAGGGCTTCAACTCGCCTGGAATTCTGGTTATAAACAAGTCTGCGTTGAATCAGATTCCTTAGTCACTGTTAATTTGATGAGGCGTACGACCCCTGTGAACCATCCTCTTTATAGTCTCATTCATAGTTGTTTGAGATTAATTCAGGGTGATTGGAGTTGTTCGATTCGGCATATATACAGAGAAGGCAACAAGGTTGCTGACTGCCTTGCAAACCTGGGTCATTCGCTTGCTTTAGGTGTGACTTATTTTGAAGAACCCCCGCTGCAAGTTATTGGTGTGCTGGATTCTGATGCTAAAGGTCTTGCCTTAGCAAGACCTATCCCTGCTTTAGTTTAGTTTTGTTTTTCTGGGCTTTGCCCTTCTTTTTTACCAAAAAAATAAAAAAACATTTGAGTTTAAATAATGGCTTTTAATTTAAATGCATGGGAAATTAAATAAAGAAAAAAAATAGTTGTATAACCTTGATAATCTCAACAGTCTCGGTGCTTGATCTAAAGGCTTTAATCAACCTCTCACTAGTATAAAGCAAAACTGGAACTGCTAGATACATCCATGTCTGCAACAAAAGTTAAAATTAAGTCTCTGAAAGGCCATATAATATGTATTGAACTATCTTACACGATTATATATTATCGGAACAATTCACGTATCTCACCGTTTTCTGATACCATGTCTTGCTCAGGTGGAGGTAATTAATGCCATGGACAATTAGGAGAGCATAGACAATTATAATGAGATGGTGCGAGTACCAGAAGGCATTGAAACCGGTGAGACAATTATCTCATCGTTTTATCACTTGAAGGAAAATATTAAAAGTTAAAACACTTTCATAGGTTGTGATTTAAATAAGAGATTTATTTTATAAAAATGTAGGTAATTAGATGGAATTAATGAAGGCAGTAATGTATAATGCGACTTATTAGTAAATACCGTTCATTCAAATAGCTAGTTAATATAAAAGATAGAATCACGAAAACAAAACAAGTATTTAACAACATGAAATGCGAGTTGTTTATCAATGTGTTGTTAAAACATTTTTGATCTTTTACAACAAGCAAAGAAAGTTGTCATTCATTGAACTTTAGACTTTGCAGCTAGCATCAATGAATTGAAAATTACAATTCTTCTACAGCAGTAGATGGATATCACTCTAAACACAAACTATTTCTCAGGATATACAACATATTCTCACCTTCCACATCATAATATATATTCTTGTTTGCTTAAAAATTTTCTTTATGAAATTCAAAGACAGTATTGGAGGTCTTGTCATCAGAGAACTCCAAAGCAAGTTCCCTTAACTGCTTTATTGCTGCTGGTGTCCCACAGTAGAAAACTCCTGCATTATATCCAATGAATGAGGTTTGATGTATGGACGAAAATAAAGCAGAAATGTACATATGCACTAGAGAATGACTCAAGAAAAAGAATACTGACCGATTCTAGAATCAGGATGGCAGGTAGCAATGTTCTTGTAAACTTGGCGCCAATTAGGTTTAGCGAAGTGGGATTTGACGCGAGTCTCGGACACCACATCCACACCGTTCTTCGCATGGTGCAGTGACTGGAGCATGGAAATCATGGCTGACCTAGCATCTCCTTCTTTAAAAACACTTGAGCAGTAATTATGGAGTTCTATCACTCCCTTTTTGTCTGCTTCGGCCACTTCGTTCATTATCTCTTTGAACCAATCAAATGACCGCTGATTGTTTGTAACCCAGTAGGAATAAGCCTTCCTTGTCCTGAACGTAGACTGCATTGAGGCTTTGGAGCTGTAGTTGCCATTTTCGAGGGCAGATTCTGAGTTGTCTTCTATTGTTTGTATGTTATTGATGATGTCTTTGACAATGCTGATCATGGGGGTGGCTCCAATTCCTAGCCCTATTAGTAACACCACATCGTATGCTTTATAGTCTTGTGCTGGAGCTCCATATGGACCGTCGATCTGAATTTCCGGAAAGCTGCATTTTTCCATCGATATACAAAATATAAAGAGACAAGTTCGAAGATTTTCAACTTATTTGAACTCTTATTAAGCTATTAAAGTTCGAAAATTTTCAACTTATATATTAGAAATTTTATAAAACTTTTTAACATAATATTATTGCTTATAGTTACTGATTCAGACTAGTTTATTTTGTATTCTCCTTTATTAATAGAGGTCAACTTGTATCCAGGGCGGAACCCTATGTGGCCATGGACGGTGGACCCCCACTTGACTCATAGAAAAAAAAAATGTTAAAGAAATATTTAAAAAAATTTAATTGTAAATTTACAATTGAATCCCTTTAATTTTAAAATTTTATAATTTGACCCCAACTTCCGCTCCTGCTTGTGTCAATGAGGATCCAAATTTTTTTAGAATCTAATTCTAAAATCAAGAATAAAAGTGACATACCCGCTGATGTTGCTTCCTTCTTCTCTAGAAGTTCCGCTCTTCCCGATAGGAGGAGGCTGAGGTACCTTGGAGTTGGAGAAGACAGATTTGAGTTGGCGTGTCCAATCACCAAGTGCTCGAACGTGAACACTAAGGTAGTTGTCTCCTGGTGCTGAAGTGATGGAAAACGGGTGCCTGTATGCATCAATTTCGTTAAACATGTGACTTCCAATAAGGTAGTTATGGGAAGTCATGACCTTGACAATGACTTCCACTTTTCGAATATTAAAAATGTATCTTTACGATATTCAATTTCTATATCTCATACCATTCAAAAGGAGAGACCGCGGAGCAATTAACAAACATGTACTGTCCACTCTTATATTTGAAGCCGTCGGGTTTGGACATGTGCAATGCCAAGACATCAGGATAAACATGAGCCTGTAATGTTCATCAATAATCATATAATCAGTATGGCTTTTAATTTAATTTAAATGGGAAATTAACTAAAGAAAAAAAAATAGTTGTATAACCTTGATAATGTCCACAGTCTCGGTGCTTGATCTAAAGGCTCTAATCAACCTCTCACAGGTATAAAGCAAAACTGGAACTGCTATATACATCCATGTCTGCAACAAAAGTTAAAATTAAGTCTCTGAAAGGCCATAAAATATGTATTGAACTATCAAACACGATAATATATTATCGGAACAATTCACGTAGCTAACCGTTTTTTTATACCATGTCTTGCTGAGGTAGAGGTAAATGCCATGGACAATTAGGAGAGCATAGACAATTACAAAGAGATGGTGTGAGTACCAGAAGGCATTGAAACCGGTGAGCCTTTTGAAGGGTTCGGGCATGTTTTTGAGCTTGTTACGCCGAAACCATGGATTGGCTAATGTGAATGCTATTGCCATCAACACCACCATTATTATACCAGTCACTCCTTCTACTCCCTTCAAAAACCACCAATAGTTCTGCGGTTGCTCCTCCCCGAAATATGGCTTCATTGGCTCGTATTCTTCCTTGGTCGCGTGAATAAGTCTCGAGAAATCACATGTTAGATGAGCTCCGCCATGTAATATAACTCCAATGGCAATTCCAGCAGCAATCACCTACAAAATAATGCATATATTAGCAAACGACGCGTTATTAATTAATAAGAGGTTAGATTAGCAGAGAATTCTGGGATCGAGTTATTACCATATGAAAATCTAAATTGTTGTCGAAGGGCACAACTCCTCCTAATTTGGTATGGTTTCTGAGCCAAGTAATGGTTTTGCGGCAGACCGGTAGTAATATCAAAGCCATGTTGAATTTCAGTGTCTCTGCTGCTCCTTTAGCGATGCAAAGACAATTGCCCATCACATCATATGCAGCTTTGTTTCGATATTGTACAAACTTGTACGCGAATAAGCCCGAAACAATTCCAAGCCATAGCATCAGAATCCAGACCTTTTGCCAATGATTTATAAGAAAGTACTTGACCTTCTGATACCATCTCTCTAATGGATTGTTCTCCTGTGTTGGCTTGTGTATCTTGCTCAATACCTTCGCATATTTGTTTGGAGATTGAAGAAGCAGAGTTTCCAGCTTATTAACCTGTTCAGCACATTGAACAATTTTCAGATGCAAAGCCTGGATTGTGTAAAAAATTTGACCTCGAAGAATTCTCAACTTTTACATGTATTTAGCAAAGGTGTTTCTCTGGTCAAGTCAGTCCAAAAATTTTATTTAATAAATTTCAGAATCAAAGCTACATAATGTTGTGGAACCATTTTCACAATATTACGAAATTAGACACTTGATAACATATCCACAACGTTATGTAACTTCGGTCATAATTTTTTTTTTTATGATCGACGTGACTAGAGAATTATTATATCTAATTTTAGGTTTTTTCGTTTCTTTTTTTTCCTGATATTTTGTACCCAATGTAAATCCGCATAATTTCTAATAATTTATAGCGAAAAGAAAAGGATTCGATTTTAATTACCATGACATATCCGACTTGATCAGGGTCTAAAACTTCCATGATCAATGCTGCATATTCCTCGGCGTGTTTTTGAATGTTGGAAAGCTTGTTTGCAGAGGCACTTAAACTGATGATCTATACATACCCATCAATAATATTTCATAATATTGTTAATTTATAATTTTGAAATGCTATTAATTATTCTTAATTACATTGTTAGGTGTCATTATTATTTTTTCAATTTAAAAGAAAAAATAAAAATTTTACCTCTTTGATTTCTTTTTTTGTGATTTTTCCATCACCATCTTTGTCTACACTGCATGATCACCCATTATAATATATACTTAGTAAAACCATTAATCAATTAAAATAAATAAATAAAAAGATATAATAAAATAGTAAAATACAAACATGTCAAAGAAAGTTTTGAGTCTGGAACCGAAGCTTTCATCAGAAATCTGGTGCCAAAAATCTTTGAGCTGTGTCTTGTTAATGGATTCACCATTTATTTTGTGCTTTTGAGCAACTGCTCGAAATAACTCGCCTGCAAATTCCTTAGAATCGCCCTTCATGCCTACCATCATATATTAAATAGAAAGAAAAAAAAAAAGATTATTAAATATTAATATGTATCTTCATTATTATTATTTTAAGAAAATAAAATAAAATAATTTGAGGTTTTTTTGTGGGGAGGGGAGAGACTCAAATTACTAATTAAAAAATAGGTTCCTCCATGTTTAAAAAAAAAATAAAAAATTATCCATATCTAGATTTCAGATAAAAAGTAAAATTTTATAAACTTCCTGACTTAATTCTCTTTGAAATTATAATTGAATTTAAATGAAAATATATCATGACTGTGTTGAATGAACATACATAAATTAGATTATTTTTGAATGATTGAAATATGGAAAATTAGTTACCTATGCATTCACCAAACATGGAAGAATGAAGAAGGCCGTTGGTGGAGGCAGTGAGTTTGTCAAACCGCTTCTCCACCGCATTCCAATCATTTCCCTCCTCGCCGGACTTGGGGGTGGTAATGAACTTCAGTCCTTTCAAGGCATCCGCCGCCGATTTCATCTGATCGTACCGCTTTGATGCTGTCGTAGACTTATCAGACGACCTTCTCGAAAACGAAACCATGCATTTGATGTGCTGCGAGCCGCGTTTAAGCAAGGAGGACCCAAACCAAGACAGTTTGCTCTCCGACTCAGGATATTCATGTCCTTCTTCTTCTTCTTCTTCTTCTTCTCCTCCTCCTCCTCCTTCTGTCGCTGGCTGAACACTGTGGACAGCAACAGAATCGTCACGAATTTCTAGAGGGACCTCCAAATTGGGATCATAATAATTATGATCACTTGCGCTTTTTTTGTCGTTTTGGACAGGAGCTCCAATAATACTCCCTATAGTGTTGGAGTTGTTGCCGGAATCTGCTTCTTTCACGTCGCCATTTCTCATTCTTTTGATCAAAAACTAATCAAACGTCCCACAAAGGACTAGTTAAATTAAACACTTTGATGTTTTGTGATTTTTAATAATTAAAGAGTATATAGAAGTGAGGAGGGAGATTAAATGGTGTAATCACTTCTATAAATTATTAGATGTACTTGATGGAAAGGTAGTAGGAAAGTGATGGAAAGGCAATTGTATTTTTATCACTTGAAGGAAAATATTAAAAGTTAAAACACTTTCATAGGTTGTGATTTAAATAAGAGATTTATTTTATAAAAATGTAGGAAATTAGATGGAATTAAGGAAGGCAGTAATGTATAATGCGACTTATTAGTAAATACCGTTCATTTAATCTGATAATATTTCAGGTTCGAGTGATAGTATAAAAAAAAAAAAAAAAGGAAAATGTTTACAAAAAATCAAATATTCATAAAATAAAAGAGAAATTAAAAAAAAAAATGATAATTGCAGACTTAACATATATAGTTTCTAATATAAGAAAAACTCGACAAAAGTTGAGGTAAGCTAGCGATGCACCCACGGCCACATCAATCATTGTGATAAGCCTACGCACTCTGGTATTTCTTCTGGAAATCCATCCAATCAGTATGATAAGCTTCTGAGTATCATACTCAGATACAGAGAGAATGCTAAGCTGAACTCAGATACAGAGTATCACTCTGTTTCTAAAAATGCTGATGTCATTCTTAGTGCAGATGTCACTCTGTTACAATTCCCTGGATTTTGTTGTAAGAAAAATCTCACACACAAATCTAAACACACAGATAATATGAAAGCAATAAGAAAAAAAAGACGACACCAAAGATTTTACGTGGTTCAGCAATTTGCCTACGTACACGGAGCGCACCGCACTAAATCCACTACTTTCAGAGTTGATTACAATCTTTCTGTCTCTCTCTCATTCTCTGTACAATTTGCTCTCTATCTCTCTAGCAACTTTTTCTCACACACGGTGATTTTAACACACACATCAGAGTACACATAATGGTGGTATTTATATAGGAGTACTAGGGTTGGCCAAATCCTATTTGGAGTCTACTATTTTTTGCTCTTTCTTTACTGTGCAAATCTCACTGCACACGGATTGGTGTGTGGCCGCTTTAGGTGCCACAGCGCTCCTCAAAGCGTATACCTCTGTGACAAACACCGCTATCAAAGCCGCTCTCAAATTTTACAACGTAACACACAACGTTAAGCTTTGATGTTTAATTGCTGTCCAAACCGCTATTAAAATACACAGTGCAACACGCGGTGTTACTCATAATATGCGGACCGCTCTCATAGTACGTTGTGAAAGACACATTAATTCACTTCTTTGCTCTTTGAATTTCCGCTGTCCCATATAGTCCAAAAGCACTCAATTGCTTACTTTGTCTTTAGCCTATTTTGTTGACTTTGATGATAATTAATCTCCACGAAACTCCAACGATGCATTTCACATTTTTGCTTCGCCTTGTTGACTTGTTTTTGCAAGTTGACTTGAAGTCTTCACAGAACTCCAACAGATTTAAGGGAGTCACGTTTTATGTGTGTTTGCAGAGCACACACACATAAAGAATCAATATTGTGAAACTCTTTTGATAATGAAAATCTCCTCCATTAATGGAGCTTTGTAAAGCTTAGTTTAGTTCACTTTTCTCTCCTAGAACTTTCATCGAACACTTCACATGAATCATTTTCACCATTAGTAGGATTCGATTCGCTAACTTGGAAGTCATTTGTCTAAATCCTAAGCCCGTCCATCTATCAGCTGAGTTGTGCCTATGTTGGCTATAATCCATTCATTTAAATGTATTAGATTTGCATAATTTAAATAAATGAATTACAATGATACCACATCATCGTTTGGACACCAAATTTAAACAAAGTAACATTACTTATATAATTATATATTCATAAGCCTAAAACATGCTATTAATTAACAATTGGTAGTTGTAGATTAGGTGTGAAAAGTTGGACCTTTTTCACACCTAAATTTGATTTTAAAAAAATGAGTAGGAGAGTAATTAATGAACTTTCTTTTTTTTGAAACTGCTCGATTTTATTAAACACCAAAAAACGGCAAGACAAAGGCCACACCCCAGGCAAAGAAAGAACACGCAAACACCTCTCACCCAGAACAGACCCAGGCAGAGGCACCGCCAAAACACACCAAAAAACCAACAGAAGCAAACGCAAAACCAAGGCAGCTAGGCACATCGCCAAAAAGAGCAAAACAAAAAACGAAACACAACCAGAAAACAGGACAGGAAGCAGAGCCCAACAAAGAGTCAAACCACCTCCCACCAGACGCAATCCCCTTCCATGAGCGCTCCTTTCTTAGCCAAAGAATCGGCAAAACTATTGGTAGTTCTCGGATTAAAAGAAACAGAAGTTCTCCCCAAGCGATCCAACATGGCCCGAATATCATAAATCAAATTAATGTGCTTCAGGCTACCAAACCCAGGTTTATTAATCCAGGAAACAACCGTTTTAGAGTCACTAATAATAGTGATCTTCTTCCCAATCAAGGATTGAGAGCTATCACACAGGAAACAAGCTTGATGGATAGCCGAGATTTCTGCCGTACCAACATCAGAGAAGCCTATATTCCTGGAGAAGGTACCAAGAACCTTCCCGCAATGATCCCGCAAGACACCTCCTATGCCAGCCACGCCCGGATTGCCCAAAACAGACCCATCAACGTTAAACAAAAGAGACCCAACAGCAGGGGGAGTCCACTTCCCCGACGGCACAGCCTTAGGCACCTTCGTAACCGTACATCTTTCCGCAATGTTATTGAGAATAACCGAAATCGGATCCTGGCACCATTCCTTAAAGTGTTTAAACCACCAAGCAACTCTGATTTTGATCATGTCAACAGCTTGGAGGACCCCTCGCTCCGAATTTTTAAACACCACCTGATTCCTGCAATCCCAGATTGTCCAAACGGTAGCGAAGAAAAGGGTATTCCATGCTCTTCCTTGGCTTCTCTTCGGACACAAACCAAACCACCCACTGGCCCAATCCACTAAAGAATTGTTGGCACACCACTTCACACCCCACCAAGAATAATTAATGAACTTTCAAAAAATAAAAAAGGGAGAGTAATTAATAAGAGTTACAAAGTTTGTCCGTGATCAAAACATAAATAAGAATGGATGCAGTAACAACCACGGCAGAAACAGCAATGGCACAAAACAGCTTGCCCATTACTCTTATCTGTATGAAATAGACATTAATGGAGAGATTCAGTAGCACAATCCTAGCAAACGATGCAATGAGAACCGATAACCCCAATGAAAATCTTTTCCATGGCTCTGAGAGAAGAACTTTTTTGCACAGTCTGTCCGGAACCATACGATGATTCCTTGTCTGTTCTTTTTTAGCTAGAAGCCATTTTTTTTTTCTTTTTTCTTTTTTTTCTTTCTAAAAGGGATGAAACTGAAATTAAAAGTCTAAAATAAAAATAAAATGTAGTAAACAGAAAACAAAAGGACTAAAATGAGAAATGCCAGTGGCAATTTTGAACAACTTTAAAATATGTAAGGGCAAGTTTGTCAAAGATCAATTAGGTTACATGAAATTCATTTAAAAGTAACCTCTTCTACGTTCCTGCCTTCAAAATCAATTGACAGAGGAAAATAAATAATAATAAAGGAAAGGAGAGTATTAATGTCAAGTAAGCAGGTATGGCAAAAAAAATAAAAATTATAGAAACCATCAATTTGAATGTCTATTTTGAGAAAATTATTTTGTAGACCGACTCAACATTGGAGATAAATATTCAAAAACTGTTAAACAATTTGTCTAATTATAAATAATAAAATAACTAGATAAGTCATTAATAAATTGTATTTTTAATGGAAGCATTGGAGACGGATTTTTTACTTAACTGTCTATCAAGTATAATTATCTGCCACGTAGGAAATAAATCTCTCAATATTGTTCACATATCAACAATTATTGAAATGCAATCCATTTTTACATTAGAGATGCTCTTAGATCGATGAATAATTGATACTCTCATGATTAATTTATGTTATAATAATAATTAATAATATAAATAGCTAGTTAATATAAAAGATAGAATCACGGCAACAAAACAATTATTTAACAACATGAAATACAAGTTGTTTATCAATGTGTTGTTAAAACATTTTTGATCTTTTACGACAAACAAAGAAAGTTGTAATCATTGAACTTTAGACTTTGGAGCTAGCATCAATGAATTGAAAATTACAATTCTTCTTCAGCAGTAGATGGATATCACTCTAAACACAAACTATTTCTCAGGATATGCAACATATTCTCACCTTCCTCATCATAATATATATTCTTGTTTGCTTAAAAATTTTCTTTATGAAATTCAAAGACAGTATTGGAGGTCTTGTCATCAGAGAACTTCGAAGCTAGTTCCCTTAACTGCTTTATTGCTGCTGGTGGCCCACAGTAGAAAACTCCTGTATTATATCCAATGAATCAGATTTGATGTATAGACGAAAATAAAGCAGAAATGTACATATGCACTAGAGATTGACTCAAGAAAAAGAATACCGACCGATTCTAGAATCAGGATGGCAGGTAGCAATGTTCTTGTAAACTTGGCGCCAATTAGGTTTAGCGAAGTGGGATTTGACGCGAGTCTCGGACACCACATCCACACCGTTCTTCGCATGGTGTAGTGACTGGAGCATGGAAATCATGGCTGACCTAGCATCTCCTTCTTCAAAAACACTTGAGCAGTAATTATGGAGTTCTATAACTCCCTTCTTGTCTGCTTCGGCCACTTCGTTCATAATCTCTTTGAACCAATCAAATGACCGCTGATTGTTTGTAACCCAGTAGGAATAAGCCTTCCTTGTCTTGAACGTAGACTGCATTGCGGCTTTGGAGCTGTAGTTGCCATTTTCGAGGGCAGATTCTGAGTTGTCTTCTATTGTTTGTATGTTATTGATGATGTCTTTGACAATGCTGATCATGGGGGTAGCTCCAATTCCTAGCCCTATTAGTAACACCACATCGTATGTTTTATAGTCTTGTGCTGGAGCTCCATATGGACCGTCGATCTTAATTTCCGGCAAGCTGCATTTGTCCATAGATATACAAAATATAAAGAGACAAGTTCGAAGATTTTCAACTTATTTAAACTCTTATTAAGCTATTAATGTTCGAAAATTTTCAACTTATATATTTGAAATTTTATAAAACTTTTTAAAATCTTGTGACATAATATTATTGCTTATAGTTAGTGATTCAGACTAGTTTATTTTGTATTCTCCTTTATTAATAGAGGTTAACTTGTATCCAGGGTGGAACCCTATGGGGCCATGGACGGTGGACCTCCACTTGACTCATAGAAAAAAAAAATGTTAAAGAAATATTTTAAAAATTTTAATTGTAAATTTACAATCGAATCCCTTTAATTTTAAATTTTTATAATTTGACCCCAACTTCACACTCCAAATTCCGCTCCTACTTGTATCAATGAGGATCCATATTTTTTTAGAATCTAATTCTAAAATTAAGAATAAAAGTGACATACCCGCTGTTGTTGCTTCCTTCTTCTCTAGAAGTTCCGCTCTTTCCGATAGGAGGAGGCTGAGGTACCTTGGAGTTGGAAAAGACAGATTGGAGTTGGCGTGTCCAATCACCAAGTGCTCGAATGTGAACACTAAGGTAGTTGTCTCCTGGTGCTGAAGTGATGGAAAACGGGTGCCTGTTCGCATCAATTTCGTTAAACATGTGACTTCCACTAAGGTAGTAGTTATGGGAAGTCATGACCTTGACAATGACTTCCACTTTTCGAATATTAAAAATGTCTCTTTACAATATTAAATTTCTGTATCTCATACCATTCAAAAGGAGAGACCGCGGAGCAATTAACAAACATGTACTGTCCACTCTTATATTTGAAGTCCTTGGGTTTGGACATGTGCAATGACAAGACATCAGGATAAACATGAGGCTGTAATGTTCATCAATAATCATATAATCAGTATGGCTTTTAATTTAAATGGGAAATTAACTAAAGAAAAAAAAAATAGTTGTATAACCTTGATAATGTCCACAGTCTCGGTGCTTGATCTAAAGGCTCTAATCAACCTCTCACAGGTATAAAGCAAAACTGGAACTGCTATATACATCCATGTCTGAAACAAAACTTAAAATTAAGTCTCTGAAAGGCCATAATATATGTATTGAACTATCAAACACGATAATATATTATCGGAACAATTCACGTATCTCACCGTTTTTTGATACCATTTCTTGCTGAGGTAGAGGTAAATGCCATGGACAATTAGGAGAGCATAGACAATTACAAAGAGATGGTGCGAGTACCAGAAGGCATTGAAACCGGTGAGCCTTTTGAAGGGTTTGGGCATGTTTTTGAGCTTGTTACGCCGAAACCATGGATTGGCTAATGTGAATGCTATTACCATCAACACTACCATTATTATACCAGTCACTCCTTCCACTCCCTTCAAAAACCACCAGTAGTTCTGCGGTTGCTCCTCCCCGAAATATGGCTTCATTGGCCCGTATTTTTCCTTGGTCGCGTGAATAAGTCTCGGGAAATCACATGTTAGATGAGCTCCGCCATGTAATATAACTCCAATGGCAATTCCTGCAGCAATCACCTACAAAATAATGCATACATTAGCAAACGACGCGTTATTAATTAATAAGAGGTTAGATTAGTAGAGAATTCTGGGATCGAGTTAATACCATATGAAAATCTAAATTGTTGTCGAAGGGCACAACTCCTCCTAATTTGGTATGGTTTCTGAGCCAAGTAATGGTTTTGCGGCAGACCGGTAGTAATATCAAAGCCATGTTGAATTTAAGTGTCTCTGCTGCTCCTTTAGCTATGCAAAGACAATTGCCCATCACATCATATGCAGCTTTGTTTCGATATTGTACAAACTTGTACGCGAATAAGCCCGAAACAATTCCAAGCCATAGCATCAGAATCCAGACCTTTTGCCAATGATTTATAAGAAAGTACTTCACCTTCTGATACCATCTCTCTAATGGATTGTTCTCCTGTGTTGGCTTGTGTTTCTTGCTTAATACCTTCGCATATTTGTTTGGAGATTGAAGAAGCAGAGTTTCCAGCTTATTAACCTGTTCAGCACATTGAACAATTTTCAGATGCAAAGCCTGGATTGTGTAAAAAATTTGACCTCGAAGAATTCTCAACTTTTACATGTATTTAGCAAAGGTGCTTCTCTGGTCAAGTCAGTCCAAAAATTTTATTTAATAAATTTCAGAATCAAAGCTACATAATGTTGTGGAACCATTTTCACAATGTTATGAAATTAGACGCTTGATAACATATCCACAACGTTATGTAACTTCGGTCATTTTTTTTTTTTTTTTTTTTATGATCGACGTGACTAGAGAATTATTATATCTAATTTTAGGTTTTTTCATTTCTTTTTTTTTCCTGATATTTTGTACCCAATGTAAATCCGCATAATTTCTAATAATTTATAGCGAAAAGAAAAGGATTCGATTTTAATTACCATGATGTATCCGACTTGATCAGGGTCTAATACTTCCATGATCAATGCTGCATATTCCTCGGCGTGTTTTTGAATGTTGGAAAGCTTGTTTGCAGAGGCACTTAAACTGATGATCTGCACATACCCATCAATAATATTTCATAATACTGTTAATTTATAATTTTGAAATGCTATTAATTATTCTTAATTACCTTTTTAGGTCTCATTATTATTTTTTCAATTTAAAAGAATAAATAAAAATTTTACCTCTTTGATTTCTTCTTTTGTGATTTTTCCATCACCATCTTTATCTACACTGCATGATCACCCATTATAATATATACTTAGTAAAACCATTAATTAATTAAAATAAATAAATAAAAAGATATAATAAAATAGTAAAATACAAACATGTCAAAGAAAGTTTTGAGTCTGGAACCGAAGCTTTCATCAGAAATCTGGTGCCAAAAATCTTTGAGCTGTGTCTTGTTAATGGATTCACCATTTATTTTGTGCTTTTGAGCAACTGCTCGAAATAACTCGCCTGCAAATTCCTGAGAATCGCCCTTCATGCCTACCATCATATATTAAATAGAAAAAAAAAATTATTATATATCGAAGTCATTACTATTGTTTGAAAAAGTATAGATTTATTAGTTCAAGACTTTGAAGAATTAGGTTCTTCAATCCTTATTGTTTCGTTTACTATTTATTTTTTTTATTTTTTTAAGTATTTAAATTGGGGTTTTTTTGGAAGGAATAGGACTCGAACCCACAATCTCATGGTGTAGGTGTGACCGAACCAACCTCATCTCGTCCATTTACTATTAAATTAAACGGTCTCTTTGAATTGTTACCTTTAACATGTTCATTAACTTTTATTGAACATGTTCAGGAGTATTGGAATCTTATATATAATACTTAAAAGGTAAATTGAACACATTATTTATTGAAAATTACAATAAATGAAAAATAAATAAATAAAAAACCTTAAAAGTTATTTGAATCTAAAAGTACAAAAATATTCTTATTCACTAACATGAAACTCATTATTATTATTTTGGGAGAATCGCAAATACCCCCCGACTTTTAAGCTAATGGCAAATCAAACCCTCTGGTTTGAACAATCAGCAAATAACCCCCTACAAATTTGAACAATCAGCAAATAACCCCCTACAAATCAGCAAATAACCCCCTACATACAGCAAATAATGCAAGGGTTACTTAACGGTAGGGGGTTGTTTGGTGATTGTTCAAACCAGAGGATTTGATTTGCCATTTGGTTAAAAGTCGGGGGGGTATTTGCGATTCTCCCTATTATTTTTTAAGTATTACAGTATTATATAAATTCGGGATTTTTTTGGGAAAAGGAAAGACTCGAACCAGCAACCTCATGGTGCGGTGTGACTTGTGAGGGGTTTTACCATTGGACTAACCCTATTTTGTTCACACGAAACTTATTTAGATAGAGGAATTAGTTGGACAAAACAACAAGGATCTTTTTGCTACTAAATAAACAATAGGTATTAAATGATAATTATTTAAACTACAAAGACAACGGTGAAATTATCCCTTAATTTGAAAAGTCATTATCACACTCGTTAATTCTAGGCTCTTTGTTTAATAAGAAAACATTGTTCCTCCATGTTAAAAAAAAAAAAAAAATTAAAAAAAAAAAATCCATATCTAGAATTCAAGTAAAACAAAATTTTATAAACTCCTGATTAATTCTCTTTGAAATTAATTATAATTGAATTTAAATGAAAATATATCACGATTCTGTTGAATGAACATACATAAATGGAAAATTAGTTACCTATGCATTCACCAAACATGGAAGAATGAAGAAGGCCGTTGGTTTTGGCAGTGAGTTTGTCAAACCGGTTATCGACAGCATTCCAATCATTTCCCTCCTGGCCGGACTTGGTGGTGGTGATGAACTTCAGTCCTTTCAAGGCATCCGCCACCGATTTCATCTGATCGTATCGCTTTGATGATGTCGTAGAGTTGCTGGAGCTGGAGGGCCTTCTCGAGAGCGAAACCATTCGTTTGATGTTCTGCGAGGCGCTTTGAAGCAAGGAGGACCCAACCCAAGACTGTTTGCTCTCCGGCTCAGGATCTTCATGTCCTTCTCCTTCTTCTTCTTCTTCTCCTCCGCCTCCTTCTGTCGCTGGCTGAACACTGTGGACGGCGACAGAATCGTCACGAATTTCAAGAGTGACCTCCAAATTGGGATCACAATAATTATGATCACAGGCGCTTTTTTTGTCGTTTTGGACAGGAGCTCCAATAATACTCCCTTTTGTGTTGGAGTTGTTGCCGGAATCTGCTCCTTTCACGTCGCCTTTTCTCATTTTATTTTATTTTTATCAAAAACTTATCAAACGTCCCACAAAGGACTAGTTAAATTAAAAACTTTGATGGTTTATGATTTTTAATAATCAAAGAGTATATAGAAGTGAAGAGGGAGAATATATAATCTCCTTTAATGGTGTAATCACTTTTATAAATTATTATATGTGATGGAAAGGTAGTAGGAAAGTGATGGAAAGGCAATTGTATTTTAACACTGGAAGGAAAATATTAAAACTTAAACACTTTGATGAATGGGTTGTGATTTAAATAAGAGATTAATTTTTAAAAAAATGTAGGTAATTAGGTGGAATTAAGGAAGGAAATAATGTATAATGTGCTTACTAGTAAACAGTGTTCAATTTCTTCAGCCCGATAATGTTTCAGGTTGAAGTGATGGTATAGAAAAAAAAAATGTTTACAATTATCAAATATTCCTAAAGTAAAAGAGAAATTAAAAAAAAAATTGATAATTGCAGACTTAACATAGGTTCTAATAAAAAGAAAAACTCGATAAAAGTTAGGCTAATTGACACTGATGCCCCCTAAATTATGGTCGAATTTGCACCTTACCCCCTATACTTTTTTTTCGTCATTAAATCCCCTGAACTCTCATAAATTGGCAATTGCTAAAGGAATTTGCCCCTCACCAGATGCAACCAGGGGGCAAATTCCTTTAGCGATTGTCAATTTATGAGAGTTCAGGAGGTTTAATAACGAAAAAAAAAATTTAGGGGGCATAGTGCATATTTTAGAAGTGTTTAGGGGGCATCAGTGCCAATTAGCCTAAAAGTTAAGGTAATCCAAAGGTAAGCTCGTGAAGCACTCACGGCAACATCATTGAGAATTAGAATTCGGGTCATTTGTCTCTATCACTCTAATTCTCAATTTTATAATAATTCAAAAAATAAAACGTAAACAAAGACTGATAAAGGTTGCACTTAGCCACTTATAATAATTACAAGTCATCCTAATAATTTAGATAAAGACTGATAAAGGTCGTACAAAGACTCATAAAGGTTGCATCACCACAAGATAATATTCATCAAATTGTATACAAAATGCCAAATTATAAAATATTAAAAAAGAAAGACTGATAAAGGTGGCATGACCAGATAAATTAATCAAAATATATAGAATGATGGTTGTCTCAATCTCCACACAGAAAGACATATAATTATATATGTCTAATCTAATCTAATCCATGTGCAAAATATAATTATATATGCAGCATATGCCTAAAACATGTGATTAATTAACAATCGGTAGTTGTAGATTACAATACAATATTAGGTGTGAAAAGTTGGACTTTTTTCTTCTTCCATTTTTCCATTTTTATGGGGTCAGGGTCAATGACAATATTTCATTCTTACACATTGAATTGCTCAGAGAATGTAACGTTTTGACGGCTTATAATAAAATCATTGCCAACAACCAAATAATGTGTAACATGAATCAAACATAAAGATGATGCGATAAAATTCAATTAATGAAATAGTTTGGTTTAGACTGATGAACATGAGTTGATTCTCTCAGGATTCATTCACATTATAATAATAATAATTAATAATATGAACAGCTAGCTAATATTTGCTATAGCTTTTTCATGCCAGCTGTTATAATTGTTAAAGATATAGAGTAATAATGCTAATTAAATTATAAATTATTTAGACGAAACATCGATTAAGACAAGCATAATTAACAGAGAATAAATTATTAATCCAAGAAAGTCATGAAATGTATGTTGTGATAAATTTTAAAATACTCGCAAACGCAAGAATCTATTGTAGAATGATTAATGCGAGTACGAAGTCGATCCCACAATGATTGATGAAAAACTAATCGAATCTAAATTTAATCTAATCTTCTTCTAGTTAACTGAATATGATGAATTAAAACTAAAATTAAACTAAGAACTAATAGCAAATAGAATCGAAAACAATCAATTAAAGAATACTAAGGTATCGGAATCCTCCACGGTGTAATTTTATAGATTCCTGATAATTTATTAATTCCCCAAATTATAGTGACAATTAAAAATCAATTATTGTCTACCCATGAATTTAACAATAAACACATTAATCAAAATCATTAATTGATTTTCCTTCGCTTCAAAATACAATCCCTAAGCATTCTATGTATCCAAATTAATAAAAAAAAACAAATAATCAAAGGAATTATAATTAACGTTACAAAACTAAGCATTGATTAAAAATATAAACCTAATTATAAAAAATACATGATATTAGAGATGAAAGGGGTTTTATATTTAAAATTCAATAGAAGCGAAAACCATAAACATTGAAGAACGATATTTGGAAATTAATAAAAATATCTAGAAATTATTTCATAACACAAGGTTTCATCATCTACCCTAGTACAAAAAAAATTAGAAAGACATTAAAATTAAAATAGCAATAGAACCCATAAGATGCATTGGAGCTCCGTCTTTAAAGTCGAAATCCTTCTATGCAAGCACAACACCACGCCTCCACATACGAACTGTCTTCAATTCTTCGTCCCTTCCCAATCGGTTTCCCAAAGCAAAGAGGAAAACCAAATCTGATTTAATTACATTGGGCCATGTGGACTTAGCTTTGGTGAAACTTATGGTCAATTATGGTTCATGCGTGAGTCCACTTCTTTCTTAATTCTTTTAAATTTAGTTGAGCTTCAGTCGGGCTTCTCTTTAACTTTTCTTTAATTTTGGGCTTTTGAATTATTGTCAACTTATGATCCACCATTGGGATTGGCCTGATGTAAGACTTGGTCTTCAAAACTCTAAAATTGATTATTTCCAAGTTTCATGCTATTATTATATATACTAAAACTCAAGATGAAATTGCACTGTTTACGTAACAGTGAAATTGAGGGGATTTTAATTTATTTACAACAATGCCATTGATGTGTTGTTAAAAAAAAAAAAAAAAGGTGTACTCTCACCACCTCCCTCACTCTCTTTTTCTCTACCCACCCACCGTCCTCTCTTTCTCTCAATCTCTCTCCATCTTTTTTTTTTTTTGAATAAATCTCTCCATCTTTTTTAATACTAACCAACTTTAATATATTTCTATGTAAATTATTAATTAGTTATCATTTTTTTTTTCTTAATCATTCGAAAATAAATAACTAATGTAATATGAAAATTATATATAAGATAAAATCTCAATCATCAAAACTTTCTAATATACCATCACCCAATGTGGCTTGGTGATTAGAACGCTCATTCAGCCTAATAATGTCTCAGATTCAAGTCATCTCATAGCATGTGATATATATATATATATATATAATATAGCACATTTTAAAGAGTGACTTTTGAAATTAGCATCGCTTTAATAACTCGAGTTTAAATAGCACCAAAGATTGATTTTGGACAAAAATACCCCCACTTTTCAATAATTATCTCTTATTAGTCCCTTTTTTATTTTATTTTTCAAAAACCTCCATCGATGGAGTTCAAAGCTCCATCAATGGAGGAGCTCCAAAAATCGGAGCCTTCATCGTCTTTGTTGAGCAGCTTCACGAGTTTCCGTCATTGCCTAGAAACGGCATCATCTTTGTTGGTTTACGCGATAAAATCCGGTGACAAAATTAGCTTGAAACGAAGGCACAACGAAATTAGACGAGTAGTCTCCAAAGACAAAATCGAGCCTTCGTCACTTCTTCTCGCTGGATTTCGTCGATCGAGTAGCTATTTTGGAGACAAAGGCTCGAGTAGGCGAGTAGCCTTCTCGCTGGACAAAATTTGAAATTAGATAAGAAACTATTCGACGAACACTCGAGAAGTTGAAATCTAGAGAAAAAATCAAGCCTTCATCGTCGATCTGGAAACAGTGTCATCCTCCATTGATGGATGAAGAAGACGACCTAAATATTTTTTAAAAAAAATTCTTATTTTTACTCTGTAAATTTCAAATTTGTAAAAATACCCCATAAATCTCGAATTATCAAAATAAGTATCGAATTTGCCTAAGTAAGTCTCAAATTTACAGAATAAGCCTCGAATTTTACCCAATAAGTCTCAGATTTACAAAATAAGTCTCGATTTGCAAGAAAAAAAATTATGAGGGAAAAAACGAAGTGAGGAAATTTTTGTCTCAAACCGAATGATACTCACTTTCTTGGTGTTCCCATCCTTGAAGGTTTCCAACATTGTTGTCGAACCATACAATGCAACCCTCTTTGTTCACCAGTTGGTTGAAAATGTAGATGAATGTATGGTTTTGGACAATAAAGCCCTATATGATATTTGCTTCCGGACACTAAAGCTCACAACTCCAAGCTGTAAGCTTATCATTATCTTTCTCTTTGTTACGAGACTTTTGTGGAATATTTTCATAGTTGTCAACTGATGGAGTGATTTTTATAACGTTTGGATGTTTGATATTTTGATTTGCTGTTTACTGAGAATTTTTTGATATATGTAGTGTGCTCATCTTAATTTGTTTATAGGGATAATTACATTGGTGACCACCCATTTGGTTATTACCTATCAAAATGGCTATTTTGACAAATAGTGTGATGGAAATGGTCATTGTTTGCCAAAATAGTCATTTTGAAACAAATTTCCAATCTAATGACCATTTTGATAGAGTTTAACTAGATAGATATCCACCAAAGTAATTATATCTTATTTATATTTGTCAAATCACATGATGTGTTCATAGATTTATTGTGACAGCATCCTAGCGATTGGTAGTTTCAAATGGTTTATTTACTTTTTAAATTTTTTTAATGAATAATTATTCTCTCTTTGTCTGAAAGAGAAAAAAAAAAAAACAAAGATAAAACAGATGATTTAGATGAGAGATGAGTTGATTGTTGAGAGAAAAAAAATTGTTTGGTAGAGATAGTGGATGGTCAAGAGTTGAAGAAGAGATAGAGGATGATTGATTTACATTTGAAAATATATTTGCATTTTATTTTTGATTAATATATTTTTTATATTTTAATTTTGTTTGTTTCATAATTTAGATCAATAAATTTATTAAAATTGAAAATAATATATAAAACGGTATAATACTCCCGCAGCAGAGCGCGGGCAGTTTTACTAGTTTTACCTAAATCACAAAAATAACTTGATATGCAATCGAAAGAAAACCAAATTTCTGGTCAGAATAATTTGATATGCAATCGAATGAAGTTTATTAAAATTAATTAATTGATTAAGAGTTATTAAACATTAAAACACATAACTTGATAAATTTCCATGGTAGCATTATTTTTCACGACTCCTATTCCTTAGAAAGTGCCCTAATAAGCTAGTTCATTTAATCGTTACATGATAACCATGAGTTTCCAGAGACATCATATATCGAGTACTTTTCTAGTGCAGACGTACTAAACAAATAATAATTAGAAAGTTAATTGTTTTAAGAATCTATTAGGATTTTAAAAGGATGTCCTAAATTAATATAAATAATCTCTACCATCAAGTCGATCTGTTAACTTTAATAGTTGACTAACATTGACCTGTGGAAAACCAAATATACTTATGCCACACCATCCCAAATGGAGGAGATCAATGAAGGTTTCTTCTAGTAGGAGAAGATCGTTAAAGATCTTGTTTTCCGTCGACAGTGGAGCTCCACCGTCGATAAATTATCTTTCTTTTTTTCAATTTTAATTAAAAAATATTTTATGTTTGTGATGATGCGATAGGGGTATATTTGGCGTTCCAATGGTCAATGTTAGTCAACCGTTAAAGTTAACGGATTAACTTGAAGGCAATGAATGTTTGTATTAATTTATGGCATCTTTTGAAATCTTGCTAAATTTAATAACTAAAGGTAAGTTAGTGCAATTAACCCAAAAACAAATATAATGTTATAAAATTAAAAGTTTTGAAAATAATAATTAAAAGTTCTGAAATTTTTTGTCAGAACGTAAAGAAATACTATATATAGACTTTGGCTTGTACATACAAATTTGTACACAAATTTGAAGAGGTGCAAACACGGCTTCAAAGCATTTTCTTCAGTCCATGACATGACTCTTCTAAGCCTAAAAAGGAAAGTTTTATTTTTATGGATTGAGCTTAAACAAAACAAGACAATAGTCACTAATCGAACCCAAAAAATCCAGCCATCCAGGTTCGCTATCAATAACAAACAGCAAGAAATTTAGCTAGGGCCAGGTTAATTAGGTGCAAATGGAAACTTTATTAGGTTATTTAATATGAGTTTTACTTGATTTTAAAACTATGTATTAGTATACATCAGCTTTTAGCACGAGTGGTAGTACCAAGGGCGTAACCAGGATTCAATATCTGGGTGGGCTATGTTAAGTATAGTTTTATTGATGGAAAAGTAAGCCCCTAGTTAAAAACAATCAAGAAATAAAAAGAAAATTTCGTGTGTTTGGGTATAATAAAAAGATTTTATGTGAAGTTAGTTTTATAAAATTGTAAATTAATTAGAAAAATTATATAAATTAGGGCAAATTGCACTGAACCCCTTGAGGTTTTGACAAGTTACACTTAGATGGAAAAGTTTTGTTATTATACACTAACACCCCCAAAACTTAAATTTGACTTTTAAAATGCCTAAAATGCCCCTAGTTATATTATTTTATACTTTATTTTTTTACCTTTTAACCAAAAACTTTATAAACTTTAATAAAATAAAAAAATTAAATAAAATATATGATTCATTAAATAAATAAATAGTTTTTTTTTAAAAAAATAAATAAATAGTTTTAAAATAAATAAATTAATAAATACTTTAAAAAATTAAAAAAAAATAGTTTTAAAAAATAAAAAAAATAGTTTTAAGATAAATAAATTAATAAAAACTTTAAAAAATTAAAAATAAATAAATAGTTTTTAAAAATCAAATAAATAAATAGTTTTAACAAAATTAAATAAATAAAGGGTTTTAAAAAAAATAAATTAAAAAAATTAAAAACATTAAATTTTTTTTTTAAAGATATCCATTAATAGGGAAAAAAAAAACTCTAAATATTCAAACTTTTACGGTAAGGATGATGGTGAGAGAAGCTTCAAGGTTCCCAACACTGGGAGTCTTCTTGCCTTCTTCAACCACTTCATTTAGTGTTGGGAACCTTGAAGCTTCTCTCACCATCATCCAGTGTTGGGAACCTTGAAGCTTCTCTCACCATCATCCTTACCATAAAAGTTTGGAATTTAGAGTTTTTCTTGTCCTTATTAATGAATATCCTTAAAAAAAAAAAAATTAATGTTTTCAATTTTTTCATTTATTTATTTATTTAAAATATTTATTTATTTGATTTCTTAAAACTATTTATTTATTTTTTAAAAAAAACTATTTATTTATTTAATGAATCATATCTTTTATTTTATTTTTTTATTTTATTAAAGTTTATAAAGTTTTTAGTTAAAAGGTAAAAAAAATAAAGTATAAAATAATATAACTAAGGGCATTTTAGGTATTTTTAAATTCAAATTTAAGTTTTAGGGGTGTTAGTGTATAATAACAAAACTTTTCCATCTAAGTGTAACTTATCCAAACCTCAAGGGGTTCAGTGCAATTTGCCCTATAAATTATCATGTAAAAGTAATTTCAATTATTTTTTAAGGTTGTCCAAAACAGCCCACATAGATTGGGCTTGAACAAAACTACTGAAACAGTTGCTGCTAACCATATAATTAATTTTCTCTTTAGATTCCCATTTTACCCCTTATAAATTTTCTATCATTTTCCCCCACTCTCTCACAAATTTCTCTCTATTTCTCTTCCGGTCTGATTGGATCTAAGTCCATGTCCTTCAATCTGGAAGAGACCTAAAACAGATTCAATTCTAGGGTTTTGGATCTCTGTAGTTGCAATTCATGATTTTTTATTTTTATTTTTTGGATAGCTTGATTAATTAGGGTGCTTTTGAGTATTTATCCATCTGGGTCAATCTTAATTAATTTAGATTATAGGTTTTGGGTTCAAGTCAAATTTGAAGATTTCTTTATAAAGTTCGGAATTTTATAGTATCCTCTGACAGTCCTCTGAAGAATCCGAACTCGAAAGGCTTGAAGAAGGAGGAGTACACTGTGCATATCACCATCAACTCATCTAGTGTGTCCATGTCACGTACCACCTCCATACATGTCCAATGAAAAATATATAAACATAAAAGGCGCCACCTCTATATATGTATTATGTATATATTGTTGTTTGCTTTCAAACAATGAGCAAGCTTTCTGTGAATGAATCAAATTACTTAATCCTCATAATAGATTGAGCAAATAATTTCCAGATTAGAATTCAAGAAATTTTATTAATTGTAATATACACGCATAATTATTAAGTGTCAACATCTGAAAAATAAAAAATAAAAATAGAAGTAGAACAATCCCCATATTATATTAATTATCAAACATATTGTTGGCTACTTGGCAATGAGCTTCATTAGAGGATGTGATATATAGAGATTAGAGAGAAGGCATCTGAAAGTGATCTGCATGTCAAGCCAAAATAAGCCATGAGAAGCCATACATGAGTAATGAAATCATCAAAGCTAACAACCATCAAACCTGTTGCTATCATTGAAGGATTCTTAACTACGAGATACAACATATATCTGGAAATTCGTTTGATGGCTTTAAATTTTGGAAGAACGCAGCGGAATATCTTTTCGATCCATCTAGTACAAAATTTCTGTAGCAATGCTCCATATGATAATTTTATACTCGTACATTGTTTTTCTTCTTGGTTAGTAAAAGTATTTTTTCCATCTACTGCTAATTCCTCAGATTTCTCTTTGAAATACCGAAAATCATTTCTTTTACGTCTTTGGTGACCTGAGTCCAATCCATTCATGGCATTTTCGTGTCCCAATTTTTAAGAACTTGCCACAAGACAGGAAGGGTTTTGTTTTCCTTGTGTACTGGGACATGCTATTTGACCACCTTCGAAAGGTGAGGACGGTTAATTAATGAAAATATTATTCTCAGTTTTCTACAAAGCTTCGTCAAACTCTATCAGTGGAGTTTAGCTCTTCTTGAAGATTTTCTTCTGTTAGTTCTTCTTACAGTGTTTGGCATTTCGTCGAACACCTAGTTACTTTTCACAAACACTTTCGTTTTTCAACCACTATTGCTGCATTGATCTCTAGAAGAACAGCGCCTACTACTAGCAACAAGAATGTTATGGAAAGATCAATCTTCGAGCAGTTGGCTTTGCGATCAAGAAAAACCGAAAAGAACACCAACGAACAACAGGTAAGAAAGAAAGTGATGACGCTCAAGCATAAGCCCTTACACGAATGCAATATCGGTGCTTTGGTATAATGCAAATTGCATGTATATCATTACGATTTGGATTTCATTTACTTGGAAAGCATCTTCCACCGATATGTTTCTGAAAAAAGTTTGGACAATGTCTTTATATGAGGAGCTGATAGCAGCATCTATGAAAACATGTTTGGTTACACTCAAAAACTGATTGACTACAGAAATAACCTTTTTTCATCAGAAATCTATTGACACCGGAACATGAGGACACTTATCAATCCTCACAATGTATCCTTCCTTACTCTTATTATCATATTCTGACTTCATGATTTCTTTTGCATCATTAAAATGGTAAACCCTTTCGAGCTGTACAAACTTTTTGTGTATCTGATAGCTTGCCGCCCTGAGTACCCACGTCTGTTCTCCATATTTGATGAACCCTACAATAAACATCATAATTGAAAGAATTGAAAAATGTGAGCCTTCATCAGTCAAAGATAGGAAAATGAGATAAATTGCACCGCATGTTTGAGAAATCAGGCCAATGCAATTGCGCCTCAACCAAAGCTCGTTGTCTTCCAAAAAGCATAGGCTGTTATGGTCAATTTAATTCATTCTTTCATTAGTAAAGTATTAAATAAGAAGAAGCATCAAGAGGTTGAAACAAAGCATTCTTCTAAAACATGTTGGATTAGATGGGGAGCAGAGGGAGGTCCTAAAACATGTTGTATGCCTAATGTTCCTATATGATTTCTTCTCTTCCAAATCAGCTAATAATGTTGGATTTTGGCGACTGGCAGCCTCCGTGGGTATCGATTACTTACCCTCTTCTCTTGGTTGCATTCAGAACGTACACTCGATCTTATGTAGCTTTCGACACCCGGATGCCTATCACACCTGCTTTGGCTATATATGAATTTCTTCACAGAATTACCGGTAAGAGAGGCTTTGGATTGCTGAGGGTGTATATAGACCCTTTTTGAACTAGTGATCATCAGATAGGAAGATTGTTTATAATATTAAGTTACCTATTTAGAAATATAGGTAACTTAAGTTACCTATATGAATCCTTCCTTGGAAATATATTTAGAAACAGCCATATCTATGTACAGCTGGAATAAAAGCTCTTCGTTACAAGGCTACCTGTTCAATTCTTCAAAAAATTATCGACAGAATGAAAGCATGCCAGAAAATTAGCCAAGTTTTCCAAAGCATTCCATAAAGGCCGATACAAAAACTTATGACCTTGGTTCAGCATTTTGAGGCAAATGAATGAGGGGAGCATCAGATGGCATTATCTTACTACTAGATCACCCAGCATATATAAGGTTCCAGCTGTATCTCTGTTTGCATCCATTGTGCATAAAACCCTAATTAGAGATAGACTGGACCCAAATGTATGTGGGGAAGTTGAAAGACAGAAAATCATAACTCATAAGGTCCACTTCCTTTCTTGATATTAATCAAATCAGCACTCCAGTACTCCAGCAAAAGAATGCTGATGGAGTATTGGTTGGAGAGTGCTGATTTGAATCAAATCAGGACAGATGCTGGTGGAATGTTGCCTCAAAATATGTTGTGCATTGATACATTTGCCTCAAAATGCTGAACACCCCACCCCCATTTTCCTTCTCATTTTCCCAGAAAAATTAGAGTCTCAATATCCGATAAAGCAATTAGATTGAAGTCATTGTAGTGTTTAGTTGTGTATAATCACAAATTTGGAACTTGAAAAATCCCTAATTTTCTTCTTTATTTTTGGTGATTTTTTTTTAAAAAAACCAATACTAAACAAATCATGAATACGATAATTCAAGTTATGATTGATTAGAAAAAGAAAAAATATTAGACATGGAATTCTATACATTAATACTTTCCATGGATTAGCATACACACGTTAGACGCTCCTCAACATGTGTAATAGAGTCGATGAACAATAAATTAAGACAAAGTCCGAAACCACTTTAAAGTCTATATACTCTGACTTCCAGGACAAGCTACTAATATCTCCAGACAAACATCTCCAATTTGTTGTCTGTGGATTGGGCCGTATATAATTTTTCGGCCCATTAAGGTTGTCCAAAACAGCACACATAGATTGGGCTTGAACAAATCAACTGGAAAGTGGAAACCACATATTAATTTTGCCTTTAAATTCCCATTTTACCCCTTATAAATTTCTCATCATTTTCCTCACTCTCTCTCTCTCTCTCTCATAAAGTTCTCTCTCTATTTCTCTCTTCTGGTCTGATTGGATCTAAGTCCAAGTCCTTCAATCCGGAAGAGACCTAAAACAGGTTCAATCCTAGGGTTTTGGATCTCTGTAGTTGCAATTCATGATTTTTTTTGGGATTGCTTGATGAATTAGGGTGCTTTTGAGTATTTATCCATCTGGGTTCGTCTTAATTTGGATTTTAGGTTCTGGGTTCGATCAAATTTATCCAAATTTGAAGATTTCTAAAGTTCCGATTTTTATAGTATTAAGGGTTTTGGAGTTAGTTTTGTTTTTTAGATAAAAGTAGGAACTTTTTAGGGTTTTGCTTACCTCTGTCAATTGTGGTTTTAGTTCTCTTTTTTTTTTTTTTTTTTTTTTTTTGATGGAAGGAGCACCTGAAAATCTGGAGCACTAGATCCAGGGCAAGATTACAACCAAACTGGGACTCCACAGATAAAACTAATCGAGCACTAGCCCAGAATAGAGTCCCACAACGGGAGAAAAGTGTTTTGCGAGCTGAAGATTATTTAAATTGAGTATAAAGGAGTGACTGAAGTGAAGAAAAAAAAAAAAACTTTTTAGCAGCCAATGCAATTTTTGGCTTGTATTTTGAAGAATTTTCGGTTGTTTATGAGATACTGAAAATAAAGTTAGAACTTGTAGAAGCAATCAATGTCTTGGGCAGGCCCAGATGATGTCTATCTCGTATACATGTGCAAAGAAATTTGAATTGCTAGCTAGTCCCAATTCCTTAGTAATTTTTTATGTGTCTCTGGTATTGGATTATTAAAGTTTTGTTTTTTGTATGCTCACTCTTACTTTTTATGTTGCAAAGTTAGGATATCACTATGACACTGTTTATGGTCATTTATATATTTTATATGCAAATGTGATTGGAATTCGGATTGGGAATTAAAAGTTTTACAAACGTCGCATTATTTGATTTTGATGCTTACATTTCTTTGCATAAAAGGTATAAGAGCATCCCCAATAGGCTGGAATTGGGGACCTCCTTGACTATATTTAGGGAGTCTCAATCGGAAAGTGCTCCAATAGGCTCCCTATCCTGCTCCCTATTTTTAATTCCGGCCAAACGCTCCCTAAATATAGTTTTTTCATGCCAGCTGTTATAATTGTTAAAGATATAGAGTAATAATGCTAATTAAATTATAAGTTATTTAGAAGAAACATCGATTAAGACAGACATAATTAACAGAGAATAAATTATTAATCCAAGAAAGTCATGAAATCGTACATCAAATTTCAGAGCTGTAATTTCTCGAGTAGTAAACTTCGATCCCCACAATCAAATTGAGATACAATAGAGATGATGAAAGTTGACCTTCAAAAACAAATTAGTTTGCATAAGGCATTAAGCTTGTACGTAGTTGTAATTAATTAGTTCCAAGTGCCCTAATCAGCTAGTTCAATTATTATTATTTTTTTTTTTTTGAAGTATTTCAAGAACTATTACAATAAGACTGTCGGGATTTACCGTGATCAAACAATACATGTGTTGTCCGGATATCTATTCCCACAACTCGAGAAGAAAACTCCCCACACATGCATATAAAATTTGTAAGATGGGATTTGAATCTCTCACCGCTTATGTGGAAAGGAGGTGCAATACCATATCTAGTACTTTTATAACGTAGACGTACCGGAAAAAAAAAATGTAATGTTAATGTGTTATAAAATTAAAAGTTTTGAAAATAAAAATTTAAAAGTTCTGAAATTTTTTGTCAGAACGTACAGAAATACTATATATAAATACTTCGGCTTGTACATACAAATTTGTACACAAATTTGAAGTGAGCAAACACGCATTTTTAGTCCATGACATGACGCTTCTAAGCCCAAAAGGAAAGTTTTATTTCTATGGATTGGGCTAAAACAAAACAAGACAGTAGTCACTTAAATTGAACCCAAAAAATCCAGGTTCGCTATCAATAACAAACAGCAAGAAATTTAGCTAGGGCCAGGTTAAACTTTATTAGGTTATTAAGTTATTTAATTTGAGTTTTACTTGATTCTAAAACTATGATATTAGGACACATCAACTTTTAGGACGGTTGGTAGAATGGTAATACGAGGGGCATATCCAGGATTCAATAACCAGGTGGGCTATGTTAAGCATAGTTTTATTAATCGAAAAGTATGCCCCTAGATAAAGACAATTAAGAAATAAAAAGAAAACGTTTACTATGAACTCAAATTAAATTCGTTTTCGGGATGAGTGGAGTTTGGAGAGGAAATATAAGGGAGCGTTTGGTATCGATTTTAAAATGATGTTTTTGAAAACTTTTTTTAAAAATGGAAATCATGTTTTAAAAATGATGTTTTTAAAAATGTAATGTGTTTGGTAGTGTTTTTTAAAAGTAGTTTTTTGAAACGGAAAACGATGTAAAAGTGTTTAGTTGTTGTTTTTAAAATGAGTGAAATAGTTGTTTGGAGGGAAAAGTTAAAGTTTATTTTGAAAACTTGTTTTAAAAACAATAGAAAACAATAAAAAGTTGTTTTTAACTTTTTAATTATAACTTTTAAAAAGTTGTTTTTTGTTTTCAAAAACAGTTTTGTAAAATGTTTAACCAAACAACATTTTAGTTGTTTTTTATTTTTAAAAACAAAAAACAGTTTTTAAAAACTGATCCAAACACCACCTAAAATTTCATGTGTTTGGGTATAATAAAAAGATTTTATGTGAAGTTAGTTTGATAAAATTGTAAATTAATTAGAAAAATTATAGAAATCATCATATAAAAGTAATTTTCAATGATTTTTTAATTAAAAAATTAATATATATTTTAGAAAAAGCAACTTGGGCCGAAGGCCAGCTACTTTGCACATAGCTTCCCCCTTGGATAGCACATCTCTCCTTCCATGTTAGTGGTGGAATGATTGAATCTCGTCATACATATTTTACAAATATGTATAGAGAGTTTTCTCCTTGATTTTGTGGGGGTAGATATCATAGCAGCAAGTCTCGACAAACTTTGACCCGACCAGGGGCGAAACCAGGATTTTAGCTTTAGGGGGTCAAGACAAAAACTAATACTGTAGGTCAGTAGAAATCCTATACAAGAAAAAATGTGAAATTCCACACCTGATACTTTTTTAACAAAATATGATACCGTTTGGTGTTAAAAGTAGTGATACAAATAAATAAATAAAATAGACATTAACTAATTAAAATGTAACATGTTTATTTTATATCTAGAAAAGTGTTTATAACCAAATCAATTTAATTTTCTTCTTAATTTCCATTTCAATTACATAATCAAAGAGTATGAGAAAACATAATTTATTTTGTTGTAAACTTTATGCATGTTCTTAGCAGTATGCATAATTGACAAAAAAATATTTTAAAAGTTCACAACTTATAAAATATAAATTCAATAGCTTAATTAAAATATCATTATACCATTGATATATTTAAATCACAATTATTTAAATACTTGTAACTTAATTTTCTAATATTCATGTCAAACCAAATTAACTTATAATAATTTTGAAGAAAATTTTAAAAAATAAACTAATAAAGTAAATTTATCAAAATCAGATTAATATTCAACCTAACAAAATAAATAATAATGGTAGTCACTATAAGAATTCAATATTTACTTAGTATATTCTAGTAAAATCTAAAAAAAAAAAAAAAAATTATATATATAATGAGTAATGCTAGGCTTCCCAATTTTTTTTTCCCAAATGTTTGTAAAACTTGAGGTGTCAATATCACATCATTCACCACATAATCTCATGATTTATAAGATGTTGACACCTCATATGCCATATACATTTAGGAAATAATTTGAGAAAAAATTTAGAAAGTCTAGTATTACACTCATATATAATACACACTAGATTATGTAATACTGTATGAAATAATAGGAAACTAAAATATTAAAATGGATTGATTTTATCTCCTATTTTCATGGTCACTAGAACTATGAAAACAAAAATTATCTCCTATTTTCATGATCATTATGAAAACAAAAATTATAAGTTAATCCCCACACACACACACACACAATTGTAATATATAGACCCGACTATTGATTGTCAAAATTTATTGTAATATATAGACTACACACACACCAACCGGACCCGACTATTGATTGTCAAAATTTATTGTCACACACACACCAACCGGACCCGACTACACACACCAACCGGACCCGACTATTGATTGTCAAAATTTATTGTAATATATAGACCCGACTATTGATTGTCAAAATTTATTGTAATATATAGACTACACACACCAACCGGAGCCGACTATTGATTGTCAAAATTTATTGTAATATATAGACTATTGATTGTCAATAAATAACCGGACCCGACTATTGATTGTCAAAATTTATTGTAATATATACTTAAAAAAATAAAAATAAAAATAATATGAAATTATGATACTAAACTTGCAACTTTTATAAATACATGATCATGCTATATATGTTTTTGATTTTGAAAAACAGATGCCAAATTTTTTGGAAAAATCAATCGTAGAGGCATATTCTTAACTTGGCAATTAATATTCTTACCTTACACATTAGCAAGTTACTTTACACCAGAAGCTATTACTTGCAAAAATGAAGGATTTGGTGCTTCAATTAATCTTTAAACTTTAAAGGAAGGTATCACTTAGAGAACATTTTTGCTCACCCCCCTCCAAGGGAGGTAACCATTACCCCCCTCTTGCATGGATGACATGTGTCATAGAGAAGTAAATTTTTAGACAATTTTACCCTTCCATAGACACATGTCATGTGTATGGGAGGGGGATAATGCTTACCCCCCTTGAAAGGGGGATGAGCAAAAATGGACTCTATCACTTACTGTTACTGAATTCTATTTTGATTGATACCAGCTGGCACTGCTAACCCATATTTACCGCAATCTAAAGCAAGGTTTTGGCCAAGGAAATTCAACCTTTTTCTTCTTCAAAGTGATTTAGCACTTTTCTGCATTAATAGACCAATTTTGAAGTGTTAGTCTTAGGATGTTTATTTAGTCCCATGTTCATAGGACTATTGGATACTGTTGGGAGATAAAAGTTCCATATTCTATATTGATTGATACCAGCCGGCACTTCTGCATTAATAGATTGGGACATCATGTCATCATTTACATGAATATGGCCACCTTTAATTTTGAATTTTTTAATACCTTTAATAAAAATCATTAAAATTCATTACATTTCATTGGATTGTTTGTATATACCATCCACGTTTGGGGAACAATGTTAAGATTTTGTCACATACAGGAAGATGCACCATGCATCATTATCATGCATACAAGTTTTTCCTTATCTATTTTATGTGCTTAATGTAACTGTGTATTTATAATTTGTAAAATTGTGGAATTTCCATTTATATAATCTCTCTCACCAATTTGTGGATTATATAGACAGAGAGGAACTTTCAAGTGCAGATTGGGTTTTTGTTGCGGGATCCCAATTCTAGATAATGTTATCATGTAGAATTTTGACTATGTAATGTTACAGAATCACTTTGTAATTTTATTTTTTCTTTTAAGGGGGCGTACTATTCAAACCTAATATATATATCACTTTATAAAGTTATAGAGTATGGATTTAACATGAAAAAACAAACAGGATCATGCACCTGAAATTTCGTCACTCTATATATGTATATACTGTTGTTTGCTTTCAAACTATGAGGAAGTTGTAAGTGAATAATCAAATTACTTAAATCCTCCGATTAGTGCAAATTACTTTGATAGCGCGTTTACTAATTGGGAATGAGTGGAATCGGAATTAAATTCCACTGGAAAGGGAATGAAAGGGAATCGGAATTAAGTTGTAAATTCAATTACTGTGTTTACTAACTTTTTTAGAATTATAAATGGAATCAAATTTATACAAAGTTGATTACAAAAATATCCTTATGTACACAAAATAGTTGTATATAAGAGATATATGAGTATAACTAATAAATAAATAAATAAAGTTTTTTTTTTCACAGTTTGGTTTTTGCCACATTATAGTTTTTTTTTTTTTTTTTCAATTTTTTTTATAATTCACAATTATATATATATATATATACACACATAATAAACATGAACAGTGAAGTGAAAAAAAGAGTGAACAGTGAAGTCTATATATTTATATTTATATACAGTGAACTTGTAAAGTATGAAAAAAAAAAGGAGTGAATTGCAAACTGCGAAGTATATATATATATATATATGTATGTATGTATGTATATATATATATAATTATGTATATAGTTTTTTTTTTTATATATAAAAAAATTAAGTGAGGATATTTTAGTAAAAAGATATGAATTCCCTTTTTCAATTGGGAAAGGGAACTTGATTCCTAGGGTGGGTGAGGGGAATCAAGTTCCCTTTCATTCAGGAACTTAATTCCTGATATGTGTGTGGGGTCCATGGAACTTAATTCCCCACAAAATTAGTAAACACATGAATTTGAAAATAGGGAACTTAATTCCCTTTCCCAACTTGGATTCCTGATTAGTAAACACGCCAGAGATTAGAATTCAAGAAACTTTATTGCAATAAACATATATACATTATTAGGTGTTGACATCTGGAAAAAAAAATAAAGAGAAAGAAAAAAAAGGGGGAATGGAAGTAGAACAATCCCATTTTATATCATCAAACATATTGTTGGCTACTTGGCAATGAGCCTATACAGTAGAGGAGGACGTGGTAGCTGAAAGTGATCTGTCAAGCCAAGATAAAACATGAGAAGCCATACATAAGTAATGAACTCTCCACCGCGCCTCAGCTGTTGAGTATGGTGTTTTGATTTACTCTTTCTAGCTGCATATCCCAACATTTGCATCCAAGTGTTACCAATTCTCTCCCATCTCTCCTTTAAAAGACAATCACAGAAAAATTAAGATATAAAAAGAGATGTTATCACATACTCTGTAAAATGAAACTTTAATTTGGATGCTAACATATATGAAAATAAATAAATAAAATAATTAATCAACTAATATACCTCCCGATTTTGTTCCTGTAATTCTTTTACAAGCTTCATTGCATTGCCCATCACACGACGATTCTGATTCTGATCATCATCAGTTGTATCGCGATATTTCTGTAGAAGATCGTTGCATTCTTTGGCTTTACTTCTATAAAGAAAACGCCCAGTTACATGAGTTAAGTTTTCAAAGGTAACAACCATCAAACCTGTTTCAGCTGATATCATGGAAGGATTCTTGACTAGCAGATACAACATATATCTGGAAATTCGTTTGATGGCTTTCAATTTTGGATTATCTTCAAAATACTGCAGATTATCTTCTCGATCTATGTAGTACAAAATTTCTGTAGCAATGCTCCAGATGATAATTTTATACTCATACTGTTCCCAGATACTCGTACCTTGTTCTTCTTGTTGGTTGGTGCTGGTAGTAGTAGGCAATGCAGTAAAAGGATTTTTTCCATCTACGGCTAATTCCTCAGAGTTCTCTTTGAAATACCGAAAGATAATTTCTTTAACATCTTTGGTGACTTGAATATTCCATTCATGGCTTTTTCGTGTCCCGATTTTTAAGAACCGGCCACAAGACAGGAGGGGTTTTGTTTTCCTTGTGAATCTTAGCAGAGTGTACTGGGACATGCTATTTGACCACCTAGGACTCTTGAGCAGTCGAAAACTATTAAGGGTTCGAAAGGTGGAAATTTTTTTGTTCATAATCAACCAAAGAGCAAATCTGTCTGAGAAGATTAGCACTAGTGCTGCATTGATCTCTAGAAGAACAGCTACTGCTAGCAACAAGAATGTTATGAAAAGATCAATCTTCGAGTAGTTGGCTTTGTGATCAAGAAAAACAGAGAAGAACACCAACGAACAACAGGTAAGAAAGAAAGTGATGAAGCGCAAGCATAAGCCCTTACTCGAATGCAATATCGGTGCTTTGGTATAATGCAAATCGTAAATCATTCCAATTTGGATTTCATTTACTTGGAATGCATCTTCCAAGGATATATTTCTGAAAACAGCTTGGGCAGTGTATTTATATGAAGAGCTGATTGCATCATCTACGAAAAGATGTTTAGTTATGCTCAAAAAATCATTGACTATAAGAAACCTTTTTTCATCAGAAATATTGGAATCGTCACTAAAACCTGAGAAATCTATTGACACAGGAACATCATCACGAGGACACTTATCTATCTTCATAATGTATCCTTCATTACTCTTAATTTCACATTCTAGATTCACGCTTTCTTTCATATTATACCTAGCCGGTCTTTCAATCTTTACAGACTTTCTGTTATGAATCTGATAGCTTGCCGCTCTAAGTGCCCACGTCCGTTCTCCATATTTGATGAATCCTACAATAAACATCACAATTGAAAGAATCGAAAGACGTGAGCCTTCTTCGTCGGTCCAAGATAGGAGAATGAGATAAATTGCACCAAATGCTTGAGAAACCAGTCCAAGCAATTGCCGCAACCAAAGCTCATTGTCTTCCAAAGCATAGGCTGTTATGGAATCCGGACCACCCATGTGTAAAAAAAGAAACTGTGCCCAAACTGTTGCTAGTTCAATGTTGGTTTCCAAACGTCCACCACTGCACCTGTCTTCCAATAAATCAGAGAGGTTATTCGAGATTATACCGAGACCAAAAACTATCACGGAGTCTGCAGCTGTATAGGCAGACCAAACTGAGATCCTGATCCAAAGGCTGCGATTATACTTTCTACGATGACCTAGGATGCTCAGTAGTATATGGAAGAAGAGGCTAATCAGAACCGCCAATCGTAGATCCCATTCCTTCCACAGTGTCCTCAACCTTGGAGATATCAGCTCCAGCACTGTCCGCCTATTTGTTGAATATATCAAACTGCTGACAACAACTGATCAAATAAAAAGAAGCTTCATGAGGGTGAAACAAATTAAGACGTGGATAATATATATTTACAAAGTAACATTAAATTCAAACATTTCTTCTTTATACATCATCAGTGAATTATTACAGAAACAAACGAACAAGCAAGAACCAAGTACATACTTGGAGTTATCATGGTGAAATTGCTCCCTCGGATGATATCTTGTCGACACCCCAGCTCAAGTTTTGTCACAGAGAGATAGAGAGAGACACAGAGAAACGCGGAGGAAGATGTGTTATATTACTTACTTCTTTTCTTTTCTTTATGAAAATTATTTACTTATTCTCTTAGGCTAATGTTTGTTTGCCAGGACAAAAATCAATCCTAGTCCCTTGTTTGGTGAGCTGACCAGATAGGATAACAAATCCGGTGGGCCCACAATTAAAGTGGCTGCAATGGGACTAATTAGTCCCGCCTGAAAGGCTGGGTTTCATAATAGTCTCAAGCCATCAATAATTTTTTTATTAAATTAATATATTTTATGTTTGATCTTCATTTTTCATTGGCCCATCAATTTTTTTAATTAAATTAATATTTTTTTAATCTTTTGATCTTCATCTTTCACTTTCCAGAGATCTAGAGATGGTTCTTCCGTCTTTTGATCTACTACTCCTACACTTTCTCCACTAGACATATATCATCATCACCATTTTCATTGAAGAAGAAATTAATACATGAGAAGAAGGTAGTCTGGTGGTGAAGATGGTGAAGATCAGAGGTCTCATGGATCAGTCAATCACCATCTCAAAACAACAAACAAACAAAAAAACTTATGGATCTGGAGATTTATGTCCACCAAATCAATAAAATAAAATAAAATCCCCAAATCAATTTCATTCAACCACAAATCGAGAGAAGCAATGTTGTGGGAGAGAGAGATCGAAGGATTATGACTTGTGAGAGAGCGGAGAGAGAGAGAGAATTAAATTAATATTAATATATTTTATTAAAATATATTTATTTTATTTCAAATACTTCTTATCCTATCCCATGTTATACCAAACAAGAGACAGTATTATTTTAGTCAATTCCATTATGCACCAAACACATTACAGTACTAATTTAGTCCAATTCAATCCAATCCCTTAAAAATAGTCAAATCCTATCCAATCCAATCTAATCCCACACACCAAACGCAACCTTAAAGCTATAGGAGGCCGACGCCGATCCATTGCTTTGTTCTTGAAACAATATTAGAAAATTTCCAAGGCTGTTGATATGATTTTTGCCACGTGGAAGAGCCTTCTCTGTAGGGATGGAACCAGAAATTTTTATTTGGATAGGTCAATATAGTAAAATACAATATTCTTAGGGGTACAAAATATAATTTTACAAAATTATATTTTAAATTTTGGACAATTACCCAATTTGTCATGAACAATTTTTTAAATTTCAAGTAATTTACGACTTTTACAAAAGTAACCAAATTGATCCTTAACTTTGTATAGAATACCATTTTAATTAGTCCCTTATATCAAAATTCTGTCATGTCAACTAATGGTCAAAGGGTAGATTGGTCTTGTTATAATAAAATAAAATATCAAACAAAAGTAAAAAATTTAAATAATATTAAAATTTTAATTACTTTGTATTTAAATAAAAATTGTTTAATAACAAAATTTACACAATAAAATAGTAATAATATTTAAATTCAAAAAATTCATAAATTTAATAGGACTGTTAGGACCAGGGCGGACCCAAAAATTTTAACCAAGTGGGTCACTTGAATAAAATAACAAGTATATTATAAAACAAATACTAAAAAATTAAAATCAAAATAAATGAGTTTTTTTACGTAAAGAAAAACTGTTGGTATACTGAAGCTTAGATAAAATAAAACAAATAGAACAATTATTCAAGATGAACAAAATAATCTTACGTTAAAAAAAAATAATAAAAAAATAAAAAATATTATTATTATTAAAAATTAAATAATAACAAGAAAAACAACATAAACAATTAATAAAAAAGTACAATATTTATTCTTAAAATTACAATATTTTACACCGTGTAAAAAACGGACCTCGATTCTAGGTTCTTTTGAACTAAATTTCCCTCCTATTTGTTTTCAACCGAATTTTTTCTTTGTAAAATTTTTGTTGGAGTTTGTTTTGTAAATCGAATTGGTTTTGAAGTAATAATACTTTGTAAAGTCATTCCAATGATCCAAATTGTACAACAATTTTTTCATTGAAGCATTTCATCAAACAACTTGTATGCACCATATAACTTGTTTCGTAATTTGCAACTCTCTTAATAATTTAACCAAACCAAAAAGACTTCACACATAATCATTGGATGTTTGAATGAAAGTAAAAATAACTAAACAAGTATCAAACTTTCTAACTTATTACAACAATTTTGGGCAAAACAAGACCCTCTCAAACCAATTAATGAGAGCCTGCTTCTTTTGTTTCCAGGGTTTCCTCTGTTGGTTTGGTGATTCGTGTGGGGTTGGGGTGTTTTTGTTTTCTTCTGGTGGTTGCTTGGCCCCCTCTTGTGCCTTTATAGGCTTTATTATCAATAAAACTGCAGTTTCAAATAAAAGAAAAAATTCTGGACAAGATTGTTTTTAAAACTAGATAATAAGTTACATAAATTTAGAATATAATCACATTATTTCGAAAATAATAATTGTTAATACAAATTCTTTGAGATTGGTTGCATTTTTCAACCCCTGGGGCGGCTCCAGATAATCGCAGCTTCTGATTTCCAATTCTCTTAGGCATGGCTTGGCTCCTTCCTCCACAGTCCACACTCGCAATACCGGTAAATCCCACAGTTTCAAAAGGTAAAGTTTGGGAAATCCTGTAGAAAGACAAGTCATTTCTTCACCAATATAGATCCTGAGGCTCCCATTCGTACTTTGGTCCCTACAAGAAAAAAAGACAAATTTAAGCAAAAGAAATTATCATCAAAATTAAGAATATATATGCAGTGTGGTAGTATTTTGATAAGGATTGATAAGGTGCATGATCCCGTACTTTTTTTTTTTTTTTTTTTTTGGATTTGTCAAAGTTACTCTGTTAACCTTGGG
Organism: Acer campestre; assembly: GCA_954870605.1. Taxonomy (NCBI): domain Eukaryota; kingdom Viridiplantae; phylum Streptophyta; class Magnoliopsida; order Sapindales; family Sapindaceae; genus Acer; species Acer campestre. The sequence continues at coordinate 63,183,954 of OX940799.1, forward strand.
ATCCTGCATCTTAACTAGAGGATGAAATAATGCTAAAGGAGTAGAGGATTACCGGAAAAGGATCAGAATTCCAGGAATTATTTGTGATGTATACATCTCTACCTCGAAGGCTTTGTTTAACAGCTTCTACGAAATGGATTGGCATATTTGTTAATACTAATTCTTTGAGAGCTGTTACATTTTGTAACCCTTGTTGGGGCAGCTCCAGACTCTCACATTTTCTGATTTCCAATTCTCTAAGGCAAGGCATGGCTCCTTCCTCCACAGTCCACACTCGCAGTACCCGTAAATCCCACAGTTTCAATAGGTGGAGTTTGGGAAATCCCCTAGAAAGACAAGTCATTTTTTCACCTGTGTAGGATCTAGATAAAAGCCTGAGGATGTTGAGGTGAGGCAACTTTCCTAGCTCTGGCATTGGATCCTCTTTTAGGTTTGACAGTGACAAAGTTAGCTTCCTGAGATTAGGAGGAAGGAAACCAACATTAATTACGGATTGTTGCAGTCTTGCTAGCAAATAGAGTTCTTGTAGCCTATGATGCTCAGCCAAGCTCCGCAAATTGATGAAAGAAACAGCACAAATTGAGCCAGAGCTGTTAATTAACTTCAACTTCAAGGATTGGAGTTTGGTCAATTGATTAATCCTATCTTCAGCAACTTCATTGTTCTGATCTAACAGTACTAATCCCAGCTTTGTAAGTCTTGTCAGTCTTTTCATCTGGAAGACACGATAAATGCCGCTTCTGTCACAGCTCAGGCCCTGTAGTGTACGAAGGTTGGTTGAATCTGGAAGGTGACAAGATTGATCGGAATCGTAGGTGCAGTTCAAATAGAGATGTCGCAGCTTGTTTGCTTTGGATAGGCTAATAATATAAGCTATGTTAGTGTGCTTGACATCTAAAGTCTCTAAATATGGCATATATTCCACCCATTCTGGAAGATGATCAATAGAAGTTGATCTCAGGCTTAGGTAAGTTAATAGAAACAATCTTCCTATCTGATCACTAGATAAAAGGGGTCTATATACACCCTCAAGATCTAGCACCCTCAGCAATCCAATGCCTCTCTTACCGGTAATTTTGCCAAGAAATTCATATATACCCATAGTGTCGAATGCTACACAATATCGAGTGTTCTGAACGCAACTAAGAGAAGAGGGTAAGTAATCCATTTCCACGTTGGCTGCCAGTCGCCGAAATGCAACTCTTTGTTGTTTGTGCAATGTTTGAGATGACTGATAAAGAAATCCAACATTAGCTGCTTTGGAAGAACAGAAATCATAGAGGACATTAGGCATACAACATGTTTTAGGACTTCCATCTAATCTCCATCTTACTTCAACCATGTTTCTAGTGACTAGTTCTTCCATGCACATTTCTGCAACATCTTCAGGATCTATTTCCTCAGGAACAGGCGTAGCAACAAATCCCTCAGCACACCATAGATGGATCAATCTCCTCACAGGAATCTCAAATCTTTTTGGGAAAAGTCCCATGTGAAGAAAACATCGCTTTACCTCTGAAGGTAAGTCTTGATAGCTTAAAGCCAAGATATGATCTTCACTAGTCAGTACTCCTGACCACTCATCACAGCTTTTTTCCTTGGTAGACAGCAAGCCTCCTAGCAATACAATTGTTGACGGTAGACCACCACATATCTTCAAGATTTTCTCCTTTAGTGCGATGAGCTCTGACTCATTCAATTCCTCTTCTGCTATTCGAACCTTGTTCGAAAACAATTTCCAACTATCCTCATTGTTTAACTTGCATATGTTCAAAGTTGAATAACCATTTTGTGGTAAATAATCTGTATTGCGAACAATGATGATTATTTTGCTAACTTCATGAGATGAGAATGAAAGTGCACGTACAAGAAATTTCCAAACTTGTATTGTCTCAACATCATCCAAGACAATGAGAAACCTAGTCCCCTTGAGAAATTTTGTAAGTCTCCGAATCAATCCATCTACAGAAAGAGTTGCATCCACCAACTCATCTTGATTGATTTGTGCAAGTAAATCAACCAATAAATCTCTAGATTTGAACACGCTAGGAATACGAACCCAGGCACGAATGGTGAAATGCCGCTTCACATCAATCCTATTGTACGCACTTCTTGCCAGAGTTGTTTTGCCGGAGCCTCCCTCACCAGCCACTGCAATGACTTCAGTAGACACAACACGATGCTGCTGATCATCAAGGTCTTGGATTTCGTTACCTCCAGACTGGCCATCATTGCGAATGGGTTGAGGGATCAGTCGAACTACCAACTCGTTTATTTGCTGTTGAAGACCAACGACATGGGTTTCTTCTTCCTCCAAACAAAAATCAGAAATTCTTCCCCAATGCTGCCTCTGTCGTCCAAGATGGTGTCTATCATTTTGAAGCCTCAATAATAGTGTGTTATTGTTGTTTTCGATATCCGAAGTCCCAGCTCCTGTTATCTCTACCAAGCGTCTGACATCATCATTGAATTTCTTCATCTTCTGGACGAAACGAATTGGATAGGGAGCTTGCTTCATCTTATGGCTACAGAAAAACTTCTTCTTCCGGGTGTCTGTATCGTCTAACATGTATCTGCGCTTTATGAATAGCGGAAGTTCTTTGCTCATAAGAAAGGTGTCTGTGGCATCCTCTGCCGAGTAAACTGCTTTCAGAAGCTTGGCAGTCCTCCGATCATTGGCAGAACCACCAGATGATGAGGCCTCTAAATCTTTCAAGAATTTATTCACCAAATGAAGATGGGTAATAGCTGTCTGGATCTCTTTTTGAAGCCTTGGATAGCTAGTTGTTTCTTCGTCACTGAGAAGATCTTGTAACTTGTATAACGAAAGGGAAAGCGAAATGGAAATCACAACATCCATGGATTATTAGTGAAACAAACACAGGTACTCTATGGAAATTTGAGAAATGAAAATTGATAGTGATCTCAAAAGTTTTGGTGCACTAAAATTCTTGAGGAAAAGTAAGAGATTAGGAATTTTGGAAATTTTAAGAGCTGGGTTGTTGGAAGTTGGAAGCTGATTGTGATTCTTGTTCCAGATGAAATTTAATTTTTGGAAGCTGAGCTTGTATTGATTTTTTTTTTTTTTTTTTAACTACCGGATCAACCTCATCCCGTTAGCCGTTTTCTTTATTAAAGCACTTATTTAAGCTTTTTTTTAAGAGCTTCGATCAACAATCCCTTATTTTATTTTAACACTCCACCTTTAAAAACACCACAATAAAAAAATAAAATAAAAATCATTTTTAAAATAATTTTTTATTACACTCTATTTGATTCCAAAATTACTTTTCCATAAATTTAATATTCTTGTACAATTTTTAACGCATTCTAAATTATTATTGATTTTGAACTACTTTATGTACATTTTCATCCAATATCCGCGAACTTTTTTTTTTTTTAGTCGAAATCAATCTCCAATATGTGAAAATTTGAAAAACAATTATCCATTTTTCAGCCTGATTTAACATAAATCAATATTCCTACTTCACATTTGATTCTTCATTGTATATATAATAAAACCGAACTCCAAAAATATACAATGAATCTTTATCGATCTCTTTTAACTCCATAAAAATACAATGAAACTTTATCTCCTTTTCAATTTCTTTATGTCAAGTAGCTTCAAGCGTTGCAGTTAGGAAGTATGTTTATGTGTCACAAACCCATGAAATCAATCAAAAACAACTACAACAATAAGCAAGATGGACTGTAGGATTCGCTTAAAAAAAATTTAAAGTAAATTTTGTAATCTTCACATTACATGTACTGTAGTCCTAAGCAAGTCAGGTATGTGTTGATGTTAATTCTATTTGGATGTCAAATCTAAGAGATTAGACAAAATCTAATGGTTATTAGTGAAATGAATGACTTGCATAGTTGCATGTGAAGGTTGATAAATTAATAAATATTGAAAAAGAAATTCATGAAAAAATAAATTAATAAATAATCGAAGACTTAAATCCGAAACCTCTAAGTCTACTCTGACTTCCAGGACAAGTTACTAATATCTCCAGACAAATCTCTATCCATCTCCAAATTCTTATATGTATCTAAATTTTCATTCAAATGCAACAGTAACACTATGTGAGCATGAATTAATTAATTATTCTTCACCTTTTCTTGTTACCAGCTTTCACTAGCATGTGTTGTTTGGTTTGTAGAAAAGATTGAAAATTTTCTCGGGCTTGGAAGGAGTGTCTTGCTGCCAGTGAATTGGGCCGTATATAAATTTGTCGGCCCATTAAGGTTGTCCAAAACAGCCCATATAAATTGGGCTTGAACAAAACAACTAGAAACAGTTGCTATTAATCATATCATTAATTTTGAGATTTCCATTTTACCCCTTATAAATTTTCCATCAATTTCCCTCTCTCTCTCACAAATTTCTCTCTATCTCGCTTCCGGTCTGATTGGATCTAAGTCCATGTCCTTCAATCTGGAAGTGACGTAAAACAGGTTCTATTCTAGGGTTTTGGATATCTGTAGTTGCAATTCATGATTTTTTTTTTTCTTTAGGATTGCTTCATTAATTGGGGAGCTTTTATTATAGGTTTTGGGTTCAATACTTCGAGTCAAATTTGAAGATTTCTTCGTAAAGTTCAGATTTTTATAGTATCCTCCGGCGGTCCTCTGAAGAATCCGAACTCGAAAGGCATGAAGAAGGAGAAATACACTGAGCATATCACCATCAACTCATCTAGTGAGTCCATGTCACGTACCACCTCCATGCATGTCCAATGAAAAATATATAAACATAAAAGGCGCCACCTCTGTATATGTATTATGTATATATTATTGTTTGCTTTCAAACTATGAGAAGCCATAATACATCATACATGAGTAATGAACTCTCCACCGCGCCTCAGCTGTTGAGTATGGTGGTTTGATTTACTCTTTCTTGCTGCATATCCCACCATTTCCATCTGTTAGAGAGGCTGCATAGTCCAGCTAAAAGTGAGCTTGATCAGGTGAATGGTATTCCACAGCGTTATAAGAGTAGAAGGCAGGCGTGAGGCGTGTAAGCTTAACAGAAAGGATGTCACTACCTTGGAGGCTATGTCATAATATAAATAGCGTGAGTGTGTATTGATTTCATTATTCAGTATGTAAAAACTTTTGTTCATCAATATCCAGATCGAAGCTTCTTCAAGCCTTTAATGGCAGATTACATCTTCTCTGTTCTTTGAGAACTTTAATTAAACACGTTTAGATTTTATCAAACACCTTTGTCTTACCATCCAAGTGTTACCAATTCTCTCCCATTTCTCCTTGAAATTAAGAAATAAAAGAGAAACTTTAATTAACATATAAAAGAATTCATTAATATAGCTCCTGATTTCGTGCAGTTTCCTGTAATTCTTTTACAAGCTTCATTGCATTATGTATCACAAGACTACTCGGAATTCTCATAATCAGTTTGAAAATCGAGAAAACATTGAAGAAATAATTAAGTCTTTGCATGCTTCCTCTGTTGATAAGAAGTTAAGTCTTCAAAGCTAACCACCATCAAACCTGTTTCAGCTGATATCATTGAAGCATTCTTGAATAGGAGCGTATATCTGGAATTCGTTTGATGGCTTTAAATTGTCGAAGAAAACACCGTGGAATATCATTTCGATCCATGTAGTACAAAATTTCTGTAGCAAAGCTCCATATGATAATTTTATACTCGTACATTGTTTTTCTTCTTGTTAGTAAAAGTATTTTTTTCCATCTACTGCTAATTCCTCAGATTTCTCTTTGAAATACCGAAAAATCATTTCTTTTACATTCTTGGTGACTTGATTCCAATCCATTCATGGCATTTTTGTGTCCCAATTTTTTAAGAACTGGCCACAAGACAGGAAGGGTTTTGTTTTCCTTGTGTACTGGGACATGCTATATTTGACCACCTAGGACTCTTAACTAGTCGAAAACTATCAAGGGTTTGAAAGGTGGAAGTTTTGTTATTGATAATCAACCAAAGAGCTAGCAAATCTGTCTGTGAAGATGAGCACGTACTGTTAAGCGTAATATTGCTTCAGCAAAAGATCAAAGCTCAACTAACAACTGATACAGCTAGAGGAGTGTACAGTTACTCTGCATGCATCAATCAGACCCCTATCAGATTGATCATCATCAATATAATCAGAGTTTGTTTAGAAGCAACGACTGTGATTAAATCTCTCTGTCTTAGAGTTTGTGGATTGTCAACATATTAGTATTCTCTGAAGTTGACCTGGCATTCTCGTGATTGGTTGAGTGTTTTGTATATGAGTAATGCTAGATATCATAACTATTCTAACACAACACGTGGCACATGAGGTGTCAATTGGTGAGGTGTCAACACATGTGGCATATGCTTGTAAGGTGAGCACGGTTAATTAATGAAAATATTATTCTCGGTTTTCTACAGAGCTTCATCAAGCTCTATCAGTGGAGTTTAGCTCTTCTTGAAGATTTTCTTCTGTTAGTTCTTCTTACAGTGTTTGGCATTTAGTCGAACACCTAGTTACTTTTCACAAACACTTTCGCTTTTCAACCACTATTGCTGCATTGATCTTTAGAAGAACAGCGCCTACTACCAACAAGAATGTTATGGAAAGATCAATCTTTGAGCAGTTGGCTCTGCGATCAAGAAAAACCTAGAAGAACAGGTAAGAAATAACTGATTGACTACAAGAAAACATGTTCTGAGAAATCTATGAAAACATGTTTGGTTACACTCAAAAACTGAAAGCAGCATGTTTAATAAATGAGGAGCTGATAGCAGCATCTATGAAAACATGTTTGGTTACACTCAAAAACTGATTGACTACAAGAAATAACCTTTTTTCATCGGAAATATTGGAATCGTTACTAGAACCTGAGAAATCTATTGACACCGGAACATGAGGACACTTATCAATCCTCACAATGTATCCTTCCTTACTCTTATTATCATATTCTGACTTCATGATTTCTTTCGCATCATTAAAATGATCAACCCTTTCAAGCTGCACAGACTTTGTGTATCTGATTGCTTGCCGCCCTGAGTACCCACATTTGTTCTCCATATTTGATGAACCCTACAATAAGCATCATAATTGAAAGAATTGAAAAATGTGAACCTTCATCAGTCCAAGATAGGAAAATGAGATAAACTGCACCGCATGTTTGAGAAATCAGTCCAATGCAATTGTGCCTCAACCAAAGCTCGTTGTCTTCCAAAAAGCATAGGCTGTTATGGTCAATTTAATTCTTTCTTTCATTAGTAAAGAATTAAATAAGAAGAAGCATCAAGAGGTTGAAACAAAGCAAATTAAGAACCGAAGATGCATTGATGCGGAGACTTACCAAACTTCTAAAGGGGACTAGGTTTCTCATTGTCTAGGATGATGTTGAGATGCAACAAGTTTGGGAATGTTTTGTAAGTTCCCTTTTTCTTTCTTATCTCAATAGGTGGCTAAATAATCATCATTGTTCGCAATACAGATTATTTACCACAAAACGGTTATTCAACTTTTAACATATGCAAGTTAAACAATATGAGGATAGTTGGAAATTGTTTTCGAACAAGGTTCAAATATATCAGAGATTCAGAGGAGTTAGATAATTCAGAGCTCATCACACTAAAGGAGCATTTCTTGAAGATATGTGGTGGTCTACCATCAACAATTGTGTTGTTGGGAGGCTTGCTGTCTACAAAGGAAAAAAGCTGTGATGAGTGGTCAAGAGTACTGACTAGTGAAGATCATATATCTTGGCTTTAAGCTATCAAGACTTACCTTCAGAGGTAAAGCCATGTTTTCTTCACATGGGACTTTGCCCAAAAAGATATATATTTTGAGATCCCTATGAGGAGATTGATCCATCTATGGTGTGCTGAGGGATTTGTGACTACGCCGGTTCCTATGTACATAAATCCTGAAGATGTTGTAGAAATGTGCATGGAGGAACTAGTCACTAGAAACATGGTTAAAGTAATTAGATGGGGAGCAGAGGGAAGTTCTATAACATGGATGCCTAATGTCCTATATGATTTCTTCTCTTCCAAATTAGCAGCTAATGTTGGATTTCTTGATCATCATCATTTCCAGCCATCTCGAACATTGCCCAAACAACAAAAAGTTTCATTTCGGCCACTGGCAGCCTCTTCTCTTGGTTGCATTCAGAATGTAAACTCGATCTTAGGTAGCTTTCGACACCCGTGTGCCTATCACATCTACTGTGGCTATAGATGAATTTCTTGGCAGAATTACCAGTAGGAGAGGCTTCGGATTGCTTAGGGTGGTACTGATCAGATAGGAAGATTGTTTCTAATATTAAATTACCTAAGCCTGAGATTAACTTCTATTGATCATCTTACCTAATTGTGTATGAAATATATGCCATACTTTAGATGTGATTTGAACATCTAAGGATATTTGGTCTTTGTACATGCGACGTGATCATGTACGTTGTCGAGCTTGGCAGAGCAAATTTGCATCTCCAACCGCGCTACTTTGTGTGTGATGAAAGACCTGCTCTTGAGTCTTGATCAAGCGCAGCTTCTAGATCTAGCGCAGGTCTTGCAGTTCTTTTTTTTTTTACTCCCTATATTTTTACTTATTCACAGATTGAGCATTATTCGATTAAATTTATTCTTTTTATATCCCTTATTAAATGTTTTGTTTAATCACAGTTTTACCTCTATTCAATCAAATTTATTCCAATTGTATCCATTTTATTATTTAATGCTTTTTTAATTTATATTTGTTTTAATTAATTAAATTTAATTTCTTAATTTCTTAACTTATCGTAATATTATATTAATTAAGGGATGCAATGTTATTTGTTGAGAAATATTAAAAAAAAAGGCATATTTAAGGGAATATTCTTTTTAAAGTAACATTTAGTGCAATGGGTTGAAGATGGAAAAAAAAAAAAAAAAAAAAAATTTGGTGTGTAAATTGCTACAATTTGTTGTAAAGTTGCACTAATTTAGAATTTTAGATTGGAGATGCCCTAAGACTAAAAAAATCATGAATACAGTAATTCAAATTATGATTAATTAAAAAAAAACAGACATGCATGGAATTCGATCTATACTTTCCATGGATTAGCATACCCGCTAGACGTCCCTTAACATTTGTAATAGAGTCAATGACAAGAAATTAAGACTTAAATCCGAAACCTCTTTAATTCTACTCTGACTTCCGGGACAAGTTACTAATATTTTTTTGACAAACATCTCTATCCATCTCCAATTTGTTTTCTGTGGATTGGGCCCTAAATAAATTTGTCAACCCATTAAAGTTGTCAAAAAGAGTGACGATATTTACACCCTTTAAAAACTGTATGTACACCCCAAATTAGTATATTTTTAAAAATTCAATAATACTCTTAAGTAAAATTACTAAGAAGACTGATTGTTTATTAGTACACCCACCAATAATTATTAATTAGTTTGATATTTTAATCTTTTGTAATTTTTTTTTTTTCTATTAATAGTTTGATATTAACATATATCATAAAAACTCTTTCCATTTTAATAAACCCTAGCTTCTCTTTTAAATATATTTTCAATCTCTTTTACACTATGTTTGGTTTGATGGAATTGGAGAGAAAGGAAAGGAAAGGATTTGGATGGATTTCAAATATCTTGTTTGGATTGTTAAATGAGAGGGAAAGGAAAGGAAAATGAGGGAAAAGAAAGGAAAGGGATTTAATAATTTCTTCTTGTTTCACTCAATTGGGTTTCCTTCCAAATTTGAGAGGAAATGGAAGGAAAGGTAAGGGATTTTTCAATATCCCAAAAGTAACCTTATAAAACGATACATATCTATCATTCATATTGTTGAAAGAATGGTATTTTCGTAAATAAAATAAGATTTATTTATTTATTTATTTATTTATTTATTGTTTCCTTTCCTTTCCTTTCATTTCCTCATTGACTTATCATTTCCTTTTCTTTCTTTTCCATCAAACCAAACATAGTGTTAAGGAAATACAAATTGATTACTAAGTATAGAAAATGAATCAAAATCATAAGACAAATTTGGTTGTGAAAAAGTAAGTTTTAAATTAATTTTTATTAATTTTATTAGAAGAATGTATATAAATAGACTTTTAAATTAACTATATTATCTATATTTTTTTATTTCTTTCAAACACATTTCAAACTTTTATTTATTTATCAAATATTAGATGTTCTTCAATTTCATCGAACACCTACATAACACATATCTACTTCCACATCAATTGGGATATAGCACAAATCTTGCATCCATATAACTCTCTCAAACAAAAAGTGGTTTTCCAATAAATAAATAAATAATCTTAAAATGGATTTATAACAAAAAATGGAGTTTTATTTTGAAAAAAAACGAGAAGAGAAAAGAAGCAAGGAAGAGAAAGAATAAAGAGTAAGACAATAAAAGATAACAACAAATTTTGAAATAATAATAAATTTGATTAAATAATATAATAATAGTTATAGGTGGTATATACTTACAAAAATACAATTCAGTATAATTAAAGAATTGATTTTTTTGATATTAAGTGGAGTTTATTTACAAATTAGAAAAAAAAAATTAATTTTTTATAGGTATAATTACAAAAGATGTGTAGATACCCAGAATTGCAATTCGTAAAAACCGCTGGAAACTATACATTCGGGCTTTCCGAAAATATGTAGCACGAAACCCAGTTCAATCTGAGGAGAGAGATATGGCCCCCAAAAGTTGGGTGTTCTGAAACAAGGTTACAATTTCAGTCATTTTAACCTCCAAATCTCTTTAATTAAGCTCAAACATCTTATTTAGGGATGATTACCTACACAAAGCTCACAAAACATATTAAATAATAATAATGCCCGAGAAACGAGCGAAAACAATAGGAAATGGGGGCTACACCAAGTGTAGAAATGGATACTATCACTTAAGACACGAAATTCAACGTTTTTGGCAATGTTAGAACTTAGAATTTGTTGGATTGGTTCCAAGACTAGTGAATCTTGTTAGATTTTAGTGGATTTAATTAAATTTGGTCTAGAGGTACAAAGTATGTTGATTTTAGAGTTGTGTGGATGAAGAATGAGAAAAGAGGGTTGGTAGAGAGAGGAAGAGAGTGAGAATGAGTGAAAAAAAAAAGGAGAGAATGAAATTAATATAAGCGAAAGCAATAGAATATAGTCGTATCCACTAAAAAAATTTGCTACAAAAACAAGAACGTGTTATCAACGAAAATTTGGCCAGTGTCAATTGTACAAGAGTTTTTGGTGCTCTTCGGGTGAAATCTATTGTAAGCTTCTCTTCCTTAATTAAAAATTTCCTTTAAAAATTTCCTTTGTTGGTTTGTCGACCACTTAGGATTTGCTTAAAAAACAATTTAAATTAATTTTTGTAATCTTCACCTTACATGTAGACTAGATGGACTTGTCACAAATGAACAAAAACAATAAATAAACACAACTTGTTCGCATATCAGACATCGAAAAGCTGAAAATAAAACGTTCCAATTTCATCTCCAAAAGTTTCCACAATGTCCATCAATTGGCCAGTACTCGTACAACGATTCAGCTCGAGCGATCTGAAAATCAAATTCCAAACAAACAGGTAATTATTTTAGGAAAAACAAGTATAACAATGATGCAATATTATAATAGCATATTTTAAATATATAAATATAATTTAAATGAGAGGGACATATAATATAATTTCTGTTTCTTAACTTGTATGCACTTAACTTGAAGGACCTTTTTGATAAACACCTATAGCATCAACGTAAGTGTTAGCACGCCCATGAAAATCAATAATGGCTCGGTCTTTCAGAGGAATGTCAAAAGGAGATCCTTGTGTACGACCAAAAGGTCCATGTCTCTTCTTATTTGTCTGAAAACATAGAGATTCGATAACATGTTGCTTCGTAAAGGTATGATGAGTCCCACTTATCGACGTCAAATATTCTCTTGGCCAATCAATTTTAATCTGCAAATGTGTAACATTTGTAAAAGGGCAGAAGACTAATGATATATAGAATCAAAATTTTGTAAGACAAGCATATCCCCATCCATATATGCTTATAGTTGGGGTTTCCATACACGATATATTAGAATGTATGGGGAGTTTTCTCCCTGTTAATTGTGGGAGTAGATAAATCTCCTAGTTATGGGAGTAAATATCCAGACAGTTCATGTGTTGTTTAATCTCGGTAGGTCTCAACAGATCCCTGACTCATTTGATGTCAAATTTCAAAAAATAAAATGTAAAACAAAAAGAATACTTACCAAGTCGGAGGTATCCTCGCCTTCACCACCAAATCTGTTTGAATACTTGGCCTTGCCATTTTTGTCGACACTTTTGAAGGAGAGCGAATCAATGACCCATCCATGACTAATTGTTATCTCTATGACTGCATCATTTGGTTTATAAATCCATTCCTTCCCTCCAGAAAAATCAACAAGAAGTTATATGAAATTGAAAGAAAAACAGAGTATAGAAGTTTTGTTTAAGCTCCTTTAATGGAGGGAGCAACAGAGACTTGAGCTCTGTAATTTTCTATTGATCAATTGTAATGATACAGACATCTCATTTATATACAGAGGATACACACAATACTCGTGTTAGAGAATTAACAGATTCCGAACAACCTCTAACAACTAACATTGACTTAGATATTGAAGTGGCTATTAATTAACAGATGTTAGTTCACTAACAGTGAATAGCTAACTCTGTGAGGTGCTCGTTGGACAGCTAGAATTCATCACCTTATCACCTCCTTAGCCTCCAAATGGTCCTACCTTAACCTCAGCGTTGTCAAATTCCGAAAAAGGCATTATATAGGCCCCTAAGGCATCAAAGTAATTGCCAACACGTCCATGAAAACCAACAATAATCCCTCCTGTCATATAAAATCTAAAAGGAATTCCTGTCGATTTCATGAGACCAAAAGGTCCGTATATTGTTTGGTTTGTATAGAAGCATAGAGATTCAATGTCTTTCATGGGAGCACGCAGAGTCCCGGTTATCGATACCAAATATTCTTCAGGCCAGTTGAGTGTGATAGCCTACATATCATACCATATATATTCATAGAAATGTAAACACCAGTGAGTAATGAAAGCAAAATAAAAATCCTCAAATCCCCGAGAAAGAATTTGTTTCAAAGGAGAATAAAATTCAAATTAATGAATAAACATTGATTGTTACTAATTTAACTTTTGTCCTAAATCAGCATACCTCATGACTTTCATCACTAGTAGAATTTGAGTTTTGTACTGAATATTTAACTTCACTCTTTTCGTCAGAACTTTTGAAGGAGATCCACTTGATATAGTCTCCATTGAAGCCAATTTTAATCACTGTAGTAGCTCCACCTTTTAGCATATAACTCCATTCCTCATCTGTTGATGACCTTGGCCAACCCCATGGCCCTACCTTAATACATTCTTCCTGATTGAAAGAACCAACCTGTATCAAATATATTAATTATAGCTATCAGAACCAAAATTAAATTAAATAATTAATTAAAAGGGTTGATATATATATATAGTTTTCCTATTATCAGATCGAACTGACAAAAGATATATCAGTTCTTTGCATGTGGATCATTGGATTTAAATACTTTGACTTAGCTACACTTGTCAAAGAATCTTTTAAATCCAATGGCCCATATACAAAGAACTGATATATCTTTTGTCAGTTCGAACTGATAATAGAAAGACTAAATATATATATATATAAACGTAACCTTGGTGTTGTTGGAGTTCACAACTTGTTGTATAACTTGGCTTGAATTGGGACCGAACAAGTGTTTAGAATGCTTCACATACACTCCTAGACCTCCACATATATATCTATAATCATATACACGTCCATAAAAACCAACAATGACTCTTCCATTCATAGGAAATTCAAAAGGAGTGCCTAAGCTCTTGTTGCCAAATGGTTCATATTTTTTACGATTTGTCGTAAATGATAGAGAATAGAAAGAATGATCTGCTGGATGATAAGTCCCACTTAATGACGTAAAATATTCTTCAGGCCAGTCGAGCATAACCTGTTGTGCAAATATTTATAAATAAATAAATAATAGTTTAGAATTAAGAAAAAAAGACAACCAACAAGCCTCATATATAAGATACAATGAATTCTTACGTACCTTAAACGCATTTTTATAATGACAACCAATTGTATCCGAATACTCAACGTTACCATTTTCATCGACACCTTTGAAGACAAGGGAATTAATGTTATTACTTTGGTTACAAGAGACCATTATCCCTGTAATCGTACCGTTGGGCTTATAGCTCCATTCATTTCCTCTCTGGTCACCCACTTGCCCCGTTTGAAACGCGTCAATATCATCATGAGAACGCTCGTAAGAATATGAAGCCTTTTCTACCATTTTCTTGATTTCTAAATAGAGAGATTAATTATTGCTAATTAAGCTTGCTAATAGAAATCAGAGAATTGAAGTTTGGTTTCTCAGATACATATCCATCATCCCTCAGCAATATCATATATATATATATATATATATAGAGGCTTCATATCAACCCCACTTGTAGCATCTTATATCAGTTAAAGCATTTTCACTTTATACTTTGAAAAATGACATAAGTACTTTTGACATCTATTTAGTTCCATACTTGTTCTCAAGGAGCAAGCATAGCATAGTTATTATTATCTTCTCTCTTTTAATAATTCTTTGTTTATGTATGAAGGTACATGATACTTCATACATGATACATAACTTTAAAATAAAGAAACTCATTTTGATCAATTATACTTACTTAATTTCTAGCACATAATTCTTAGGAAGTTATCCAAGGATTCTCAAAGAGCAAATTGCAGCCAATCTCCCTGAGGTTTGGCCTTTGACAACCAAAAACAACTTTATCATTAATTGACAATGACCTCCCCTACCATTAATCAAAGCTAGTCAAGTTTAACCATTGATCGGATTTAGCCGCTACAAATACCTAAATGCCCATGAATAAAAAAAAATCTGATTTTAAAAATATATAAATATATGAAAATAAATTTGGATCTCCACTATAAAAAAATTGAAAATTACAAATTTAAAAAAAAAAAAAAAAACGTGGAGACATAGGTTGTATCTCTATATTTTTCTTCAAATTCTAAATTCTAAAAAATTAATAATCTAGATCATCAAAATCCAATCCAACAACATTTTCTTGAGATAATTTTTTCTTCTTTCATATGGATTCTCGAATTTTTCTTCATATTAAAGTTTTTTAGATTTTTCAAAACTATAAAAAAAAAAAAAAAAAAAAAAAAAAAAAAAAAAAAAAAATTCTGGCTCATCTAAATCTAATTTAACAACATTTTCTCTTATTCCATTGATGTATTTCCATATTTTTCTTCAAATTCAAGTTTTTTTAGATTTTTCAAAATTAAAAAAATAAAAAAAATGTGGCCAAGATGAACAGTGAAGATTTAATGCTTTTAAATCTTTTTTTTTTTAATAAATAAAAAGGCTTGAAATGATGAAAATATCCTTATCTCGGTTAAGTTTGACTGCTTTGACTAATGGCAGGGGAGGTCATTGTCAATTAAATATAAAGTTGTTTCTGATTGTCAAAGACCAAACCTCATAGAGGTTGGCTGCAATTTGCTCATTCTCAAATGTCATTAATGACTTTTTCTTTTTCTTTTTCTGTTTTCAAAATGTACAAATTATATAGCATAGTACAAGCTCATGAAAAAGGTATACTTTACTGATGAATATTTTTCTAAGATCATTTAATCCAAATACATGGCCTTGAATATTTTTATATCTATGAAAATAAAAAAAATAAAAAAAACAAAAAAAAAAACAATTATATTGAAGCAATTATAATTAGAAATATATTGAAACAATTTTATGCTTTATCAGAAAAATTAGTTTCGATATCTGATAAAGCAATTAAATTGAAGTTATTGGAATGATTAGTTGTGTTGATCACAAATTTGGAACTTGAAAAAATCCCTGATTTTCTCCTTTGGGAGTGTTAGGTAGGGATGAAAAGGGAGAGGAAAGAAAAGGGTGAAGGGAAAAGGGAGAAGAAAATGAGGAAATATGTGTTTGATATGGAGAGAAAAATGGAAGGAAGGGAAAAGTGGGAGGAAAAATTTATAGGTGGGATCCATAAATTTTAATCCTCCCAAAAGTGGAAGGAAAATGGAGGGAAAGAGGGAAGGGTTTTGGGATTGACTTAAAATTATAAATTTGTCCATTTTTTTTAATATATAAAATATAATGTAAGGGTAAAATAGTAAAATTGATAAAAAGATCTTTTCTTTCCTTCCTAGAAAATTATTTTCCTTTCCATCCCTCATGTTTTCTATCCCTCCAAATCTTTCTATTTTTCCTATTTTCTTTCTTCCCTACCAAACACACCCTTAGTTTTGGTTTTTTTTTTTTTTTTTTTTTTTTTAACAAACAGAAACTAAACAAATGAATATGAATATGATAGTTCAAATTATGCTTGACTAGAAGGAAATTTAAGACATGGAGTTCGATATATTAATACTTCCCTTGGATTAGCAGACATACGTTAGATGCCCCTTAACACGTAATAGAGTCAATATTGAACAATAATAAAATAAAATAAAATAAAATAAAATAAAAACAAAAAAAACTTCAATACTAAACCTTTTTTTTTTTTTTTTAAATGAATACAAAACCTCTTAAGTGTTTGTTTGGTTAAGCTTTCTACGGCCTCAAAAGATCTACAAACGTTTATTTGAGCTTTTTTAGTATTGTTTAGTTGGGCTTTTGAAATTGTCTATTTTAAATCAAGTAGAGGCTAGTATAATTTAAACATTTATTAGACAAAAGCTCATGGGAAAATACTTCTCCAAATATACCTTTTTTAAAAATAAAGTAAAAAAGTCTATCAATAAAATAATTATAATTTTTTTTTACAAAAACTATATTTCTAATAGATCTACTTGTAACAGAAACACTATGTGAGCATGAATTAATTAATTATTCTTCACCTTTTCTTGTCACTAGCTTTCACTAGAATGAGTTGTTTGGTTTGTAGAAAGATTGAAAATTTTCTCGGGCTGGGAAGGAGTGCCATGCTGCCTGTGAATTGGGCCGTTTATAAATTTTTCGGCCCATTAAGGTTGTCCAAAACAGCACACATAGATTGGGCTTGAACAAAACGACTGGAAATAGTTGCTACTAACGATATAATTAATTTTCCCTGTAGATTCCCATTTTAACCCTTATAATTTTCCATCATTTTCCCTCACCCTCTCCTACTTTTCTCTCTATCTCTCTTCCGGTCTGATTGGATCTAAGTCCATGTCCTTCAATCCGGAAGAGACCTAAAACAGGTTCAATTCTAGGGTTTTGGATCTCTGTAGTTGCAATTCATTTTATTTTTTATTTTTTATTTTTTTTTGGGATTGCTTGATTAATTAAGGTGCTTTTGAGTTTGGGTTTGTCTTAATTTGGATTTTAGGTTCTGGGTTCGATCAAATTTATTCAAATTTGAAGATTTCTTCATAAAGTTCGGATTTTTATAGTATCATCCGGCAGTCCTCTGAAGAATATGAACTCGAAAGGCGTGAAGAAGGAGGGATACACTGAGCATATACCGTCAACTCATTTAGTGAGTCCATGTCACGTACCACCTTCATGCATGTCCCATGAAAAATATATAAACATAATGAACATTTACAAAATGTTAAGATTTTGTCATATGCAGAGATCATATAGGAAGATACACCATTCATCATATGCAGGGCCGTCTCCAGACATTTCGGTGCCTCATCCAATTAATGATATTAACAAAAATCCAGGCCCTATATAAAAATTATTATCATTAACATAAAAAATAAAATTAAACCCATTTGGCCATAAAAGAACCCCTTCTCCCTCATAAATGATTCAAGAAAAGCTTAACAAATTGACTACACGATACATATACAGATATGAGAATTGAGATCACTAAAGCCTAAAATTAAAAGATGAGTCAAAATCAACATATAGAAATTAATTAAAAACAAAAAACATACCTTCAAATGGTAACAGCTTCAATATTGATAAAGACATAGAGTTTCAAACTTTCAAAAAAAAAAAGAGCTAGAGAAGTTTCAGAGTCAACCGAGAGTTTTCTTCAAAGTAATTAAAAATGTTTTTGATTCGTTTAGCACTTTAGCCTTTAAATCATTAAGTGTTGTTGTTTTTAATTATTTTACTATTGGTTTTAGTTTTAAATAGTGTAGTCTCAAAATCACAATTCAATTGGGCCTTTGAAGTTTATTTTTGTTTAATTGAATTAATTCATTGGGTCTTGATTTGAAAAATAAAATAAATAAATAAAAGTAATAAAATGTTTGGAATTAGGCCCCATTTAAACTTAAATAAATTTGTTCTCAAAAAAAAAAAACTTAGATAGATTTGGTCATGTGGGCCCTGATTTTCCAAAAAATAAAAAGAGGTAAATTGGGCTAGTTTGGGGCACAAGCAAAATACTGGGTTTGCTACCCCCATGAGCCGGCCCTGATCATATATGCATACAATTTTTTTTCCTTATCTATTCTATGTGCAATTACATATAAAGATTATGCTTAATGTAACTGTGCACTTATCATTCGTAAAATTGTGAAATTGCCAATTTATATAATCTGTGGATTTTACATATATATATATAGAGAATAACTTTCGGGAATGGGCTGGACCCCACACGTTTTTTAATACAGGATCCTAACTCTAGCTAGGTAATGTTATCGTTCGGGGTTCATATTATATAATGTCTCCATTAAATTACAGAGTAGGGATTCCGCACTATAAAACCTACGGGATCCCACGTCTAAAATTTTCTCTATATATGTACTATGTGTATATGGTCGTTTGCACTCAAACTATAAGAAAGCTGTATGTGAATGAATCAAACTACTTAATCCTCATAATAGAGAAAATAATCTTGAGATTAGAATTCAAGAAATTTTATTAATTGCAATATTCACGTATAATTATTAGGTGTCGACATCTGAAAAAAAAAAGAGAATGGAAGTAGAACAATCCCCGTTTTATATTAATTATCGAACATATTGTTGGCTACTTGACAATAAGCTTCGGTAGAGGCCGGATGTGATAGAGATTAGAGAAGGCATCTGAAAGTGATCTGCATGTCAAGCCAAAATAAGGCATGAGAAGCCATACATGAGTAATGAACTCTCCACCGTGCCTCAGCTGTACTGTTGAGTATGGTGGTTTGATTTACTCTTTCTTGCTGCATATCCCACCATCTCCATCTGTTAGAGAGGCTGCATAGTCCAGCTACAAGTGAGCTTGATCAGGTGAATGGTAGTCCGTAGTCCTCAGCGTTATATTGGTCTTGCAGTATGTGTGAATGAAGAATGATCAAGCTTACAATCTAGTAGAAGGCAGGCGTGAGGCGTGCAAGCTTAACAGAAAGGATGTCAACCTTGGAGGCTATGTCATAATATAAATAGCGTGAGTATGTATTTATTTCATTATTCAGTATGTAAAAACTTTTGTTCAAGATCGAAGCCTGTTCAAGCCTTTAATGGCAGATACATATTCTCTGTTCTTTGAGAACTTTAATCAAACACCTTTAGATTTTATCAAACACCTTTGTGTTACCATCCAGGTGTTGGATCAGGATCCTCTCCTTGATCCTTGTTTTTTCTTGGCATTTTTTAAGTGTAATTAAAACACCAAGTTGCACGAGAGAGAAAAAAGTGATCAAATCTTGACCATGTATTTTTTATTTTGTTTATGTGTCATTAGATTATGAAAAGGCAGGGAAAAACAAGACAAGGAGAGGATCTTGATCCCCAAGTGTTACCAATTCTCTCCCATTTCTCCTTTAAATTAAGAAATAAAAGAGGAACTTTAATTAACATGAGAAAATAATCAACATATAAAAGAATTAATTAACATACCTCCTGATTTCGTGCAGTTTCCTGTAATTCTTTTACAAGCTTCATTGCATTAATACGTATCAAAAGACTACTCGGAATTCTCATGATCAGTTTGAAAATCGAGAAAAAATCGAAGAAATAAGTCTTTGCATGCTTCGTCTTTATAATAATGACCATGTCTCCTCTGCTGAGAAGTTAAGTCTTCAAAGCTAACAACCATCAAACCTGTTTCTGTCATTGAAGGATTCTTGACTAGGAGATACAACATATATCTGGAAATTCGTTTGATGGCTTTCAATTTCGGAATATCTTTCCGATCCATGTAGTACAAAATTTCTGTAGCAATGCCCCATATGATAATTTTATACTCGTACATTGTTTTTCTTCTTGGTTAGTAAAAGTATTTTTTCCATCTACCGCTAATTCCTCGGATTTCTCTTTGAAATACCGAAAATCATTTCTTTTACGTCTTTGGTCCACTTGAGTCCAATCCATTCATCACATTTTCGTGTCCCAATTTTTAAGAACTGGCCAAAAGACAGTAAGGGTTTTGTTTTCCTTGTGTACTGGGACATGCTATTTGACCACCTAGGACTCTTAACTAGTCGAAAACTATCAAGGGTTCGAAAGGCGAGGATGGTTAATTAATGAGAATATTATTCTCAGTTTTCTACAGAGCTGCGTCAAGCTCTATCAATGGGCATTTCGTCAAACATCTAGTTACTTTTCACAAACACTTTCGTTTTTCAAGCACTGTTGCTACATTGATCTCTAGAAGAACAGCTACTGCTAGCAACAAGAATGTTATGGAAAGATCAATCTTTGAGCACACAGTTGGCTATGCGATCAAGAAAAACCAAGAAGAACACCAACGAACAACAGGTAAGAAAGCATAAGCCCTTACACGAATGCAATATCATCAGTGCTTTGGTATAATGCAAATTGCATGTAAATCATTACGATTTGGATTTCATTTACTTTGGAAAGCATCTTCCACCGATATGTTTCTGAAAAAGGTTTGGACAGTGTCTTTATATGAGGAGCTGATTGCAGCTTCTACGAAAACATGCTTGGTTACACTCAAAAACTCATTGGCTACAAGAAATAACCTTTTTTTCATCAGAAATATTGGAATCGTAATTACTAGAACCTGAGAAATCTATTGACACCGGAACATGAGGACACTTATCAATCCTCACAATGTATCCTTCCTCACTCTTATTATCATATTCTGACTTCATGATTTCTTTTGCATCATTAAAATGATCAACCCTTTCGAGCTGTACAAACTTTTTGTGTATCTGATAGCTTGCCGCCCTGAGTACCCACGTCTGTTCTCCATATTTGATGAACCCTGCAATAAACATCATAATTGAAAGAATTCAAAAATGTGAGCCTTCATCAGTCAAAGATAGGAAAATGAGATAAATTGCACCGCATGTTTGAGAAAGCAGTCCAATGCAATTGCGCCTCAACCAAAGCTCGTTGTCTTCTAAAAAGCATAGGCTGTTATGGTCAATTTAATTAATTCTTTCATCAGTAAAGTATTAAATAAGAAGAAGCATCAGGAGGTTGAAACAAAGCATTCTTCTAAAACATGTTGGATTAGATGGGGAGCAGAGGGAAGTCCTAAAACATGTTGTATGCCTAATGTCCTATATGATTTCTTCTCTTCCAAATCAGCTAATAATGTTGGATTTCGGCGACTGGCCGCCTCCGTGGGTATCGATTACTTACCCTCTTCTCTTGGTTGCATTCAGAACGTACACACTCGATCTTATGTAGCTTTCGACACCCGGATGCCTATCACACCTGCTTTGGCTATATATGAATTTCTTCACAGAATTACCGGTAAGAGAGGCTTTGGATTGCTGAGGGTGTATATAGACCCTTTTTGAACTAGTGATCATCAGATAGGAAGATTGTTTCTAATATTAAGTTACCTATTTAGAAATATAGGTAACTTAATTGTTTCTTCACAATTTGATGCTAACGTGAATCCTTCCTTGGAAATATATTTAGAAACAGCCATATATCTATATACAGCTGGAATAAAAGCTCTTCGTTACAAGGCTACCTGTTCAATTCTTCAAAAATTATCGACAGAATGAAAGCATTCCAGAAAATTATTCACAGCCAAGTTCTCCAAAGCATTCCATAAAGGCTGAAACTAAAACTTATGACCTTGGTTCAGCATTTTGAGGCAAATGAATGAGAGGAGCATCAGATGGCATTAGCTTACTGCTAGATCACCCAGCATATATAAGGCTCCAGCTGTATCTCTGTTTCCATACATTTTGCAGAAAACCCTAATTAGAGATAGATATATTGGACCCAAATGTATGTGGGAAAGTTGAAAGACACAAAATCATAAGGTCCACCTTTCTTGATATTAATCATAAGAAATCAGATTGAAGTCATTGAAGTGTTTAGCTGTGTATAATCACAAATTTGGAACTTGAAAATTCCTTAATTTTCTTCTTTAGTCTTGGGGGTTTTTAAAAAAACCTAAGACTAAACAAATCATAAATACGATAATTCAAATTATGATTGATTAGAAGAAAAAAAAAAAAAAACATGGAATTCTGTACATTAATACTTTCCATGGATTAGCATGCACACGTTAGACGCCCCTTAACATGTGTAATAGAGTCAATGAAAAAGAAATTAAGACTTAAATCCGAAACCTCTTTAAGTCTATATACTCTGACTTCCAGGACAAGTTATTAATATCTCCAGACAAACATTCTCTAATTCTCTATATACATCTCCAATTTGTTCTGTGGGTTGGGCCGTATATAAATTTGTCGGCCCATTAAGGTTATCCAAAACAGGACACATAGATTGGGCTTGAAGAAAACAAGTAAACAACTGGAAAGTGGAAACCATATATTAGTTTTGCCTTTAAATTCCCATTTTACCCCTTATAAATTCCTCACCATTTTCCTCACTCACTCTCTTTCTCTCACAAATTTATCTCTGTATTTCTCTCTTCCGGTGTGATTGGATCTAAGTCCAAGTCCTTCGATCCGGAAGAGACCAAAAACAGGTTCAATTCTAGGGTTTTAGATCTCTGTAGTTGCAATTCATAATTTTTTTGGGATTGCTTGATGAATTAGGGTGCTTTTGAGTATTTATCCATCTGGGTTCGTCTTAATTTGGATTTTAGGTTCTGGGTTCGATCAAATTTATTCAAATTTGAAGATTTCTTCGTACAGTTCTGATTTTTATAGTATTTATGATTTCGGAGTTAGTTTAGTTTTTTAGATAAAAGTAGAAACTTTTTAGGGTTTTTCTTACCTCTGTCAATTGTGGTTTTAGTTCTCTTTTGGTGTTTTGCGAGCTGAAGATTATTTAAATTGAGTATAAAGGAGTTACTAAAGTGAAGAAAAAAAAAAAAACTTTTTAGCAGCTAATGCAATTTTTGGCTTCTATTTTAAAGAATTTTCGGTTGTTTATGAGATACCGAAAATAAAGTTAGAACTTGTAGAAGGAATCAATGTCTTGGGCAGGCCCAGATGATGTCTATCTCTCCACTTCTCTTGCCAATTATTTAGACAGTAAGCTCTTATTACTATTTTTTTTCTCATATACCTGTGCAAAAATATTTGAATTGCTAGCTACTCTCAATTCCTTAGTAATTTTTTATATGTGTCTCTGGTATTGGATTATTAAAGTTTTGGTTTTTTGTATGCTTACTCTTACTTTTTTATGTTGCAAAGTTAAGATATCACATATGACACTGTTTATGGTCATTTATGTATTTTATATGCAAATGTGATTGGAATTCGGATTGGGAATTAAAAGTTTTACCATCGTCGCATTATTTGATTTTGATGCTTACATTTCTTTGCATAAAGGGTATAAGAGTTTGAAAGTGAAAAAAAGTGAAGTAGGATATGTTCAGTAATCTATGCTTGATATGTTAGAATTTGAAGCTGCACTTTTGGAAGTTTGTTTGTGTCATATGTGATTTTGCTATTTACTGCCGTTGATAACTGTTTACAGTGTAAATTGTTTAGTGACTGTGCCTTTGGAGGTAATGTGTGGATAAGAGTACTTTCGAAACTAAGGGTTTCTTTTGGTTTGGGGGAAAGGTAGATTTGGGGAATTTTGTCAATTCAGTTGGTGATTGCTATATGTGTAGCTTATCTATCTAGGTGAGCCCCGTAATTTTGCATGAGAGCACTTGTTTATGATTGTGTTCAGGGTTCTTACACCAGTTTTTATGCTACAGAGAAACTACTTGTCCTGCTTCGAGATGGTCGAAAGCTCATGGGGACGCTTTGTTCTTTTGATCAGTTTGGTATGGTTTTTCAATTTTCTTTTTCCAATTCATTGATGATGTATTGAGGATATTTTATCATTCTAAATATTTATTCTGTGATATCTGAAAAAATAAATTTATGTATGCAGCCAATGCTGTTCTTGAGGGTGCATGTGAGAGGGTTATTGTCGGTGAACTTTATTGTGACATCCCTTTAGGTCTGTATGTAATCCGTGGAGAGAATGTTGTTTTAATTGGCGAGCTGGTATGATTCTTGTTCTTTTGTTTTAACTTTTACAAATATTTGTTTAGGTACACTCTAGCTTGTTTCCTTCTAATATTTACAATTGATACTTTAGGACTTGGAGAAAGAGGAACTTCCTCCACGTATGACTCGTGTTTCAGTTGCAGAAATTAGAAGGGTGAGTGTTATCATTGTCTTGTGATTATATCACATAAGGTTACCGTTGTCTGTTGACTATTGACTTGATCATGGAAAACTCCATGATCGATTAATCCTTCATGTTTAGCGCAGTTTCCTTATTTAGAATAAAATTAAGTAGTTGTTAGGATGGTCATGTTCTATAATCTGTAGACAATCAATACTTTTGAGATATGATGACATGGACATTGATGTGTGACATAGTAACTCTACAAAATGGACATCAATGTGGTTATGTGAACTTATATTGAATGAGCTTATCATCTATCAATATTTACAAAATCCAAATGCGGATTCTACTAGATGGATTTCCACTCCACAAGGTTGATTTTTCAAATTATCAAAGTTCATTGTCAATGGCTAGGCTGTATATAGTAAACCAGGAGAATTTCTAGCCACTATGTGATGATTTACGGTAGTCAAGAAAGAGAGAAATGTGGGAGTTAACTTGTTTGCATGTCTGGAATTATAAAAACAAAATGCATGTATCTATCGTTATGGTCTTGCGCATACTTCCTCTATTGATTACAGTCTATGTAATGTTTTCAGGCGCAAAAAGTAGAGAGGGAGGCATCCGATCTTAAAGGCACAATGAGGAAAAGAATGGAGTTTCTGGATTTGGACTAGCATGGTTCCTGCACCCAGTGTTCCGCGAATATTAAGCGGTTGGTCGTGTGGGAGAATGAGAATTCATTATCTTTGAATGTTCCCTCTGTGAAATATTTGTAACAATTTCAAGAATCCTTGTTTTATGATTTGTCATTTGGACATGTAGTACTGTTAGCTCTACTGATTTCTTGGTTGATAATCTCAAGTTATTCAAGTTCTTCCTTTCTGTTATGATATGTTTCCTTTCCTTTCAAAGGAAATTAAAAAAAGAAAATGACAAAAGATATCGGGCTCAATGTTTATCGGACCTATTGAGATTAAGCATTATTTTGATGCTGAACTTGTCGAGATTAAACATTTGTATAATTACTTTCACAATATAGGTAATAACATTTGGGGTAATTCCATATGTTTCAAAATATATTCTGTTAAATTAAAATCAAAATTACCCATTGGTGAAGAAATATTGGCAATATGAAAAGGAAAATAAAAAATAATAATATAAAACAAAATGACAAAAATATTATAATATTTTGATATAAAAAGATGCCATGTTTAGATGAACTAATATTGTAAATAACCCAAGTTATGTTTCATTAAAGAATTAAAAATATAATAATTTACTTTCCAATTTTGAATTTTTATGAAACTAAATAGATACTAAAAAAATATATACTTCAAGTTAAAAAAATAAATAAATAAATAAAATAAAATAAATTTTCTATGTAATACAAAGACCACACAGCTATATATATATATATATATCACAGCTCACAACTCACAACTCACAAGTCATAAGTAGACTGTTAAACTTGAACTGTCAACAAAGTCTTCTCTCTCTTAACACTTTTACCACTCAAACAAGATCTGCTTCTTCTCTCTTTCTCCGTCTCTCGACTGTTGACATTGTCAGATCCAGTAATAGGAAACAGGGTTTCTCTCACAATCTGTTTCTGTTTCTCTCTGTGTTGTCAACTATGGCTATCAAGCCAAGTCACTCAATGTTTTTCTTCATGTTTTTGCTTTCAAGTGGGTGTTTTTTTCTGGGTATAATCGAAGCTTCAATACACGAATATAAAGGAGACAAATTTGTGAGAAAAGGAAATGCTTTTGTGGTTCATGGAGGCAGTGAAGGGATTTACTCCTCTGTTTCTGACGTTAGTCTCAATGACTCTGCTGCTTCTGCCGACAATGGAGATGCTTATATACGGTAATTTTACTCTCTCTCTTTTTGTTTCTTTTCATGTAACTTTTGATTTGTTAGCATTTTTGTTCTTTTTTTTTGTGGGTTTTTTTATTTATTGACATTGCTGTGACTGGTTGTTAAAGATTGTGTTTTTATGGATGGTTTTTGCTGTGTCTGATGTTGATTTTTTGGCTTCTGAATTCTGATTAGAATTGACATAGTGAATTTTAAGTTTATATAGTGAAATTTGGAAGTAAAGTGGGAAATGATTGAGTAAAAAGAGAGTCAATTATCTAAGTTTGTTGATTTTTGGTTAAAATTCATGTTCATCTATGTTGATGTATCTATCTGTAGAAATTATAGCTTCTAAGGAAATAAGATCATAACATACTTAAATGAAGTCTTTAATGAGAAATTTAGCATTCTCATGTCTTGAAATTGGTTTTTTTTGGTTTTAATTCAAATGTATAATGATATGCATAAGAGAACTACATGTGTATTTTCTTGGGTCCTTTGATATGGAAATACTATTTGTAGTGATGAAGTGTGAATGTGTTATCGAATGTAGTCGGAATTAGCAGTATGTGAATTATTGCACTATGAATTTAGAAGCATAACCAGATAATATTTTATACAAGAAATGAAAAAGATCGAAAAAGTTGAGTAGTTTCAATTTTCACATGAAAAGTTTAAGTACCATGTAAATCTGCTTTCATATGATATGATCCTTGTTTCAAGGAGCTGTCTATTGCGGATTAAGTCTGTTTTCCATCTTTCTTTCTTTTTTGTTCTTCCATCAATGGTATACAGACAGTGATTGGTTCAGTTGTTCTTACTGACTCATCTTATTTGGTAATCTGAAACCAGTTTTGAGAAGATTAAATTTCGCAAACCCGAGCTAAATCTCAACTTCACCGCATCGTTGATTCACGCCCTTGTTTTTGAGGTTGAAGACAGAGAGACAATCGGGGGTTCAGCCTATGGGGGTCAAAGAGCTGTATGTTG
The DNA here is from genome assembly GCA_954870605.1 of Acer campestre. Lineage (NCBI taxonomy): Eukaryota > Viridiplantae > Streptophyta > Magnoliopsida > Sapindales > Sapindaceae > Acer > Acer campestre. The sequence continues at coordinate 63,211,316 of OX940799.1, forward strand.
CACTGCAGATCTTGCAAAGCTGGGGGTGTGCAAACAAGGAGAAGTAATCGTTCGTCCTTCCACCCGGGATCCTAGCTGGCCCCAAGTGTTCAGTGTTGTATTCAAGGAAAATAGGCTAATTTCAACAATGCGGTCAAAATCAATACCGATTACTAAAACGGGGATGTATAACTTGTACTTCATTCACTGTGATCCAAACCTTGTAGATTTAGTCGTAGCGGGAAAAACGATATGGAAAAATCCTACTGGCTACTTGCCTGGTAGAATGGCACCACTAATGAACTTTTACGGGTTCATGTCCCTCGCTTTCGTGATACTTGGAATATTTTGGTTCTCACAGTACGCGAGATTTTGGAGAGAAGTTCTTCCCCTACAGAACTGCATAACATTAGTGATAACACTAGGCATGTTTGAGATGGCACTTTGGTATTTTGAGTATGCTGAATTCAATGAGACCGGAGTCAGGCCAATGGGAATCACTGCATGGGCAGTCACTTTTGGTACTGTTAAACGTACAGTTGCACGTCTTATCATTCTGATGGTTTCGATGGGTTATGGTGTTGTGAGACCTACCTTAGGCGGTCTTACATCAAAGGTTATCATGCTTGGAGCAACCTTCTTTGTAGCATCTGAAGTGCTTGAATTGGTGGAAAATGTCGGAGCAGTCAGTGATCTCTCGGGAAAGGCAAGACTGTTTCTGGTTCTCCCCGTGGCAATTTTGGATGCTTTCTTCGTTATCTGGATATTTACCTCCCTCTCTGCCACTTTAAATAAACTTCAGGTACTTCATGAATGGCTACTTCATTGTAATATTCATTTTCATTAACATGGAATTCTTTTATTCTTCGGTTGTAATAGATGCTTTAAGCATGATAATTAAAGCAACACAGCACTCGTGTTCTTTATATTGAACACAGCGCACAGCACGCTAAATGAGTTAAAATCTTGAACCCTCTTTGAATAATGAAGATTGTGATCTAGATTACATTATTAGTGTTTGCATTTATGTGCCTTGTTTGCATATGATTGATTGTACATTAAGTAATATATGTGAACCCCTTTGTGTTTGGGCGATTTACTAACGGTAAGCTTGGCTTCAGATTATGCTGCATAATTCAACCACGATTCTTGTTCTCTTCCTCTTTTTTCTTCTACTTAATGAGAAATGATATCTGCCATCTTTAGAATCTTGTGGCAGATTCCTATTTTGTCTATTTTACGAGAGAATAAATGCTATCTGAACCGTAAATGGGAACTGTGTGATAACCTTTTCTTGCTGGTGTGATGTAACAGGCTAGACGGATGATGGTTAAGCTTGATATTTACCGGAAATTCACAAATGCTTTGGCAGTAGCTGTTATTGTTTCTGTTGGTTGGACATGCTATGAGGTAATTATCATCAAGTTCTGACCACATTATTGCAAACATTGAGACTAGTTTATCTGATCCCATTTGACTGCTTCATCAATTAGACTTCTAAATTTAATAATAGAGAGAGAGAGAGAGAGTGGGAGCTGCTGGGGACTTTGAGTGAGAGAGAGAGAGAGGGAGAGAGAGCTTGCCGGGGACTTTGGCAATGGAAAAAACTGATGCATTATTTCTTTAATTGAAATTGTTATAAATTATAAGACGGTGCTGACTGAAAAGGCCAATTGAGTAGAATATAATAGAAAAATTGCATGAGGTAATTGCAACGGCCCCTTTTTTGGAGTCCAATTATCAAAGAAATATCAAATATCAGGGAATTTCGGAATATAAAAAGGAAATCTTGTAATTTGTTATATTTATGCTTTCTTATCCTCCAATTGATTTCTAGTTTTAACTTCATGAAAATTTCTGTAACTCCCTGGTTGCAGCTTTATTTCAAGTCAACTGATGTCTACAATGAGCGGTGGCAAAATGCCTGGATCATCCCAGCGTTCTGGCAAGTCCTATCTCTCTCTTTGTTATGTGTCATCTGCGCTCTTTGGGCGCCCTCTCAAAATTCAACACGGTAAGAATCATCTTTCTTCGTTAGAGATTATTTTAAATTTTCTTGACTTTAGGGCATAATAGCCTTCATGAAATATATTTAGAGTCTCATAGAATTCGGTATTATGTCTTCATAACTTGTCGTGCTCTCGATCATCGATATTCAATTTTCCCAACTCTTAACAGGTATGCTTACTCTGATGACACGAACGAAGAGTTTGACAGGGATGAAACTTCATTGACACTAATAAAACCATCCCCATTTCCTTCAAAGGAATTTAGAACTGCACCGGAACCTAGACCGGTGCAAAGCAACAACGGAACGTTGAATGATGATGATTTGGAAGAAGACAAGACTGAGTAAACTAAAATGCAGCCATGATGTTTAATGTGGGCTCAATCATTTGATTCACTAAAACTGTGTGGCCATTGTTTTTGTTGTAAAAAATCATCCAACCACCTGAATCTACACTAGAAATTCATTCAGTGTCGGGATTGTTTAGAACCTGAAGTCGACTTCTGGTCCGTTCTGGAACACAAACGGATCTTCGTTTCACTTCTTCGCCCCGTTCTATGGTCATCTCGTTTTTTTCATCATTTAATATTCTTCAATAGTAGTTAGTTATCACGGAAAACTGCTTTGCACCTTTTTGTATACAAATATAGATTGCTATTTATTGTTTGTTGCTGTACCGTTATCAATTTGTCATGTATCAAAATCGACATTTCATTAGTTTTCATATCAATTTTCTTCGTTCTCGCACGTTAAAAGAATTCTGTTCTCTGTTCGATCGATATCTAATCTTTTGGTTCACTTCAAAGGCTTTTGTATGACAATATTGAATGGATTCTTTTAGGTGTTGTTGATTCAAAGGGAAGGCCCCTTGGAATTATTATTATTTTTTTAAGAAAAAAAATCAGCTGATTAGGTGATTGACTGCAGAGTCCTTTGGTGATTTAAGGAAGACATGTACAGAGAATGGTTTGATTGTTTTCACACAACTGAAAATGATATGAGGAAAAAAAAATTAATTAAAGAAATGCAATCTACACAATCTTGAAAGCACATGCCTGACTTTTGATGGCTTGAATTCTCAAGTCATGAGCTCTTCAAACAAAGTAGGTAATATAGTTTGAAAGACTTGACCTCATTAGTTGGTAATTTCTTGGATTTGGATTTGGATCGAAAGACTTGACCTCAACATAATTAATAGCACGGATTTTATTATCGGCTAAGTGTTTTTTTTTCCGGTGATATGAGAATACATATCTCCCGTTATAAAAGTAGATATCTGAGTCACACATGTAGTATTCGATTAATTAGTTAGTTCAACATATTTAATACCACCGTTCAATATGGTTTGATCGTGAACGATGTTCATTCAATCACTGTTCCGAGTTCATTTCAAAGTTTAGATCATTCACACTTTCATTGTGACAGAGAGAGATATAAAGTTTGATCCTATTTTGCATGATTGTATCCACATCATTTTTCAAATAGAAATTACTTTTTTTTTTCTTCAACTTTCTTTTGCCAATTTTTCTTGGTTAAGAAAGTGACCAATGCAAGAATATTTAGGGTTTGAATTGTCTGCTTATTTTTTATCCAATTGAAGTGGTTCCAGTGATCCAGTTCATGTAAAGAAAAGAAGGAAGAAAAAAGTAACCCAATTGGTCTTTTTACTTTTTTGACTCTTTTTGCCATTCATGTGCACAAAAGTACAACCAACAAGAATGGAGTAGCTAAAAATTCTTTTGGTTCTCAGCTAATCGTGGCATGACTTCAATCAAGTAAATTTTTTGTAGGACTTTTCTCAAAATTAGTATAGCTGATCAAAATGAGTATCTTAAAAGATGAAAATGAGGAAGTTTCCCTGAAGTTTGGTTGAAAAATAAGATGACCTGATTGGTTGGTATTCTTCGAGAACAAATCCTACATTTCTAAACTTTCGCAAGGGAGGTCACGGACGAATTGCAAGATATTAGAAGGATCGAAACCATGCAAATCCATATGCATACAAGCTAAAACTTCAGAGGAAGGCAGCTAAAGTTTAACAGAGAAAAAAACAAGCATAAATGTCCACAGAAATGAAAAAAAAAAAACTTGAACTGAAACCACATAAAAATGCATATCTTGAAGAATACTCTTAACATACTTTTAACATATGGAAGAGCTATCGAGTCTAATAGATCAATGTAGTTAATTATGTTTTCCATATCGGCTGGTTAGCTACCTCAGTTTCCTTCGGATTCTTTCTATTCCTAGGTTTGTGATTCGACAGAGGGTATCCGAGAAACCTTTCCTGGAGATGCCTTTTCTAATTTTGAAGCTTGCTCTAAATAGAACGGACTCTTAATTATCACACTTCAATAATAATACTTCTAAAGAGTTTCGACAAATTCTCATGTTTAAGTTGTCGACAATTTCAGTACGTTTCACACTTGTTTACACCACAACCAGGCTATCTCATATCAAACATTATCAAAACATCCATAGGAACTAACCAGTAGTACTAAATTCCATCTAATCGAAAAAATACAATATCGGAGACATGAAAGCTCATAGCAGATTCCATTTTCCATGTACAATTTACGGGCGTAAATATAAACTGGTAAAGAAATCCAAAGCTGTTTAAAAAAGAAAATCAAAAATTCTTCCTGGTATCGTAGATAGTAATACAAAGCACACTTCCAAATTCAACAATAACCATATGAACAAATGGAACAAAATCTATAAAAATAAAAAATTAGTAACAAAACAATCATAATGCTTACAATGCAGAAGCATTCAGGCTGAGGGATCTTGCAGAAGAATTTTGTCCATTTTGGCCCTTCGAAAATCCAGATCGAGAGCACATGGCAGCCCAGATTGACCAGCACCCATCAACCAAATACTCCGTAAAAAATTTAAAGAATGTGTCCTAGTTTCTAACTTGGCCAAACTCACTTCATTCCTTCACTGAGATCTCCTCCGTAAGTGCTGGGATACAGGGTACCCCTCGAAGAAATCCAAGACAGAGGTCTCCAAATCCTCAACTGAGTACTTGATGTAATTTTCTGGATGCTTTCCACTCTCTATATGGCTCCTAAACCGCCCAAGAAATGACCTGTAAGCTGGAATCAACTTCTCTGATATAGATATCCTTAGCTCCTCACGAAGCTGAGAATCCGGTATCAACCATGTTGCTTGAGTCCTATGAACCTCCTCAAACATAGCATTGAAGCTCTTAAACCTCTCTCTCAAAGCACTCTTCGACACCCCAGAAGAAAACCCCCCACTTACATGCAACCCCTCGTCTCTCAAGCAATACAACACCTTCACCCAAGTCGCTCTCTGATAACTAGTCGCTGCCTGCCTAAATTTCCCGGTCATCTTCTTCAAATAATCATCTCCAATCATTTCTCTCAATTCGGGTGAGCCTTTCGCTTTTTGAACAATATAGTGAACATTATTCATCATGAACAAATGTTCCAAAGATGTATCTTTGTAATGCTTGGATTTCCCCTCCAAATTGAATTGCAAAATCACAATTATCCATATCAAATGTAGTGCTAACGGCGTCTTTCCTTCTAATTCACTGATATCCATATCCGGGGTTGATGGATCACTCGAATATCTAGACCCAGTTGATGGTTTCGACATTATAAGCTCAATCAAAGTCTGCTTATAATCAGAAATCAAACTAATGTAATTCATCACATACCTAGTCAATGGATGAATAGTCCCTCCAGGCACTGGAACCTTTGATGGCTCCCTCAAGACTGCATTCTCAAACTCCGACAAAATCCCTCTTGCAGCCTCAGCTAACCTTGACAAAATCTCTGCAGCCTGAACTCGAATGGAATCAGACGATTTGGAATCGAAAACAACCTCAATATCAGGCAACAACTCCACCAGAGCATCATGTAAATCCAATATCTTGAACAACTTCTCCGGAGACCTCCTGCTAATACTAATAGCTTCCGCGAAATTAAACAACTGAATAGCAGGCCCTTTCACTGTCTCCATAAAACAAGCATCATCAATTGCAGTCCCAACCCCATCGAAAATTTGCTCACACAGCCTCTTCTCACTCGCGAAAAGGATCCGAACACAAACTTTTGCTGCCCTTATCCACCTCCTAATCTTAGTCTCCAGAGCATCCCACTCCAACCTCTGAATGTCTCCAATGCTCAATTTCTCAACATTAAGTCTCTTGAAATTCAAATCCACCACGGACTTCCTCACACTACCGTACACTTGAATACACTCTCTCAAGTATCCGGCAGCGATCATCCTCTCAGCTATGGACCTAAGATCCTCAATGGTCTCTTCAGGTATCAGATCGACCTCACGAATACTACTCGTGGACCGGTAACTAGACACAGTACTAGAACTACTCTCCATATGTTTCAAAAAATCACGGCTTCCGCTTCCGCTTCCGCCGCCGTCTCTGGCGACGGCGGCGGCGGAGATGGAGGTGGGTGTCTCTTCCTGTTCAAGGTGATCTTCTTCAAGAAAATCACTGCTTTCACGGCCACTAGTGGTTCTTGGACAGGAAGTAGAACCGAGATCAGCTAAAAGAGAGTCGATATCAAAAGCATGAATGTGAACAAGTAAGATGTTTCGAAACTCATCTTCAAGACGAGCCATAGCGATCTGGATAGCGGAGTTGACTTTGGTCTGATCATCATCGGAGATGGTTGTGGAAGATATGGACCGTTGGATTTCATCGACGGCTTGCAAGTATCGATCGACCTCGCACCGATCACCTTCGAAAATCATCTTCTCGCGAGCTTCCTCCGAGACTGTCGAGTCCCACCTCAGTATTATCTTCTCTGCTGTCTCGAAGCCTGCCGTTTCACTGCCATATCTCTCCGGTGGCTCCATGGAAGTTCTGGATCAAACCAATCACTTGAAACGAAATAAAATAAAATAAAAACCTCTTTTTTTTCTGGGTACTGTTTGGTGACTAGGAAAATCTTTTTTGAGTGAAAAGAAAACAAAAGGGGGAAGATTGAGAGATAACTGTTCTGGGTTAGGAAGGATTTTTGGATCAATAGAGAAAAATTCAAGCTTTTTTGATGATTGAAGAATCACTGTAAATGTTTTTAGAGTATCTTCCAAAGGTGGTGAGATTTTAATTTTTTGTTGTCAGTGATGAAGAAGGAAAATAAATAAATTGAACTAATAAGATACTTAAAATGAATTAATTATTTTTTAATTTTTTTAATTTTTTTGGGGTTTTTTTATAAATTAAAAAGAAAAAAAGAAAAAAAAAATTGTTGGTCTAGTAAGGCAGCTGCGAGATTTCTTGTCTTTTTGTGACGATTTTGAAAGATTGGTGGTAATTGGTTACTGTTAATGTGGAGAAATGAGGAAGAGAAAGGGACTTTTAATTTGACTTTTTTTTGACTTTTTTTTCAAAATTATTTATCGTGTTTGTGTGTGGGATCTTTTCGTGGTATATTCTTGATTTCTTGGAAAACTGAGGGCCTAAAATTTCTCTTTTTGGGCAAAATTGTTAGGCTTATATTAATTGGGCTTGAGATGGGCTTTATCGGTTCTATTTATGGGAGTTTTTAATTGAAAATGATGTTTGTTTTTAGGTTGATTGGGAAAGATCATTTTTAAGTGAAACTCCTTGTAAGCTATGTTTAATTGTTCAATTTAATGTCTAATTGTAGAAAATATTGAATGTATGTCGAGTTGTAAACCCGAAATTTGGTGTATTTTTTGAATTTGGATCATCTACTGATCTGATCTTTTTTCTGATCTTGCATAATCTCATGACACTTAAACCTTGCAATGAATGTGTGGTTAAAATGTGATTGGCTTCAATAACAACTTTATCAACAACCAATTATATGCTTTAAAAAGATCAGAAAAAAAAAATCAGATCAGTAAAGGATTTAAATCCATATTTTTTACGTTAGAATATTCGTACGTGTTAAAATATTGAAATTTATTCGATATGTGTAGTCTTATGGGAGATTATAAATACAGCGTGCTTATATGATAGTTATCTTTAAGAACATGTAATGGATAAGATAATAAATCTTTAAGGGTTTATGAGAGTATCCTTGGTAACTCAAAAAAGAAAGATGAAATGTGGAAATTTGATGAACTTGGGGGGGACCGTTTGAACCGTTTGAAGAGACCAATATCCACGTTTGGTTTATCATTATAACGTTATATATAATTATTCTCTATCGATTAGTGAGTTCATTTATTCTTGAAAAGCAAAATTTTAGAACCAAAGTTATATAACGTTATGGATGTAACTTCGGTTCTGAATTATTATTTTTTTTCAAGACCGATCTGATTAGAGAATGACTTTATATATATATATATATAAGATGGATATTAAAATTAATGGATGTTACATAGGAGAAGTCTACATGTTTGTTTTTTAACTTCAAATGCAAACAAAATGAGAGATCTTGCAAGATTAAAGTTGATGAGAAATATTATTAAATCAATAAAAATAATAATTAAGAAAAGATATTTAAATAGAAAAATCATTATTTTTCATGCATGATTTCTTGTTAAACCCAGCCAGCCAAGCAACAGCTTAGTGTGCTGTCTATCTCTGCATTCTAATTAAATTGATTAATTAATTATTGATTAACGAATAATTAGCATATATTCTTGTTTACCTCTGCTGCCTCGGCAGGATTTAATTATTAGATAATTTAAATTAATCTAAAATTAATTAAGTCAACTAATCGTCTGACAAAATCCGACGGCATTCACGTGCATGCTGAATAATTATTGTTTACTTAGAGAATAATTTTGTATTATCTTATTGATTAAGAAAAATTAATCAAAGTGTTAATATGAAATGAAAGCAATATTGGCTTTGTTTTGTTAATTTTTTGGTTAATTGGCACTGATGCCCCTAAATTATGGCTAAATTTGCACCGTACCTCCTATACTTTTTTTTTCTCCATTAAATCCCCTGAACTCTCATAAATTGGCAATCGTTGAAGGAATTTGCCACCTCATCAGGTGGCAAATTCCTTCAACGATTGTCAATTTATGAGAGTTCAGGGGGTTTAATGACAAAAAAAAAGATATAGGGGGCATAGTGCATATTTTAGAAGTGTTTAGAGGGCACCAGTGCCAATTAGCCTAATTTTTTTTGGGATTTTTACGAATCTTTTTTGTATGGTGGGTGTCTGCTAGTTTACTGATTAATTAATTGATTAACAACAATCTAGAGGAGTTTAATTAATTTTAAATTAGAAGTTGCACGAGTGTTGTTGCAGAGTGTGATTTTGGAGAGAGGGAGAGAGAGAAGCTGAGGATTTTTTTTTTTTTTTTTGGCTTTTTTCTTTAAGTGCTTTTGGCTTGTTGCTTGTTGATTGTTGCTGTCAATTTAAGTACTTTCATGTGCTTTTTTGGAGCCTAGAATTAACTGGTTGTCAACTTATCTGTCACACATTCTGCTTCATTGTCGATTTCAAAGGTCATTGATTTTGAAGTTTTGGTTATTAGTATTTAGAGTCATATTCTGACGATCAAGTCAATTTTCAATACCAGCAAGCAATATGGTTCACACGTAGAGAGAGTATGAACACGATCCATAAATTTTGAAGATTTTAGAACAACGGATTTCTATCGTTTTCCGAAAATACAAGTATACCGACGTGAAGCTTCTTATAAAGTTTGAATGTTAAATTTACGATATCAATTACAAAATTTAGATCATATATGGATATATAACCTGTGAAACTGAATGCTGCAATTGTAAAACCTGAAACAGCGTAAGAACCCAGAATCATTTTTTTTAGACTTAATAGCACTAGACCCCCTGAAGTGTATGCGAATTTGTAAATTGCCCTCTAAATGTTTTTTTTCGACGGTAAACCCCTCAAACTCTCCTTTTCTTTACACCACCCTTATGGAGATGCCCCCTCCTCAGAGGGCAATAAAACAATCTGGTGCAAATAAAATGAGAGTTCGAGGGGTTTACCGCCGAAAAAAAACATTTAAGGGGCAATTTGCAAATTCACGTACACTTCAGGGGGTCCGGTGCTATTAAGTCTTTTTTTTTTTATAATTAAACTATGTTTTTAATAAAATAATTTTTGTACATGGGGCTCAAGATCACTGTCCTGGTTCAATGTGTATAAGTATTGGAGTCTGGGGAAATTTTTTTGTATAAAAACAAAAATTTAGCAGAATTTTTTAAAAGAGTTGCAGAGATATCAATGGGGTGGGTTATTGTTGTATGCCAGGTTAGAATTGAAGAATAGAAATTCTGAAAAAATAAATAAATAAATAAATTATTTATATATTCATCCAATGTAATCTCCAGCTGTATTTGAGCTATGATCCATACATATAATTATAAAGAAGGTTGACTTATTATAATGTTTTTAATTTTGTTAATGAGTTGGAATTTTTCAAGTTCCAAAATGTTCTTATTTAATTTTCTTTCCATCACAAGCAATTAGTGAATTTAATTAGATCTCATTTGATTAACAAGTTGTAGTCCCTCTCTGGTCTTTCTTCTACAATTTTTTTTTATAATAAAAACAAAAGCTATTTACAAGATGAAGTTAGTTCAGAGATATGCCGTTCACACCTATACCATGAGATTGTGAATTTGAGTCCTGTAACCCGAATTTAATGTAATAGTTAAAATATTTCTATTGAAGTATTGATATGCATAATTTTTTTTTTTTGTTTAGTATTACACTATATTATATATATTCGTTTTTTTTTTTAGGGGAGAACCCGAATCCGCAACCTTATGATACAGGTGTAAGAGATTTACCACGGGATCAACCTCAACTTGTCAAATAAGAGTATTATATATATTCGGGTTTTTTTTTAGTGGATGACTCAAATCTGCAACCTTGTGATACAGGTGTGAGAGGTTTACCACGGGACCAACCTCAACTCGTCAAATAAGAGTATTTCGTTCACGAATATTTAATTACTTATGATTAAGGTTAACATTTTTAGCACATAAGTAGCATTAGATCATAAGATTTTTCCAATATCCTGATGTAGATATTGTCTGCTTTGGACACAAGATCCTTCACGGATTTTTTTTATTTTTTTAGACTTTGAAATCCGGAATACGCGTCTACACCTTAATTTGTGAGAAGCTCACAGGGTAACTAAACCATTTAGGTTTCAATCTCTAATTGAAAATTGAACCATAAAGTCAAGCAGAACCGATAACAAATTGAGATTATTTTCTACTTTGACACAAATTAAAAGCCAGTAAAATGAGCTTCTGATTGAACTTCAACTATACATTAATTTTATTTTCTTAAAAAAATTTTAATTTACATTCATAAATCAATCATTTTACTTTTGCTGAACCATTCACTACAGAATTAATCATGTACAACATATAAGAATAAATAAAATCAAATCAATCTGTTAAATTTGCATTTTTACATAAAATGTACTCTATCTTTCTCCTAAATTCTAACGGGAGCTTCTCCGATACGGACATCAGAATTTAAATATTTCAGGAATTTTTTTTCCTGCAGACCGTATGCATCAGAGAATTTTCGAAAACAATCGATTCCTTCACAGAATTGCCATCTCAACGCTCCGATCGATGATCGAATTGGTCTGATCCATGTCTCCTCCCGGAAAGCTCACCAAGCTGCCGTTCAGTAAAGCTGGACCGCGAAATATCTGCATAGCCATCTCGGAGTGTAGGCAAATCCTGCAATGTCCTATTATCTGCCTGTATCTCCAGTATTCGTCTTACAGCTTCTCTCATGTCTAAGCGAACCTCAGGATTGGTTTCTGTGCAGGCTATACCGATGTGTAGTAGTTGTTCCATTTCTCCAAGCGAATTCCTGGAGCTTGCAATTTCAGGATCGAGCAATTCGATTAGTCTCCCCTCAGACAGGGCTGATGGCACCCATTGAACCACATCAATTCCTCCTTTAGAGTTGCTGAGATATTGAGAAGGGAATTTTCCGGTCAGGATTTCGAGAATGACAATTCCTAGACAGTAAACGTCACATTTCGGTGAAACTTTTCCAGTATGCTGAGCTTCTGGGGCCCTGTAAGCAAACAATGCCTGTGATTGACTGGCATTGTTGATCAATGGTCTGAAACCATATTCCGTAATCAAGGGCTCGTTTTCGGGCCCGAGCAGAATATTGCTTGATTTGAGATCACCATGAGGCAAGTCAAGAGAAGCAAGTTCAGTGTGTAAATAACCAATTCCTCTGGCAATTCCTTGAACAATCTTCAACCTAGCAGACCAATTGAGTTCAACGTGTGATGGTCCACGATCACCTACAAGAAATAGAATAATTTTGATTAATGATGTAAGAAAAATATTATTAGTATGCAAAATTTGATCATCAATTTGGAGATAAAATTGATTACCATGTAATAGATAGAGCAAGCTGCCATTGGGTATGTATTCGTAAACGAAAAGCTTTTCGTCTTTCCTATAATGGTAACCCAGAGGACCCAAAATGTTAATATGTTTCAGGCTTACAAGTTTTCTAACCTCTGCATCAAAACCATCTCTCTCCATTGTATTCATTTCTCTTATTCTCTTCACCACCACGGAAAGCCCGTCTGCCATCACCGCCTTATACGAAGACCCTAACCCTCCATTTCCAAGCACTTCCGCTGCTGCCTTCATCAAATCATGCATCCCGAAAACACCATTTTTCTCGTTTACTATGACTAGATCTGCAGCCATGCTGCCACCACCACCCTTTACGCGAACAGACCCGTTTGCTCCTTTACGGCTTGAACCCACCTTTCTATTTGGCTCTATTATTTCCTTCCTGTTACTTGCCACGGAAGTAACCTGGACCTCAACTGCCTCCACAGTTTCCTTCTCGAGCACATCGAATGTCTTCTTTCTTCGCCTACATCTAAGTATCAACACGATTGCAATCGAAAGAAGCAACACACTTAATGTTATCACCGCCGCAAGAATCTTTTTCGAGTCATCTCTTTTGCCACTACTGGACTCGACATTATTGTTGCTGTCATTTGCTACTATCGGTGGTGGCGTTGATTCCTGATCAACTTGCTTACATTCCACACCTAAATTTCCCCCACAAAGGCCAGGATTCCCTGAAAAAGAACTCGCATTGAATTTCAACAAACTCTCTGGAATTTCGCCTTCCAATTGATTGTTCGACAAATCTAGAGACATCAAAGTTGGTTTGTCAAAAGAGGGAATAGTCCCATTAAATTGGTTGTTCTCAACATGTAACTCAATAAGATGAGGTAATTGGCCTAATGAAGATGGGATTTTCCCCGTGAACTTGTTATCCGAAAGCCAGACTTTCTTCAACGACTCCATCTTCACAAAATAATCCGGTGGAATCTCACCGGAAAACTGATTCCCCGATATATAAATAGCCTTTAAAGCACCTAAACGATTGAATTCCGGAATGATACCCGAAAAAGAATTGTTCATGATACTAATAGTCCTCAATCCTGGCATTTCAACCAGTGCATTGACATCAATCTTCCCTGACAATCCCATGTTCGGCAATAGTAAACCGGTCACTAAACCATTATAACATACAACCCCTGCCCAATGATTTTCTTGTTCCCCAATTTTACAAGGTGCAGAGCTAGGCTCCCAAGATTGAAGCTCATCAGCATCATCAACAAAGGAGTTCTTGAGATTCAACAAGGCTTCGGAATCCGGTATCGAAAACGAGCAAGGGAATGTGATCAAGATAGTGGTTGAGAAGAGCAAAATTGGCCGGAGAAGCCAATGCCAAGCCACGGCCATCAACCCCAACCAAGATTTGCCAAAAGGGTATCCAAAAAAATGGAAAAAGAAAAAATTAAAAAATTAAAAAAAAAAATTCAGGGCCTGAAAATATTTGTGTTGCTATGCTACATTGTAGGATTTTGTTGTTCAAAAGAGAGCCTTCTTTTTTTTTTTTTTTTTTTTTGAAAGAGAGCCTTAGAATTGAGGGAGTTGATGGTTATAACTTTTATAAGATTTGCTTTGAAAAGGTCAAGCTTGAGAGAGGGAAACCGTTAATGCAGTTATTTTATTTTTACCAATTTGCCCTTCTAAGAGTTTGGTGTGTTTGTTAGTTTGTGCCTTTGAAGTTGAGAATATATGAATTGTGAGGGGTATATTTAGACAAGTGGAATTGTTGTCATAAAACTGAAATAACTATTTATTGTTTCTATGAAATATTTAACATGGTAACTAACCATGAGTTTTGCTAAGTTGTTGTTAACGGCAAAAGTTTTCCTTAATTATTTATTTATTTATTTTTATTTTTTAAACTTTTGAATTCTGTGGATCTTTGGAATAAAATCCAATATCCAATACTGGCCAGATAACATTGTTATTAACAGTAACTTAACCAAACCCTGATAATTATATTAGTTTATATTTTTGCTATGGGTATGGCTCAGGGATGGCAACGGGTCGGGTTTGGGTGGGTTTTGCAAAATCCAAACCTACACCCATGAAAATTTTCATCATCCACACCCACCCGTGAACCCGTGAAAATAAACGGGTTTGGGTTTGGGTTTGGGTTTCACCCGCGGGTTTTATACGGGTTAGCGGGTTTACGGGTCACACCCACCAACCCGTAAAATATATTAATTTATAAATATTTAATATTTAATTATATTTTTATATATACAATACATAACTCCTCTTTATTTATAATATATTATGGAGAATTACAAATACAATAATATAAAACACTACCATGAAAAACTCCAAATGGATCTCTAAAGACAAAACAAATAAGTAAGCATGATGTTTTATAAGAGTAAAACCAACAAGTGTAACCTATCATTAGCTATATATAAATGAGAGTTGAGAATTGTAATTCTCAAACTTAAAATGAGTGGGGTTTTTATATTTTATTCTCTATATGGTTAAAAAGGTTTAATTGGAGTTTAAATTTATAATATTTTAAATAATAAATACTACATAATTTTTACATATATGGGTTCGCGGGTTCACCCACGGGTTCGTTTTCCCAACCCACACCCGCACCCGAACTCATTGGATTTTTATTTATACGGGTTCGTGGATTCACGGGTCATAAATTCACCACCCAAACCCGACCCTATAGGGTCAGGTTCGGGCGGGTGCCCACGGGTGCGGGTCAAATTGTCATCCCTAGTATGGCTACTTTGTTGGGAAATTAAATTTCAATAACGTTATTATAATTTTATTACAAAATTCCTCCAATACTTGATTGACATATGCAACCAAACACTTTAAAAATGATGAAATAACTGGTTATAACTAATTAACCGGTTACTTTTAAGTTATTTTATATTATTTTTTTAAATCTATTTTTAAAATGTAATAAACTAATTTAATTTAATATTAATAATTGGTTTTTAAAAAAATTTAAATGATAATTAGATAAGCATTATGCATATCTTCAAATAATCTTATGTGATTTAAATAAATATGTGATATTTTTTATTATTTTAATTTGCATTTAATTTAGTTAAATATTTATAATATAATATATTTAAAATAGTTAAAATTAATTTTTTTATTTGAAATCATTATTATTTTCAGAAAATAATAAAAAATATTTTTATTTAATTTTTAATAATATTTTTTGTGTAATATATTTTGAAATTAATATATATTTGAATTAATTTTATAAAATGTTTGTAACATAATTTTTTTTGAATTAAAATTTCATTTTAAATATTTATTGTTAATTAAACTCATAACAATTTTATTATAGCATGTAACAACTCAGTTTATACGAGTAACAAAATATATGTATTTTGTAACAAGTTTCACATAAAAAGTTATAAGTAAAATGTTTGTGGTAACAATTTCATATTGGTATGATGTGTAACAAAAAAGTTGTAGGTTGTAACAACGTTATCGTATCATGTAATAACTCATTTTATATGGGTAACAAAATATATGTACTATGTAACATGTTTTACATAAAATAATTCACTACAAAAAAAAAAAAAAAAAATGCCTATCAGCGACGAACTATTTTCGACGGCACGGCACTAATTGCCGTCGGTAATGGTACCTTTTCCGATGACCATATCAATGCCGTCGGAAATGAGTAAAAATCTGATACCACATTTCCAGCAGCCAAATGACCATCGGAAATAGTCTTTGTGCCGTCAATGTTGTTCCCATTTCCGATGGAAAATGAGTAAAAATGTAATACCATATTTCTGACTACCCAACAGCCATCAGAAATAGTCTTTGTTTCGTTGAAAATGAGGAAAAAGTAATCTAGCATTTCCGACAGCCTAATTGCTGTTGGAAATAGTCTACATTTCCAACGGAAAATGGTATTTTTCGACAGCATTTAGCTGTCGGAAAAGATCAATTTTTTATTGTAGTGTCAAAAACGTATTTTTATATAAAGTTTCTTCAAATAATTTGTATAAATAAAAATTTCATGATTTATTTTTTCTTGAAAAATAAAAAGTTAGATAAAATAATTATATAAACTCTATTTCATAATAAGCATTTAATACACCTAATTTTCCCTAAATTGATATCCGGACAATGACATATATGTGCAAAAATCAGGAGTGAACACTTTAATGCAATAGAAATTTACAAAACATTTGTGAAGATTATGATGAAAGGATTTGTGAGATATATATTGACGCTATTCTTCATGAACTCCCTCTTATTATAAGCATTTTTATCTTGAGAAATTGCCCGATCGTAATGTATCGCCGGTCAACTGCCGGGAAAGTCAAGGAACATTACGACGCCCTCATACATGACATCTGCAAGATTGATACAGGTTATGTCAAGTTACCGAGTTATGCCGTTGGAAATTTAAAAAAAAATTAAAAAAAAATAACCGCATTTCCAACGGCTTTTGGGCCGTCGAAAATAGTCGAATAAGCCATCAATATTACCCACTTTTCTAACGACATAAAAAGTGTCATCGAAAATGCTAAAATTTAATTCGAATTTCTTTATGGACACATCTTAATAAATTAACTAAATATAAAATATAGTAAAATTATTAGTAATCACAAGAACATTTAGTTATTTTTAATTATGTTTAGTGACACTACTATATTAGATTTTTTTAAACAAACTCTAATAATTTTAATAAAATATTATTTTTAAAAACAATATCTCAATAGTTATATTTAAATAGTATACCAAAAAAAAAATAGATATTATAAAAACATATTAATAGCTTATATATAAATAGTATGCTAAACATATCAGATATAATAGCAAAATGGTAAGGGTAACCTTTACTATCATTCAAATCAAGGGTTGAGTTTCATGGAGTTAATGTTGATGTGTGATGCGGCGCGTGTCGAGTGAGGTGGCGCCTGTCAAGTTGAGTCGCGCCATTTTTTTTTTTATTTTTTTTTTTATAATTCAACTATTTCCGACGGCAATTAAGCCGTCGGAAATGGTAGTAATTTTGACCATCTTGAATTATTATTACCAACGACATTTTTATCTTTTCCGACTGCCATAGTGATAGCTCGTTGATGAATGGTTATTTCTGACAAGCGTATTTATGACGGCCTCCGACTGCTTTTTCCCGTCAGAAAAGAGTATTTCCGATGGGAAATGATTTTTTCCGACTGCATTCAGAAAAGACCATTTTTTTGTAGTGATTGTAATTAAGATGTATGTGGTAACGATTTAATGTTGTAAAAAATTTGATATGATATTGTAACAATAAAGTCATAACTCGTAACAACTTTGTTGTAACATGTAACAACTCGATTTATATGGATAACAAAATATATGCGTTTGGTAACAAGTTTCACGTAGAAAGTTGTAAATTAAAACATTTGTGGTAACAATTTCACGTTTGTATGATGTGTAACGATAAAGCTGTAGGTTGTAACAACATTATCGTAACATGTAACAACTCATTTTATATGAGTAACAAAATATTCGTACTATATAACAAGTTTGACATTAAAATAAAAAAAATAAAAAAAATGTAATTAAGATTTATGTGGTATCCATTGAATTTGCTTTCATCTAATCTAATGGTAGTTATTAAGCCTAATAATGTTATTGTTCCAGCAAGGTAGTATGACCCTTTTGTTATTTAGCGACAAAGTTATTTTTAATTTATTTAATTTTTTATTCATTTCTTCTTTCCTTCTTTATTTATTTCTTAAAAATATATATATATATATATATTTGAATATTATTCTATTGAAAATTTTACCGACCAATAAATATTAAATATAATTTTATTCTTAAACACGCTCCAATTTCCATAGAAATACAAATCCTACTTTACCTTTGTCGATCGTGACATAAGTAAAATTTGAAACATTCAAATTTAGAAGATGAAGACTCATATAGTCATATTAAATTGATAAATTAACCAATTGGAAATTATGATATGGTCATGCGTTCAATTTTAGAAAATAAAAACAGGTGGACTAGTTCTAATGACATTTTGAAGTATATATTATTATATGAAGAAAATGGAAGGGCATTAATTGATTAGAATATATATAATATCTCCACCAAAAAAAAGAAAAAAAAAAAGAAAAAAAAAAAGAAAGGTCTAGTAGAATGAGCTACTAGAAAATATCAAAGTTTGAATAGGACCAACCGACCAAGTCTTTCATTAGAAACTTCTTGTATAGTCAAACTTGGATCAAACATTTTCTATATATCATTAAATTCAATTCAACTTTATTGAATTTTTTGAATTTGATTGACTTCGATGCTGTAAAACTCTACAGCATCGAGCACAGGGCATATATACACATGTCAAATTAGTGTATGGTTTGGAAAGAGATAGAAGCAGTCAAACTACCGTCTTCAATACGTTCCATTAAATAAGATAATACGAACAATAAATAATTGTACGGTACATTGAAGAATAGGACATTATTAATTAAACAAACATCGTAACAAATATGAAACAGTATTTAATAGGTTAATTACGATTAATTAAGCGAGTTGAATTTAGATTAATTTAGATTAATTAATAGGTTACGATTGCAAATGAAAATTACAAGGCTATGTATTAAGAATATCATCATGTCGAACCAACTTGGTAATAGATGGAGGAACTTTCTCTATCAATGCCAACTCGTTTTCAGATGAAATGATGAAATTTGTTATAGCATGAGCCACTTGATTCACTTGTTCAAGAACAAACAAACGAAACGTCTTGTACAATTTATCTATCAATAAAATCAATAATAGATATCAATAATAATTAGGGATGGCCATTTTTCACCGGACCCCAAATCCTTGCTCCCCATCCCCATTTGGGGGAAAAAAAGAACCACAAAAAATATATATATATTAATATTTTTATTCTTTCTATTTTACTAAGTATATTTTAGTAAGTAAAGTATATATGTTTTTTCTTAATATTTTTATTCTTTCTATTTTACTAAGTATATATATTTTTCCCCATCCTCATTTTCCTCAAAACTACCCCATCCCTATTTTCCCCAAGGCGTTCCGAGACGGAAAGTGCAGGATATAAAGTCTAGTGCTTCTCTATCCCATTCGCCTTAGCATACCGAAAGCTAATGCGTTAGCGCAGTGAAGGGGCTCGGTACAACCCATTGGTCATACCTAATAATAATTAAATAAATGATAGTACAATGATACGATGGTTTTTATTTTATTTTATTTTAAGTATTACACAATTATATAAATTATATTCAGATCAGAGTATTTTTGAAAGGAATAAGGATTCAAACCTGCAACCTCGAGGTGCAGGTGCATGTAAAGAGTTTACCACCAAACCAACATCATCTCGTCATTTAATGATACGATAATTTTCTAAATAAAAAACAATGGCTGTCATGAGTTGTAAACAAAACTATAGTCTATAGATAACGTAGTATATAAAATTATAAATGATTCCAATACATGGACCATTGGGACTGGTCACCTACCCTCATTATTTCTTTAACAAATACTATGAATTTTCTACACCAGAAATGAACACATTGAACACATTTAAATTTAATAATATATCCATCATGACCAGCTGTTAGCTTTTGCTGTGGGCCTGTGGGCCTGTGGCTAGCTTGTAATCAACTAATGAAATTTAATTTAATTTAAATTTAATATAATTAATTATATAATTTATTTATGGTCATCAACATGTGATAGTGATGAAATATGCTTTTTCATTTGACCTTTTCTTTTGAAGGTTCCCAGATTAAAAAAAAATAAAAATAAAAAATAAATAAATAAAAGCATCCAATTAAAAGTCTTTATTGTGATTTCTGCCAAACAAGTGCCAACAAAGGATATAATAAATGGACATATGGGTGTCTCCAAAAAAATAAAAATAAAAAATTTATGATTTTGTGAGTCAGAAGGAAACTTTACATGAAATTTCTCCACTTGTAACAAAAAATACAGTCTTATCTAATAGAATAAATATCTATTTGTTGAAGAAATCTGGGAAATCTTCTGGTGTGTTCAATGTAATATATAAATTGTCAAAAATATTTGTAGATGATTGATATGCTTTATTTTTGTTTATTTTAAATAGTAGGATTTAAAAGAACATGATTTTTTTTTTTAATAAATACTTGTCATAAAAAGGTATTCTTTCTTTTCTTTTTAAAAAATAAGAGAATACCGACCACTAATCTATTTTTTCTGTATTTTGTTTTTTGTTTTTTTTTTTTAAAAGAAAAGACCGACCACCAATATGGATCGTTAGTAACAAACGTTCGTTTAACTTAATGAAGTATTAGTTTCGAATCGTCACAAATGGTATATAAAATAAGAGTAATGCTAGACGTTCCAATTTTTTTTTTCCAAATTCTGTCTCAATTGATTTGGCACGTAAGGTGTCAACATCATATCAATCACCATATAATCTCATGATTTATAAGATGATGACACCTCACTTGCCACATAATTTATGACAGAATTTGAAAAAAAGAATGGGACACCTAGCATTACTCATAAAATAATAATGAGAATAAGAAAAATTTCTTGCAATTTTGTAAATGCACTTTCAATCACACTATAGAGTAGTTACAAAGTATTTTCACCATCTAATTAAAAAAATAAATAAAAAAATAAAAATAAAAAAGGATTTTGGTAGTTCCAAAATCATTTGTTCTAATCCAAAACTTATCCACTATATATATATATATTATTAGCATATAAAAAACATTTAATATTTGATTGGTGCACCATTATTGATTATATATATTGAAAACAGATTGATTAAAAGACAAAGAAATGATTAATCTTGATCATTAAGCAAATTAAAAGACAATCTTCATATAGTTGTTGAAATGTAACTTCAATATTATTTGTATAAACCCTCTTATCTATTATGTTCATCTATTATGCTTCATAAGTTTCTTACTATGTTTGTGTGGACAACCATAATTGAAAATTTGAAACAAGAAAATTTATCCAGTCTTTGTTACAAATCACAATCGCCCACCTCCTGTAGGAAGAAAAAAAAAATTCATTTTATTTTTCATAAATGTTTGTTTTTTTTTTTTTTTTTTTTTTTTGGTAATTCCACGAGGTATCCCTCACTCCGATCGGCAACTGATCGTTAACGAGTGAGATTAATCCCCGCTCGGTCCAAGAGGTATGGGACAAGGCCTGGCCGAGTGTTACTCCAGAGCTAGCTCAAACTCGGGTAGTGCCCGAACGATTCGAACGTCGTGGGTGCACTTTGCCACTGTGCCACAACCAACTTAGTTATAAATGTTTGTTTTTGTTGCTAAAAGGGTTAAAATATATTTATTATAAAAAAAATAAAATAATAAACAATCAATCAATTATTGTGTTTATTGATTGTTTTATTTTAGTTATACTTGTGGAAATTTTAATATTTTTAATCATTTTCACATATTTAACTCAAGAATTTATCTAAAGAAGCCAAAATTTTAGAAAATAAGAAAATTATTTATTGTAGATAAATTTATATTTTGACTATCAATTTATCATGTTTGTGTTGGAGATTCAAGTTTCAGATTACCCACGTATCAATAAATGAAAAAACTATGCATAAGGACTTGCATACATAACCTTTTTGACACGTGTTATGAATCGTAACAAAAGATACATTGTGTTTACACCGACAATTCCTTGAAATAATATCGAAATGTATTTCACGTGATTACTTAGGGCGCGTTTACTAATTAGGAATGGAGGGAATCGGAATCAAGTTCCACCGGAAAGGGAATAGAGGAGAATCGGAATTAAGTTACTAAATTTCATTCCAGTGTTTAGTGTTTACAAACAATTTAGGAATCTAAAATGAAATTAAATTTATTCATTTTCTACTGTTTACTTAAATAAGGAATCGGAATGATATAAAGTTGATTACAAAAATACCCTTTTTGTATATAACATGTTCAAATATTTTTTCTATTATGAAAACAATATTTTTATAATATTGCTCATAACAATATAGTAAAATTTGAACATTAGTTTTTTTAATTTATTTTTTATTATTACAGTATTTACTAAAATTTGAATGCTAGATACTCAATTGTGGAGACAACTTAAATAAAAAAAATATATATATATAAAAAAAAATTGAAGTCTCCGGTAGCATATATATATATATATATGAATATGCAGTATATGATTTATGTTGAAAAAAAAAAAAAAAAAAAAAAACTTTAGCCACGTTAATTAAAAAACACATCATGTAAACCAATAAATCAAAAAAAAGCTTTGCCATATTATTATTATTATTATTATTTTATACTTTACGGTTCATTTTTTATTATATATATACAGTTTTTTTTTTTTATATATACTTTATATATATATATATATAAATTTAAACTTCAAAAAACAAAACAAAATTGGTAATCTATGTGCTTGCGTGAGTTAATGTGAAAAAACAAACAAAGAAGAAAAAGAAGAAGAGCAAGGGAGAAAATGCATGTGCGGAGATAGATAAATGAGATTCATCTATATATTTAAAGAATTATATATATATATATAAATTACATGGGGATATTTTAGTAAAAAGATATGAATTCTCTTATTCAATCAAGAAAGGGAACTTGATTCCTAAGGTAAGTGAGGGGAATCAAGTTCCCTTTCATTCAGGAACTTTATTCTCAATATGTGTGTGGGGTCCATGGAACTTAATTCCCCACAAAATTAGTAAACATATAAATTCAAAAATCAGGAATTTAATTCCCTTTCCCAAGAAGAATTCCTGATTATTAAACACGTTATTGATTAGTGATTTAGAGTATCTCTAAGGGGGCTCCCTAAACCCACCTCCTTAGCTAAAATAGCTAGTGGCAAACTGGCAATAGTTTTAGAGCACTCCAAGAGGCTCTCCAAATGTAAAGAACCATTTCAAACTCTCTATCTTCTCTTCTTTTTTTTTCTTTTTCTTTTTTTTAAATATTGTTAAATTGTTTGATCTTCTCCCTCTTATTTTTACAATTTAAAACAAAATAAATTTATTTATATTTTAAATTCTAAAAAAAAAAATTGATGTAACAAAACGCGTCTCTTTTTATCAGTTGTCACGATCGCAGTAGAAGATACATGGTATTCCTTCAAAAAAATAAAAATAAATAAAAAAGATACATGGTATTTACGTCGAAGATTCTTCCTTCCAGATATTACAGAAAAGTGCACCATGTGAGTCATGTGATCCCGGGTGCACATGAATATATCAGCACACGGATTGACCGATCAGAGCCGACAGATTCCGCCACGTGTTGGTCGACAAGTGTGGTGATAGTGGAAATGACGGATTTAACCACTGGATATGTTAGTTGTTTAACACGTGCTTTTTTACAAAAGTCAAGAAAACATTTTAGCGAGTAGCGTGATCGAGACTTTTGCGCTTTAATTAAATTATTAATTTTTTTTTTACTGTAATGTGCATGCACGTGGATCCCACGCGAGTGTCTGTCACTGTCGAGTGTCGGCACACGTTAAAGCGGAGAGATCAATTACCTCACCCACTCACCTAACATTTAACGGGAACACCGATTTCGGAACAAGAATGCTAACTCCGTTAATGAACTATAAAATGACAAAAATACCCCAACCTTAATTTTTGGTTTATGAGAATTATTTATTTATTTGATCTCAGAATTATTGTTAAAAGCTTGAATTATCATTTAATTACCAAAAGAAGGACAGGAACAACCTCTCCTTAAACGTAATCTGTGTTGGTTATGAAGTTTGACTCAGTATTGCCGTGTTTCATTGATACTACATGAGGGTCAAGCTTAGGAGAGGTTTCCTATTTTATTCAAGAGACAGTTTTTACCTCGGAGGTTTTTTATTTATACTTTTGAGAGGGAGTGTTTTTAGACTTTTAGTGCATAGAGAAAAACCCGAATTGAGAGAGTGTTTCACTATTATAATCGCCGATTTGAATGTCGGTTCACTTCATAGATGTAAGATTACATCGAACAACGTAAAATCTCGTATCTCTTTATTGTGTTTCCAACTTTTTGTGTATCTTGATTATTGTTTTTGGTTTGCATTTATTTCGTAACAATTAGAATTTTTAGAAGTTGTTAGGAATATAATTTTTAGGTATATATTGAGATCTCTCTTGCGATATACAACCAAAGAATAAGTCTTACTATTTATAGGATGAGTATGCTTAGGGGTCGTTTGTTTTTTCCACTTAAAACTTAATAGGTCTGAATCATAATTATTAAGTTGTTTTGTTTGTTTTTTTAAGTGGTCAAACAACTTAAAAATACCAAAAAACAACTTAAAATAAAAAGTAAAAAATTATGACTTTTCACTTAATTGTAAATCACTGAATTGCATTAAATGCAATCCAAAATCTTTTCTTCCGATACTATCCTCCATATATAACATATATCCAATTTCATCATAATTATATATTGTATAGCAATCTTTATTTTAATATATTGTTTATTTTAAATAGTTTTAAAAATAAAAAAAGAACCCTAATCACTTCTCATATTGGTGTATAATATCAATACTTTATTATGATATTAGGGTGATGTATTTATATATATATTTTTTATATAGTGTTTTTGTGAATTTTCCTACTGCCCTTTTCTTTTTTGAAAAAAAAAAAAAAAACATTTTCTTTTCTTAGTAAAAATAAAGTTTGTTTGTAATCGAAGAAGAAGATCATGATCATATGTGTTCATATATAATTATTATTATTGGATTGTTTTTATTATATATTATATGTATAATTGTTTAACATGGGTATAGATGTAAAATTTCTTCTTTTCAGACAATTTTATTTTAAAAAAACAAACATGTTGACAGTACATTCAGATGTGAGGAAAAAAAAAAAAACATGTTATTCAGATTCAGGTTTCAGTCACTATTCAATCTTCAGTAAAATTCAGGACTATTCAGTTTTCAGACAAAAAAACAAACGACCCCTTAGTCTCTCGTAATCACATTTCCAAAAAGAATTAGAAATTTTCTTAATAAATCTTTTCTAAACAAGGAATCCTAAAAAAAAAAATCTCTAAAGAAGAAAATTGACTAAACAAGAGATCTTGAAAAGGAACATTCCCTAAATAAGAAAATGATTTTCACACATTTTCTAAGACAAAATAACACTTTACGATGTAAAACCCTTCAAATTAATAACCCCTCTAAATTAATACTCAAGGATAGGTCCCAAGAATATAAATTTAGAGGGGTTCTACCATACAACCATCATCCTTTTTAAGTATCTATAATACATTTATATTAAAACCTAATAAAAAAAAAATCATGCATGTTAAATCTCAAGCTTATAATTTTGACAATAATGTCAAAATTTAAATATATTGTACATAATGAACTACTTAGTAGCACAATTATTTACTTATTAATTCTTCATTGATCCATAAGTATAATTTGTATAATTTGTAACATTTGCATTATATTTACAATCTTTTGCCCTAATATTGTTTCTATCATATACTTACTAACACAATTATTCTCCTCGACAAGGTTATAAGGTACAATTATCATATACTTACACAGTAATTATTTGCATTATTTACAGTTATTTAAAATGTCAGTTTTTCTTCAATAAAAATGGAAAACACGTTTTTTTTTTTTTCCTCATTTTCTTTCAAAAACACGGCTAACAAACACATTTCCACGATTTTTTTGTTTTGTTTTAAAAAGGGATAATTACCCCAGTAGCCATCAATTTGATAATACACTATCAAAATGACCACTAAATTGGGAATTAGTTTTAAAACGGTCATTTTTAACGAAAAGTGTGATACTAATGGTCATTCTATCTAATTTCATCAGATGAATGACTTTTTAGTAAATAAGGGGATGACATTAATTTATTTTAGATGTTTTTTGGGAAAAAAAAAAATTTCAATGAGTGGCATTTGGGTAAATAGAAGGATGACATTAATTTATTTTAGATGATTTTTAAAAATCAATTTTTTATTTTGTTTTTTTAAACAAATAATTATATTTAGTGTGTGTATATACATATAGCATATCTCAAACACACATATATATATATATATGTTTGAGATATGCTATACATATATACACACACTAAATATAATTATTCGTTTTAAAATACAAAAAAAAAATAAAAATTGATTTAGATCAATACACGTATCTCTTTTTTGTTTTTTAGATTTTGTAGATTTAATCTTCTAAATATATATATATATTTGAGATGTGCTATACATATATACAAACACTATATATAATTATTTGTTTCAAAAAACAAAAGAAAAAATTGATTTCGAAAAAAACATCTAAAATAAATTAATGGCATCTCCTTATTTATCAAAATGCCACTCATTGGATGAAATTGGATGGAATTGGATGAAATGATCATTAGACCATCTCCAATGCATATGTCAATGTCAATGCCAAATTTAGCAACAAAAAAAAAAAAAAAAAGTAAAATGCTATATTTGACACATCAATTTTGCATCGTGTTCTAATGCATAATTCTATTTAAAATACTATTTTTATTATTTTATTAATTAAAATTATAAAAGTAAACACTTACCATTAATACATTATTTTTTTTAATGCTCAAATGCAAAGTTCTATTAATACATTTATTATTTCATTTAAAAAATATATATAATGGTAGTTTTGTAATTAATAAATGAGCATTTATTGTTGTGCCAAATTTGACACATAATATCGCATATGCCAAATTTGACACATCATTTGACACTGCATTGGAGGATGATTTTTACACCCTGTGCTAAATTTCAGTATTGGCACAGATATTTGGCATAACATTGGAGATGCTCTTAGTGTCACACTTTTTGTCAAAAATGACCATTTTGAAACCAAATCTCAATCTAGTGATTATTTTGATAATGTGTCATCAAATTGATGACCACCAGGGTAATTATCCCATTTTAAAAACAGAAAATACATTTATAATTCGTTACTGAACAAACTCATAATATCTCACTAGTTTTTAGTTGAATTTAGAGGTTAGAATAGTATTAATTCAAATTTGAGAGTTGAAAGTTGAGAACATGAATCAAACTCACAGTCACATTAACACGAGTTTGAAAGATTACTATTGAATGAACCTGAACCTCAACTTCAACTTGATCTAGAGAAATAGAAATGGAGACAGAGAACTTGGTCACACATATCCCCATCTACAATTGAATTTATTTAACATATTGAAGAGATGTGTACTCATTGGACCATATTGGATGGTGGTCCACCATGAGAAAAAAAATAGGGGTAGGCATGGAAATTTTATAAAACGAAGACCAGAAAACTTCAAAGAAATTAAAAGCACTAAATCGACATGATAAATGATCGTCACTTTTGACAGAAAAACTTATATGAAACAGTCTCATTGTCTATTCGGTGATAAAAATGAGACATAAATGACTTTATTTATGTGTCTCATTTTTTATTAATTGGCACTGATAACCCCAAACTCTTTCAAAATATGTACTATACCCTTTATATATATTTTTTTCACCACTAAACCCCTCAAATCCTCGTTTTTTGATAAACACTTGGGTTTATTATTCCCTGTGATGGGAGATCTATAATCGGATTTTACCAATTTGTGAGAGTTTAAGAGGTTTAACGGCAAAAAAAATATATATATATATAGAGCATAATACATATTTTAAAAGAGTTTAGGGGTCATCGGTATCAATTAGTCCTCATTTTTATTGGAAGAGACTGTCCCGAGCAAGTTTTTCTCCTGTTTCAATTCTCCACCACATTCTTGACTTCTCTTCCTGCCTTCCTATCTATCCAATCCAATTAAATGAATCAACACCCACCACCATAAAAAATAAAAAACCAATCATTTAATTAATAATTATTTTCTCTTCTCTTCTCTCTCCTTTGCTTAGCTTTTTTTTTTTCTAATGCAATAAACACGTGCTTGAAATACTTGTAATTAAATTAATTTAATTTATTTAAAATTAAAAAAAATTAAAAAAAACAAGACAACTCATGATTCATGTCTGAACAGGTTCAAGGAACATGCCCTACTTTTATATATATAATCAACCTTCCCTAATCCTCACCAATAACACATCATCTACAATTGGAAACATTTTTCATAAACATCATAATATTCTACCAATTATATGTTCTTCAATCATTCTGATTTTGGCTTCTCAATTTGTGAGAGATATATCTGTACAACAATATTATTTGAAGAAGAAGAAGAAGAAAGATGTTGAAATCAAGCCATAAATCATCAAATTTTACTCAGAAGTGCAATCTTTTGAGCCAGTATTTGAAGGAAAATGGAAGTTTTGGAGACATCAGCCTTCAAATGACTGCAAAAAAACTGCAATCTCCTCAAGGTAATTATAAATTTGCATGGAGTTTTATAATTAATTAGCTGTTTTTATGGGATCTCTGGCTTCTTCTTTTTTTTTCTCTCTTTCTTGATCTTTTGGTTCAATGATTTTTTCTATGTTTTTTGTTTGTATATATGGATTTCATTTCAAGTACTTTGCAAGGAGTTTCCTATGGTGGTTTCTGTTTATTTTCCTTTATTTTTTTTTTCCTCAGAAACAAACAGTAAATGTCACAAGTTCTCTTTTTTTCTTTCTTGTATATATGGTTTCAGTTTCAAGTTTTTGTTTTTCTTCCGGGGGGTTTCTGTTTATTTTCCTTTATATTTTTCTTTCCTCAGAAACAAACAGAAAATGTCACAAAAGTTCTCTTTTTTTCTTTCTTCTATATATGGTTTCAGTTTCAAGTTTTTGTTTTTCTTCCGGGGGGTTTCTGTTTATTTTCCTTTATATTTTTCTTTCCTCAGAAACAAACAGAAAATGTCACAAAAGTTCTCTTTTTTTCTTTCTTCTATATATGGTTTCAGTTTCAAGTTTTTGTTTTTCTTCCGGGGGGTTTCTGTTTATTTTCCTTTATATTTTTTTTCCTCAGAAACAAACAGAAAATGTCACAAGTTCTCTTTTTTTCTTTCTCCTATATATGGTTTCAGTTTCAAGTTTTTGTTTTTCTTCCGGGGGGTTTCTGTTTATTTTCCTTTATATTTTTTTTTTCCTCAGAAACAAACAGAAAATTTCACAAGTTCTCTTTTTTTTCTTTCTTCGGTTTCAGTTTCAAGTTTTTGTTTTTCTTCCGGGGGGTTTCTGTTTATTTTCCTTTGCATTTTTTTTTCCTCAGAAACAAACAGAAAATATTGCAAGTTCTCTTTTCTTCTTTCTTCTATATATATATGGTTTCAGTTTCAAGTTTTTGTTTTTCTTACGGGGGGGTTTATGTTTTTTTTTTCCTGGGAAACAATCAGAAAATATTCTCTCCTTGTAGAATATTATTATATGTGATTACACAAAAAAATAATAATTCTAAAATCTAAAAATTATTTGTTTTTCAGGCATGGAAGCAACAACAACTATGGATTTACTGCCAATCCTGGAAAATTCATCAGCAGAAGATTATACAAAACAATCCTCTGATCAGATGATGACAATATTTTACGCCGGAAAAGTGATAGTTTTAAATGATTTTCCGGCAGAGAAAGCTAAGGAAATCATGGACTTGGCAACTGGAAGCAGTGCTTCTGCTTTGGAAAAAGCTGTTTTTGCTACTCCCGACTTGAACATTGTTTCTTCTGATCATGGAAGCTGCATTAATACTATTAATAATATGAATGCCACCCCAAAATTGCCTTTTTCTCATCATCAGAAAAGAAGAGCTTCTCTTCATCGCTTCTTTGAGAAGAGAAAAGACAGGTAATTTTTTTTTTTTTTTCCTTTTTATGTTGTGTTAATTTGGAAAGTGCTTTTAAATATAGTATAAAAGTTCTAGCTTCTCTATTAAGATTGTTTTGGGAATATAGAGAAGCATTTTTGCATTAATATTTCACATGTATTTTTTTCTAAAAAAAGTGCTTTTTATAATTAGAATGGAAACACCTCTATGCTTCTTCAGAAAACACTTTTAGTTAGTATTATTATTCCCATACCAAAAGCACTTTTTTCAATTATATTTTTTTTAGCTAAATATGTCAAAAACACATTATTATCAAACCAAGATCTGAAAAATAAATTTCTTTGAGCTTAATTAATATGTGCTTTCATGGCTTGATTTTTCAGGATAACAGCAAAATCACCATACCAAGTAAACAACATCGAAGGTCTCTCTTCCATGGCTGCACCAGAATCAAGCAAGCAGCCATGGCTGCTGGATCTTGATCAAGTCCAATCATCCAAGCAGCAGCTTGGCCTCAAGCTATACTAGTCATCTTCAATTATTAATTACAATTAAAAGTTAATTAGGATGTATCATTTATATTATTATATATATTATATCTAGCTAAGCTTGATTAATTAAAATTAAAGAAAATTCCTAACTATTCTTGTTAGGCTTTTTTGTACTTTTTTTTTTTTTTTTTTTGTTCATTATTCAAGTAGTTTGTGTAATTAATATTTTTTTTTTGTCAATTGTTATTGACTAGCTACAATATGATCAAATTTGTTTAATTTTAAGTTAAGTTTCAATACATATATAACTCATTTTTCAATTCCTTTTTGTCTTTCTTTTCCAATCTATATATATATATATATATATATTTATCATCTTCATGTTATATTACGTTACGGCCCATGAACGGTAGGTTGAATAGTCATGTATGTAGTTTACTCTCACAAGGTCTCGTGTTTTGAATCCTCTCATGGGTATCTACATGGCAAGGGATCATAATCTCACGTTTTCCAGAGATTGTTAGGTTCGTGGGAACCCCAATTTCGAATTCAGGTTTGCTAGACGCGAGTTCAATGGATTTCTAGGTTATGAAACCATTTCATTAAGGGTTCGTTTGGTGCGTCGCACCGT
Source organism: Acer campestre (assembly GCA_954870605.1). Taxonomy (NCBI): domain Eukaryota; kingdom Viridiplantae; phylum Streptophyta; class Magnoliopsida; order Sapindales; family Sapindaceae; genus Acer; species Acer campestre. The sequence goes on from OX940799.1 coordinate 63,242,497, forward strand.
ATTGTATTAGGAGTTTAAAATGTATTAGAATAATACAATACAATGTTTGGTTTTTTTTGCACTGTTTACTGTATTATATTAGCTAATACATTTTAATTGGTCTAATACGGTAGATATCGTATTATCTAATACAGAATAGAATAATACAGCATAATACAATCTAATACAAAACATCACCAAACGCATAATTGTATAAGAATAATACAGTCCAATACAATCCAATACAATACAATACAGAGTACCAAACGAGCCCTAAGAATAGATGAAATTGACAGAAACATGTTTTCTAATTATCTGAAAACGTTTCTTTAGAAAAAAATTATCTAAATTTGCTTTTCAATGGTGCCCAGAGCAGCACCCCAAAAGAGAATTTTTATTTATTTATTTTTTTAACTATGGCAAGTCTTAATAATGTTTTCTTCAAAAAAAAAAAAGAAAAAAAAAGAAGATTATTAATGAATGATTATAATTATTATATACAGTATAATATAATGACCAATGTCCAATCAACGACCTATGAAGGGAGACAAATCAACAATTGTGTGCTTGGAAACAAGCAGAGCTTCAATTTTTTTTAATTTTTTTTTACAAAATTTATTAATTTGGATCAGATTTTTTTTTTTTTAAAAAAAAACTTTCGCTATTGGTAAGATTCGAACCGCTGATTTAAGAATCGTTTACCCAAATTTCAAATTCATCCATCTACCAACTGAACTATACCTCTGTTGATCATTCAGAGCTTCAAATTAATCACATGTTAATTACTTTTGAACTATTTTCTAATCTCGGAGTAAACACAATTCATAATTTCTTACTTTAAATAAATATTTCTATCTACGGTGAAATTGAGATATTTTCCCTCATTCAATAAATTGATATCCCCATCACATCAAGACTCTACCTATTTGTACCTTTAATTGATTGGCACAAAACCAGGGATACGACTGGTAATTTGTCACAATCTTGAAAATGACATTGTTTACTTTTTATCAAACGTTTTTTTTAAGATTCGATCATTATTATTATTATTATTTTTTTTTTTTTTAAGTTACAACAACCGTCGGGACCATGCGAGAATTGAACTCTATTAGCATAATTCGGACAACTACTCCCACAGATAGGAAGAGCACACCCACACTAAAGGTGGGACAATGAAATAATATGTACAGTAGAACCTCTGTAAATTAATCTCCTATAAATTAATATCCTCTCTAAATTAATAAAAAATCCCGGTCCCGACTCGGGCCAGTGTAAAAAATTAATAAACCCCTCTATCGTAATAATTAATAATTTATTTTTGAAACCCAGTGTAAAATTTCGGTCCCGACTGTCCCATAAATTAATAATTCCATAAGAGTATAAAATATATTACATAATAATCAAGAAGTAGAAAAGTACTTCAAGATGCTAGTTTGTACAAGGCTACCATATTTGATATTTTTAACTTCATCCTTCATCTTTTGAATTGTCCTCTTGTTATAGCAAAGAAGATAGAAAATAGAGAATTTTTAGGAGCTGTTAGGAATAAATTTTTTAGGTATATCTTGATATCTCTCTTGTGATATACAACCAAAGAATAAGCCTCACTATTTATAGGGTGAGTATGCTTAGTCTCTGCGTAATCACATTCCCAAAAGGAATTGAAAATTTTATTAATAAATCTTTCCTAAACAAGGAATCCTGAAGAAAAAAAAAAAGGGAAATTTTTCTAAAGAAGAAAACTGACTAAACAAGCTAGAGATCCCGAAAAAGAACCTTCCCTAAACAAGAAAACGACTTTCACAAAATTTTTAAGACAAAATAACACTTTACGATGTAAAATCCTTCAAATTAATAACCTCTCTAAATTAATACTCAAGGATAGGTCCCAAGAATATTAATTTAGAGGGGTTCTACTGTATATATATACACATACTGGGCGTTGAACCATGGTGGTGGAGTCTCTCAAAGGAGAGTCATACACTCATGCTACATTGGTAAGATTTGATCATTTCTATTCGATATTATATCGTAATAATACACGTGTCAAGAACAAAAGAGAGCATCTACCAGTTGGGCTTATACGGTGTTCGTGGTGTGTACGAAGCTTTCGGGGCCTGTTTGGGCCCAAGCCCATAAGAGAAAGAAATCTTTGGATGATTGTTGGAAGTTTGGGCCTGGTCACGGGCCCATCACAAATATTTCACTATCAATATTTTTTAAATGTCACTCATCTGCGTACTCTTACAAGTGTAACGACCCAATCTCTCACTTGTTTGAATAAACAATAGTCTACGTGTCAATTCCTTATTAGCTGTCGCAACATAAAAACTCACAATCACTGTAATTATATCTCTCCCGTCAAAAACAAAAATCCTCTCTATAAATATTTCACTTGACATCCACTCGATATTTTCTGTCTCGTTTTTTTTTTCTTTTTTTTTTCTTTCTCTCTCCCGCATTTTCTCGAGTAACCCTAACATAAAATTTTCTCGGGAAACAAACGGAAAATCACTCCCTCTCCTATCAAGAAAAGGAAAAAAAATGCAGCAACAGAGGCTGAAGCAGCACCAGCAGCAACAGCAACAAGCTCTGATGCAGCAAGCGCTTCTTCAACAACAGTCTCTCTACCATCCCGGACTCTTAGCCGCTCCACAGGTCTCAATTTCTCTCTTTTATCTCGTAAATTTCTCGTATTTTTTGCTTCCAGTTTATCGTATTTGAATGATCGGTGCTCGATTTCGTTTCCTGCGATTGTGTTTGCAAGCTTTGATTTGTTTCGAGCTGTTTAGGGTTTGGTTAGGTTGGGAATCTTAGGGCTTGGTGAAATTTTTTGTTTTTATTAGCTGGGTATGTGTTTTTGATAGAGATTATTGTTGTTTTGAGTTAGCTGCTCGTCAGGTTTAAGTTGTTGTTCTATCGTGTTTAGTTTCTCGATTATTATTTTTTGGTTTTTAAATGATTTTTGTGATTGGTTGTTTTGGTTTTTTATTTTTTGGAGCTGGATAGGATTAGTTTTGATCGTGTTTTGTGATAGTTTGGTTGCTTCAAGTTAGTTCCTTGTAGTTTTTAAATAGCTTTTAATTTCATGATTTTTTGCTGCTGTGAAGATGATTGTTTTGTTTTAATGTACTTGATTTGAACTTCATTTGTTCTATTAGGAAGTTTAGTTACTTTGTGATGAAATTGATCATAGCTTAGTAGTAGGTTCACAGAATATTTTATTTCAACAGCCTCGGGATAACTATGTGTCATTGATGGATATTAAACAACATAATTCATAGCGATATGCCAACCAAGTTAGTGCTGGGTTAAAAACTGATGTAGTCATAGTGAGTAATTTGTTTAAAATATTCAAATGTATACAGAGTTTTAAAAATAAAATCTTTCAAAGATGTATCATTTTTTAGGTGGAAACTATATTTCTATCTCTTGTTTAGTTTGGTTTGAGTTCACCGTATTTCTGTGGAAGTGTTTAGCTTCTTATTTCTAGTTGTGAGGCCGTGTTAAGAATACCTTCAAAACTATATTCTCCTTCTTGGGTTGAATTGATATTTTAATATTAGTTAGGGATTTTTCTTTTATTTGTCCTTTTCTTTTTTCCTTTTATTTTCTTTTCGTTTTTACACTTTCATTTTGCAGATTGAACCAATCCCAAGTGGAAATCTGCCTCCTGGTTTTGATCCAAGTACTTGCCGCAGTGTGTGAGTGTTTGCCTAGACATTTTCTTTTTATTTTTGTTTCTTTTGTTTGATTTTTTTTGTTTTTAGTATTCTTGGCCTATGCTTATATAACACTATTCCCCTATAACCTTCTTACCCATGAGTTGGTGGCGCTTCCACGATTGAATGTTTAGTTGTAAAAATTGCTATTCTCCTAGATGTGATGTTTGCATTCTGCTATTGCATTTTCTGATGACTGAGGAAGTTACTTATAGCTTTATTTATTTTTCTTGTTTCTTTTTTAAAACTTCTAGTTTCTTTATTTCTGAGAAAATGCAGGTATGTTGGAAATATCCATACTCAAGTGACGGAACCTCTTATTCAAGAGGTGTTTTCAAGTACTGGTCCTGTTGAAGGTTGCAAGCTTATTAGGAAGGAAAAGGTGAAGTCTTCTATCATGAATTTGGTTTTCTAATCATTTTCCGTTCTGGGTCAACAATGCTATCCATGTGTTTCTTAACATTCTGTTTCCTTTGTTTATGCAGTCTTCATATGGATTTATTCACTACTTTGATCGCAGATCTGCTGCTATGGCTATACTGTCTCTTAACGGGAGGCATCTGTAAGTAGAATGAACCCTCACCAATTTCATGTTACTGAGGTTTGTCTTTTCTTTTACATTGAATGATATAACTTGCAGATTTGGGCAGCCTATTAAAGTTAATTGGGCTTATGCCAGTGGTCAGAGGGAAGATACGTCAGGTGAGTTTATGCTTGAAACTTGTGATACTTTGTTTGAAACTTGTGATGTGCTGCTGGAAATCATCAGCTTGCTCCCTTGGTGACACCATGATCGTTAAGGTGCAGGTCATTTTAATATTTTTGTTGGAGATCTCAGCCCTGAGGTTACTGATGCTACTTTGTATGCGTGCTTCTCTGTTTATCCAAGTTGTTCGTAAGTTTCTTTCCCCGTATCTTACTTATGCATGTTTTCATATACATATTTATATGTTTGTATTTGTGCATGTTTCTTATAATGGTTGAATATAAACTTGATTAATGTTTGCGAAAGGCTCAACATATATAAATTTTCTCATTTTTTTGTGGATGGTTTTAGAGATGCAAGGGTTATGTGGGATCAGAAGACGGGGCGTTCTAGAGGGTTTGGGTTTGTTTCCTTCCGAAACCAGCAGGTACTGTTATGATTTATTGACCACAAACTATCTGCCTTTCTTTCTCTACTAGAATTGTTTCTTATGTGACATAGACTTCTCCTTTGTAGGAGGCTCAAGGTGCGATAAATGACCTTACTGGTAAGGACGATTCATTCTTTTTGTTTTATTTTTAGGTTTCTTTCTGGCTGTGACTTTCAACTGACAGCAAATGATATTGTTTATCTTCAGGAAAGTGGCTGGGCAGTAGACAAATACGATGTAACTGGGCGACAAAAGGTGCTGTTAATGAGGACAAGCCAAACTCTGATGCTAAAAGTGTGGTGGAGCTAACCAATGGCTCTTCAGGTGTGACATTTGTATTGGGCATCAAATTTATCTTGTTGAAAGCATTAGTATCTCAGCTTTTATGATGAAGATTATCATTTTTGTAATTGTGCTTTGTCTTATTGATTTGAGCATAGAAGAATAGAAAAAACATGTCTGGCTATGTCTCCAAATTTTTCCTTTTTTATGTTCTTTATGTCCTCTTGGCAATTAGATGCTGCTCTAAAGTCTACAAACAAAATAACATTTTTTTACCTTGCCTGTGCAGAAGACGGCAAAGAAACAACCAATACTGAGGCTCCTGAGAACAACCCTCAATATACTACTGTTTATGTTGGCAATCTTGCTCCAGAGGCAAGCAACTATATACCTTTTCTACCAACTATTTTTTTATATAATCTTTTGTAGAAACCATGAATATGGACTTATGTATGCATGTATTCATGTATGTGTATGCACGTGTCTATGCATGCTCCAAAATGGATACTAGTAGTATACCCTAACAGAAATGAGATGAACTTTCTTGCTTTCCCATATGCATCTACTCTGATTGTCTTTGCGTTCTCTAAGACTGAGTGAAGCAAAATGAACTTTGCTGTTATATTTATTTTCTATTGTGCTTTCTTGAAAAGATAAAATACTAGGGTTGTGTCTTGCATGTCTAGATGCAGGCAGATTTTTGGTGAAATTTTGGAGATGATAATTTTTTACCAACAATTATTTATTTTCTTTTGTTTGCAGGTCACCCAACTTGATCTCCACCGCCATTTCCATGCTCTTGGTGCTGGAGTGATTGAAGAGGTCCGAGTCCAGCGAGATAAAGGCTTTGGTTTTGTCAGATTCAGTACTCATGCAGAGGCAGCTCTGGCTATCCAAATGGGGAACACCCAGTCATATCTCTACGGCAAACAGATTAAGGTGTGCCTTTGTGTTTCTCATTCCTCTACAGTCTTATAAGTCTTTTATTTGTAGGGATGCTATAAATTTTCCAAATTGTTTGCATGGCTTATTTCTTTAGCTATTATGCTATGTATAATGCAAGAACGTTGCGTTAAGTTACACGATCAGTAAATGTACATTTTGTTTTTACTTTGTAATTTGGCCGCTTTATCTTTTTTGTTTCATTTTTTGTGTGGACAGTGTTCTTGGGGAAGCAAGCCTACACCACCAGGAACAAGTTCAAACCCACTTCCTCCACCAACAGCTGCACCTTTACCTGGACTCTCAGCCGCTGACCTATTAGCTTACGAGCGACAACTAGCAATGACCAAGATGGGTGGTGTCCATGCCCTGATGCACCCACAGGGACAGCATCATCTTAACAAGGCTGCAATGGGAGTGGGTTCCGCTGGAGCAAGCCAGGCAATTTACGATGGCGGGTTCCAGAATGTTGCGGCAGCCCAGCAGCTCATGTACTATCAGTAATAACTAGAGTTAATATATGGTAATAGCCTTATTTCCTGCCTTTGCAGGTTTTATTCTGAGTTATGAATCCCTAGGAAGCCTCGTATGATTTTCTTTTTCTTTTTCTTTTTTTTTTCTTTCGTTGATCGAGTGGTGAGGTTGTTGTTTACCCTCTTATCAATACAGTATGCTCTGTCATATTTGTATGGGATATATAACATATCGTGTATGTTTTTCTTTTTTTCTTTTTTTCTTCTATGAAGGGATGAGTGATTGAGATTAGTGTGAACAGTAGTTTCAGTTGAGGCTGAGTATTTTGACAGCACTTGTATTATGATAATTTTATTATGGTTTATTTGGGGTTTTTTTTTTTTTTTTTTTGTAGCTGTGGGGTTCTTCAATGTAGCTGGTTTTATTTTCTTCTCTTTTTCTGTTAAATCTTTTTCAATACAATACAATCTCTATGAGTTTGATCAAGTTCTATTGGATTTGGATTTGTTTGCTTTGATACATTTTTCGATCTGCCAACATGATTCAATATGAAGCAACCATTAATGTTATTGTAAAGTTTCAGAAGTATTGCCAATACAGGAATCATTTGAACATGTAACTCCATAAAATAGATACAAAAAAGGTACAATCTGTAAGCAGCCAAAAGCCTCGTCCATTCGTAACTCTGCCTCAGTAAAGGAGATAGAATAATCAGATGATGAGATTGAATTAGTCTGTTTCCAACCTAGCAATATACTTGTCATAGAATTTTCCGGCTCCTTCAAGATCTCCAAGTTCAGTATAGCAATCGGCAATGGCTCCGTAGGCTTCAGTGTTTCCGGAGTCTTCTCCTTCTCGCTCAGAGATTGCTAGAACCATAGAGTGGTACTTAATGGCTTCTCGGTACTTACCCTGCCTTTGCAGCGAGGCTCCTATATAAATGAAAACCAAATCAGAATGAACTTGAAATGATTATGCTTCTCAAATCCAAGCATTTGCATATATACGTATCAAATAGATTGGTAATATGGTGAGTAATACGAACCTAAACCTCTTGCAGCTTTCTTTTCCTCGGTAGGATCCTTAAGATTTTGAGCAAGCTCAAGAGCTGTCTTAAACTCGGCATATGCCTTTTCGTGCTCTTGACTCCTCAAAAAGTTCTTCCCAGCTTTCAATTGAGAAATTAGCTCTTCTTTTCTTGGATCAACGATTACTTCATTCTCAGGTATTCTACCACTACCACCAACAGGAGCATAACTCAATGCGGGGGCATAAGATTCGATCTTAGCCTGCCTTCTTAAAGCTGTATTGATTTGACGCAGCTGTTCGTTCACACGCTGCAATTCACCTTTCCGTTGCCGCGCAACCAATCCTGTAACAAACAAGTGCCGAGGGATGTAAATATCCATCGAAAAGTAATAGATATCAGATGAAACATGGTGGCATCTTTTTTAGGCCTGTTTTACATTCGTTCCAATCTAGAATTTATCCTATGGATGATAAGGAAGGAAAAATCAGTATTGTCCATTCATGACGCCATTACTGTCTGGATTTTAAACAGCAAAATACCGTCTTCTACTATTCGTGCACCGATATACTTTTGCATGTTAATTACACGCTCCAGAGGCACTTTTGTTGCTTTGCGAAAAACCGATCTTTTCTATGGATGAGTAGGTCCTAATCACTGGTTCAAGCATTCTAAGCATAACATTCATACCTACCCATTTAAGGTACTTAAGAATATAATAAATGCATTTCATTATAAAGAACATCAAGTGACTTCCCAGTATAACTGACCACTTCTACCAAACTCATGCACAGTGCTTTCGGTATTAGTAAAGAAACATTTGGAAGAAATTACGAGTCAATAATACCTTACCTCCAACAGTGGCCCCTATAACGGCCACAAATAGCAGCAAAGGCATGTTAAATAAAGAGTTATCGGCCTCACAAGTTTCTGCTAAAGCTTTCAATGGTGTAGTCAACATAAAGGCATTAGTCACAACAAATGCCATTGCTGTGGAACTTGATTGCACTTTTCCCTGCTGTGGCATGAATTACTTTATAAGATGGCAAATTGCAAAAATAATCAAATAAAGATAATCATTTGCTATAGAGAAACCACGATACAAATATAGCAACCAAAGATATACATGTAATCTGAACTGCAAGTGACAGAACCTCTTATTCAACATGAGAAAATAATAGATAGGAGTAAAAGAGGTACAAATAAGAAAGGCAAACCACAAAGGTGGACAAGCTAAAAACAGGACAGCCAACATGATCTTAAACACAGTGCAGGACCTTCAAAAAACATCTCTAAACCAAAAACAAAAGCAAGATAGATAAAAAAAAAGCGACCTCCAATGGACAAAAAATACCCTCAGTCCCCATTGTTCCTTGCTCATACTATAATCATGCGGATTGGTTTGGAGATGATTAAAATCAATGGACAGACTGACTGCAGTAGCTAATATATGCTGGCAATTGGATGCTAGAAAAAAAAACAATGATATAGAGAGTTCTGGACCAAACTGTAACTTGAGCACAAGAATTGCAACGTATATTAAAATGAAAGAACCAAAAGAAGAGTGTGTTTCAGTTACGGTTTAGGGCGGCCTAAAGCTCTTGAACTAGAGGAAGGGTAAAGCAGACGTAATGATAGTTTTATATTATACACTTAAGGAGCAAGAGTTTTGCATTTCAGAATAGGGATTCTTCTACACTACTTGCAAAGCAGACCAGCAACGATATCGTAAAATCCAGAGTGAGTAAGCTAAACAATTAGTTAGAAGCTAACAATGAGAACTCACCATCGTACCTGATGGGCTGATAACTCTTCGGAAAAGTTGTCATGCAGCGATTGCATTTTAGCAATACACTGACTTCCTTCTGATTTGTTGAGATTAGATCTTAAATGAATACACTTGCGACCACCGGAAGCATTTCCAAACGATGATGTAAACTTTTCCACTTCAAACAGAAGAGAATGCAACTTGCCTGATTCACAAAGTTTTTAACATTAATGTAGTACACAGATGTTTCTCCACCTTCACTTAAAGTCTGTTAAGACCATACAAGGACTCAAGACTGCATAGGTACGATAATGGCGTAAATGCAAACAATTTTAATTCGAATTTTTCTTGTCTAGAAACTCTTCATATATTATCTGAACACATTATGAAGAAATCTAAACTAGAAAAACAACTCAATGATCTTAAATTAGATTATATACTATCAATTATTAAATACGTGAATGCATACACATATCAATACACATATATACACAAAGTTTTTCCTACCGTCGTGAATTGTAATCAAGGGTTGACCCCATTTAGAATTCTCACATGACCGGTGAAAAAATGTTCGGCCTCCTAATTAAAATATACGGAATGGTTCCTCAATGAATTTCAATAACATTGAACCATGAAAGTACAGAAATTTTTTCCCATATATATATATATATAATTTTGATCATCGCTGTTGAAATTTTTTTCATTAGAATAAATATAAAACCAAACTTCTCTCCACCTTGTTTGTAAGCGGGATTTGAAGCCAACACTTGTACATCAACAACAAAACCTTATCAACTTAGCTGGTAATCATTTTCCAAGAACCTTTCAAGTTTCAACTACAAAAATTTTGAACAATACCTAAAAATTCTCAAATTCATAGTTACAATTTTATCAAAAGTTCATAAATATAGTATACCTTCAACAATTTTAGAAAAGAAAAAAACAATTTTTCCATAAAACACAATAGTTTCATCTGAACTATTTAACACAATTTTTCCATAAAACACAACAGTAGTACATTCCACCTTCTCTACCAAAAAGTAACTTCTATTTAACCTCAACATTTTCCATTTGTGTACAAAAACAAAAACCAAAATCAAAACAAACCCATATCAAGTTACCATACAATTAATCACAAATTAATTTCCTTTTCTTTTCATCATTCACTACACACCTAAAAACTCAATTGCAAGCATTTATCTAAAATTAAAACACTTGAAAGCAACATTTACAATCCAAACAGTTAAAGCTAGCATCAAAATTTTAAAGCTTTAAGCAATTCCCAAGTCAGCACACAATAGTCACTAGTACAATAACAAAAAGCTTTGAAATTTGAGAATTGAAAGAGCAAAAAAATGAACGTGGAAGGAGAGTGCACTGACCGTTGAAGTGGGGTTGGCCGGAAAAATGATCAGACGGTGGAGATCGAAGGCGGTTTGAGCGGGTAAAGAAGCAAGAACAACGTATAATCATCGCCATTGGATTGGATTTTGTTGGATAAAACAATTGATTTTTACACGGTTTTTTATATATAATATATGGACAAAATAAGACAACAACCTTTTGATTATGTAAATGACTTTGGTTTCTCAATAAATAACACTTCTGCCACTGTTTTTTTTTTTTTTTTTTTTCCTTTCATCTTAAATAATAATTTTTTATTTTTATTTATTTATTTTTTTTTTTTCTTGTTAGGTAAAGCCGTAAGGGTGTGTGCTGACTTAATCCGATCTAATCTAATCTTAAAACGGAATCTGATTCAATTGTAAAATACTTAAATCCGATTTGATTCAATCCAATCCAATCCAATAAATCGGATTCATTTGAAGCAATTTTGAAATTCACAAACTCAAATTATCAATTCATACAGGAGAGCATGAATACGTATGAGATCTCTTTGTTGGCAATCCTCTATCCTCCTCCGAACCCTTCACAATATTAACAAACTAATAATTAACATAAAAACAATACATTTAAAGTTAAAAAATTCTAACAAATTATAAACATTAAACATAAGTTTCAAATACAAACATAACAAAATCATCAAAGATTTTGAAATAAAAATAAAATCATTTGTCATAACAAAATATAATATAACTTAAAATTTGCTCAATGTTCATCTATATAAGACAAAATATATTATATTATAAATTATGCCTTATATTTCGACAGATTTTCACATGATAAAAATCCAAAATTCGATATAATCTGATGGATTTAAGAATTTAGAATCCAATCCGATTTAAGGGAGCTGATATTGACATCCATAAATATGATAAGCACACCCATATTTTAATAAAAATTTTAATTACAAAAATATCCCAGTAGGGATTTACAAATAAGGACAAATTAGTTTAATTAAAAATAAACAAAATACTATTTACACTCATTAATTACACTCATATCTTCAACTATATCATTTTATTAAAAAAAAACAAAACAAAACAAAACAAAATTCACTTTAATTCTATTTCTTTAAAAAAAAATAAAAAATAAAAGAAAAACCAAGAAGAACAAAAGCTTAACGGAGCCAAATATCATATCCACTATAATCTACATCAATTGAAATTATACAACACTTATGAATAATACACCAGGTTACAATTATTAATAAAGTAAAACAGTCCTATGCACATAACATGTACATATCAGTTACAATTTCAGTAGGTTGTAACATGTATTTGCACTACAATTTCCGTATCTATGCATGCATTACAACCTGCATTTGTAGTGTTTTGAACATAAGTGTCATAGCCCATTGTATGATACTATTTACAGTAGCTCCCAAGTCCAAAACATGAAAAAAGAATGATGTTAACATTAGTTTTTTTACATGGAACCTCCAAATAGTGGAGAAACTTGGGTTTTTGAATAAATAGAGGATATTATTTACCTCACACGTGTAGTAATAATATGAAAGCAGGAAAGGAGCAGATGCAATGTGTTCCTTTTTTTTTTTTACCTTTACATTTTGTTCACATTACACTAATTAGAGATTATTGCAAGACAATTACACAGAGAAACCAACCTCAAGTAATATATGTTAAATACTGACATCAATAGTAACTGATACCAAGAATATATATGCAAATTTGACTAAAACTTAATGTTTCTCAACGTAGAGTATAAGACCATCATTTCCTTATATCAGCAAAAGAGAGAATTTTTTCACATCTGCAGTCTCATCCCAGCAAGCAAACCCCCACCGAACTTGTGATCATTAAAACTAAGCCCTACAGCTCAACATACGCTTCTCTATGAAAGTAAACAATAAGAAAGTGGGGAATGAGTTAAGAGACCTGTAAGAGGATCCAACATTTTCTTTCATAAACGAGGTAATGAGGTAGCCACATGAACAATCCAGCCGATGGTTCTCCAACAAGTCGGATAGCATGCAGTTTCAAACTACATCTTAGTGAAACGTGTGCAACTGTGTATAAGGAACCCTTGATAGACTAAATACTCCCAAGATGTGCATGCGGTAGCTAAAATGTGGACTTGAGAAATATTTAAGTATCGAACTTAACAAAAAATCACTTCCTCATCGTCAATTCTCACCTAATAATCAATAAATATGGACAAAAGGTTGCTATAATTATGAGGGTTTTCGAGTTTGGAGAACTTAAAAATTTATCATTTATAAAATTGGGTGTGTTAATAACTTATGAGGGTTTATAAATAAATTGTATTAAAATAAAAACATTCATTTAAATAAGGGTACTATCAGTATTAAGATGAGTGTTTCTAGTAATGTTTTAATTTTAAATTTTAAACATAGGTGTACTTATAAATATAGGTGCGCTTATCATTTTTATGGGTGTTAATATCCATACCCCCGATTTAATCATGTCTTGAAATCCGATCCAATCTACTGGATTCTACACACCACCATTGTTAGGTTGGGTTGCCTTTAATATAATTGCAACTAGGCTTTTGTAGCCAATTGTTGGGCCCAAATATTTTTGATGGGCCTTGAAATGTAGACATTTGATTTGATACGGTGGGTTTTGGAAAAAACAAAGGTCGTGAAAGATTCATTATTATCATGATTATATAGTTACTGGATTAATTTTTAGTTTTTAGATTTTAATTCAAGAGTGTATAAAAATATAAAAAAATAAAAATTAACTCTCTCTCACACATAAGTGTCAATTAATAGTACAGTTCTTATATCGTAGCTAAACTCTTATTTTAATATTTCCTTATATATATATATTTTTAATTTAATTTATACAAATAATCGATATATCTATATTATATATAAAAAGTGTGAAGTGGCCAGCTGGAATTATAGCCTTCCTTTTTTTTTCTTTTAATTTCTTTGATTTTTTTTTATTTTTTATTTCTTTAAAAGTAAATTTACAAAAATAACCCATAAACTTTATATAATTACTTAATATATAGTTTGTAGTAAGATTTTAGTTATAGCATCCCTTATTATTTTTTTTATTAATTCAAATGACAAATACAAGTCTTCGAGTTTGTAGAATTACTTAATAGACATGTCTTCGTAACAGTAACACAACATGGATTGTATAGTAATTTCCAAAATTTATCTTAATTTAAAATTCTAAATAGGTTAAATCATTGTTAAATAGTTTATCTCAATTATTATGACTTTAGATTGTTATTTACTAAGAAGTTAGAGGTAATGATATAAACTTGACCCAAATCAATAGTTATTAAAAAAGCGATATGTCAGTTAATTATAGCATCATTTAAAAAAAAATATATATATTAGTTTCTTTGAAAATAGGCTTTTTAATTATAGCATCTTTTTTTTTTCTTTTTTTTTTCTTTTTTTTTTTTAAAGTAAAATTGACTTGAAATATACAAGTAAAAAAAAAGAAAAAATATATTTTAAAAAAACTATTAGAGTCCAAACGGTGGACTAGATATCTCTCTTTTATACAAATCCCATTATTTTTCTTCTGGGTCCATCCCACCTCTAGACAAAACGAGAGATAAACATTGAAACATTTTTCCCCTTTTTGTCCTCTTCTTCCCATCGAATTTCTCTGCATGATTCATCCAGGAAAAGGTTGATTCTTATTTTTACTGTTAATTATGCTAAAATTTCAGTTAGATTTAATTATCTGTGTGTCTGTTAAACACCGAAGAAGATCACATCATTCAACAAATCAAACGCTAAAGAATCAAAAGAGACTCAGGTCCTCTTTCCTCTTCAATTCCTTAAAAAATGGTACGTTTCTGATTTTCTACTTCTTTTTTTCCTTTCATTATTTTCTCTTCAATTTAGGGTTTAATTCATTTTTGTATTTGTTTTCATTTCTCAAAACTTATATATTAATTATGAGAAATTATGACTGAAATCTTATTAAATTTATAATACGGCTGAAATATTGTGATTGTATTTGAATGATTTTGATTGAATTTTTTTTTTCTCTGTGAGGATGCTCATTTTAATGGGAAATATGTATATATTTATGTCCTCTGCAATTAGGTATAAGGCTTTATTTTTATTTTTTTCTTAAAAAAATAAAATATTATAAATAATGTTATTGCCTCCATAAGTTGATGCATCATGGGAGTTATTTTTGTATGATTAATTATGTTTTTTTATTTAATATAATTTGTGATCTCATAATTAGTTGTATATAAATTTTTCATTTTTTCTAATATTATATCAAAATTAATTTCTATTAAAACACGTGCGTATTAAAACACGTGCGTTGCACGTGTAACCAAACCTAGTATATATATAAAGAGTTAACAATCCAACAAGTCTCCCTAAAAATAACTCCTTATTATTTTTTTATTTATTTTCAATTAAAAAATAAATATTATTATTTTAAAATATTATTATTTTAAAATGTTATTATTTTTAAATAATATATTATTATGATAAAATATTATTGTTATCAAATTTGAAATATTATTTACAATAAAAAAGAAATATTATTATTTTTAAATAAATTTTATTATTTATTTACAATTTAAAATAATTGTTTTTAAATGTAATTAAAAAAGAATTTGAGTTAAGAAAAAAAATGTTGAATATTTGAATTTAGACCATTGAATATCAATGAGGTGGACTCATTTTGACCACTCATTTTAATTGACGAGTGAAAAAAAATAAATAAATAGGGAGGAAGCCTTCTCTCCTTAGATTTTTGGAAGCTTTGACCGGAAAATAATTTGAGGAGGGAAATGGGGAGTTGTTGGAGAAAATTCTGGTCCAATGTCCCTATTAATAGTCAAATATGTGTTGTTTTCAGGCCTATTGGGGATACTCTAACATCGTGCATTTTTTTTAATTAATTTTTCAATATTCTTCACTGATTTTTTCATCATACTTCTTAGAAATTCACCTCACAAGAATTTTAGCTGAACTGGGTTATACTTGCTTCGTTGAATCTTGGCTTGTAAATTGTTCTCCGCATCGCAGGACGTTGAATCCCTTCTTCTTCTTTGTTGAAACGATGTCGTATTGACGTGACCAGGCATGTAACCATTATCAGAGGGCCTTCTTCACTAAGCAAATCTAGGCCTAGGCCCTTTTTGAAAATTGGGCTCCGCCCATTTTTCGGATATGATGATCCATCAAATGGGCTTCTCTGGATAATTAGATCTGGACTGGTTTCTGTGCCCAAAAACAAAAAACGACGTCGTGAATATGTTGTGACGTGCTCGGGCACGTCGGCTGCACACTATGATGATCCATCAAATGGGCTTTCTCTGTATAATTTATCTGGGCCGTCTGGTTGGCCCAAAAGTTAACTGTGATCCCTCAAGTTAAAGCCTAAGCTGACTGATTTTTTGCACTTGAGTGGTCCTCAGACCTTTGATTTGAAGTTTTGGAAAACAAAATGTATTAAATATTATATTTTTAGAAATAATTTTCTCTCTTAAAAAGTATAATATTTATATGTATTTTACGCACTAAAAATCAAAGAAAACAATCTCCTTCCTAAAATTAAGAGTGATGATATATGCAAAGTTTTAAAACTCGGAAGGCGGTGCGGAGCGGGAAGGCCTCCGTGAGGCGAGGCGGGTGCCTCGAGGCAATCGAGGCAGGCGCCTCAACCGAAAAATGGTAAAAAAATTTAAAAAAATTATAAAAAATTAGTAAATTAGTGAATATTCCATAAAATTTTAGAAATAAGTCATAATAATAATACAAATATATATTGGATTAGTTTAGTTACACTATGTTGAATTGTTGATGCATTCGGGGGTAATACTCAATAATACAAATATATATTGGGTTTGTTGTGTGGTTCTTGTTTACTAATCTAATTTCCATAAAAAAAAAAATATATATCATAGGGGTGTTTAATGTAATTTTGATGCAAGGGATATTTTTGTAATTATCCATACATGATGCCACCAATCTACACATGACAGACATGTGTACTTCTGGAGAATGGTGGAAGACAACTGTATAACAAAAACTTGTTTATTTTTAAAAAAATTTAAGTTAAAACTGTTGTTTTAAAAGTTAAAACAGAAGCTAAAACATTAAAAAAAATATATATGGGAAAACAGAGAAACAATCAGAAACAGCCGCCGCCGTTGCCGCCCATACGCTGCCGCCGAAAACTGTGCGTGGTCGCCACCGACGGAACCATTGGATCCAGACGCCGCCGACTAGAAACTTTCCCTTCACCACCGACCTCCAGATCTGTCTCTATCAACGTAGATCTACGTTCGAAAAGTAGATCTCCATAAAAAAAAATGGCCGAGTGAAAGGAGAGGCAGGCGAGTGACGGCTGTTCGGCGGATATACGGCCACCTCGTGCGGCGGAGGCGGGAGTTTGAACAAAAACATTAGGTGCGGCCTTGCCCGCGGCCGCACCGAGAGGCGGGCAAGGCCGCGTCGGGGCGGCCGCCTCAAACCGCTTTTTAAAACACTGGATATATGCACCCTACATATATTTATTGTAGGGTAACTAGGGTGCATATTTATTGTCTTTTTTTTTTTTATTTTTTTATTTTTTTTTTTTTATTATTTGATCAAATATTAATTTTTTGGTATATTTCTAAAATTAATAGAAATGATATTTTGAGTAATAGCTAACTATAAGTGAGCTTTTAAAAACTTTTGATGGAGTAAGCTAATTAAAGGGGTATACATATAGGTGAACAATAATGCTTCACATCCTATCTAAAATCTCACATTTTTTATCCCGATACATGTGGCATGTGAGGTGTTAAATAGTGAGTGGATACATGGGGTAGGTGAGATAAATCATCATTAATGTGTATCCACTTATAATTTGACACCTCACATGCCACATGTGTTGGAATAAAAAAAAATGGGATTTTAGGTGAGATGTTTAGCATTATTGATAGGCGAAAATTAATGGTGTTGAAACCTTAAACAAGGTATAGTTGAAAAAATAGGCCTACTTATTTATAGAAAGACAGTGGACATTTATATCTCCACCATCAAGTTGGGCTTGACCTAATCAGAAGAATGGCTAGGGACCCCTGCCTAGAGCAAGGGAGACAATCACACAGTACCATACCATTGATTGATTGCCGCCGCCCTAGAGAGAGGTTCTCTAGTTAGGACGTCTTGAAATTATAATGTTAGGACGTCCAACTATAACCACACATTCACATTGGGTATAAGTATTTATAAATGTGAGGCTGTGAGACCAATATGAATGTGTAGCTATAGTTGAATGTTCTGAAATTATTTAATCAGAACGTCTTGACTAGAGAAGGAATTGGCAAATGACCTCCATGTGAGATTTTTTTTTTGTGCCCTCTACCCACCTCGCAAATTAGACCCCATTATTAATTGTTAAGCTATCCATAATTCCATACATATTCAGAGATATTCAACATGTGGAATCAACAACATCAGTACTGGTCGGAAGGGAATTGCAATTTAAATTTGATTTAGACATTTTGATAATGAAGTACAACAAATTTATGAAAAATATCAAAAACCAGTCTTATCAGATTCATCGAGTACAACGCCAAATTTATGAAAATATTATTAAACAAGCATGCGTACTCTCAAATTCTTGATTATAACATTCGGGGTTGTGTTTTTCTCTTATTGCATTTTCTAAAGTCCATATTAAATATTCTCTTAGATTAATTTGGTGTAAATTAATAGAGCCCTAGACAAATCGCATAGAATAGAAGCCAAAAGCAAATAAAATTCTTTAAAATCTTTGAATTTTGACTGATCAATAATGAAGTTGACACACCCTAATATTTATTAAGTATTCAATAATGTTAAACATCCCACCTAAAATCCGCAACCTCGTGTTGCAGGTGTGAGAGGTATACCACCGAACCAACCTCATGTCGTCAATAAAAATATATATGTGGATAGGGGGATGATCGGATGTGAGAATTAATCTTATAAGGAAAAAAAAAAAAAAAACAATACTTTATGTAAGAGAGAAAATTGTGGGTATTTTACTATTTTATGAAACCTTAGTATCAATCTTAGGCAGAATTCATGGCTTTGAGTTTGAGGGATGTTAAAGGGATAATTTTGGAACAAAAAAAGTTTCTTTATATATATATATTAAATTTAAAATTTTAGAATGGAGAAAAAATGTAAAAATTGGATTGTAAGTTATATAAAGTGAACCCTAACAATTTAACATCAAGCTTGGGGATATCATTCTGGCAGATGCTTGCCTTCTCGAAGGAGACCCTTTAAAAATTGATCAGGCAACTGCTTCTTACACTTCAAACAAAATCATGCTATGATGTTTTCCAATGATGTTAACATGATAGTTGTTTTTTCCTGATGCGGTCAGCTCTTACAGGAGATGAAGTTTTCTCTGGTTCAACATATAAGCATGGTGAGATTGAAGTAGTGGTAATAGCAACTGGGGTTCACTCTTTCTTTGGAAAAGCAGCACATCTAGTTGACTCCACAGAAGTTGTTGGGCATTTTCAGCAAGTGACTACAAACAGACAATCTCTCATTATCGCCTTATTTTGATGCATACAATATAGAGTTTTCTCAACAGGTGCAACTCTTAACATCTACAAGCCTATAATTTAATGAACCAACAATGAGATATTCATACCTCCATGGTCTCTGTTGACACTCACTTTCAAGTGACCTGAAGTTGAAACCTAAGGCACATCGCACATGAGTCCTCAAATTTATCAGAATTGATCATTAAAACATTTTTGCTCTTTTAATCTTATAGGCTCAATAATTACAGCATCAAACTTAAATGCCTAAGCTAACATTAGTTTGATTTTAAAGGGTGCTATTACAAAAATGATGGCTGCAATTGAAGAAATGGCTAGATTGGATGTTCTCTGCAGTGATAAAACAGGAACTCTGACATTGAATCGCCTTACTGCTGATCGGAATCTTATAGAGATACGAAACTACATTACACATGCATGATTGTAACCAACCTATTTCCATGGTACAGATTTTAGGAATCTGAGACAACACTTGAATGATTTTAGCATTTTTACATCTCAATAGTAGAGAAGATTTGGTTTGCTCGTTAACAGCAAGTCGGCATTTTATCTTTTATCAAGGCCCCCTTCATCAATTGTTCAGGTGAGCCTAATGTCAAATTAATGTCTTCTTTAGGTTTTTAACAATAATACGAACAAAGACATGGTTGTGTTGCTGGCAGCCAGAGCAGCAAGACGGAAAATCAAGATGCTATAGATGCTACGATCGTTGACATGCTTGGCAACCCAAATGAGGTAAATTTGGAATATATTTATCTTTGGTACTGTATTTGTGGGTCTAAACTTAAACTCTACTGGATATTAATGCTCATCAACTAAGGTACCTTTCAACTTTAAGCACGCGCAAACATTAAAGAAGTACATTTTCTTCCGTTCAATTCAGTGGACAAGCCTATTGCAATCACATACATTGATCCTGATGGTAATTGGTATCGGGCCAGCAAAGGAGATCCTGAACAAGTATCCATATCCTCAAAGACATTCATCACTGCAAATTCAAGATTGCATGGTTGTGAACACTTATTTTAAAGTTATTCTAAACTCATTCACATTCATATGACAAATGTTCCGCTTGCTAAACAAGAACAATAACAGATAAATGACAATGATTTATAAGATCACCTTCATGAGTTAGTTGGATGACAATATGACATATTTATTTGTATCCATGAGATCATTGGATTGCTGTCTACATTATCTTGTTTTTGCATTCCTAGCTATTAATTTTGTTTAAATCTTACTCTATTCTTATCAAATCCTAAATCTGTGCCTAGAGAGAGATGAGATTGCTGGAAAAATACATGTTATCATAGACAAATATGCTGGAAAAGTACATGCTATCAAAGACAGATATGCTAATCAGAGAGTTGCTGGAAAAGTACATGCTATCATAGATAAATATGCTAAAAAGGCTTGCAATCTCCAACAGTTTCTTATCAGGTACATATTATTGGCAGAATAAAGTTCAAAGATATAAAATCAAAGAATGAGATTCAAATTTGAACTTTTATTAAACTTGCGAATACCGGAGGTTCGAGGACATAAGTCCTAAAAACAAAAGACATCAACAATTCATCACTTTCTTGAACAATTCTAATGTCAATGATGATGGTAAAAAAAAATATCCCCACGTATCTTAAGTTTTAAAATATAATTACAACAAAAATTATATCATTGAAATATCATATCCACGTAGAACTTGACCTCTTTGTGGAATTTAACCTCCCTGCATAATCCAACATCTTCTGAACTTTTTCTCTCAATCTCATTAATCAATCTGTTTCTACAACACATGCTGAAAAAAGCCTAAACATAAAATAAATATATTAAAAGCATAATACCAATTACCAATTCAATAATGAAAATATTAATAAAAATATTATTAATATTTTTATTAATATTTTCATTATTGAATTGGTAATTGGTATTATGCTTTTAATATATTTATTTTCTGTTTAGACTTTTTTCAGCATGTGTTATAGAAACACAATGGTTAATGAGACTGGAAAAAAAAGTTCAGAAGATGTTGGATTTATACAGGAAGAAGACCAAGATCCACCAAAAGGCCAATTCCATATGGATAAAGTATTCTAATGATATTATCTTGATAGTAATTATATTTTAAATCTTAAGATACGTGGGGACTTTTTTTTTTTTTTTTTTTTTTTTTTTACCTACCATCATCATTCACACCGGTATTGTTTAAGAAAGTGATGAATCGTTAATATTTGTTTATAGGACTAATGAAAAGTTTTGTGAACTAACTAATGAATATGTCCAAGTTTAATGAGAGTTCACATGTAAGAATGGTATTGAATTTCATGTTTTTAGACCGAAGACATTAGAATGATAAAGCTAATGTAATACAATCGGGTGGGCTCCCCAGTCAAATTGTATTGGGCCAAAGCCCATACACAAGGACAACCCCGATACAAGAAAAAAATACACAAAACTTTAATATAAAAATGTGAATGAAAAAAATTGGATATATAGTTTAAGAGGAAAAAATAAATAAATCTTTGGATATAGAATCTGACTTGAAAATAATAATAAAAAAAAAATTAAAAAAAAAAAAAACTGAAATCAGAATTAATTGAAAAATAAAAAACTGTCATGAGTCATGAGATCAAAAATATGAACAAAATAAAATAAAATAATATATATATATATATTAGTTTATTCTATATTTTATTTTTCAAAAACTGTAGAAGCATGATCGATTCCTCTTGAAAAATGACCATTTTTGTCGGAACAGTTTCAGTTGCCACATATCAGATCTAAAGAAGGAGACGGGTCTTGGGTGCACCCGCTACACCATGCATCGCCCACCCTGATGCTGCCACGTCTTACTGATAAGACGTAAGACGTGGCAGCATCAGGGTGGGCGATGCATAGTGCATCACGCTGCAGTGCTTCACCCAAGTTTTAGCCCTAAAGAAGACAGAGAGAAAGAGTAAAAATCGAACAGTTTCATTTGCCACTGTTTGCCACCATAAAACAGAATTAATAAAAATGTAAAAACCTTGAAATCCAGAATTAATTAAAAATTAAAAAGTAAAAAGCAAAAACCTTTTACTTGAAAAAGAAAGAGACAAGGATATAAGTTTGGATAATTGTTTGTTTGAGAGAGAGATTTGTTTGATTTGTTTGGCTGTTTGAACAAGAAGACATGCTTTTATAGGCATCATTTGCCCTGAGTCCCAAAACGCTGCGTTTCAACTTGTTTTTTTTTAGGGTATCTTGCTTCCTTTTAAACGGCACCGTTTTTTTGCCTGTTGGTTCATAGTAGTAGAGTTGTGTCACTTGGAGGGAATCATCTCTCTGAGAGTTAGTATAAGTCTGCTGTAGGAATCATCTCCTTCTATAATACAGTAGAACCCCCCTAAATTAATATTCTTGGGGCCCCCCTTGAGTATTAATTTAGAGGGGTTATTAATTTGAAGAGTTTTGCCTTGTAAAGTGTTATTTTGCGTCATAAAACACGTGGAAGTCGGTTTTCTTATTTAGGGAAGGTTCCTGTGATGCTGGAATAATTCGAAACTTCAAGGCGTATTATCGTCGTCGCTTTAATTGTATGCTGCTCGAATGTCTGGAATCCAACACACCTGATCCTAAAAATATTGATATTTTAGAAGCCATTCGTATGGCTGTTGCAGCATAGACATTTGATGTTAAGCCTAAAACCATCGCTAATTGTTTTCTTCATTGCAAAATTCGTACAGTCCAAGGAGAAACCGAGGGAGACATAGAGGATAGTGGTGTTACGAGTGAATTAGAACAACAAATTGAAAGCTTCCACTATAGCAATCCTATGGATGTTAATCATCTACTTAACCATCCGGCGGAAGAAGAAGTGTGTTACACTCCAACTGAAGAGGATATCATCAATGATATCACAAGGTAGAATAATGATGGTGTGGTTGAGATAGATGACGATGACGACGATAGTCATGAGGTACCTAAAATCTCTACACGTAAGGCTGTTGAAATGTTAAATTTAGTTGAAACCTTTTAGCTACAACAAGAAGGTGGTCACAATAACTTCTTGAGGACAATTCAAAAGATGAAGGATGAAGTCAAAAATATCAAACATGGTGGCCTTGTGCAAACTAACACCTTGAAGTACTTTTCTAGTTCTTGATTATTATGTAATATATTTTGTACTTTTATGGAATTATTAATTTATACGACAGTCGGGACCAAAATTTTACATTAGGTTTCAAAAATAAATTATTAATTATTACGATAGAGGGGTTTATTAATTTTTTACACTGGCCCGAGTCGGGACCATGATTTTTTATTAATTTAGAGAGGATATTAATTTATATAGAAGATTAATTTACAGGGGTTCTACTGTAGTTAGTATGAGTCAGTCATAGACTCATAGGTAACACTTTCCCAAGTCTTATTGTTGTTTTACAATTTCCTTAAAGAGTCTGTAATAGCGTTTTTCACAGTTATGGAAAAATAAAAGAAGAGAAAAAAAAAAAAAACTTGAATATTTAAATATTTAAAAATTATTACCATGTTTGATAACATTAAAAATTTTAATTTTTAAATAAGGAAACATCATAAAATTTTAATTTTATAGATTAAAAAACACTAAACATAATGAAAAATTACATGCATAATTGAAAGCACAAACATAAACATAAACTTAAATCACAAATTATTATTTTTGCATTTTTCATAATTTTTTATATATTTTTTTGGATTTTTTGTTGAATTTTCTAAATTTTTTTTTTGGATAAAAATATATTTATTTTAAATTTTAATGTCTGAAATATTATATACCGTCCATCTCCAAAGGTCAACAGATCTTGATCCGTTCATATCTAATGGTCAACAAGTCTTATTCATCCATCTCCAACGGTCAACAAATCTAACCGGATCCCACACATTCATCTCTCATAATTATTGCATGGGTCATATAAATATATATATATATATATCACTATTTAATTCATCTAACACATGAGTCTCACTACCTTATGCATTGGTCTCACCATATAATTCTCACTCTCACCTTTACTAAATATAACTTAACCAAATAACTCTCAACTTATTTTAACTCTCCATTGGGATGATTTTAAGAGTTAAAACAGGGTTGACATGGCTTAATTGGGTTGACATTAGAAAATAATTATTTATTAAAATTGAAAATTATTATTTTTAAATTATTTAAAATAAAATATTTTATTAATTATAAAAATATACTTATATTTTAATTACATGAAAAATAAAATAAATCGAAAATAATAAAATAATAAAAGTATAAAGCGGTGGTGGGACACAAGATTAAATAATCTCATCCCATACAATTATGCAAGCAACAAACATGAAAATGGAACTAAAATTAATCCTATTCCATCCCATGCACCAATGACCAAACATGCCCTTAGAGAAATCACATGATAGTACAATAGTCAACAAAAGCATTTTCCTTTCCACAGAGTTTGAAAGAAACCGTAGACTTGTCACATGGACAGTACTTTTCTAGAGAGAGTAAATTTTAAGCTATGGCATACTGAAATTACTTGTACTCCACTCCATTTAATGTATCTACCAAGTTCTAAATACCATCTTTAATATATGTATATATATATATATATAAAGTCCAAATTATACCTAGCAAATTTATTTTATCAATTTGGAATGTCTATTAGTTAAGGATTCGTTTGGCATATTGAAATTATTTTAATGGGGATATCCG
This sequence comes from Acer campestre, assembly GCA_954870605.1. Taxonomy (NCBI): domain Eukaryota; kingdom Viridiplantae; phylum Streptophyta; class Magnoliopsida; order Sapindales; family Sapindaceae; genus Acer; species Acer campestre. The sequence goes on from OX940799.1 coordinate 63,267,479, forward strand.
TTTCCATGGCGAGACAAATAAGATATCTGGATACAATAGCATTTTTATACTGTCGGAAACAGGAAAAAAAAAAAAAGAACCTAGGGAACTCATTGCAAAATAAAAAATATTGAAAAAAACGGATCTAAGTCCAATGGATCATGCCGATAAAAAAATAAGTATTTTGTTTTGGTTCGACCAATAGTCGCATATGAAAAAACAAACGGTATTATTCTACTATATTGTATTAGATTATAATGAATTGAATTATATTATAATTGACTATATTATACTTATACATTACGTTTGGTATTGATTATATATAAAAGGTAGTGTTAATCTTTAAGGTATATAATAAAAGTTAGACTGCATTATTTATCATATTCTTTCTGCTTTATGTTCTTGTTGCTGCTAGGCATGCCATACCAGTTCCATTTTCAAACAAAATGCCATCACTAGGCTGATTTTTTATTTATTTATTTATTATTATTTTAACTTAATTGAATCAATTTTGTTCTTAATTAAAGGCAAATTACAATGAAAACCCTGACACTTGATTAAATTGCAATTAGTACACACTTTGGCTAGATTATAGATACGTACTCTTGATTTAATGGTGAATTCCAGAGCATAGCTTTAACTGTTCAATTTATTTAATATTTATTTAAATAAAACTTTTAATTAATATTGAATTGCAGATAAAAAATATATATATATTGATTTGACAACATCTGTCCATTGTCAATTTTAATTAATTTTTTGTAAAAAAAAAATTATAAATTCTTTTAAACTATAACCGTACTAATTAAAAGCATTTTTATATTGAAGATTTTGAACTAAATACTTAAATATTAATAAAAAATTAATAAATTATTCAAATTTTATTAATTTTATGGTGGATCTTATTTGTATATTAGCATAATCAAATAATCAATAATTATATTTTAACAATGTTTAGATTCAAATATTCAATCTAATATTGCTCGGATTTGAATAAGTCCGATACTCCGATCCCATAGATTGAAGATCCGAATTGGGGTTTGCTTATGTGGTTACATGTTTCGAACTCAGGTTATGGAGATATCAATTTTCAAATGGTGTACCAAAACCATATTATGATATTAATAAGAAAATAGCTTTTTCAGAAAGGAAAATACTTGGGTATTGACCAGTTAGTACCTCCCAATGGAGTGTTACTACGTGGTTTATATTCTTAAAAAAAAAAAAAATACAACGTAACAACACCCCATTAAGAGCATCCACATTGGTTGTAAAATACGACCCACTTTTACAAGACCCATTTTGGGTTTGATCAAATTGAGCCACAATGGTGTTAAATGAGATCCAAATAAATGGACCCAAAAGTGGGCTCCACCCAAGTAGACACAAATGGAGTTCAAAATTTGGAACCCAATTTGGGTATTGTCCAATGATTGGGGTTGGGTTCCCAACCCTCTCCAATAATTGGGTTGGGCTTTTATTTATTTATTTTATATATATATAATTTAAATTAAAATATATAATTATTAATTTCAAAAAATATATATATAATGAAAAAATATATATATTTAATATTTATATTTCAATTATTTAAATTTAAATATATTATTATTAATTTCAATAATTATATACATAATGACAAAATATAAATAAATTTAATTAGGGGTGAGCGTTTAATAGATTGGTACACTTTTTGAGTGAACTGTTAATGAACCATTTCGAGTGAGCGTTTAAAGTAATGAAACCGAACCGTTGGAACCGACGAAACCGAAATCGGAAGCGGAACTGAATCGTCGGAACCGTAGAAAACCGGACCAGAACCGAAACCGAACCTTCGGAACCGCCGAACCCAAACCGTTGGAACCGCTAGACTCGAACCGTCGGAACACCAGACACGAACCGTCGGAACCGCCAAAACCAGACTGGAACCGAACCGAACCGAACCTTCAAAACCGGAACCAGAACCGGTTCAGAACCGAAGCCGGATTCGAACCGAAACCGACGCCATGTCTAATCGTATACAATATTTTGTTTTAAATATTTATTTTTATTGTTAATGTAATTCGGTTGTGATAATTTTAATATAATATTTTAAAGAAGAGTAATGATTGTTTGGAAAAAAGTAAAAAAAAATGGATCAATTTCTCTTTTTTTAATTTAACCCCATTGTAGGGAAAAGAGATCCAAATAAATAGGACCTAAATGGGAAGACTCATTATTTAAAAATAAGACCCATTTTTAATGATGTAGCAATAAGTGGATCTTGTTTTTTTAGACTAACCAATGTTGGATGCTCTGACACTCCATTGGAGAGTTACTAGCTTTAGTACCGATTGGTCTAGTCAAAGCACTAAAGGGGCACTTTTACAGTTTTACCTGACAACTGATTTTTTCAGTATCACATGAAAATTCAGACAAGAGAAGAAAAAAAAACAATAGACTGAATTGACCATAACCTTTTTCTAGTGTTGAAAAAGCAAACTAAAAGTTTTTACTTTTTACCTGACAACTGATTTTTTCAGTTCCACGATCCTCTTGATTTCTAGTACAGATTCGGACTGCTTATTTTAAAAACAATTGTTTCTCAATGTTCATCATCCAAATCATTAATCAGGGAGAGGTGTACCAGTCCAGTTGGCCATGGTTTCCAAAATAAAAGTTTATTATAATTTTAAATTATTATATATATATATATGTATATTTGCTATTTTTTTCTGTAGAAAAATGAAACAATCAAATCATTGATTAATAAGATAGGGATCTTTAATTTGTTCATTTCATAAGGATTTTTTTTTTTCTTAACTATTTGTTTTTCCTTGTTTTTTTTTTTTTTTTTTTAAATTTTATTTTCTTATATATTTATATGGATATTGCCTAGGGGTTTTTCAGCTTAGACCAGTCCAATTTTAGAAAAAAAAAAATGTGGTCTTTGTATGTGTCACTGTTCAAAGATTTTCAAAGATACTATTAAAATTATGATGTCATTAGTCAAATATTTTCAAAGATGCTGTTAAAATTTGGATGGCATGGTAGATGTGCTTTTGCTCTGCAAGGTTTCAGAATTATGTGCTTTTGCTCTGTTAGAATTTGAACACTTTGACCAAAACTCCTATCTCTTTCTGTTCTCTTCCCTTTTAACGAAAAACACCACATATCCTTTAAGTTTTAAGACAATTTTTTATTATTATTATACATTTTTAAAAATTATCAATTTTTACATATAATTAACATTTAATATAATAATTAACTTTAAATAATAATTAACTTTTAAAATATACAATCATATATATATATATATATAGAAGAGATGATTTTAACGAAAGTGTTTTTAAGAATCTACAAGAAATGAGAGGATCACGTGATATGTTTTCTCTTTTGTCCGAAACTATTAAAAATCTTGTAAGCCCAGATTTCAATGTACCAATGGCATGCAACTCCTTCTTTGTGAGTTTGTGGTACGTTTTTGTTTTCCAAAAAAAAAAAAAAAAAAAACTGTTTTGTTCAAAGAAACTCGGTCCACAATTTTGTCTTTTAGCCAAATAAGGAAACTTTTTTTTTTTTCATTACTAAACTCGGTCCACAGTTGACAGACATTTATGACAGATCTTTTCTGGATAAGAGTTGCTATTGTGCACCGCTGGTATTCTGTGCATTTTAGTATAGCAAATTAAACATCAAAGATAAAGAGCATTTTAATTAGTAGAATTTCTTAACGATGAATTGATAATGAGGTAAAAAAATCTCTTTAATACAATTATCTAACATAAATATAGAGTTTATATTGCATAATTATTTGTTAGAGATTATGGAGGTTAGTTTCTCAATTTCCTCCTATAAATGTAGATTATGATTTTTTATAATTGTTTATGAATGTTATTATCCCTAAAATAAATAACGAGAGAGAATTCTTCAAAAAAAATAAAAAAAAATAAATAACGGGAGAGAATGAAATAAATATTTTATGGAGTATTTTTTTTTTAGATAATTGCATTTGATATGAAAAAATATATATATATATTATAAACAATTTAGATCCATATTTAAGAGAAATGTTTATGTGTTACTAATAGAAACTCAAAAATGTATAATAATAATATAAATGCTCTAATGTTTTAAGTTGATCAACATCTTCCGATTTTATTTCTTTCTTTTTTATGTTCAAATATATTATAATCTTCGTTAATTTTATTAAGATACTTATTGAGCTTATTCAAATATCATTGGTAAATTCATAAAACATCATAATGAAGTAATTAAAAATTAATTATATCTTCATAAAGTTATATCATGTAGACTAAATACAACCTTATTAAGTCCAAATCTGGTCCGAATAAGATATGAACCTAAATTAAGTCCAAATTTTTGAAAAAATCTACGAATATACCATGCACTTAAAGTTGATTGTGAACCTAATTACTTATAATTAACCATATCCATGGAATAGTGGTTGAAGCTATAAGAAAAAATAAATAAAAAATAAATCAGATTTTTTTTTTCACACAATTGCACAATATTGGTTAATTTTCTTCCTAGTGATAATAAATATTTTTTTATTCAATAATACTACTTTATTCAAATCTGGTGCCCTAATAATGTGACATCATTATAATCCATTCATTTAATTTGTATTATATTTGCATGATTTAAATGAATGGATTACGATAATGCCACATCATTTATCAGAACACATAGGAACCAATTTCCAAATGTTCATGCTATTAAAAAATATTATTTTATTTTTAAAATCTTTTACAAAACAAAATATAACAAATATGTAAAATTATATGTATCCAACACTATGAATAATAATTCAAGAATTCAAGAGTTTTGTTGTTGTTCATGAGAAATATATGAAAGTTATTTTCACCTACCTTCCCTTTAACAGTCATCAAACTCCTTCTACTTCTGAAACAATTAAAATTTTCATTAATCAAAAACATAAATGCTTGAATTTCTTATTTGGGAAACATTTTGGTTCCATCGTATCAAATGAGAAACTATTATATGATTTTAGAAACTACATGAATACTTTCACTGTAAAAAGTTTTTACATAAAAATATTCACCGACCACCATCAAGCAGAAAACCAAAAAATAAAAAACAATGAAAAAGCTGATTTTTGTACTTCTATGTTCATCATGTTGCTTTATAGAAACAGTGGCACAGTTCACATTAATTTTTTATTTTTTTTTCAAATTCAAAATATTATAGTGAATTTTACTTTTACTACTCAACTTCATAAAAAATTTAGAAACGACGTCGTCACAAGTCCGGGCACATCGCATATATGGATACGAATAATATGATGATCCATCAAATGGGCTTCTCTGGATAATTAGATCTGGACCGGTTTCTGTGCCCAAAAACAAAAAACGACGTTGTGAATATGTTGTGACGTGCTCGGACACGTCGGCTGCACACTATGATGATCCATCAAATGGGCTTTCTCTGGATAATTTATCTGGGCCGTCTGGTTGGCCCAAAATTAACTGTGATCCCTCAAGTTGAAGCCCAAGCTGACTGATTTTTTGCACTTGAGTGGCCCTCAGACCTTTGATTTGGAGTTTTGGAAAACAAAATGTATTAAATATTATATTTTTAGAAATAATTTTTTTTCTCTCAAAAAGTATAATATTTATATGTATTTTACGTACTAAAAATTAAAGAAAACAATCTCCTTCCTAAAATTAAGAGTGATGACCCTACATATATTTATTGTCTTTTTTTTTTTTTTTGAAAGAGTGGCCCTCAGACCTTTGATTTGGAGTTTTGGAAAACAAAATGTATTAAATATTTATATTTTTAGAAATAATTTTTTTTTCTCTCAAAAAGTATAATATTTATATGTATTTTACGTACTAAAAATTAAAGAAAACAATCTCCTTCCTAAAATTAAGAGTGATGATATATGCACCCTACATATATTTATTGTAGGGTGCATATTTATTATCTTCTTTTTTTTTCATTTTCTAATTTTTGTTTTAATTATTTGATCAAATATTAATTTGTTGGTATATTTCTAAAATTAATAGAAATGATATTTTGAGTAATAGCTAACTATAAGTGAGCTTTTAAAAACTTTTGATGGGGTAAGCTAATTAAAGGGGTATACATATAGGTGAATAGTAATTCTACACATCCCATCTAAAATCCCACATTTTTCATCTCAACACATATGGCGTGTGAGGTGTCAAATGGTGAGTGGATACATGAGGTAAGATGAGATAAATCATCATTAATGTATATCCACTCACAATTTGACACCTCATATGCCACATATGTTAGGATAAAAAAAGTGAGATTTTAGATGAGATGTCTAGCATTATTGATAGGCGAAAAATTAATGGTGTTGAAACCTTAAACAAGGTATAGTTGAAAAAATAGGCCTACTTATTTATAGAAAGACAATGGACATTTATATCTCCACCATCAAGTTGGGCTTGACCTAATCAAAAGAATGGCTAGGGACCCATACCTAGAGCAAGGGAGACAATCACACATTACCATACCATTGACTGATTGCCGCCCTAGAGAGAGAGAGAGAGGTTCTCTAGTTAGGATGTCCTGAAATTATAATGTTAGGACATCCAACTATAACTACACATTCATATTGAGTGTGAGTATTTATAAATGTTAGGCTGTGAGACCAATGTAAATGTGTAGCTATAGTTGAATGTCCTGAAATTATTTAATCAGGACGTCTTGACTAGAGAAGGAATTGACAAATGACCACCATGTGAGATTATTTATTTTTATTTTTTTTGCCCACTACCCACCTCGCGAATTAGACCCCATTATTAATTGTTAAGCTATCCATAATTCCATACATATAACACTTGGGCATTTTGCCAATGTGGTTGGACCCTTACCTGGGAGCCACCACGGTCCAACGCCCAATGTGTACATGTATATATTTATATTATTTGTCCCATTTGGCCATTAATCCTAAGGGTGGGTGTTGTCTCACCAATTGTGGGTGTTCTCTCCCCGCTTGTAGGAGTTGTAGTCAACACCCACCCACCAATTGTGAGTGTTCTCTCCGCGCTTGTGAGAGTTGTAGTTCGGGCTGCTCTAGTAGAGCCCAATCTCACCGGGTCCTGGCAATTGTTGTATATAAAAAATAATTAAAAAATAAAAATAAAATTCCATACATATTCAGAGATATTCAACATGTGGAATCAACAACATCAGTACCGGTCGGAAGGGAATTGCAATTTAAATGTGATTTAGACATTTTGATAATGAAGTACAACAAATTTATGAAAAATATCAAAAACCAGTCTTATAAGATTCATCCAGTACAACGCCAAATTTATGAAAATATTATTAAACAAGCATGCGTACTCTTAAATTCTTGATTATAACATTCGGGGTTGTGTTTTTCTCTCATTGCATTTTCTAAAGTCCATATTAAATATTCTCTTAGATTAATTTGGTGTAAATTAATAGAGCTCTTGACAAATCGCATAGAATAGAAGCCAAAAGCAAATAAAAATATTTACAATCTTCGAATTTTGACTGATCAATAATGAAGTTGACACACCCTAGTATATATTAAGTATTACATAAATTTAGGGTTTTTTTGTGAGAAGGGATAACTTGAACCCCGTAACCTCGTGTTGTAGGTGTGAGGGGTATATCACCAAACCAATATCATGTCGTCAATAAAAATATATATGTGGATAGGAGATGATCGGATGTGAGAATTAATCTTATTAAAAATAAATAAATAAATATTTTATGTAAAAGAGAAAATTGTGGGTATTTTACTATTTTATGATTAGAACCTTAGTATCAATCTTAGGCAGAATTCATGGCTTTGAGTTTGAGGGATGTTAAAGGGATAATTTGGGAACAAAAACAGTTTCTTGAAAAAAAAAGGAGAATCCTAACAATTTAGCATCAAGCTTGGGGATATCATTCTGGCAGATGCTCGCCTTCTCGAAGGAGACCCTTTAAAAATTGATCAGGCAACTGCTTCTTACACCTCAAACAAAATCATGCTATGATGTTTTCCAATGATGTTACATGATAGTTGTTTTTCCTGATGCAGTCAGCTCTTACAGGAGATAAAGTTCTCTGTTTCAACATGTAAAGCTTGGTGAGATTGAAGTAGTGGTAATAGCAACTAAAACAATCTCTCATTATCCATATTCTTAAAGATATTCATCGCTGTAGATTCAAGATTTCATGATTGTTAACACTTGTTTAAAGTATTTCTAAACTCATTCACATTCATATGACAAATGTTCTGCTTGCTAAACAAGAACAATAATTGATAAATGACAATGATTTATAAGATCACCTTCATGAGTTAGTTGGATGACTTGTTCATCTGTATCGATGAAATCCTTGGATTGCTGTCTACATGTTCTTGTTTTTACATTCCTAGCTAATAATTTTGCTTAAATCTTACTATATTCCTATCAAATCCTAAATCGGCGTCCAGAGAAAAAGAGATTACTAGAAAAGTACATGCTATCATAAACAAATATGCTGAAAGAGGCTTGTGATCAATCGCAGAAACAAAAGACATTTAACAATTCATTACTAACTACTAAATATATAATATCTTTAAGTTTCAAAATACAACCAAAAGGATATAATATCATTGAAATTTCCGATTAGGATCTCAGCCTTCACTAATATCATAGCCAAGGCTCTCAGCAAACGTCATCATCTTCCTATCTTTTTCTCTAGTAAGGCCACCTTTCAGCAATTTCTTTCTGAAACTCTTGTCTAGAAAAACCTAAATAGAAAATAATAAAAATATTAAAATCTAAAATACAAGTTATTAATGAAATAAGAAATATATTTTATATACTAACCCTAATGAAATGTGTTGACGCATATGTATCCAGAAATCCTTTTTGTTTAACAAAACAAAAAGGATTTCTGGATACATATGCGTCAACACATTTCATTAGGGTTAATATATAAAATATATTTTTTATATCATCGATAACGTATATTGTAGATTGATTTTAATATTTCTGTTATTTTCTGCTTAGATCTTTCTCTTTGTCTTCGTCAACATAATTATTTGTACAAACTGCATAAACAATCGGGTGGGCTCCGCGGCCAATCCTTACACAAGAAAATAAAAGAAAATGTATAAACTTTAATGTCGAAAAGTGAAGGAAAAAATTGGATATATGGTCTAAGAGAAAAAATAAATAAATCTTTGGATATATAATCTGACTTGAAAGTAAAAAACCAAGAAAAATAAAAAAAATAAAAACTGAAATCAGAATTAATTAAAATATAAAAAAAACTATCATGAGTCATGAGATCAAAAATATGAACAAAAAAAAAAAAAAAAATATATATATGAACAAGATAGACAAAAATAAATAAATCTTTGGATATAAAATCTGGATTAAAAATAAAAAAAGACAACCAAAAAGCAAAGCCCTTTTACTTGGTTTGTCTGAACGAAGAGATGCTATTTATAGGCATCATTTGCCCTGAGTTTTAGGGTTTCTTGGTTCCTTTTAAACGGCACCGTTTTGGTTGCCTGTTGGTTCATAGTAGTAGAGTTGTGTCTGCTACTCTGCTTGTAGCTATAGGGAATCATCTCTATGAGAGTATGTCATAGTTGGTATAAGTCTGTTGTAGGGAATCATCTCCCTGAGAGTCTATAATAGTTATTATGAGTCAGTCATAGGTAATACTTTCCCAAGAGGCTTATTGTTGTTTTACAATTTCCTTTACAATAATGCTAAACATCCCACCTAAAATCCCACCTTTTTCATCCCACTACATGTAGCATGTGAGGTGTCAAATTGTGAGTGAATACGTATTAATGATGATTTATCTCACTTACCTCATGTATCCACTCACCATTTGACACCTCACATATCACATGTAGTGGGATGAAAAATGTGGGATTTTAGGTGGGAAGTGTAGCATTACTGCTTCCTTTATAGCATTTTTTAAGGTTATGGAAAAATAAAAGAGAAAAAAATAAATATTGAATATTTAAATATTTATAAATTATTACCAAGTTTGATAACGTTATAAAAATTAATTTTTAAATAAGGAAACATTATAAAATTTAAATTTCATGGATTAAAAGACACTGAGCATAAACACAAACATATGAAAAATTACATACATAATTGAAAGCACAAACATAAACGTAAATAAAAAAATTATTATTTTTGTATTTTTTATAATTTTTCATATATCTTTTGTATAAAAATATATTTATTTTAAATTTTAATGTTTGAAATATTGTAGATCGTACATCTTCAATGGTCAACAAATCTGATCCATTCATATTTAATGGCCAACAAGTCTGATTATTCCATCTCCAAAGGTCAACAATAGACCAATGGCATGTAACTCCTTCTTTGTGAGTTTGTCAGAGAACAAATGATGACAAGAAGGTTTCTGTCAAAAGAAACTCAGTCCACGATTTTGATTTGAAACTTTTTCTGTTTTGTTTTTTAGCCAAATAAGGAATTTTTTTTATTTTTTTTATTTTTTTTCATTACTAATATGTTGGCAGATCTTTTTTGGATAAGAGTTGCTATTGTGCACATCTGATATTCTGTGCATTTTAGTATAGCAAATTAAAAATAAAAGATAAGAGCATTTTAATTAGTAGAATTTCTAGATAATGAGATAAAAAAAAAAACTCTTAAATACAATTATCTAACCTAAATATGGAGTTTATATTGTATAATTATTTGTTAGAGATTATAGAGGTGAGATTCTCTATTCCCTCCTACAAATGTAGACTATGATTTCTTATATTTGTTTATCAATGTTATTACCCGTAAAATAAACGAGCAGAGGGAAAGAAATAAATATTTTATGGTGTATTTTTTTGAGATAATTGCATTTGAGTAATAATAGTATGTATATATATATATATATATTAAACAATTTGGATCCAAATTCAAGATAAATGTTTATGTATCACTAATAGAAACTCAAAAATGTATTATAGTAATAAAAATGTTCTACTGTTTTAAGTTGATTAACATCTTCCAATTTTATTTCTTTTTTTTTTAATGTTCAAATATATTATAATCTTCTTTAATTTTAGTAAGATACTTATAAAGCTTATTAAAATATCATTGGTAAATTCATAAAACATCATAATGAAGTAATTAAACATTAATTAATTATATATATTTTTTCATAAAGTTATATCATATAGACTAAATACAACTTTATTAAGTCTAAATATGGTATGAAAAATATATGAACCTAAATTTGGTCAAATTTTTTGAGAAAATCTAAACATGCCATGCACTTTAAGTTGATTGTGAACCTAATTACTTATAATTAACTATATCAATGAAATGGTGGTCAAACCTATAAGAAAAAAAAAATAAAAAAAAATCGGATGTTTAAAGATTTTCCGATCAAATGCACATGGAGAGAGAGAATTGAGAAGTAGAGATTGAGAAGTAGAGATTGATGAATTTGTTTGTACAAATATTAGTTGAGTGTACCGTATGATATCTATTACACTATTCAAAATCTTTGACTCAAAGATATGCCTGTGATATGTATTTTGATGCATGAATTTCTTTTATAAAAATAGTTTTTATTTTGTAAACTTTTATTACTCCTTTTTTTTTTTTCACACGATTGCACATTATTAGTTAATTTTCTTCCTAGTGATAATAAATATTTTTTATTCAATAATAATACTTTGTCCAAATCTGGGGCCTAAATGAGGTGGCATCATTATAATCTATTCATTTAATTTGTATTAGATTTTTATGATTTAAATGAATGGATTACGATGAAGCCACATCATTTATCAAAACACATAAAATCCAATTTCTAAATTTTCATGCTATTAAAATATCAGTAATGCTAGACATCACACCTAAAATCCTACCTTTTTCATCCCCCCACATGTGGTATGTGAGGTGTCAAATGGTGAGTGGACACATGAGATAGGTGCGATAAATCATCATTAATGTGTATTAACTCACAATTTGACACTTCACATGCCATATGTGGTGGGATAAAAAATGTAGGATTTTAGTTGGAACGTTTAGTTTAGCATTATTGTTAAAATATATGATCTTAATTTTAAAATCTTTTATCAAAACAAAATATAACAAATATGTAAAATTATATGTATCCAACACTGTGAACAATAATTCAAGAGGTTTGTTGTTGGTTATGAGAAATAAATGAAAGTAATTATCCACTATCTATTTTCCTACCTTCCCTTTAACAGTCATCAAACTCCTTCTACTTCTGAAACAATTAAAATTTTCATTAATCAAAAACATAAATGCTTTGAATTTCTTATTTGAGAAACATTTTGGCTCCATCGTATCAAATGAGAAACTATTATATGATTTTAGAAATCACATGAATACTTTCTTTGTAAGAAAATTTTACATAAAAATATTCACCGATCAGGAGATCACCATCAAGCAGAAAACCAAAAAATAAAAAAATAAAAAACAATGAAAAAGCTGCTTTTTGTACTTCTATGTTCATCTTGTTGCTTTATAGAAACAGTGGCACAGTTCACATTAAATTCGAGTTGATGAGAATTTTTTTTTTCAAATTCAAAATATTATAGTGAATTCTAAATATTATAGGAAATTCTTCATAGTTCAGATCAATTCAACTGCTTCGGATGAGCAGCCAACTACTTCCTGTGATCACAATGAATTAATCACACATAGACACAGCTAGCTCTCGGACCCTTCAATTTTCCTCCATGACAATTCCCACTTTGAATCAAATTAATGAGATCTGACAATTCAAACACTTCTTTAATTACGAGTCCATTTTTGCTCACCCCCCTTTCAAGGGGGTAAGCATTACCCCCCTCCCATACACATGACATGTGTCTATGGAGGGGTAAAATTGTCTAAAAATTTACTCCTCTATGACACATGTCATCCATGCAAAATGGGGGTAATGGTTACCTCCCTTGGAGGGGGGTGAGCAAAAATGTTCTCTGTGGAGAAAGGACCAGGATCCTCTCCTCACCTCACCTCACCTCATCCTCACATTTTCCTCACCTTTTTAAAGCATGTGATTGGTTGTTAATAAAGTGTCAATCACATCTTAACCATTCATTAATTGCAATGCTTATGTGTCACAAGATTAAATGAGGTGAGGATGAGGTGAGGTGAGGAGAGGATCCTCATTCGTGGAGAAAATGCATGATACCAAATTCAAAGACACCTAATTAATTAGTTTGCTGCTCTTTTAAGATTTATCAATACATAATTTTTTAAGTAATGTTACACTTTCTAATTTTTTATTTTTATTTTTTATAATTCGTTTTCGAATGGTTTATTCCACTTTTATTATTCCATTGCTGCAATTCTTTGGATATAAATTCTAAGAGTAATTACACAAACGTCCCCCCAAATTTTGGTATAAACTCATATGGACGTTTTGCCAAATATTACATAAACATCTCATACCATTAGTTTACTTTCATCCAAACAAACTATTGACCAGATTTTTAATAAGAAAAGTTCAAAATACCCTTAGTTAATTACTTATCCTGTATTATTCCTCCATAAAGTAAAAAAAAAAAATGATAGAAAATGCAAATAAAAAACTTTTAATTATATATTTTTCAAATAAAAAAATTTAAAAGACAAAAACATATAAAATAAAAAATTTGGAAAAAAGATTTAAATTAAATTTTAAAGGGATACATAAGTAACTAAGGGTATTTTGGACTTTTCATACTAAAAATATAGTCAATAGTTGGTTCGAATGGAACTGAGGGTAAGGTATGTTTGTGTAATATTTGACAAAAAGCTTATGTATACAATTATATGCTGTCGTTGACAGAAAAGATGAGGAAAACTTGTTTCTTCTACAATGAAAAGCATTTCAATTTCGTGTATTCAAGCTAATTAATGTCTAGTTTTGTTATAATCAGAAATAATAAAACAATGTTTTTAATGGAGTAAACAACTATTGCCTTAATCTATAATTTCATAAATTTCGTTTTGATCTTTTTATATTCATGCAAACGTTATTTTGCCATAAGAATTATTTCACATATTTTTCGAAATCTGACTTCTATCGAATAAACGGCTTTCTACGATCAACATTTAATTTGCGACTGGCAAGCATAAGTCAGAACGTACTTTTAACAAAGTACGTAGTTGTACGCATGATAGTCTTTTAACCGTGGAGTGTATTCTGAAGTAGGAATTTAAATTTGAAACACTCAAATTAAATTAGAGAAAAAAACCCATCAAACACACCAATAAAACCCAAAATGAAATTAAAAGGAGTCATGCAGGTAGATTTGTATAATCATTAATAAAATTTCACTAAGCCACCAATAGGACAATCAATGGGTAATTAATCCCGATTATACAGAAAAATAAAATAAAATCAATGAAGATCAATACATGATCATCTAAACAAAAACTCGCAAAATAGGAATAATGAAATTTCCAAAATGCAGTTTGTGATAAGAAGTGGAGCAGCAACTAAGGGCTTATTGATCAGTCTCTTCCTCATAATCAATATTCAATACTACTCTTGTTCTGACATCTGCTATAATCATCTTCATACAAATCAGCCACTTCCACATCCTCTCGGTAACCCTAATCCTTGATCTTCCCTTACTAATTCTCGGATTGCAATCTAAAGTGGCACCACCAATGTCACGGCTTTCACAGTGCTGTTGTTGTTTTTCCTCTTCTTCTTCAGCTAGTAAATGGGGCGGAGGCAGCTCTGAGTCCTCTCGCTCCCATTCTTCGATATCCATACCCCATTCGACGTAATCCACACCAGCCATTGCTAAAGCTTCCATTGAGATCGACATGACAATGATCAATCAGATGATTTTACTTATGATCAACTGGATATTTTCTTTGAGAATATTAGTGAGTATGCATTGCAAATTATAAATATAGGCACACCAAATAGAGATGAGATACGTGGACTATTATACTTTGAATTTTCAAATTGAAAATCACGGGTAGCATATTGCAAATCAAAACGTCAGGTGTGACTGTTGAATGAATGAATTAAATCAATAAAAATTAAAGAAGAAAAAAAAACAACATTCACACTTGGGCCTCTTTCCAATGTGGTCGGACTCTACCCTGGGAGCCTTCACCACCACGGTTCAACGCCCAATGTGTGCGTGTATATATTTAGATTATCTGTCCCCCTTGGCCATTAATCCCAATGGTGGTTAGGTGTCTCACCAATTGTGGGTCTCTCTCCCCGCTTGTGGGAATTGTAATCCGGGCTGCACTAGTAGAGTCCAATCTCGTCAGGTCCCGGCAGTTGTTGTATTTTCAAAAAAAAAAACAACATTCCCGTGATCATCTTATTGACTAAATTACCTAATTCTATTGATCAACATGCAAATTTATAAGCTATATAGAAATTCTGACATTGTTGCTGATGTTGTATTGATTATAGCCATGACGCATGCCCTCTATAATTTATTAATAGGTGTTCTCAAGCTTTAAGTCACAATCTAATTAATTTATTAAAATTTAAACATAATATATTATAGGGTTCAAAAATTAAATGACACGTTTTCAAAGTGTAATTTTAAGAGGAGAGTTTCTTCTTACTATCTAATGTTTTTCTTTCTACACTTTATTTCTAAAATACCCCATTCTAAAAATTTAAATTTAAAAAAAAAATTTCTAAAAACACTTCTTTTATTTATTTATTTATTTTCCAAAATTATCCATTTTATCTTCTGGCACTCGTATTTTAAAAACACTCTATTTAAACATAAAAAAAAATAAAAAAAAATCTAAAGACACTTTATTTTATTTTAATATTACCAATTTTAAATACTTTTCTTTAGAAATTTTGAAAGGGAAAATGGAAAAGAGATGTGAAGTAATCAAATAAAAATAAAACAAAACAAAAGTGAGGAGATCAACAATAAGAAAACTGCTTTGGAGATCAATATGTGAAAATAGGAAAACAATATTTATTTTTCTCTTTTGGATTTAAGTTGAGTAAAAAAATAATTTTAAAAATAATTTTCTGGATAAATAATTTTTTCATATATATCTTTTCTAATGATAGTGATGATTGAACGTGGGTAGTACTTGAGAAAAAAACACCGATTATTTTGATGGAGGGTTTGATGGTGTGTGAGAAAGTAATTATTTTGAAAAGAAGAAAAATATATTTTAGGGTTTGATAGCGTGTGAGAAAAAAATTAATTTAACTTTGAAACTTTGCAACAGTAAATATTTACCGATTGGTGTCCAATTGGAATTGGCCTAAATGCACTCACTTTTCCTAAAGTTTGGTATAAATAAGACGAGGGGTGAACCCAGGAAATATTTACCGCCCGGGCTAAATTATATATATAAATAGTTTTTGTTTTCTTAGTACGCACTAACATTATAAGTCAACTCTTTACCTATTAATAGTTAGATTTATCTACTTTTGTTTAGTCAATATATTATAATACTTAATTAATGGCTTACAAATTCTCATACTAAATTTATTAAATTCGGGTGCACTATGGAGAAAACTCTTGTAATTTTCTTCCTCAATGCATATTGACATAATAAAGTCAGTGCAATACATGCGAGACATTGATTAAGAATAAAAACTTTTTTATATAATTTTTTATGTAAGTATTTTTTTTTAAATAATAAAATGACACTGATTCAATAATGCACTAGTCAAAAATATGAATTACATCATAAATTTTATGCATAAACATGTAATTAAAGAAAAAAAATTATTTAAAATTGAAAATGGCTTAATTCTACAATGTTAGAAGCAGAAGCCCAATATTGTTTGTATTTTTAAAACTTAACTTGAAAAAACAAAATATTTACATTATATTACAAAAATATCATATTTTTATAATATTATCAAAACTTAGAGGGAATTTATGCAATTATCCCTTTATGCATAATTTTTTTATTAAGATAACAGTATTTTAATTAGTTTGCTGCTCTTTTAAGATTTATCAATACATAATCTTTTAAGTAATGTTACACTTTCTAATTTATTATTATTATTTTCTTTTGTAAATTTGTTTTCGAATGGTGTGTCATATGAGTTATCAATATAATATTTTAGAAAGCTTATCGTTACTTTGATTGTTTATTCCACTTTTATTATTCCATTGCTGCAATTCTTTGGACATAAATTCTAGGAGTAATTGCACAAACGTTCCTAAAGTTTTGGTATAATTGTACGCATATGGACGTTTTGCTAAATATTACATAAACATCTCATACCGTTAATTGATTTCCATTCAAACAAACTATTGACCAGATTTTTAGTACGAAAAGTCCAAAATACCCTTAGTTAATTATTTATTATGTATTTTTCCCCCATAAAATAAAATACAAATAAAAAATTTAAAAGACAAAATCATATAAAATAACAAATTTGGAAAAAATATTTAAAGGGGATAAATAAGTAACTAAGGGTATTTTGGACTTTTCACACTAAAAATTTAATCAATAGTTAGTTTCGATGGAACTGAGGGTAAGGGAATGTTTGTGTAATATTTGATAAAAAGCTTATATGTGTGCAATTATACCATAATTGGGGAGACATTTGTGCAATTACTCCCAAATTCTATGGGAATATGGGATAGTTATTCCCTGTTAAAACTTCTCCAAGGCATGTAAATTACGTATGTAAGATCAATAAATATTTGATATTAAAAGTTAAGAAGACAATATTATTGCTTTAGTTTTTTTGTCACGCCAATCCATGGGTGCTAGAAAGTTTGTGTAATATTTTCTTCAAATTAACCCCAAGGGGTGGTGTCGCTGGTCACTGGGGCAAGCCGTAAACTCGGATGTCCTGGGTTCGACAACCACGTTTCTCTTGGGGCCACTGAAGGTTTACCCGACTGTTAACTTCAGGTCCTTGTGGGATTAGTCGAGGTGCGCGCAAGCTGGCCCGGACACCCACGGATACCAAAAAAATATATTTTCTTCAAATGTTTGACTTATCTATTCCGGAATGTCCCACCTCTATCTACCTTTCTCTAGCAAAATGCTTTAGGGGAAGTGCTCTCCATCCGATATCTCGCCGGTAGAACCCTCCAGACCAGTTAATTTCCTCTACTGCCTGATAAGTTCTATCTCGTGCCACTGCAAGGTCTTTTCCGGTGGCAGTTACCCCAAGAACACGACCCCCAGTTGCAATGAAGTTCCCATCTGAGTCGAGGGCAGTTCCAGCATGAAATATCTTAACTGATGGAGCGACTAGTTCTGATTCTTCAAGGTTTTGTATTATCGTGCCTTTCTCATAGGACCCAGGGTAACCCTTGCTTGCCATTACCACCACCATGGCAGACCCTGGAGACTAGTCTAGTGTTACTCCGGTTAGCTTTCCTTTACAAGCTGCAAGAAGAACTTGTGCTAGATCGGACTCCAATCGGACCATCAATACCTGACACTCTGGATCTCCAAACCGCACATTGTACTCAATTAGCTTAGGTAAGCCAGATTTCTTCTCAATCATAAGGCCAGCGAATAAGACACCGACAAACTTGCATCCTTCTGCTGACATTCCTTCCACCGTGGGAAGAATTTCTAGATAATGAGATTAAAAAAAACTCTTAAATACAATTATCTAACCTAAATATGGAGTTTATATTGTATAATTATTTGTTAGAGATTATAAAGGTGAGTTTCTCTATTCCCTCCTACAAATGTAGACTATGATTTCTTATAATTGTCTATCAATGTTATTACCCGTAAAATAAACGAGCAGAGGGAGTGAAATAAATATTTTATGGTGTATTTTTTTTTTGAGATAATTGCATTTGAGTAATAATAGTGTATATATATATATTAACCAATTTGGATCCATATTCAAGATAAATGTTTATGTATCACTAATAGAAACTCAAAAATGTATTATAGTAATAAAAATGCTCTAATGTTTTGAGTTGATCAACATCTTCCAATTTTATTTCTTTCTTTTTTATGTTCAAATATAATCTTCTTTAATTTTATTAAGATACTTATAGAGCTTATTAAAATATCATTGGTAAATTCATAAAACATCATAACGAAGTAATTAAACATTAATCATATATATATATATATCTTCATAAAGTTATATCATGTAGACTAAATACAACTTTATTAAGTCTAAATCTGGTATGAAAAATATATGAACCTAAATTTGGTCAAATTTTTTGAAAAAATCTAAATATGCCATGCACTTTAAGTTGATTGTGAACCTAATTACTTATAATTAACCTAATTTTTTTTTTTTTTTTTTGAAAACATCTAAATATGCCATGCACTTTAAGTTGATTGTGAACCTAATTACTTATAATTAACCATATCAATGAAATGGTGGTCAAATCACGTTTTTGAATTGGGGTGTCTTTTCTTTTTTTCTCTCTGACAGGAAAAAAGTGAAAGTAGTTGTGTCCTTTTAGGTTGTAGGTCTTCTTGTCAGAAGTAGTGTGTAATTTCCAGAGGTTCTCGTTTTTTTTTCTTAGTTATGGCTGAATCAGAAATTGTGAAGCTTTATGAGAATTTATCTCTAGCTGATGAAGATGGGGAGATTCATGAGATGCCTGCAGAGGAACAAAGAGGTGGTGCTGAGGAGGTGGATCTTTGTTTAGTTGGGAAGGTTCTTTCTGGAAAAAAAAGTAATCGAGAGGCGTTTAAATCTCTGATAGAACAGCTATGGAGTCCTTTTGGGAAGGTTGAGATTGAGTCCGTGGGAGAAAATTTGTTTATGTTCCATTTTCAAAATCAGGAAGATAGAAATAGGATCTGGCAATGAGGCCCATGGTATTTTGACAAGAGTTTAATCGCTTTAGAGAAGCCTGTGGGTATGGGAAAAATTTCTCTCTTGAGCTTTAGTAAAGTGGAGCTCTGGATTCAGATACATGATGTTCTTATTATGTGTATGAATCGTCGATCGGCGAAATGGATGGCGAATCAGATAGGTAAAGTTATAGAGATTCCGCCGGAATCTAAAGATTGTAGGGGTAAATATATGAAGGTGAAGGTGCAAGTGGATATTTCTAAACCACTGAAGCGATGGCTATGATTGAAATTGGATGATTCTTCCTCTGTAATCATGGTTAGTCTTAAGTATGAGCGATTGCCTGAGTTTTGTTATGTCTGTGGGAGGATTGGGCATGCCAGTAAAGAGTGTATTGATGAGTTGGCGAAGGTTGAAGCTTTGAATGGTGCGTCCTCGAAGTATGGCTCTTGGATGAGAGCTTCAATATCTGATAGGCAACAAACAAGGTTTAATCAGCATCAGGAAGGGCATTTGAGGAAGCAGGGGAGTGAGTTGGCTGTAAGGCGTGAGGGGATTGATCAGGGTTTGAATCCTTTGGGTTCTGGTGATCTGGTTTCTCAGGTAGATGGTTTGACCGACAGTGGAAAGGAAGGGAAGAAGAAGAGTGTAGAATCGGTTTCAGAAGCCCTACCCGGTATTAATGGATCCGGATTAGTTCAGACCCGTTGGCTGAGTATAGAAGGCCTGCTGTTAGAGCCCAATGTTGAAATTAATAACAGGTTTGTGGTGGACCAAGAGGTTTCTAATGGGCCTAATCAGTTAGTTAGTGGGGCTCTTTTATCAGATTTGGGTTTAGAAGGGAATCTGATTGGGTCCAAGGATGACTTACAGGCTGGTGGAGCTTTGCAAATGATTTGTTCCACTCAGTCAGATATGCAAACGTCTCCACCGAGAAAGATTGCTAGAAATTGGAAGAGGTTAGCTAGAGAGAAGAAGCCAGAAATTGTTCATCATTCTTCTTCAAGTCTTTTCCGGAGGTCACAAGTGGTTAGCAAGCAAGGTATTAAGAGCAGTAAGGGAAAGGTTTCATCTTTTCCAAGTAATTTCTCTCGTTCTGGTCTAGGTACAAGTACTAAAGTTGGGAAAGGAATTAGGGCAGCAAATTTTTCTTTAGTTCAGAGGGATAACGTTGCTAAGTCTTTAAAAAGGTGGGAGGTCAAGTGTGGTAAACGTAAGGAGTTTTTTGATTGTTCTTTTGTTAACAGTGATGTGAAGAGAGGAAGATTGGTTGGTCCGATTGTGGAGGCTGATATTTTGGTGGAGTTTGGTTTCCAGGCCCGTCGGGAATCATGATTGGCCTTAGTTGGAACGTTCGGGGGTTGGGGAATCCCCGAGCGTTCTTGGCCTTAAAAAGGATGATGAGGAAATATTCCCCTGGTTTTGTTTTTTTATCCGAAACAAAATTATATGGTAGAAAGGCAGTTAGTTTTCGTGATTTGATGGTCAGTTATGATGTGTTTTGGGTAGATAGTGTGGGCAGCAGTGGCAGTTTGATGTTGCTTTGGCAGAGAGAGCTTCAGGTGACTATTTTATCATTCTCTATAGGTCATATTGATGCTCGGTTTCAGATGGCGGATGGTTTTAAGTGGCGATTTTCGAGGTTTTATGGGGATCCTGTTCCAAGTAAGAGAGTGCAGTCCTGGGCACTCTTAAGTCGGTTACGAGAGGTGGATGATCTTCCCTGGGTTTGTGGGGGAGATTTCAATGATGTGTTGAGAATGAATGAGAAGGTTGGGGGTTCTATGAAGACTGTTACTGGAATGGTTCGGTTTCGTCAGGTGGTTGACGAGTGCGATTTAGTTGATTTGGGGTGTTCAGGTCCGAAAATGACTTGGAATAATAAACGAGCTGGTAGGAGTAATATTCAGGAACGATTAGATAGATTTTTAGCTAATAATCTTTGGAGAGATAGTTTTGATTTTGTGAAGGTGGAGCATTTGGGTTTTCACTCTTCCGATCATCGTCCGTTGTTATTGTCTTTTGGGAATGATATTCGGCCAAAGACTCGCAGAAATTGGGGGTTTAAATTTGAAACTTATTGGTTGAAAGAAGGAGATATAGGAAGGGTGATTAGTGATGCCTGGAACTGTCAATTTTAGCGAGGAATTTTGCAAGGAATTTGTCTCAGTGTGCAGCTGTTTTGTCTAGTTGGAGTAAAGGGCGATTTAAGAATCTCAGTAGTCAGATAGAGGCTAAAACAAGAGAGATAGAGCTTCTGTATCAGAGGTGTGAGCAGGATGGTATTATGAGGAAAATAAAGGAGTTGGAAAAATCAGTTGATGGTCTTCTCGATTCTGAAGAGCTTTTCTGGAAGCAGAGGTCAAGGGCAGATTGGTTGGCGGCTGGCGATCGTAATTCGAAGTTTTTCCATGCCAAAGCTTCGGCCAGAAAGAAAAAAAATGAGGTTGTAAAATTACGTAACAATGAGGGGCAGTTTGAAGATTCTGCTGAAGGAATGGCCAGAATTGTTAATGAGTTCTTTTCTTCTTTATTTCGGTCCTCTGAACCCTCCTGTTCTGATATTGCTGTAGCTTCTATCGCAATTAATTCTGGGTTTAGTGGTGCTCAGAGAGAAGATTTGCAAGTGAGCTTCTCGGCTGCAGAGATAAAGGAGGCTGTTTTTGACTTGAGTCCAACAAAAGCACCTGAGCTAGATGGTTTTCAAGCCATTTTCTTTCAGAAATTCTGGTATGTTTTAGGCGATGATTTTACTGGTGTGTGCTTGAGTATTCTTAATGGTTCTTCTTCTATTAGAGATTTTAATTTTACTAATGTGGTGCTTATTCCTAAATTAAAAAATCCTGAGTCTCCTAAAGATTTTCGTCCTATTTCCTTATGTAGTGTTATTTATAAGACGGTAGCTAAGGTTATAGCCTCTAGATTGAAGCCTTTGTTAGAAGGTTTGATTTCCCCTAATCAGTCTGCTTTTGTTCCTGGTCGGCAGATTTTTGATAATGTTTTGGTAGCTTACGAATCTCTTCATTCGATTGCTAGGAAAAAATCTGGGATTAAGGGGTTGATGGCTCTTAAGTTAGACATGAGTAAGGCTTATGATAGGGTAGAATGGGAATTTTTACGAGCTGTTTTGTCTAAGATGAATTTTCCGCTTAGTTTGATTGATTTAATTATGGATTGTGTTACTACCTCTTCCCTTAGTTTTTTGTTGAATGGGGTTCCGGTGAGTCAAGTGATGCCCTCTAGGGGTCTTAGACAGGGGTGCCCTCTTTCCCCTTTCCTTTTTATTTTGTGTGCTGAAGCTTTTTCGTGTTTGATTACTCGGGCTGAGTTGGATGGTAGGGGTTTAGGGATTCGTTGTAGTAGGGGGGGGGGGGGGGGGGGGTCCTCTTATTAGTCATATGCTTTTTGCGGATGATAGTATCATTTTTAGTAGGGCTTCAAGGGAATGTAGTTGTGTGATTCGGGATATCCTGAAGGTTTATGCTTGTGGTTCTGGGCAGCAAATCAATTTAGAGAAGAGCAAGGTTACATTTAGTCCTAATGTGGTTGCTAGTGCTAAAACAGAAATTTTTGATTTGCTTGGTGTGGTTGACAATAATTTTCAGGATTTATACCTTGGGTTGCCTACTATGATAGGAAGGAATAAGAAAATAATGTTTAATGAGATTAAGGAGAGGGTTTGGAAGAAGCTTAGAGGGTGGAAGGATAGTTATTTTTCGTATGGTGGTAAAGAGGTTCTGATAAGAGCCGTGGCGCAAACTATCCCTAATTATGTTATGAGCATTTTTCAGCTTCCGACGGGTTTTTGTAAGGACCTTAGCTCTATGTTTTCAAAATTTTGGTGGGGTTCTAGAGAGGGTAGAAGGAAGATTAGTTGGGTTAAATGGGAAACACTTTGTCTACCTAAAATTGAGGGAGGGTTGGGTTTTAAAGATTTAATTTCTTTTAATCAAGCTCTTCTTGCGAAGCAAGCTTGGAGGATTCAGAGTAAGCCTAATTCTTTGGTTGCTAAGTTGTTGAAAGCCAAATATTTTAAGTCAGAAGATTTTCTGCAGGTGGAGGTGAAGAATGGCTGTTCTTTTGTGTGGAGAAGTATTTTGTGGGGGCGATCTTTATTGTCTGAAGGGCTTAGATGGGTGGTGGGGGATGGTAAAACTATTAGTGTTTATAGGGATCGATGGCTGCCTCGTCCTAGTACTTTTAAAGCAGTCACTTCTAATCCTGAGTCTGAGCTTCGTGTTGTGGATCTTTTTGCTGTCAATCAACGTTGGTGGGATCTTGAGAAGCTGGATAATTTTTTGTTGCCGTGTGATAAGGAGACTGTTTTGTCTATTCCAGTTAGTTGGACTGGGGGTGTTGATCATCTTGCGTGGTATTATGAGAAGAATGGGGAGTTCTCGGTTAATAGTGGTTATCGTTTGGCCTTATCTCTTAAGAATTGTGCTTCCACCTCCAATTCTGTTGTCTCTCAAAAGTGGTGGTATTTGCTGTGGAAGTTAAATGTGCCTCCCAAAGTTAAATTATTTGTGTGGCGATCTTGTTGGAACGCCTTCCCCTCGCTTGAGAATCTTTGTAAACGTAAGGTTGTGGAATCCTCTGTGTGTACCAGTTGTTTCTCCTCTGTTGAGTCTGCTGTACATGCAGTTTTTGGGTGTTTTCATGCTAAAAAATGTTGGAAACTTGTAGAGTTTTATAGTATTTTTGCTGAAATGAATCTTTGCTCTGCGTTGGATATTTTTATGCAAGCTTCTACCCTTCTCTCTGTTGAAGATTTGGCCAGTTTTTGTGTTATTGCTTGGGCAATATGGGATAATAGAAACTTGTTGAATATTACAGGTAAAGGAAAGCCTTCTGAGATGGTTGTTTCTGGTGCTTTATCATTTTTGTCAGAATTTCAGAGTTCTAATAGTGTAACCTCCGTTCAGCTGCCTTCTGGGGTTGTTAGGTCAAATGTCTGTTGGCTTGCCCCTCTTCCTGGCAGATTTAAGATTAATACTGCAGTAGCTCTTAAAAAATTTGGTAAGTCCATTGGTGTTGGTGCAGCTATTAGAGATGATAAGGGGTTGGTGTTGGCAGCTCGTGCTCATCAGTTGACAGGGGCTTTTAATGCTGAAATAGGAGAGTTGATTGCTTTACGGGAAGGTTTATTGTTAGCTAACTTTTATAATTTGAAAGTTGATGTAGTAGAAATTTTTTCTCGTTCTTTGGTAGCTGTTCTAAATGATTCTGTCCCTCCTGTAGGGGAATCTAATTTTATTGTGCAAGACGTTAAGTCTTTGTTCTTGGCTGTAGGCGTTAGTAAGTGTTTGGCGGTTTCCAAGACTGGAAATTCCTTGGCTCTTATGCTTGCCAATTTAGCTTTTTCCTCCTCTAGGGAGTTTCTTTGGTTGGACTCTAGTCCTGTTTTTTAATGTAATTTCTCTGTGTTGGTTGTTGTTTCTATTTATCAAAAAAAAAAAAGAAATGGTGGTCAAACTTATAAGGAAAAAAAAAAAAATCGGATGTTCAAAGATTTTCTGATCAAATGCACATGGAGAGAGAGAATTGAGAAGTAGAGATTGATGAATTTGTTTGTACAAATATTAGTTGAGTGTACTGTATGATATCTATTACACTATTCAAAATCTTTGACTCAAAGATATGCTTGTGATATGTATTTTGAATTTTTGATGCATGAATTTCTTTTATAAAAATAGTTTTTATTTTGTAAACTTTTATTGCTCCTTTTTTTTTTCACACGATTGCACATTATTAGTTAATTTTCTTTCTAGTGATAATAAACATTTTTTATTCAATAATGCTACTTTGTTCAAATCTGGTGTCCAAATGATGTGACATCATTATAATCCATTCATTTAATTTTTATTATATTTGCATGATTTAAATGAATGGATTACAATGAAGCCACATTATTTATCAAAACACATAGGATCTAATTTCCAAATTTTCATGTTATTAAAATATATGATTTTATTTTTAAAATCTTTTATTAAAACAAAATATAACAAATATGTAAATTTATATGTATCTAACACTATGAACAATAATTCAAGAGTTTTGTTGTTGGTCATGAGAAATAAATGAAAGTAATTAACCACTTTGATTTTCACCTACCTTCCCTCTCACAGTCATCAAACTCCCTCTACTTCTGAAACAAATTAAAATTTTCATTAATCAAAAACATAAATGCTTGAATTTCTGATTTGGGAAACATTTTGGCTCCATCGTATCAAATGAGAAACTAGGAGTAATTGCACAAACCTCCCCTGAGTTTGAACCTAATTGTAGCTAAATGGACCTTTTGCTCAAAATTACACAAAACTCCCCTAGTATTGGTTGACTTTTGTTAACATTAACTTTGACCAAACTTTTAGGATAAAATGACTTTAATGTCCCTATTTGTATTATTGTATAACCTAAAATAAATAATTAAATAAATATTCTATAATAAAAATTTAAAATTTCATTAAAAATAATGAGGATAATGTTATTATTTTTTTAGATATTTATCACCATTTTCAGGGATATATTATATAATATATAATAAAATTTTTGAGGATAATGTTGTTATTATTATTTTTTTGGGTTAATTGCACATTATCCTCAACATTTTTATTATATATTATATATTACATCTCTAAAAATGGGTGATGAATATCTTAAAAAATAATAATAACATTATATTCATTATTTTTATTACAATTGATTTTATTATATAATATTTATTTGATTATTTATTTTAGATTTTAAAATAATACAGATAGAGACATTAAAGTTATTTTACTCTAAAAGTTAGTCAAACGTTAAGTTTAATTAAAGTCAACCAATGCTAAAGGAGATTTGTGTAATTTTAAGTAATAGATCCATTTAGCTGCAATTAGACTTAAAATTAAGGCAGGTTTGTGTAATTACTCCGAGAAACTATTATATGATTTTAGAAACCACGTGAATACTTTCTTTGTAAAAAGTTTTTACATAAAAATATGAGCTAATTACACAGAAATCCCTGAGGTTTTCCCTTTTACACCAAAAAACAACTTTTTCGAAAATTGACACTCAACCCCCCTGGCGTTAGTGTTTGACCGTTAACTTAATGGTTGACCATATCAAAATGCCAAAATGACTTAAATAACCCTATTACCCTTTATTTAATGAAATTAAAATTTAAAAGAGTAAATTAAATAAAGAAAAATTAAATAAAAAATAGATGATCTTCACAATTTTTTAAAAAATAAATAAATTTTTAAAAATGGAAAAAATAAGAAAATGAAATTAAAACACGTTTTAAAACCAAAACAAAAAAAACAAAAAACAAAAAACAAAAAACAAAACAAAAAAAAAACAGAAAAATAATGGAAAATAATTTAAATTTTAAAAAACAAAATAAAAAATGAATGTAATTTTAAATGGATAGAAACAGAGACGGATGAGATCTGGTGGAAGAAAAAGTATCAACTTCATCGTACAAAACTTCGTTTTCACATCAAAATGTATCAACTTCATCGTACAAAACTTCGTTGATACTTTTGTTGGTAAAAGAAACAAAAACGAAGTTTTGTACAATGAAGTTGATACTTTTTCTTCACCAGATCTCATCCATCTTCATTTCTTTCCATTTAAAATTACATTCATTTTTTATTTTGTTTTTTAAAATTTAAATTATTTTCCATTATTTTTCTGTTTTTTTTTTTTTTTGGTTTTAAAACGTGTTTTAATTTTATTTTCTTATTTTTTCCATTTTTAAAAATTTATTTATTTTTTAAAAAATTGTGAAGATCATCTATTTTTTATTTAATTTTTCTTTATTTAATTTACTCTTTTAAATTTTAATTTCATTAAATAAAGGGTAATAGGGGTATTTAAGTCATTTTGGCATTTTGATGTGGTCAACCGTTAAGTTAACGGTCAAACACTAACGCCAGGGGGGTTGAGTGTCAATTTTCGATAAAGTTTTTTTTTGGTGTAAAGGGGCAAACCTGAGGGAGATTTTATGTAATTAGCTCTAAAAATATTCACCGATCACCATCAAGCAGAAAACCAAAAAAAAAAAAAAAAGACAATGAGAAAGTTGCTTTTTGTACTTCTATGTTCATCCTGTTGCTTTATAGAAACAGAGGCACAAATCACATTAAATTCGGGTCAATGGGAATTTTTTTATTTTATTTTTTTTCAATTTCAAAATATTATAGTGAATTTTACTTTTACAACTCAACAACTTCTTCACATGGTTCTTCAGATTTTTTGAACAGAGTGCATGCAGAGATTCTTTAAGTTCTTCTCTGAACCTGCTTCAATCAAAACATGAGTTGATGAAATTCTTCAGATCAATTCAACTGCTTCAGATGAGCACAACCAACTACTTCCTGTGATCACAATGAATTAATCACACATAGACACAGCTAGCTCTCTAGCTCTCGGACCCTTCAATTTTCTTGCTCCAATTAAGTTCATTTAATTAGTTGATATGATCTTGAATAATAAGCTCATCATCCCTCCATGACAATTCCCACTTTGAATCAAATTAATGTGATCTGACAACTCAGACATCTTTAATTATATGTGGAGAAAATGCATGATACCAAATTCATAGACTCCTAAGATTTATCAATACATAATTTTTTAAGTAATGTTACACTTTCTAATTTTTTTTTTAAAAAAATTCGTTTTCGAATGGTGTGTCATGTGGGTTATCAATATAATGTTTCAGAAAGCCTATCATTACTTCGATTGTTTATTCCACTTTTATTATTCCATTGCTGGCTTGCTGCAATTCTTTGGATATAAATTTCGTCCCCTCAAATTTTGGTATAATTGCACTCATATAGACGTTTTGTTAAATATTACATAAACATCTCATACCTTTAGTTGACTACCATCGAAACAAACTATTGACTAGAATTTTAATACGAAAAGTTCAAAATACCCTTAGTTAATTACTTATCCTGTATTTTCCCCCATAAAAAAAATGATAGTAAATGCAAATAAAAAACTTTTATTTATATATTTTTCAAATAAAAAAATTTAAAAGACAAAAACATATAAAATAAAAAATTTGGAAAAAAGATTTAAATAAAATTTTAAACGGAAAAATAAGTAACTAAAGGTATTTTAGACTTATCATATTAAAAATCTAGTCAATAGTTGGTTCGGATGGAACTGAGGGTAAGGGATGTTTGTGTAATATTTGACAAAAAGCTTATGTATACAACTAATAAAAGAAAACATTAAATTAGTTTTTATCATTCCATTGTCATCGATATACGGCATAACCAAAAACATGAAACTCAATATCATTCTTACATGCCTGAATCCACACCATTAGAATCATAACACGATAAAATAAAATATTACGAGAAAGTAATAAAATTCACAACCAATTCATTTAGAATATCCCGCATATCAGGTACTTCCATTCTCTTTGGATTAAAACTTGTGGAGAGAATAAATCGTCTGGTTTCTAATGGTTCTACCTGACGATTTGTTATCCCCACAAGTACTTAATCCGAGGAGACGAAAAGTACCTTCTCCGATAGTAATGTTTACTAGGGTTATTGTTTATTAGGGTTTATGAACATTGGCTGAGTTTATAGTACTGAGAAACTTCGTGTTGTAAATCGACGTTAACTTCCAAAGAGAGAAGAAGACAGTCTGAAACAATCGGGTTGGCTGCCCAGCCAAATTGTGTTGTGCCAAAGCCCATACACAAGGACTCCCCAAAAAATTACAAGAAAAACTCAATATCAAAAGAAAAATTAAATGTTCAGAGTAAAGAAAAAAATTAAGCTTGAAATTTAGAGGTAATGAAAAAAAAAAATTAAGAGAAATAACAGATGACGACCAAACAAAACACAGCCTTGAAATCTGAAAAAGAATGAGAGAGGATATAAGTTTGGAGATTTGTTTGGTTGAATTCTGAAAAATATAAAATATGAAGAAGATTAAAAAAAAAAAAAAAAAAAAACTTCTCAAGGGTTTGAAATAGCTACAGCCGGATTTGGCAATTCAAGATCAAGGGTGTTTATTTATCCATCAAACCCTTCTCTTGTTACAATGTTGCCTGGAATTTCAAAACCTTTAAACAACAAATCTCAAATCTCACATCTCAAATAAAATCCCAGATAAAAAAAATAAAAACCAAACATAAAAAGAGAAACTGAAATCTGAGTAAGAGAAAAGAGCAGTGATTTGTGAAACTCTAGCGGCTGGACTTCAATTATATAGAAAACTGAGTGTAGGGTTTCAGTGAGGAGGAAACATCTCAGCCGCACATCTTGTTGATGATGGATGTGATTCGGTGTGATGCACCCACATGAAGATTAAAGCATTTTAATGAGTTTTAGTTGGGAATCATCTTTGTGAGAGTCTATAATAATTAGTATGAGTCGGTCATAACTAGGGATGGCAATGGGGCGGGTCGGGGCGGGTCAAGGCAGCCCCAAACCCGAAACCCGATTTTCAACGGTTGCCCCAAACTTGACCCGTGACCTGAACGGGTTTTCAATTTCCACCCCAAACCCGATCCGTTTGGGTCAAGGGTGCCCCAAACCCGACCAGAATGACCCGATTCATTTACATAAATTTAAATTTAATATAGCACGATAACTAAGTTTAATGAATATTAAATTCATCCGTAAAGTACAAAATATAAATCCCAAAATGACTTGAACAAAAATACAAAATAAATACAACATTTTCGGTATCAATAAAATCCATTCAACATCTTCACCAAATTAGTTTAAACTTAAAAAATTTCAATTACTAAATCCATCCAATATCTTCACCATCACTTTGTCTTCTTGAAAACAAGTATATATTTAATATATATATATATATATCTCGAGTTTATATCTAAATATATATATATATTGTCTTCTTGGGTTTAAACTCGAAATATATATATATCACTTTATTTCTTTTAAATTGTTTTCTTTTCGGCTAACATAGGGTTTCCTTCTTTCTTTTCCTTTTATATTTAAAAAATATATATATATATTCCGGGTCAAACGGGGGGAGTCGGGTCAAAAGGGACTGCCCCATACCCGACCCGGTAACCCGACCGGGTCAAGAAATGTGCCCCAAACCCGCCCTGTTACCCGTTTTTACTGCCACAAACCCGACCCAAATGGACCGGGGCCCCACGGGTTTGGGGCGGGTCGGGGATTTTTGCCGTCCCTAGTCATAACCCATAACAAATACTTTCCCAGAGTCTTTTATTGTTGTTATATAATTGTTTTTTAGAAGCACGGTGAAAATTCTTCAGGTTTTTAAATATTATGGAATTTCAAATCTTTTTTCAGAATCTGAATTCTAATATGACTACACAGTGGATATAATAGTTTATTGATTAAACAGCAAGCCAACTAGCCCACCCAAGCCTAAACTTGGTTTGGTTTGGGCTGTGTAGTGTTGAAAATAGGTGAGAAGTAGGTGTAAAAAGAGCAAAGCAGTGTGGTTGGAGTTGGGAAGCATAGAGTAGCACAGAGCACGATGTGACTGATTGATGGTCCCATTAATATTGTTTTTGTTAATAAAAACACGAAATAAATTAAATAACAATTTATTATTATTATTTTAAATACAACTACTATCGAAACCTAGTGAGATTAGTTAGATTCAAGCACAGCGCGGAATACTATCCCAACTATTGGGGAGAGGTTACATATAGACTACACCTCCCACAATCGGATAGAGGGTTGCTCCCATAAACTGGGAGAATACTTCCCACACATACTTGTAAAATACGTATGGTGAGATTCGAACCCCTGACCACAAGGTGTAGAAGGGAGGTGCACAACCATCTTTACTTAGAGGTAACATTAGAGGTGGTCATGGTTCCGATTGAACCGTACGGCCCAAACCGGAACCTAAACCGCCGGTTTGAAAACCGGTGGTTTCGGTTTCGGTTTGGCAATCCTAAAAACTGACCAAAACCAACGGTTTAACCAACAGTTTTATCCACGGTTTAAACTGTCGGTTTTAAATATAAAAAAATCGATGAATCAGAAGTTGCCACGTAGCACTTTTTTTATTTTTATTTTTTGAAAAACCGCTCGAAATTGAAAAACTGAACCCAAAATCGACGGTTTCAAAACCGAAACCGTAAAACCGTGTACTAAACCGAATTATGGGTTTCAGTTTCGCTTTTAGGTGGCCACCAAACCTAAACCGCCGGTTTCGATCCGAAACCGAACCGTGACCACCACTAGGTGATATGCAATTAAATAACAATTCTCATAAACCAAAGTTTGTCTGCTGATAATGGCACCACTAGAATTGCAATTCTATTTCATAGGATCCATATCACACAAACTTTTAACAGTTACACGAGACATTTCCAAAGACCAAAATTTTGTTGTGTATACTTTTTCAAGATACTTTACATAATCTAAAAGTTTTCTCTCAATGTATTTAACTATTTGAATTTTCAAACTTGGTTTCATTTGTAATACAAAAGGAAAGTACAAAATTACCCTTCCTTAAATATTTTATTGATTATTTTTGAAAAATACTTTCTACGATCAACATTTAATTTACGATTGACAAGCATAAGCCAGGACGTACTTTTAACAAAATACGTAATTGTGCGCATGATAGTCTTTTAACTGTGGAGTGTATTTTGAAGTAGGAAATTAAATTTTGAAACACTCAAATTAAATTAGAGAAAAAAACCCATCAAACACACCAATAAAACCCAAAATGAAATTAAAAGGAGGTATGCAGGTAGATTTGTATAATCATTAATAAAATTTCACTAAGCCACCAATAGGACAATCAATGGGTAATTAATCCCGATTATACAGAAAAATAAAATAAAATCAATGAAGATCAATACATGATCATCTAAACAAAAACTCGCAAAATAGGAATAATGAAATTTCCAAAATGTAGTTTGTGATAAGAAGTGGAGCAGCAACTAAGGGCTTATTGATCAGTCTCTTCCTCATAATCAATACTACTCTTGTTCTGACATCTGCTATAATCATCTTCATACAAATCAGCCACTTCCACATCCTCTCGGTAACCCTAATCCTTGATCTTCCCTTACTAATTCTCGGATTGCAATCTAAAGTGGCACCACCAATGTCACGGCTTTCACAGTGCTGTTGTTGTTTTTCCTCTTCTTCTTCAGCTAGTAAATGGGGCGGAGGCAGCTCTGAGTCCTCTCGCTCCCATTCTTCGACATCCATACCCCATTCGACGTAATCCACACCAGCCATTGCTAAAGCTTCCGTTGAGATCGACATGACAATGATCAATCAGATGATTTTACTTATGATCAACTGAATAATTTCTTTGAGAATATTAGTGAATATGCATTGTAAATTATATATATAGGCACACTAAATAGAGATGAGATACGTGGAGTTGTGGACTATTATACTTTGAATTTTCAAATTGAAAATCACGGGTAGCATATTGCAAATCAAAACGTCAGGTGTGACTGTTGAATGAATGAATTAAATCAATAAAAATTAAAGAAGAAAAAAAAACAACATTCACACTTGGGTCTCTTGCCAATGTGGTCGGACTCCCCCTTAGGAGTCTCTACAACCACGGTTCAACGCCCAATGTGTGCGTGTATATATTTAGATTATTTGTCCCCCTTGGTCATTAATCCCAAGGGTGGTTAGGTGTCTCACCAATTGTGGGTCTCTCTCCCCGCTTGTGGGAGTTGTAATCCGGGATGCGTTAGTAGAATCCAATCTCGCCAGGTCTCGGCAGGTGGAAGTTGTTGTATTTTCAAAAAAAAAAAAAACAACATTCCCGTGATCATCTTATTGACTAATTTACCTAATTCTTTTGATCAACATGCAAATTTATAAGCTATATAGAAATTCTGACATTGTTGCTGATGTTGTATTGATTATAGCCATGACGCATGCCCTCTATAATTTATTAATAGGTGTTCTCAAGCTTTAAGTCACAATCTAATTAATTTATTAAAATTTAAACATAATATACCAATCATGTGTTGGTGTGAGTGGTTCGGCGCTCTCATCCCTTAAGCAAGGTTGTGGGTTCAACTCCCCTTGTGAACGGAGCTACACATATTGGGAGCACTTTACCCCTTTGTGGGCCGACCCGGTGCGACTCCGGATTAGTCGGGGTGTGGTCTGGGCTGATTGCACCGTATGGTGGATCCGCTCCACCCGGAAACCGGATGGTGTAAACCAAAAAAAAATTTAAACATAATATATTATAGGGTTCAAAAATTAAATGACACGTTTTCAAAGTGTAATTTTAAGAGGAGAGTTTCTTCTTACTATCTAATGTTTTTCTTTCTACACTTTATTTCTAAAATACCCCATTCTAAAATTTTAAATTTTAAAAAAAAAATTCTAAAAACACTTCTTTTATTTATTTATTTATTTTCCAAAATTATCCATTTTATCTTTTGGCACTCCTATTCTAAAAACACTCTATTTAAACATAAAAAATAAAAATAAATAAATAAAATCTAAAGACACTTCATTTTATTTTAATATTACCAATTTTAAATACTTCTCTTTAGAAATTTTGAAAGGGAAAATGAAAAAGAGATGTGAAGTAATCAAATAAAAATAAAACAAAACAAAAGTGAGGAGATCAACGATAAGAAAACTGCTTTGGAGATCAATATGTGAAAATAGGAAAACAATATTTATTTTTCTCTTTTGGATTTAAGTTGAGTAAAAAAATATTTTAAAAAATATTTTTCTGGATAAATAATTTTTTCATATATATCTTTTCTAATGATAGTGATGATTGAACGTGGGTAGTACTTGAGAAAAAAACACCGATTATTTTGATGGAGGGTTTGATGGTGTGTGAGAAAATAATTATTTTGAAAAGAAGAAAAAGATATTTTAGGGTTTGATAGCGTGTGAGAAAAAAATTAATTTAACTTTGAAACTTTGCAACAGTAAATATTTACCAATTGGAATTGGTGTCCAATTGGAACACTCACTTTTCCTAATGTTAGGTATAAATAAGACCAGGGCGAACCCAGGAAATATTTACCGCCTGGGCTAAATTATATATATAAATAGTATATTTTTTCTTAGTACGCACTAATATTATAAGTCAACTCTTTACCTATTAATAGTTAGATTTATCTACTTTTGTTAAGTCGATATATTATAATACTTAATTAATGGCTTACAAATTTTCATACTAAATTTATTAAATTCGGGTGCACTATGGAGAACTCTAATTTTCTTCCTCAATGCATATTGACATAATAAAGTCAGTGCAATTCATGCGAGACATTGATTAAGTATAAAAACTTTTTTATGAAAGTATTTTTTTTTAATAATAGAATGAAACTGATTCAATAATGCACTACTCAAAAATATGAATTACATCATAAATTTTATGCATAAACATGTAATTAAAGAAAAAAAAATTATTTAAAATTGAAAATGGCTTAATTCTATAATGTTAGAGGCCCAATATTGTTTGTATTTTTAAAACTTAATTTGAAAAAACAAAATATTTACATTATATTACAAAAATATCATATTTTTATAATATTATCAAAACTTAGAGGGAATTTATGAATTATCCCTTTATGCATAATTTTTTTATTAAGATAAGAGTATTTTAATTAGTTTGCTGCTCTTTTAAGATTTATCAATACATAATCTTTTAAGTAATGTTACACTTTCTAATTTTTATTTTTATTTTTAAATTTGTTTTCGAATGGTGTATCATATGAGTTATCAATATAATATTTTAGAAAGCTTATCATTACTTTGATTGTTTATTCCACTTTTATTATTTCATTGCCGCAATTCTTTGGATATAAATTCTAGGAGTAATTGCACAAACGTCCCCAAAGTTTTGGTATAATTGTAAGCATATGGACGTTTTGCCAAATATTACATAAACAACTCATACCGTTAATTGACTTTCATCCAAACAAACTATTGATCAGATTTTTAGTACGAAAAGTCCAAAAAACCTTTAGTTAATTATTTATTCTGTATTTTCCCCCATAAAATAAAATACAAATAAAAAACTTTTAATTATATATTTTTAAGATAAAAAATTTAAAAGACAAAAACATATAAAATAACAAATTTGGAAAAAATATTTAAATAAAATTTTAAAAGGGATAAATTAGTAACTAAGGGTATTTTGGACTTTTCGCACTAAAAATTTAATCAATGGTTAGTTTCGATGGAACTGAGGGTAGGGGATGTTTGTATAATATTTGATAAAAAGCTTATATGTGTGCAATTACTCCCAAATTCTATGGGAATATGGGATTGTTATTCCCTGTTAAAACTTCTCCAAGGCATGTAAATTACGTATGTAAGGTCAATAAATATTTGATATTAAAAGTTAAGAAGACTATTATAGCTTTAGTTTTTTTGTCACGCCAATCCATGGGTGCTAGAAAGTTTGTGTAATATTTTCTTCAAATGTTTGACATATCTATTCTGGAATGTCCCACCTCTATCTGCCTTTCTCTAGCAAATTGCTTTAGGGGAAGTGCTCTCCATCCGATATCTCGCCGGTAGAACCCTCCAGACCAGTTAATTTCCTCTACTGCCTGATAAGCTCTACCTCGTGCCTCTACAAGGTCTTTTCCGGTGGCAGTTACCCCAAGAACACGACCCCCAGTTGCAATGAAGTTCCCATCTGAGTCGAGGGCAGTTCCAGCATGAAATATCTTAACTGATGGAGCGACTAGTTCTGATTCTTCAAGGTTTTGTATTACCGTGCCTTTCTCATAGGACCCAGGGTAACCCTTGCTTGCCATTACCACCACCATGGTTGATCCTGGAGACCAGTCTAGAGTTACTCCGGTTAGCTCTCCTCTACAAGCTGCAAGCAGAACTTGTGCTAGATCGGACTCCAATCGGACCATCAATACCTGACACTCTGGATCTCCAAACCGCACATTGTACTCAATTAGCTTAGGTAAGCCAGATTTCTTCTCAATCATGAGGCCAGCGAATAAGACACCGACAAACTTGCATCCTTCTGCTGACATTCCTTCCACCGTGGGAAGAATTATAGATTCCATAACTATAGACTGAAGTTCTTTCGTTAAGATTAGTGCCGGAGAGTATGCCCCCATCCCGCCAGTGTTCGGTCCCGTATCGCCATCACCAACTCGTTTATGATCTTGAGCAGATTCTAGAGGAATGGCATTCTCTCCATCAACAAGGGCGAAAAAGGATACTTCTTCTCCTTCAAGAAATTCTTCAACAATGACACAACAACCTGCAGAACCAAAAACATTTTTAACAAGCATCGAATCAACAGCTTCATATGCCTCCTCTAGTGTCATAGCAACAATAACTCCTTTTCCAGCAGCTAATCCATCTGCTTTGATGACAATAGGTGCTCCTTGCTCTAGAATGTACTCCTTTGCAGCAGAGGGGTCTGTAAATGTTTTATACTTAGCAGTAGGAATGTTGTATTTGTCACACAAACTCTTCATGAAGTTTTTAGAACCTTCCAAAGCAGCAGCTTCTGACGATGGACCAAAAGTAGGAATTCCAGCTTTTAACAGATTGTTTGCAAGACCTGAAACAAGAGGAGCCTCTGGTCCCACGACAACTAGTCCCACGCCCCATTGGCGACAGAAGGCAATCACCGCTGAGCTATCAAAAATGTCAAGATCCGAAATACATGTTGCATCCTCAGAGCTAGATATTCCTGCATTGCCAGGCGCACAAAACACAGCGTCGCAGGAGGGAGATCGCTTCAAAGCATGGCAAAGTGCATGTTCCCTTCCCCCACCTCCAACAACCAACACAACCACCCTCTCTAAGCTCTCTTCAGCGTCATTGAGCGGCTCTGATTTCTGTACAAAACACTTAAACCCATTGAAGATTGACTGTGAGCGAGAAATTGAGTGGCGATTAGAGACGATACCGAACTGGGGTTCCGCCAAAAAACATGGATTGTTTAGTGAAACAAAAGACTTTTGAAACTGAAAACAGTTGCTTTTGTCGTTGTTGAGATTACTGTTGCGAAGTTTCAAAGAAAAAGAAGATGAAGTGAAAGTTGTTGCGCAGGCCATTCAAGTTGTTGAGAAGAAGAATAAAATTGAAATCTGAAGAGAAGTAACAGATGACGACCAAACAAAACACAGCCTTGAAATCTGAAGAAGAGAAAAAAGAAGAAAAAAAAAAAAAAGATATGTCGAAGAAAAGAAGACAAGTTTGGTTTGGGTTAAAAGAAAAAGAAAGACAGAAGGATATATCTTAAGTTTGGAGATTTGTTTGGTTGAGAGATTGATCTAAAGTCTATAACTGTATATAAATAGAGATAGGTTTAGGTTAAATGCTTATTTATTTATTATTTTATTTATTTTTTATTTAATTAAAAAAAAGGTTAAAATTAAAAACCTCCATTCACCTTTAAACTATTATTGGATGTATAACTATAAATGTATTTATTTTATAAACCTCTCATCTGAACTAACACCGTTAGTAATCCGTTTGTGTTGACTGAGTTTTACTATTAAAAAGTCTAAAATATTTATATTTAAACTTCAATTGCATGAATTGACATTTAACTCTTATACTTTTACTAAATAAATTAATAAAATGAAACAAAATGCTGCAATATTAACTTGCAAATGAGAATTTATTTTGTGAACAATTTTATCACTAAAAATAACAAAATTACAAATGAACAATGTTTGAGTACTGACCCTACCAATGAGGTGTTGGCACATGATCCATTTTGGAAGAATATAAAGAGATAAATGTAAAAAGTGAAAGAAAAAATACCACGTGCCAACACTCAATTGGTGGGTCAACCGGTCAGTACCAAGTATTTTCTAAATTTTTATTTGACATAATTAATAATCATACAAGTTTTGATTTATTTTTTTAAAATAACTATATAATTTCGATAAATTAGTCATTTTGAAAATAATATATTTGATTAATAAATATATAATGTAAATGTGTAGTGTTAAAAGATAGGTGAGAAGTGGGTGTAAAAAGAACAGAGCAGCAGTGTCGTACTGTCGTTGGAGTTGGGAAGCATAGAGTAGCAGAGAGCACGACGTGATTGATTAATGATCCTATTAATATTAATTTTTTTAATAAAAAAACAAAATAAATTAAATTACAATTCTCAGAAATCAAAGTTTGTCTGCTCATAATGGCACCAATAGAATTGCAATTCGATTTCATAGGATAACGGTTACACGAGACATTTCCAAAGATCAAAATTTAGTTTTGTGTATACTTTTTCAAGATACTTTACATAATCTAAAACTCTTCTCTCAATGTATTTAATTATGAATTTTCAAACTGGTTTCATCTGTAATATAAATGGAAAGTACAAAATTACCCTTTCTTAAGTATTTTTTTGATTGTTTTAAAAACAGTAATGCTACAAATCTCACTTAAAATCCCACATTTTTCATCCCACCACATGTGGCATGTGAGGTGTCAAATGGTGAATGGATACATGGGGTAAGTGAGATAAATCATCATTAATGTGTATCCACTCACAATTTGACACCTCACATGCTACATGTAGTGGGATGAAAAATGTAGGATTTTAGGTGGGATGTTTAGCATTATTGTTTAAAAAAAATACTAAATAAAAAAAGAAGAAAATTACTCTTCCGATTTTTTATTTATTTTTATTTTTTCAAAACCCAATGCAGATCGAGCTAACACTTTTTCTCCAATTCCCAAAATCAATTAACAATTCATTCTTAATATGCATTTTGACCAACATCAACCAAATCATTAATTCAGGGAGCGGAGTACCAGTCCAGTCAGCCAAGGTTTCCAAAATATAAGTTGGGCAAATTGCACTGAACCCCTTGAGGTTTAGGTAAGTTACACTTATCTGGAAATGTTTTGTTATTATACACTAGTACCCTCAAGACTTAAATTTGATTTTAAAAATACCTAAAATGCCCCTAGTTATATTATTTTATACTTTTTTTTTTTTTTTTTTACCTTTTAACCAAAAACTTTATAAACTTTAATAAAACAAAATAAAATTAAATAAAAGTTATGATTCATTAAATAAATTAATAGTTTACAATAAATAAATAAATTAATAGTTTAAAATAAATAAATAAATTTTAAAAATTAAATAAATTAATAGTTTTAAAAATCAAATAAATAAATAGTTTTAAGAATTTAAATAAATAAAGGGTTTAAAAAAAATAAATTAATTAAAACAAATTAAAAACATTAATTTTTTTTTTAAGGATATTCATTAATAGAGACAACAAAAAAAGCTCTAAATATCCAAATTTTTACCTTCGGTGTTGGGAACCTTGAAGTTTTTCTCACCATCATCCTTACCGTAAAAGTTTGGATATTTAAAGTTTTTTTTATCCCTATTAGTGGATATCCTTAAAAAAATAAAAAATTAATGTTTCTAATTTTTTTCATTTATTTTTTAAAACTATTTATTTATTTGATTTTTTAAAACTATTTATTTATTTAATTTTTAGAACTATTTATTTTTTTTTTTTTTAAAAACTATTTATTTATTTAATGAATCATATCTTTTATTTAATTTATTTTATTTTATTAAAGTTTATAAAGTTTTTGATTAAAAGCAAAAAAAAAAAGTATAAAATAATATAACTAGGGCCATTTTAGGTATTTTTAAAGTCAAATTTAAGTCTAAGTTTATTATAATTTTAAATTATTATATATATATTATATATTTATATATATTGACAACATATTTACCCAGTTGCTTTCAATTAGAAAGTTCTAGCTCTAGCAAAGTACATAGCTAAAGAGATGATTTTAGTGAACGTGTTTTTAAAAATCTACAAGAAATGTTATGTTTTCTCATAAATGTCTTGTGAAACCAGATTTCAATAGACTAATGGCATGCAACTCCTTCTTAGAAA
The DNA here is from genome assembly GCA_954870605.1 of Acer campestre. Lineage (NCBI taxonomy): Eukaryota > Viridiplantae > Streptophyta > Magnoliopsida > Sapindales > Sapindaceae > Acer > Acer campestre. Next base: position 63,308,022 of record OX940799.1, read on the forward strand.
AAATGATGACAAGAATGGCGTGTTAGTAATTTAGTATCAACTCTTTCGATAAATGCTGGTACGCTTTTGCTTTTTCATAAATAAATAAATAAATAAATAAATAAATAAAAGCTGTTTCTGTCCAAAGAAAGTCAGTTTTGATTTAAAACTTTCCCCTATTTCGTCTTTAGCCAAATAAGGAAAATCTTTTTTTTTTATTTTTTTTATTTTTTTTTAACTAATAAGTTGGCAGACAAATAACAGATCTTTTTTAGATAAGAGTTGCTATTGTGCACCTCTGATATTCTGTGCATTTTAGTATTGCAAATTAAACATCAAAGATAAGAGCATTTTTTAGATGGGGATTGGGATGTTAGAATAGATAAGTTGTACATATTATCTTTTCCTTATATTGACAGTATTATAATAGGACTCCTAATAGGATTTCCTATATTGTTGTAATTCTATTTTGTATAAATACGTGACACCAGTATCAATAATATTAATTCTGGAAAACTATATTTCTTTCTTCTTTACATGGTATCAGAGCTTAGGTTAAAATCTTAATCCGCCGCCGCACTCTAAATTCTCGTGTAGCCTCTCCATCCTTCAGCGATCATGTCCAATGATGAAGTCCCACCAACCCTTCCTAGCTCTGGCAAAGAGATTGCCGATTTCAACACTGCTGCAAATTCCTCACAATCAAACGTCTCAAATTCCTTTCTTATTCATCATTCAGATCATCCAGGTTTGGTTTTGGTTTCTAAACCCTTGAATGGAGACAACTATTCTACCTGGAAAAGGGCTATGACTTTAGCCTTAAATTCCAAAAATAAACTGGGTTTCGTTAATGGCTCCATCAATGCTCCTTCAAAAACAACAGATCCTGAAGGCTATTCAGCTTGGTCACGGTGTAATGATACGGTACACTCCTGGATCGTCAATGCTCTCAGTCCGGAAATTTCAGATAGTGTGATTTATTATTCTACTTCTCATGAAGTTTGGGAAGATCTTCGTGAGCGATTCTCTCAAAGTAATGCTCCTCGAATCTTTGAAATTCAACGCGATATAGCGTACCTTCGACAAGAACAACTCTCTGTCTCCGTTTATTATACAAGATTGAAAGGTCTATGGGATGAATTAGCTTCTTACAACGATACAGTTCTTGGGGCACAACAGGATCAACAAAAATTAATGCAATTTCTGATGGGATTGAACGATTCTTACAGTGCTGTTCGTGGACAAATTCTCCTAATGAATCCCCTTCCTTCGGTTCGTCAGGCATATTCCTCCGTCTCTCAAGAAGAAAAACAACGTCTGCTGAGTTCGACGCATGCTGCAGCTGATTCTAGTGGCAGTGCAGCCATGGCGGTTCGAAGCAAACCCACTCCAATCAGGTCTGAAAGATCCGACCGCCAGCCAAGTTCCAATGATTTCCGATCGCAGCACAAGCCACCAGAAAATCTCAATGGGGTGCGTCGATTCGATCAAGACAGGCGCCGCACCGGTTCTGGTAGAGGACGTCCGAATTGTTCTCATTGTGGAGACATGGGACATTGGGTCCAAACCTGTTATGAATTGATCGGGTACCCAATAGGTCATCCAAAAGCAAAGAGCTCAAGACGTTACAATACCTACAATAACGACAACAAGCCTGCTAACAACACTAATCATGTGTTTCCTACAGCTAATCATGTGACCGAGGGGTTTTCTACAGACAATGGGAATCAATTTGTTGGGATTTCGCAGGATCAAATGAAACAGCTCTTGTCACTCATTGACAACAAAGGTGAAGGTTCTACCTCTCAGGCAAATGCCACCAATAAGCCAGGTTTGTCTACAGTCACTTCTCGCAATTGGATCATCGATAGCGGGGCAACGGATCATATTTCTTCCTCATCTAAATTATTTTTCCGCAAAAATAATAAATGCTCGTTGCCTCCTGTATTGCTGCCTAGTGGTGAAAAAGCTAATATTGTAGCAAAAGGATCATTACCTCTGAATTCTGTTTATTATTTGCATGATGTGCTATGTGTGCCCACTTTTAAAGTTGATTTAATGTCGGTTAGTCGTCTGACACGGGCCCTGAATTGTTCCATAACGTTTTTCCCTTATTGGTGTGTTTTGCAGGATCTGGCTACGAGGAGGATGATTGGTTTGGGTAAACAACGTGACGGGCTATACTATTTGGTGGCACTGACAACGGAGAAATCAAAACTCACCTTACCTGTCAACCGATCAGCTTGCAATCTCACCATCTCATCCACCGATCTCTGGCATAGGCGCTTAGGCCATGCATCACCACCTCGTTTAAGTTTCATAGCTAAGAATTTTTAAAATTTTTCAATTCAGTCGAATAATGCTTGCCATATCTGTCCTTTGGCTAAGCAGAGTCGTTTACCTTTCAGTCCTAGTGTAATTTCATCTATAAAACCTTTTGAGTTAATTCATTGTGACATTTGGGGACGTTATCGTCACCCTTCTCTTTCTGGTGCCCATTACTTTCTTACTATTGTCGATGATTTTACACGTTTCACATGGATATTTTTAATGCGACATAAAGACGAAGCACAATCAATTTTAAAACGATTTTTCAGTTTTGTTTTCACTCAATTTGAAGTTCACATTAAAACTTTTCGAAGTGATAATGGTGGGGAATTTATTTCGCTTCGTTCTTTTTTTCAAGATCATGGTGTCGTTTTTCAACACTCTTGCGTTTACACGCCTCAACAAAATGGGGTTGTGGAACGAAAACATCGTCACATCTTGCAAGTAGCTCGAGCTTTGAAATTTCAAGCTCACCTCCCTACCCAATTTTGGGGGGAGTGTACTCTCACTGCTGTGCACATCATCAATAGGCTACCGTCTCCAATTCTCTCTTTTAAAACCCCTTTCGAACTCCTTTACTCGAAAATCCCTTCATTTTCTTATCTCCGAGTTTTTGGGTGTCTAACCTATGCTACTAATGTTCATAAGTCTCACAAGTTTGACCGTCGTTCCATTCCCTCAATTTTTGTCGGCTATCCGATTGGTCAAAAAGCTTACAAATTATTCGATTTGTCGACCAAAAAAATTTTCACTAGTCGCGATGTCAAATTTCATGAAGATTTTTTTCCTTTTGCGTCTGTCAGGTCTAATCCTTCTTCCCATCATGAGTCTGGTCCAGTTCCATGCATCACCAACGATCTCTCCTCTTCCTTTTATCCCATTCCAAACACTTCCCAGCCGCAAACACCACCCCTTCCAGACACGTCATCTCCATCTCCTGTTGTCCAACCTGCGTCTGTTTCTTCTTCTTTGTCGGGTTCCCCTTCTCCTCACAGTTCATCACCACCAAAATCCCCGTCAGCCCCTTCACCCGACCCTCCACCCACCCTGTCGCAATCTTCTTCTGTCAGCCCATCCCCTTCACCGTCCTCATCACCAGAAATCTCGTCCAGCCCCCTCACCTTTCCTTCTCCGCCATCACCTGACCCTAGTCCCGACCCCATGCCACTCCGTCGTTCTAGCCGCCAAGCTGGTCCGCCGGCCAAACTCAATGATTATGTATGCTCAGCTGTTTACTCCGACCAATCACTCTCCTTACTGCCGGGTCCGACCAAAGGTACGCGCTATCCACTGGCCAATCATGTTTCGTATCACAGGTATCACCCGGCCTATCGATCTTTTGTTGCTCAGCTCAGTTCTATTGCTGAACCTCGGTCTTATTCGGAAGCCGTAGCTCATCCTGAGTGGCAGCAGGCAATGCGTTCCGAATTGCAGGCTCTCCAAGCCAATGGCACTTGGTCTCTCACTTCACTACCTGCTGGCAAGAAACCTATTGGCTGCAGATGGGTGTATAAAATTAAGCTCCGTTCGGATGGGTCAATTGAAAGGTATAAAGCCCGATTGGTTGCCAAGGGTTTCACTCAACTGGAGGGTGTCGATTATCAGGATACTTTTTCCCCCACTGCTAAGATTGTTTCCGTTCGCTGCCTTCTCGCACTAGCCGCAGCCCGTGGTTGGCCACTTCATCAGATGGACGTCAATAACGCTTTTCTTCACGGTGACTTGGCTGAAGAAATTTATATGTCTCCGCCGCCAGGGCTTCGGCGACAGGGGGAGGAAGACATGGTGTGTCGCCTTCATAAGTCTTTATACGGTTTGAAACAGGCATCTCGCCAGTGGTTCGCCAAGTTCTCAGAGGCCATCAGCTCAGCTGGTTTTGTACAGTCTCGAGCTGACTACTCTCTATTCACCAGGACACAAGGCAAGTCTTTTACTGCTCTCTTAATATATGTTGATGACATTCTGATTACTGGGAATGACCCTGTTAGTATTGCTGCAACAAAAAAATTCCTACATAGTCATTTTCATCTGAAAGATCTTGGTAATTTGAAATACTTCCTTGGTATTGAAATATCTGCCTCTAAGAAAGGAATCTTTATTTCTCAACGTAAATATGCCTTAGAAATTATAGAGGATGCAGGATTGTTGGGCGCGGCCCCTGTTGATACTCCGATGGAACGAGGATTAAAATTATCAGACAAGAGCGATTTGCTCAAAAATTCGAGTCAGTATAGGAGATTAGTCGGAAGATTAATTTACTTGACTGTTTCAAGACCAGATATAACATATGCAGTACATGTCTTGAGTAGATTCATGCACCAACCCCGGAAACTCCATATGGAGGCAGCCCTTCGAGTTGTTCGTTATTTAAAAGGTGCACCTGGACAAGGCCTATTTTTCTCTTCAAATAGTGATTTCAAGTTAAGGGCTTATTGTGACTCAGATTGGGCAGGTTGTCCACTCACTAGGAGATCCACTACAGGTTACTGTGTCTTTCTTGGACCTTCATTGATATCTTGGAGGTCAAAGCGACAGAAAACTGTCTCTCTATCTTCAGCCGAGGCAGAATATCGAGCCATGACAGGAGCCTGCTGTGAGTTAACATGGCTGCGTCATCTTCTAAGGGACTTGGGACTTTCACACCATGACCCTGCTTTACTGTACTGTGACAACAAAGCTGCCTTACACATTGCAGCTAATCTTGTTTTTCATGAACGAACCAGACACATTGAGATGGATTGCCATTACATCAGAGACAAGATTCAAGATGGTTCAGTAATTACAAGATATGTAAGTTCTACACATCAGTTAGCCGACATCTTGACTAAGCCCCTGGGAAAAGAAATTTTTGTGCCTATGATTCACAAGTTGGGAGTTCATGATATCCACTCTCCAACTTGAGGGGGAGTGTTAGAATAGATAAGTTGTACATATTATCTTTTCCTTATATTGACAGTATTATAATAGGACTCCTAATAGGATTTCCTATATTGTTGTAATTCTATTTTGTATAAATACGTGACACCAGTATCAATAATATTAATTCTGGAAAACTATATTTCTTTCTTCTTTACATGGGAAGCCAAAGATAAGAGCATTTTAGAATTTCTTAACGATGAATAGATAATGAGATAAATAAATCTCTTCAATACAATTATCTAAAATAAATATGAAGCTTATATTGTATAATTATTGGTTAGAAAATATGGAGGTGAGTTTCTTATAATTGTCTACCAATATTATTACCCGTAAAATAATAAGGAGAGAAAGTGTAACAAGTATTTTATGATGATTTTTTTTTTTAGATAATTATATTTGAGACGAGAATATTTATTTTATTTATTTTTATACCATTTGGATCCATATTCAAGAGAAATGTTTACTATCACTCATAGAAACTCAAAAATATATAATAGTAATAGAAATGATCTAATGTTTTAAGTTGATCAACATCTTCCAATTTTTTTTTATGTTCAAATATATTATAATATTCTTTAATTTTATTAAGATACTTTATAAAGCTTATTCAAATATCATTGGTAAATTCATAAAACAGCATAATGAAGTAATTAAACATTAATTATATATATATATATCTTCATAAAGTTATATCATGTAGACTCAATACAACTTTATTAAAGTCCAAATCTGGTCTGAAAAATAAGGTAGAATTTCACATAAATCCTATATTTTTAGTGATTTATCACCTTTATAAATGTCTTTCAAAATTCATCACTTTAGTCTTTACTTTTTCCAAAACTCATCACTTTAATCCATTTAGCCAAATATGTGAAAGTCAACTATTTTAAAACCTATGAAAGTACACTTTTACCTTTATTACTATTTAATTTAGCTAAAATGATTATATTAGCTTTAAATTAAAATGAAAAATAATAAAATTCTCAAAAATAAAATCTTAAATAAAATATATTACAAAAAAATCTTAAATAAATAATAATAATAAAATCCATTAATTTTTTTTTGTTTGTATTTTTGTCATAATGGATATTAATTTAACTAAAATAATTATCTTAGCTTTAAATGTCTTTTTTCATAATTTTTTTTGTGATCTATTTATTTAAGATTTTATTATTGAGAATTTTATTGTTTTTCAATTTAATTTAAAGTTAAGATAATCATTTTAGCTAAATAAAAATCCATTATGAAAAAAATATAAAATAAGAAAAAATTAATGTATTTTTTAATTATTTATTTAAGTTTTTTTTTTTTTAATATATTTATTTAAGATTTTATTATTGATAATTTTATTGTTTTTTATTTTAATTTAAAGTTAAGATAATTATTTTAGCTAAATTAAATAGTAATAAGGGTAAAAATATATTTTTACAAGTTTTAAAATAGTTGACTTTCACATATTTGGTCAAATAGACTAAAATGATGAATTTAGAAAGACATTTATAAAGTTGACAAATCACCAAAAAGGTAGAACTTATATGAAATTCTACCGAAAAATAATAAACCTAAGTCAACAATTTTGAAAATATCTAAGAAACAAAAGCATGTCATTTTACAAATACCAAAACTATTTTCTAATAAATGCATACCATTAGAAAATGGGAAAAACTTCAAAGGGACGGTCCCAATGACGTGGATATGGGACCGTCAGAGCACGTCATAAATGTGTCACATATTCTCCCAATGTATGTGTGGCGTGCTCTGATTGGATGATCCCAAATCCACGCAATTAATCCCATCCCATACAAGTTTTTCTCTTAGAAAACAATTAAAAGACATGAAGATGATATGAAGCTATCATCCTCTAAATCTTTCAATTGATTACTAATAAATGTACACATCATTCTCAAGAAAAAGAATGTTAATAAATCTTACATAAGTTAGGACAGGTCTCTACAAAAAAATTTAGTTTTAATTTTGTTAATAACTTAGTGAGGTCTTTTTTTTATATCTTTTGTTTTTGTTTTTAGACTTAATCGAACAAAAATAATATAAAAAAAGATATATTTTCGGAATCATATCCAAATAGTCTCGGATTCTATAGCCAGGATTCTGATTAACAAAGTGAGTACATCAGCCTTGTGCTTGTCATAAAATCCGAACCCATTTGCAAATGCCAAATGATACCATATATCCTTTTTCCTATTATTTTCATTTAGAAGCCTAAAAACAAAAATAACATATCAAAAGATAATAAAAACATGTTATTAACAAAAAATAAAATAAAAAAAATAAAAAACTAAAATTTTCTTTATCAATCGACTAAAATGAAACTATAAATTTTATGGAAATAAAATCTTCTTTATCAATCGATCTATTTAAATCCAGGCTTATGGAAATATTAAACCAGAAGAATAGATGAGAAGAAAAGAAGACAAAGTTTGGTTCGGTTTAACTTTGAAAAAGAATGAGAGAAGGATATAAGTTTGGAGATTTGTTTGGTTGAAATCTGGAAAATATAAAATATGAAGAAGATTTAATAAAAAAAAAAAAAACTTCTGAAGGGTTTGAAAGCCTGGAATTTCAAAACCTTTAAACAACAAATCTCAAATCTGAAATAAAAACCAAACATAAAAAGAGACTCTGAAATCTGAGAAACCCAACTAAAAAAATTAATCAAGTTAAAATGAAAGTAAGAGAAAAGAGAAGTGAAGAAACCCTTATGGCTGGACTTCAATTATATAGAAAACTAAAAGTGTAGGGTTTCAGTGAGGAGGAAACATCTGAGCCGAACATCTTGTTGGTGATGGATGTGATTCGGTGTGATGCACCCCCATGAAGATTAAAGCATTTTAATGAGTTTTAGTTAGGAATCATCTCTGTGAGAGTCTATAATAATTAGTACGAGTAAGTCATAAACTCATAACAAATACTTTCCCAGAGCATTTTAATTAGTAGAATTTCTTAACGACAAATTGATGTTCATTTTTTTATTTACACAATTGCATTATATTAGTTAATTTTCTTTCTAAAGATAATAATATTTTTTGTTTGTTGTCAAATAAAAAACATATAGGATCCAATTTACAAATTTTCATGCTATTAAAATATATAATTTTATTTTAAAAAACTCAAATCAAAACAAAATAAATCAAATATATAAAATTATATATATAATATATCCAACACTACGAACAGTACCATCAAGATTCAAGAATGTTGTTGGTCATTAGAAATAAATGAAAGTAATTATCTACTCTCAACCACTCTGATTTTCACCTACCCTCCCTCCCACACTCTTCTTTCGGAATTTTTATATCCATCATAAGAAAATTAAAATTTACTTATAGTAAATTTTTTTTTTTTTTTTCCTTTTTTTTTCTGATTCGAGAACTACGTATTATTAAAACTTGTAATAATATTAAATGTTAATGTTAATGTGGCAGTTGGAGAGAGATTTGCAATTTATTGTGCTCGAAAATAAGCAATTATGTATTTGATTTTTTTTTTTTTTTGGAAGAAAATCAGTTGATTTCAACAGAAAAAATCTGGTCAGCAAACAAGCAACCAATCTTCTCTTGCAAAGAATACTTTAGAGTTTAGACTGACACAAAATATTGTTTTGCAGAGAATCATTGACCCGACCCGATCACCAACACACAAGTCCTCTGAGTCTCTGCTTCAGTAAAAAAGAAAAGAAAAAGTATCACATGTTTCTCACCTTATTTAATGTTTTGTTTGCTTGGTAAGAAAGTACACGAAAATGGAATGTTATCATTTGATTATCGGATGAAAATAGGTAATTTTGACAGAAAAAATCTGGTCAAAAAGCTAGGCTATAGACTGAAACAATATATTGTTTCAGAAAGAATCATTGCCTTGGTTTTCTTTTGAAAACCCTTTTATCCAAATGCAATCTGCCAAATAAAGTCTCTCACATAGTAAAACAATAAATAAATATATCTTCGATAGATTAATAATCTCACATAAACAATAAAATCATCTAATCTCAGCTCGGGATGACAACCTCACTAAGTACATTAGATAATAATTTTTTATTAAAATCCTTTATTTGTTAGGATATATAAATTAATAATTGATTAATTACATAAAATAAATAGCATATGAAAATTTATATTATATAAATGAGCTTTTTACAAGTATGTGGGGGGGGGTTTTCTCCCATTCGGTGGGATTGAAATTAATTATCCGGACCGCACATATATTGTTTGATCTTAACAGGTTCGACAATCCTATTATAATAGTTGTAAATATAATACTTCCAAATAAAATGAGAGGTCCCAACAACTATTTTCGTCACTAAAAGTACTTTCTAGTGATAAATATTTGATTGTTGTTAAAGATATTGCCGCAGCAATTCTCCAGTAACAAAGTTTGCTTTTACTCACTACAAGTGCTTTCTTGCGACAAATATTTGATTGTTGTTAAAAGATTTTATCGCTATTGCACTTTTTCTTGTAGTGCATGTGATAATAGATTATGAAGGTGAAGGCAATTAAGGTGAGGAAATAATTCATATCCCATCAAAATACATAGATCCAATTTCCAAATTTCCATGCTATTAAAATATATGATTTTATTTTTAAAAGAGTAAATTGCCCTGGTGGCCATCAGTTTTAGGCATAAATACCAGTATAGTAACCACCTTTTACCCAATGCATCCAAATGGCCACTATTGGCAGACATGTCGTTGACGGTGGCCATTTTACCAACTTTCCGTCCATTTTCTAACGGAATGGCTGACGTGGCAAACGGAATGTTTAATAAAGATTATTAAATTAAATAAAAAACAATTAAAATACAATAAAGATTATTAAATTAAATAAAAAGACAATTAAACATAAAAAAATCAGTTCTTCTTCATCAGTTCTTCATCAGTTCTTCTTTGCCTGACCAAACCCAGAAACGATCTGCCAAATCCACACCAGTTCAACTTCTCAAACACCAGATCAAAAAAAATTAAAAATAAATCACCGAAAATCAATCACCCAGAAACGATCTGCCAATCTCTGCCTCTCACCACCCAGAAACGATCAGTTCAACCCAGAAACGATCTGCCAAATCCACACCAGTTCAACCCAATCTCTGCCTCTCACCACCGAAAATCAATCACCCAAAACCACACCCATCATTGCCTCACATCCAACCACCAACACCACCCCAAAACGAAACCCAATCTCTGCCTCTCACCACTGAAAATCAATCACCACAAAATCAAATCAATCACCACAAAATCAAACCATGCAAACCCCGCCGCTGAACCGGAACCCAGTCACACTCGCCGCCGACGAACCCTAGCCACCAACCCACCTCGAATCCTTGCCGAAACCACCAAATTAGCTCGAATCGAAGGAGATCGAAAAAGAGAGAGACAGAAGAGACAGAGAGAGAAGCCGGAGAGAAAGACGAGAAGAACGGTTGAGGTGGGTGGGCTCGAATCGTTGCTCCTTGCCGGCGGCCAAGAGACGGTTGAACATGGGTGAGAAACTCAGAGGAGAACGGTTGAGAGAAAGAGAATGTGAGGATTTTGTTAAAAAAATATTGTTTTAGTTTTTTTTTAGAACATGGGATTTGTGTTTAGAATTTTTTATTTTTTTATAATTATTGTTAAATCTACATTGTTTATTGTAATATTTGTGTGTGGAGATGGATTGGTTTGAGTGGTGGATTTGGCTTCTTGCTTTTGTTCCTTGGACAGATGGTGTTGATCTGATTTTCAATTGATTTTCAATTGATTTTGGAAGATTGTATTTTATTGGTTTTTCATTTAATTTAATAATCTTTATTGTATTTTAATTGTTTTTTATTTAATTTAATAATCTTTATTTAACATTCCGTTTGCCACGTCAGCCATTCCGTTAGAAAATGGACGGAAAGTTGGTAAAATGGCCACCGTCAACGACATGTCTGCCAATAGTGGCCATTTGGGTGCATTGGGTAAAAGGTAGTTACTATACTGGTATTTATGCATAAAACTGATGGCCACCAGGGTAATTTACTCTTTTTAAAATGTAGATTGAATTCTGGAAGGTAAAAAAAAAACGGCAAATTGATTGTTCAATATACTTTTAATAGGATAAATACAGTTTATGAAGGTAAAATGTTAGATAAATACAGTTTATTTTATGAAGTCACCGGTCAGTGAGAACTGAGAACTACAAGAGAGTACATATATTGAAATTAAGTGGGTAAGCAACAACAGTTCAGACTAATTAAGCTACGATTTATGGGTGTGTTTCTATGGGTGTGTTTACATTCCATTCTGGATGATTATGGGTGTGTTTCTCAATAATTCAAGATCCAATCCAGTTGGATCGAATATATTACAATCCGATCTAATCTAATCTTAGAACGGAATCTGATTTAATTGGATCTAATTATAAAATACTTAAATCCGATTCGATTCGATCTGATCCAATCCAATGAATCGGATCCATATGAAGCAATTTTGAAATTAACAAAATCAAATTATCGATTCATACGGGAATGCATGAACATGTATGGGATCTTTTTGTTGGCAATCCTCTATCCTCCTCTGAACCCTTCAAAATATTAACAAACTAATAATTAATATAAAAACAACACACTTAGAGTTCAAAAATTCTAACAAATTATAAACATTAAACATAAGTTTCAAATACAAACATAATAAAATCATCCAAGATTTTGAAATAAAGAAATAAAAATATAATCATTTGTTATAACAAAATATAATAAAACTCAAAATTTGCTCAATGTTCATCTATATAAAGAGAAAATAAATTATAAATTACGCTTTATATTTTGACATATTTTCACATGGAAAATCCAAAATTCGATATGATCCGATGGATTTCAGAATTTAAGATCCGATCCAATTTAATCATGTCTTGAAATCCGATCCAATCTAATGGATATACTACACAGCCTTATTGTTGGGTTGGGTTGCCTTTAATATAATTGCATCTGGGCTTTTGTAGCCGATTGTTAGGCCCAAATATTTTTGATGGGCCTTGAAATGTAGGCATTTGATTTGATACGGTGGGTTTTGGAAACGACAATGGTCATGTCTTTACGGGTTTGTTACTATACATGACTGTATAGGTATAGTTACTACTTACTAGGTTAATTTTTAGTTTTTAGATTTTAATATAAGGGTGTATAAAAATTTAATTTTTTTTTTTTTTAATGAAAAAATTAACTCTCTTTCACGTACGTGTTCATTAATAGTACAGTTCTTCTATAGTAGTTAAACTCTTATTTTAATATTTCCTTATTTTTTTTAAAAGAATTTATATATTTATTTTAAGTATTATATAAATTTGGTGTTTTTTGGGAGGAGATGACTCGAACCCGCAACCTCGTGATGCAAGTGTGAAGGGTATATCAATGAACCAACCTTATGTCGTGAGAATTATTCTTATATATATATATATATATAAAACAATACTTTATGATTAGAACCTCAATATCAATTAAAGGCAGAATTCATGGCCTTGAGTTTGAGGGATGTTAAAGGGATAATTTTGGAACAAAATAAGTGTTGTTATAATTTTTTTTCAAAATTTAAAATTTTAGAATGGAGAAAAAAGTAAAACTTGGATTGTAAGTTATATAAAGTGAATCGGAATGATAATTCCGACACTAATCCCTGCCAGCCTTTACCATTGTTCAGGATTTTAGGAAATCTTCTACTCTTTCACCCTGAGGCCATACACCTTGGCCAAGCAATTCCAAAAGAAGACTACAGATTTGGAAAGTTCAACGCTTTTCATTTCACTTTGGTGAGAAAATCTTCCAGAGGTACGTCTCACATTTGACAATAAAATAGTGAAATATGGTACATAACTCAATCAACTTGCTTTATATATTTTTTGTTCAATTATACTAAGAGACATGGAAAAGCTTTTAAAATTTAAAAAATAAAACCATAAATCTATATATTCTTTTGATCTTTTTATTTGCTTTCTCACGCCACTTGGCCAGTCACCTCTTTCATACTTCATTTTGTTTTCGTTTTCTCCCGATTCTTGAGTTTCTTCTTAAATTCCTATTTAAATTATTCTCCTCTCAATTTTGTTTGTTTTCATTTTTTTTTTGTCTGTTGCTTCCAAATCTGTACTGCATCTAACCATATATATATATAAACTTCATCTTAACTTGGAGAAAGAGATTTTTTTATTTATTTTTCAAAATAAAATATTAAATGAGTTTGAGTTGGTTGAGAATGGATTAGGAAGGGATAAATTGTGTTGTAAATTGCAGATTTGATGTTCGTTGGTCTCTATAAGCAAATTTAATTACTTTAAGATCTATAATGACATAAAAATATCAGAAGTTACTTTAAGATGTATAATGACATAAAGTTACTTTAATTTTATCGGTCCGTCCCACAGATAATATTGGTGAGATGGATCCAAATAAGATTTTCTCTACTTCGATATTGTATAGACATGACATGACATGAAACACAACAAACGTTGTTTAATTCATTAAGTAATCGGTGGTGTGGCTTTATTGGAAATAATGTCAAGTAGATATTTGCAAAAATATTAAAATAAGCTTAATTTTGTTTATGTCACATATGTTGTTTATCAGAAATGTATATCACAACGTTCAATTATCATCTCTTTATGATAAATCTTTTACGGCAGTCGGTGGTGATACAAATGATAGGATCTCATAGTAGTTATATTTTTAATAGTATCTAGTAAAGTTGTGGCAAAACCCTCAACATCCTGCTCTCTTGTCCCTTGAAGGCAGGTTGGTAAGTATATAATACAGGTAACTTTCTTCTGATCCAAATGCAAAATTTGATTAATCCATTATAAGACAATAGTTTGTAAGTGTACATTTAAGGTGGCCTTTAAGTTGCTTTTAATGCACATGTGGGCTATCTGGAATTTAGGAAAAGTTGCTGCAAATTTTGACGGTGGCCCTCCTTGTCAAAATAAGGGTTAGTCATCTCCTATTCTCCTGTCTAGTCCTCTTTTTTAGGAAATTATTATTCTCCCCTGTAATTTGCCGTATTCTCCAGTCTCCCCCATCTAGTTTCAAAATTCTCCAATTCTCTCCCTTCCATGCCTATTTTTATACGGTGAGATTAGTTGTATTTGTGCATGGAAGGGGGGAATTGGAGAATTTTGAAACTAGAGGGGGTAGACTGGAGAATACGACGAACTACAGGGGGAGAATAATAATTTCCCTTTTTTTTAATAGGTTTTTCTTAATTTAGTGACACCTAAACATATAAGAAATTATATGGTTAATATTTATTCATATCTTTCACTCTCATACAAGTGGATGTTTCACTTATACTTAAAATAAATAAAACAAACCTCATCATACGGTAATTACAAACAATATATATATATATATAGACTCTCATAAGAGATCAATTATTTTAATTTTGGTTAAATATCACCATAAAACCACTTCGGTAAGGCGTTAGAGAAATGAGCAAAATAAAGGAAATTTAAGAAAAATAGTTTTAGTGTTTGAAAAATTCTTTTTATTCATAAGTAAATTTTTATGAACTTATCATCCAAAAAAAAAAAAATTCAAATTAAAATTCATTCAAATCGATATGATTTCATGATGGTCTTTACTGAAATTAAAATAAGGGATCCCTTATGAGACTCTCTCTCTCTCGTTCGTAGTTTGATCGAATTTTCAAGCTTAGAATCCAATTTATAACCCTGTTTTAATTGCAGATCTCAGTGAGGAGATTGATCCATCCTTGGTGTGCTGAGGGATTTGTGACTACGCTGGTTCCTATAAAAATAGATCCTGAAGATGTTGCAGAAATGTGCTTGGAAGAACATGGTTGATGCAGTCAGATGGGGAGCAGAAGGAGTACCTAAAACATGTTGTATGCCTAATGTCATATGACTTCATCTCTAGCTTCCAAAGCAGCTAATTATGTTGAACAACGCCTGTGATCCCCGTGGATTTTCTTACCTATCCGATTCAACCAACCTTCGTACCCTATGGGGCCTAATAACCTCTGCATTTTATAATACATTCCCTGAAGATTCAAATACCCTGATGATCAGAAGACTTACAAGGCTGGGAATACATAGATGTAGTGAAAATTGGAATTCAACGTCGAAGTAATTAGCTGAATGGATTAATCAATTGACTCAACTCCAATCCTTGAAGTTGAAATTAATTGACAGCAAATATCCATAGTTCCATATCCATCAGAAATATCTCCCGTGCAACTTGGTGGAGAGATTAAACGCTTTAAAATGCAAGAGATATTAATGGCATTGATTCTTGAAAGCTGTGGTTTTCATTTTCTCTCTATTTTGGTTTGTTTTTTTTATTCTCCCCTCTAAAGCCGGTGGATATTTAGTAGATTGTCAATAGCATCATCCTAAAATAATTTAATGTATCTTTTCAATATCCTGAAACTAATCCTAATAATATTGTAGGATAAATTGGTTGATATCCATGTGCTGACTTATATAGCAAGACCCCTCGTTATTGGTTGTTTCCTTTCCTTTCATTTTATTTCTATTCATAACGTCTAAACAATAATTATTAAAAACACCCTCCTTTCCTTTGCTTTTCTAATTAATCTATCATTTCTTTTCTCCTCCATCAACCCAAACATAGCGTAAATAATTTTCACAAGGAAAATAGAAGATGGAGGTATTTGAGGGAAAGAAGTATGTAATATATCACATCTGTCTTCTCTGTCTCTCTTTATCTCTCTTGTGCCAGAACTTGAGCAGGGGTGTCAACAATATAATATATCATTTGAAGGAGCAATAAATATCAGCAATGATAACCCCAAGTATGTATGTGGTTCATGCTTGCTCGTTTGTTTCTGTACTTATTCATTGATGCATATAGATGAAATGTTTGAATTTAATTTTCCTTTGTACATATATATTTTCCATGTCATGGCCATCCTCTACTTCATGTATATAACTGGCTGCCATTAGTTCAAGTGTAGTGCTTTTAATAACTCTTGATGATATTTTTTTTTTTCAAATTGATCATCAGTTGTGAGCAGTTTGATATATTCAACAAATAGGCGAACAGTGATGGAGCTGATACTTCCTAAGTTAAGGATAGTGTGGAAGGAATGGGATCTACGATTAGCTATTCTTATAAGCCTCTTCATCCATATAATACTGAGCATCCTAGGCAATCGTAGAAAGTATAATCGCGACCTTTGGTTCAGAATCTCAGTTTGGTCTGCCTATACAGCCACAGAATCCGTGGCAATTTTTTCTCTTGGTATAATTTCAAATAACCTCTCGGAAAAATTGGAAGACTTGGGTGGTCGTCGTTTGGATCCCAACAATGAACTAGCAACAGTTTGGGCACAGTTTCTTTTTTTACACTTAGGTGGTCCGGACTCCATAACAGCTTATGCTTTATAAGATAGTGAGCTTTGTCGGTTGAGGCAATTGCTTGGACTGGTTTCTCAAGCATTTGATTCAATTTATTTCATTCTCCTATCTTGGACCGACGAAGAAGGCTTACATTTTTCAATTCTTTCAATTATGATGTTTATTGTAGGGTTCATCAAATATGGAGAACGGACATAGGTACTTAGAGCGGCAAACTATCATATGCATAGAAAATCTGTATAGCTTGAAAGGCTTGATCATCATTTTAATGAAGCAAGTTATAGATGGGATAGGAATGCTGCGATAAAAATGATGAAGCAGGAATGTGATATTAAGAGTATGGAAGGATACATTGTGAGGATTGATAAGTGTCCTTGTGACCATGATGTTCCGGTGTCAATAGATTTCTCAGCTTTTAGTAACGATTCCAATATTTCCTATGAAAAAAGGTTTCTTATAGTCGATGAGTTTTTGAGCATAACTAAACATCGTTACGTGGATTCTGCAATCAGCGCTTCGTATAAAGACATTGTCCAAACTGTTTTCAGAAACATATCCTTGGAAGATGCTTTCCAAATAAATGAAATCCAATTATATTGGGATGATTTTTACGATTTGCATTATACCATAGCACCCTTATTGCATTAGTGTAGGGGCTTATGCTTGCGCGTCATCACTTTCTTTCTTACCTGTTGTTTGTTGGTGTTCTTCTCGGTTTTTCTTGATCACAAAGCCAAGAACTACTCAATGATTGATCTTTCCATAACATTCTTGTTGCTAGCAGTAGCTGTTGTTCTAGAGATGTATGCAGCAATAGTACTAATCTTCTCAGACAGATTTGCTCTTTGGTTGATTAACCATAAAAAAACCTTCCACCTTTCGAATCCTTAATAATAGTTTTCGACTATTTAAGAGTCCTATAGGTGGTCAAATAGCATGTCTCAGACTCACAGTACACTGATAAAATTCACAAGGAAAACAAAACCCCTCCTGTTTGGAACACCAAAATGCCATGAATGGAATACTCAAGTCACCAATGACGTAAAAGAAACAATCTTTCGGTATTTCAAAGAGAAATCTGAGGAACCACCCGTAGATGGAAAAATTCATTTTACTGCATTACCTTCTACCAGCACCAACCAAGGTACGAGTGTAATCTGGGAAGAGTAAGAGTATAAAATTATCATATGGAGCATTGCTACGGAAATTTTGTACTTCATAGATCGAAAACATATTCCGCCTTGTTTTGTTCCAAAATTGAAAGCCGTCAAGAATCCTTCAATGATATCAGCTGAAACAGGTTTGATGATTGTTAGCTTTGAAGATTAAACTGATCAGACTACGGATTATTATTATTGTGATGGTAAAGCCAAAGCATGCAAAAGCTTTCTTTTTCTGCATATTCTCAAAATTCAAACTCATGAGAAACCGAGTAGTACTGATCTTTTGATACATGATATATGCAATGAAGCTTGTAAAAGAAGGAAAGTAGTACTGCACAAATAAATCAGCAGTTATGTAACAGCCAAATTAAAGTTTATATTTTGATGTGATTGTCTTTTGAAGGAGAAATGGGAGAGAATTGGTAACATTGATTGGGGAGAAATGCTGGAATATGTAGCAAGAAAAGAGTAAATCAAACAACCATACTCAACAGGTGAGTCGCACACGGTGGAGAGTTTATTTGTTACTCATGGTGTAGAGTAATATATAGCATCTCTTTTAATTGTTTCATATTTTTTTGTTGTGATTGTGTTATAAAGGAGAGATGGGAGAGAATTGGTAATACTTGGATGGTAATGGTGGGATATGCAGCAAGAAAGAGTAAATCGAACAACCATATATACTTAACGGCTGAGGCACGGCGGAGAATTCATTACTCATGTATGGCTTCTCATGGTTTATTTTGGCTTGAGAGATCACTTTCAGTCTCTACCATGTCCTCTATTGAATAGGCTCATTGCCGAGTAGCCAACAATTAATATGTCTGATAACGTCTGTATATATTGCAATAAAGTGAAAAAAATGTTCGGCCTCCTACTTAAAATATACTCAATGGTTCCTCAATGAATTTCAATAACATTGGACCATGAAAGTACAGAAAAGTTTTCCCACATACCTTTTATTGTATGTGTATAAATATATATATATATATAATTTTGATACTCGCTGTTGAAATTTTTTTCATTAGAATAAATATAAAACCAAACTTCTCCCCACCTTGTTTGTTAGAGGGATTTGAAGCCAACACTTGTACAGCAACAACAAAACCTTATCAACTTAGCTGGTAATCATTTTCCAAGAACCTTTCAAGTTTCAACTACAAAAACTTTGAACAATATTTAAAAATTCTCAAATTCATAGTTACAATTATATCAAAAGTTCAAAAATATTGTATACCTTCAACTAATTTAGAAAAGAATTTTTTTTTTTTCATAAACCACAATAGTTTCATCTGAAACAACAGTAGTACATTCCACCTCCTCTACTAAAAAGTAACTTCTATTTAACCTCAAGATTTTCCATTTGTGTACAAAAACAAAAACAAAAAACAAAACAAACCCATATCAAGTTACCATACAATTAATAACAAATTAATTTCCTTTTCATTTCATCATTCACTACACACCTAAAAACTCAATTGCAAGAATTTATCTAAAATTAAAACACTTGAAAACAACATTTACAATCCAAACAGTTAAAGCTAGCATCAAAATTTTAAAGCTGTTGGCAATTCCCGAGTCTGCACACAACAGTCACTAGTTCAGTAACAAAAAGCTTTGAAATTTGAGAATTGAAAGAGCAAAAGATTGAATATTTGAATGTGGAGGGAGAGTGCACTGACCGTTGAAGTGGGGTTGGCCGGAAAAATGACCAGTCGGTGGAGATCGAAGGCGGTTTGAGCGGGTAAAGAAGCAGGAACAATGTATAATCATCTTCTGAACTCTTTTGAACTTTTTCTCCCTCGTCTCCTTTCATCAACGTGTTTCTGCAACACTTATGCTGCATGTTGTTTTTGTTGGGTATACGTATAATACCCAAGTGAATATACCCAACAGAAACAACATGTAGTATAAGAATCCAGCATCCTTTTACTATACTTGGGCTAAATCAATATTGTTTATCTGATCATGATAACTCTCGTTATCACGAATAATAATAAAACTTGAAATACAGGATTTAATTAAAAATTAAAAAATATAAATCCATCTTGTGATCAAAAAATACGAAAAAAAGAAATCTAAAGTCTGATGCAGAGAAATTAATATATGTTTGAAAAATATTCTATCTTGAACATATAATTGAGAAAAAAAAATTGAAATCTGAAACTGAACAAGAGAAGAAAATTGAAATAAAAATACAAGAAATCTACAAACTAGAACCAGAGATCGAGATCTGAAGAAGATGAGATGAGATTGGTTAGAAATCTAAGAAAATATAAGATGGCTAAGAAAAAAAAAACTTAAATAAAAAATATTACCAAGAGAAGAAGAATAAAATTGAAATTTGAAGAGAAATAACAGATGATCAGCAAACAAAATACAACCTTGAAATCTTTAGCCAAAATACAACCGTGGTATTTTTCAAAAATCTAAAGAAAAGAAAATAAGATATGTCAGAGAAAAATACTAAACTTGAGATCCAGGTTTATGGAAATATTAAACCAGAAGAACAGAACAGATCCGAAGAAAAGAAGAAAAGTTTGGTTTGGGTTAACTTTGAAAAAGAAAGAGAGAAAGATATAAGTTTGGAGATTTGTTTGGTTGAGGGATAGATCTAAAGTCTACAGCTATATATATATATATATATAGAGAGAGAGTTAGGAGTCGTTTGTTTTTTTGTGATTGAACAGTCCTGAATTTTTCTAAATTTTTCTAAAAACTGAATAGAGATTGAAATCTGAACTTAAATAACATGTTTTTTTTTTTCTCACGTCTGAATGTGTTGTCAACGCGTTTGTTTTTTAAAAGTAAAATGTCTGAAAATAAGTAATTTTACATTACACCCATGTTAAACAATTATACTTATAATATGGAATAAAACAATCAAAAAATAATAATTATATATAACATATATGATCATGATCTTTTTCTTCGATTACGAACAAACTTCATTTTTATTAAGAAAAGAAAGGTTTTTTTTTTTTTTTTTTTTTTTTTCAAAAAAGAAAAGGTTTTTTTTTTTAAAAAAAATAAAAAATAAATAAAAGAGGCAGTAGGAAAACTCACATAAAACACTCTAAAAAAATAATATATAAATATATCACCCTAATATCAATTAATATCATAATAAAGTATTGATATTAAACATCAATATGAGAAGTGATTAGGGTTCTTTTTTATTTTTAAAGCTATATAAAAATAATTAATATATTAAAATATAGATTTATATATTATATATAATTTTGATGAAATTGGAAATATGTTATATATGGGGATAATATCGGAAAAAAAGATTTTTGATTGCATTTAATGCAATTCAATGATTTGCAATTAAGTGAAAAGTCGTGATTTTTTACTTTTTATTTTAAGTTGTTTTTTTGGTATTTTTAAGTTGTTTGACTACTTAAAAAAACAAACAAAACAACTTAATAATTATAATTCAGACCCATTAAATTTTAACCGGAAAAAACAAACGACCCCGTAGTTTTGAGAAGCTAATTTTTTATAGTTTTAGAAAACTGCTTCCCATGAAGCATTAATGAAGAGACAATAGATTATTGATATATACATAATATACCGTATATGACAATAGATAAAAAGTAATAATAATAAAAGCTATAAAAAATAGTTTCTCAAAACTACTGTTGGGAAAGCCAAAAGTGACCAAAAACACTCCTTTAGAATTTTACCAAACACTCTGGATCCAATTCAGAATCACTTTTGGTCCCAAAAATAATTCTAGAGGCATTCCGAAACTGGGCCTAAAAATGCTACGGAGTTTTAAATGTTATGGAATTTAAAATATTTTGTCAAAATCTAAATTCTGCTATGACTACACAGTTGGCATTAAAGTTTATTAATTAAAGAGCTAGCCAAGTAGCCAACCCAAACCTGTACTTGGTTTGGTTTTGGCCGTTGAGTCAAATAAATTCACCGGTGAAATTTACATTATTAATTGTTCAAAAAAAAAAAAAAAAAGAAATTTACATTATTAAATATATATTTGTTAATCAAACATTTTATTTGGAATATAAAAAACATCATTAATAATTATATAAATTTTGAATTTTTTTTTAAAATAACTATATAAGTTATATAAGTGCTTGTTTGGTTAAGCTTTCTACTGGCTCAAAAGGTCTACCAACGTCTATTTGAGTTTTTTAGAGTTGTTTGGTTGTGCTTTTGAGATTGTCTATTTTAAATTGAGTAGAGGTTAGTAGAGTTTAAACCTCTACTGGGCAAAAGCTTATAGGGAGGTGTTTCTCCAAATAGATATTTTTTTTTTAAAAAAAAAGCCTACCAATCAAACATCTATGATTTTTTTTTCAAAATCTCTATTTCTAATAGATCTACTGCAAATAGATCTTTTACCAATAGAGGTTTTTCAAAAGCCCAACAAAACAAGCTCTAAGTTCGATAAGTTGGTCATTTTGAAAATAATATATTTGATTAATAAATATATATTTAAAAATGAAAATGTGTAGTGTTGAAAATAGGTGAGAAGTAGGTGTAAAAAATCGGAGCAGAGCAGTTGTGTGACCTTGTGTCGTTGGAGTTAGAGTAGCACAGAGCACGACGTGATTGGTTGATGATCCCATTGATATTATTTTTCTTAATAAAAAATAAAAATAAATTAAAGGATTAATATTAAAAACCTCCCTTCATCTTTGAATTATTATTGGATGTATATTTATAAATGCTTTTATTTTAAAAACCTCCCTTATGAAGTAACACCGTTAGTATTTCGTTTGTATTGACTGGGTTTGACTATTAAAAAGTTTAAAATAACAAAATTGTAAATGAACCAAAAGTATTGAAAATGAGTGTTTGCTTTGATTTATATAAAAAAAAGACAAATAAATACATAAATAATTACATATTCTGGTTTATTTTTAATGTTTTTGGTTTATTTGTAATTTTGTTATTTTTAAGGATAAAATTGTCTATAAAATAACTTCTCCTTTGCAAGTTAACATTTCCGTCTTTTGTATCATGTTATTAATTTATTTTGTAAAAGTATGAGAGTATAATGATTAATTCATACAATTGATGCTTAAATAGAGACATTTTAGACTTTTTAACTGTTACACTCAGTCAACATAAATGGAATGCTAACGGTGTTAATTTATAGGGGAGGTTTCTAAAATAAAAGTATTTGTAACTATGCATTCAATAATAGTTCAAAGACGAGGGGAGATTTTTAATATTAAACCTAAATTAAATAACAATTCTCAAAAACCAAAGTTTGTCTGCCGATAATGGCACAACTAGAATTGCAATTCGATTTCATAGGATCCATACGACACAAACTTTTAACGGTTACACGAGACATTTCCAAAGATCAAAATTTAGTTTTGTGTATACTTTTTCAAGATGCTTTACATAATCTAAAAGTCTTCTCTCAATGTATTTAACAATTTGAAATTTCAAACTGGGTTTCATTTGTAATATAAAATGAAAGTACAAGATTGCCCTTCCTTAAATATTTTATTGATTATTTAAAAAAAATACTAAATAAGAAAAATAAGAATTTTTTTTTTTTTTTTTGAAATGTGTTTTGGACTTTTGACTAGGATTCGTACCTTTATAAAACAAAACAAAACAAAACAAATCCCTTCCTTCGCATTTAATTATCACCCAACCCTTTATGTTTCACCCAAAAAAAAAAAAATAGAAAATCAAAATTTTCATAGAAAATGTCAAAATGTTTAATCCAACAAAAATGTAAAGATAGTGGTTGAATTCAGATTTCAGAGTCAAAACTCAAAAGAACCAATTAGCTTTTTCTTGATTTTTAGGTGTTGTTATCCGTGAGATAAGTACTTGTCATTCTTCTATGAATAGGCCGGACATATCATAAATGATCGGGTTTGCAGATAGTTTTACACTTTTTTTTTTTTTCACTCTAATAGTTCACACCAAATTTTATATCGAATAAATATCTTTAAAGAATATTCTTTCAATAAAATTTTAATTTATTATATATGTTTAACATTACTTAAATATTTAATTTATTTATAAATATAATATATATATATATATCAATTTTGATGTTATTTTTAAGATCCTTTAACAGTATATTTTTTATAATAAATATTATTATAATTAGGTATGAGAGGATTGATAACTCTTATTTTTACACATTGTGTAACCCCTTACTTTTATCTTTTATGCTTGTTTCCCGGGTAAAACCGGGTATTTAACGGCTTAAATAAGCGTTTCAGGATTTCTTCCAGAAGAGGGGCGTTTTTGCATAAAAGTGGAACTATTGGGGCAAAAGTGTAATTTTAAAAACTTAGAATTCTGCGCCCTATTTTGCGTTTAGGGGCCGCAGAATTCTTGGCAGAGCTTCACTTTTTTGCAGTTTTGCGGCCTAGGGCGCAGAATAGGGCGCATAAAGCACGGGTTAGGTTTGGCGAAAGCTTCCTGCAGATGGCTCAACTTGCGGGGGCTATATCTCCCTCCTCCGAACGAATTGGATTTCGGTCTACATATGGTTGGAAAGATCCAGAAGTATTCTTTCCAACGGTTCTTCAAGATCACGATTCCGATATTTGTGGAGGAAGTTATGCCCGTTTCCGTAACGGTGCGCGCTGCTGGAAACCCATCCGCGAGAGGCCCAATTTTCAGTTCCTTGGGCCCCCAAATTTCGGCAAACCAGGATCTTGTCTCTGACCATTGCCTTGGATGAGAGAGGGGAGGTAATGATGAGGAATTCTTGGTGGGCCCTCTTCAATTATGAAGCATGATGGTGTTGGTTGTCATGGGGAGAAGGGAAAAAAGACTTTGGATACCCATTCTTCTTCTTTCCAGCAAGGAGGACGACCAAAAACAACCCTCTCTGAGAATGCCCAACCTCCCCTCTCTCTCTCTTCCGCCCCACTCTCTCTCTCTTTCATCTTCTGCCATCTTCTCCACCAAATAAGGAGAGATCCAAGCTCCCATGGAGGTTTTTCCTCCATGGGAGCTCACCATACACCTCCACCACCCTTTTTACACTACATCCACCCATCTAGGAGTAGATTACAAGAAGAATGGAGTGGTCTTTGGACCAAATCCGAGCTAGGAAATCAAGGAGAGCTTGGAGGAGTTGTCTTCAAGGGTTGTCTCCTTTACACTCATTTCTTTTTGTATTTCTTGTTTTCTTGGATGTAATCACCAATTTGGGAATTTTGTAAACCTACACTTATTGCAATATATGTATGATTGTTCTTAATTTTCTTTGAGTTTTGTTCTACTCTTTGCTTATTCATGATTAAATCTCTTATTGTGATATTCATGTGTGTGATGGGTCTAAATTAATGTGTCCATGAATGGGATTAGGAGTAGTGTAATTTAATTTAGGAGTAGAGTAATTTAGCATCCCATAATTGTTGATTGATTGATGGATGATCCAAAATACCATGTTTAGAATGATTTGAGTGTTGAGTATTAGCTCTAAAGAGTGGGAGAAGTTTGATTGATGCATGTACTTGCTAAATTAGACTTTGGTTCAATATTCTTGTACTTAATGGGTCTTTGTTTTCAAAGGCACAATTGCTCACCCATGGTTTGGGTTGGGTGATGGATTGATTTAGGGATAATTCCCAAATCAAAAGAATGAACCCCTAGCTTAAATTGAATGATCTTAATGAATAACAATCAACTTGTTGCATGTAGTTGTTTGGTAAGCTTGTTTCCATTTTTAGCCATCCTAGGGAGATTGATAAAACCGAATCCGTATCTAGAGTAAAGACAAATTGAATTCCTCTTATTGCTCGTGTAATTATAGGGGTATTTCATTGCTTAATGCTTTCATTCGGTTGGCCACCTTGTGGATGATATTTAGACTGTGTGTTATATATTGCGTGGTTCACATTAACATGTCCAGCGTGATATCCTCTACATTTGACCAGTAAGTTGAGAGATCACTAGGCTGGCGTGTAGAGCTCGTGTGTGTGTCCCACGGTCCTTAATGAATCCAAGCATTTATGCATGGATGTAATCTCTAAAACATCGAGAGAGATTAGAGATTAGAGATTAATTAAGGGGACACGAGCATATAACATACGTGTTGTATGGGTATCTCGTATTCTTAATGCTTTTACTTGGTTGCCATCCCGTATTTGGTTAGCCATTGTGAATGAATTATTGGCTGTAGTATGGCCCACGCGGTTGCGCATTACATGCCCAACGAAATAACCACTGTATATGACCAGACAGTTGAGAGATCACTAGGCTGGCATACAGAGCTTGTGTAGGTGTCCCAATGTACTTAATGAATCCATGCATTGTGTGGATGCGATTTCTAAGACTCGAGAGAGATTAGAGATCAATTAAGGGGACACGAGCCTATGATATACTTGCACATTGAGGGACTAAGTGAGTCTAGAACTTAATTAGGAGGATTGTCACGGTTGAATCATTTCTCTAGTGTAACCACATTTCATGCATCTCTCCATTCCATCCTATCCATGTATATATTATGTTAGTTAATTAATTCATTTATATTATTTACTACTTTTCCGTAAACGCAACACACGAGTTCTCTCGGAGTGTTGTAATAATAGCTAGAATCGGTGACGGTCGGCGAATCCCACCTCCCTGCGGAACGATACCCTCACTTGCCGCTGTGCTAGTCCCTGTGACTCGCGCGCTAGCGAGGTCGAACTTAAATGTTCAATCTTTTGACCGACATCGCAACGACGTGTCGCCAAAATTAAATTAGAAATTAATATATATATAAAATAATGATGTGATTATTAATATATATATATATATATATTTGGCGTGATAATGTTTAACACCAAATTGATTGCAATTTGGTTTTGGTTCTCCTACAGGCTACAGGGCACCAAGTTGCAATCAATTTGGTGTCCCATTGGAATTGATCTAAATACACTCACTTTTTATGAAGTTTGGTTTGAATGAGACTAGAGAGTGGAGACTGAAATCGAACTAATAAAAAAACTAAATGACCAAGTTATTAAAATTTTAAAATAAAGATATCAATTTTATAAATAAAAAAATATAAATTGAATTGCCATGATCGGTCTTTATTTTATTTATTTATTTATTTATTTTTGAAGAAATGATCGGTCTTTATTGATAGCAGAGTTTACTATTAGTTCTTCGATAAAACAAAAAATTAATTTGGTCAATATTTCGTGTCTCTCTACAATAACCATTTAATTATTTCTCTGCAAAAGCTTATAAATTACAACAACTCAGTTGCTTTCAAGTTTCAATTAGAAGTTATAGCTCTAGCAAAGTACATAGCTAGAACTAGAAGAGATGCTTTTAGTGAAAGTGTTTTTAAAAATCTACAAGAAATGATATGTTTTCTCATAAAGGTTTTGTTAGAAATTCATTAAAAATCTTATGAACCCAGATTTCAATGGCATGCAACTCCTTCTTTGTGAGTTTGTCAGAGAACAAATGATGACATGAATGGCGTGTTAGTATCAACTGCTTCGATAAATGCTGGTATGTTTTTGTTTTTCAAAATAAAAAAAAAAAAAAAAAAAAAAAAAAATTTGTTTAAGGAGTATTAAATACACTCTCTCAACTCACTCTTTCAACCTACTCTTTCTTCTTCTTTTGACATTTGCCCTACATTAACTTTTTATAAATAAATTTTAGAGCCACCATTAATAAATTATTTTTACATATTATTTAAAAGAGTAGTGCTATTGGCACACCCCCTATTGATCTATTTATGCCCTATTTATTTAAATTTTGATTTAATTAAATAAAATTAAATGTTTTTATTAATTTATTTTATTTATTTCCAAAACTACCATTTTACTTATTTTTCAAACTTAATAAACCTCATCTCTAATATCTCTATCTATCTGGGGTAAGAGGTGAGTTGGCACACCCACAGCCCAACCAATATATTTTTACCACATCATTTTATTTAGAAACCTAATAATTACTACTGCCATGTCAAAAACAAAAATCTGCAAAGTCAAGAATTCCAACCTCTTCTCCTCTTATCATCTCTCATTGTCATCTCCATCTCCCATCTCTGAATTTTTAAAACTCACCAAGACACCAACTAAAATTGTCATATATTTGGTTATTAAATGACATAAAATTTGAAGAAAATAACTAAAACTTAAATATAAAACTTTTATAAATTAAATTTCATTGTCATGAAAAAGTTTGCTCTAATATAATGATTTAAACTAAAAAAATCTGAATAGAGCGGTGGCCTCCCTAGATTTAATGATTTTAATTAAAAATGAAGTCATACTTGCGACTTTGTCCGGATCGGAGGAAGTCCAGATCGAAGGAAGTTTAGCACATCCTCTGCGTATTTGAAGGAAAGCAACAATGGAGGGAGTTATCAAAATTTTAAATATTAATGAGATTATAAATAATAATCAATATCCCATTTGTCTAATGCACCCCAAGTGTTTGATTTATTGTTTAAATAAGATCCAGTACAAGTATTTTTAGTGTTTAAGAGTTATGAAAAAATAAAATATTTCAAGAAAAGGTTAAAAGAACAATTTTTTTTTTTTTTTTTTTTTAAAGGAATATGGGGTTTTATTAGATTTACTTTATAAAATATTTTTTTTTCCTTCTTAAATTGTATGTCTCTTTTAGTAATTTTGATAAAAAAAATAAAATAATACTAAATATTTTTAAAAATGGGGCATAAATAGATCAGTAGGGGGTGTGCCAATAGCACCACTCTATTTAAAATTCAAACCATCCACATCTTCCCAAATTGCCCTTTTTTTACACTAAATTGTCACTTCCAAATATGTGAGCAAAAATCTTCAAAGGTAAAATGGGTTGAATAATATTTATTTTATTTTATTTTAAAAAGAAAATTAACAAATATACTAATATTAAAGTTATTAAAATACAATAAACATTGACATCTTGCATTTTTTTTTTTTTTTTTTTTTGCATATTTGAGGTTTGATATTATTAATGAAATTTTAATTTTTTTAACTATATTTTTCAACTCGCGTAAAATAATTACTTTATAAAATATGATGAACTTATGATAATATAGACAAAAACGATAATGTTTCAAGTATAAATTATGTTTGTTATGATATTTTAGAAAATAAAAAAGAGGTATATAAAATAATAATATTAGTAATATTTAAGAAAAGGACTATGACAATTTGATGTAAAAAAAAAAAGGCAATTTGGGAAAATATGATGGTTTATTCATTAATGATGGCTCTAAAATTTATTTCAAAAAAATAAATAATGGACAATTATCAAAAGGAGAAGAGAGAGTAGCTTGGGAGAGTGAGTTAAGAGAGTGATTCTATTACTCCTCCAGTTGTTTTTATCCACAGTTTTGATAGCATGGATTGGGATTTGAAACGTTCCTTGTTTCATCTTTTAGCCAAATAAGGAAATTCATTTTTTCATTACTAGTAAGACCATCTCCAATGCATATGACAATGTCAATGCTAAATTTGGCACAAAAAAGTGTAAAATGCTATATTTGGCATGTCAATTTAGCATTGTGCTCCAATGCATAATCCTATTTAAAATGTTATTTTTATTATTTTATTAATTAAAATTATAAAAGTAAACACTTGCCATAAATGCATTCATTATTTCATTTAAAATATATATATATATATATAATGTTTTTTTTAATTAAAAAAAAAGCATTTATTGCTGTGCCAAATTTGGCATATGCTATATTGTGTGCCAAATTTGGCACATCATTTGACATTGCATTGGAGGATGATTTTTACACCCCATGCTAAATTTTAGCATTGGCACAGCATTAGAGATGCTCTAAGTTGGCAATTTATGATAGATCTTTTTTTTGGATAAGAGCTGCTATTGTGCACCTCTGATATTCTGTGCATTTTAGTATAGCAAATTAAACATCTAAGATAAGAGCATTTCTTTGATGGGGATTGGGAAGCCAAAGAGAAGAGTATTTTAGTCAATAGAATTTCTTAACGATGAATTGATAATGAGGTAAAAAAATCTCTTCGATACAACTATCTAACATAAATATGGAGTTTATAATGTATAATTATTTGTTTGAGATTATGGAGGTGAGTTTCTCAATTCCCTCCTACAAATGTAGACTATGATATCTTATAATTGTCTACCAATATTATTACCTATAAAATAAACGAGGAGATAGAGTGAAATAAATATTTTATGGTGTATATTTTTTTTAGATAATTGCATTTGAGACGAGAATATTTATTTATTTTAACAATTTGGATCCATATTCAAGAGAAATGTTTACGTGTCACTAACAGAAACTCAAAAATGTATAATAGTAATAGAAATGCTCTAATGTTTTAAGTTGATCAACATCTTCCAATTTTATTTCTTATGTTCAAATATATTATAATCTTCTTTAATTTTATTAAGATACTTATAAAATTTATTCAAATATCATTGGTAAATTCATAAAGCATCATAATGAAGTAATTAAACATTATATATATATATATATATATATCTTCATAAAGTTATATCATGTAGACTAAATACAAATTTATTAAGTCCAAATCTCGTCTGAAAAATATAAGAACCTAAATAGTAAATTCAGTCAAATTTTTTGAAAAAATCTACGAATATACCATGCACCTCAAGTTATTGTGAACCTAATTACTTATAGAATAGTGGTTGAAGCAATAAGAAAATAAAAAAATTTCAGATTTTCAAAGATTTTCTGATCAAAAGTACTACTCACCTTCTCATTATAATTTATAATAAACCAATCATGACCACACATTTTCATTAAAGCCACATGGCAATAAAATCCTTAAAAGCTTAACATGGTTCAGTAGAGGATCCCTGTTCTAATTTAATAGGCTGTGTTTATAATAATTTTAATGGATTGTGTTAGGGTTGATTAAAAAAAATATAGGACATATTTGAATTTATATAAACACAACACAATAATCCAAAACGTGTGATTGAGTGATACAAATAAGCAAGTGAAATGAACAGAACTTGTGAGTTGGTCAACGATTTTCAAAAACAATCTTGTGATTTTTGATGTAAGAAGAACACTTAAAAGTCTAAAGGCAGTCAAAGATTATGTATATATTTTGATGCAGATTTCTTTTTGTGTGGTATTGTTGATGGTCTTGAAAAATAAATGTACAAAATTAACCAACTCTCTGATTTTTACTTATTTTGTACTTTGTAATCTCTCTCTTACTGCTCATTGTTCAACCTCACCTACCCTCTGATTTGAAACTTAATTACGGAGATGGTTGATGGATTCCTTTCTTGATTAATGATAGATTGTTGGAGATAAAAAAAAAATTGTAATTTTTTTTTTTAATTAAAAAGTAGGTTAGCTGTTAGGGGTTCAACTCTATACATGATTATATGGTGGCTAGGTTAATTTCTATTCTTTAGATTTTAATCCAACAGTATATAAAAATTAAAACAGAAAGTAATTAACACATTTTGTGAAATTTTTGTAATTGTCTCAAAATTTACACATAAGTATATTAACGTATTTTAAGAAGTTCTATGAAAAAAATGGATTAAATTACGTTTTATAGTGAAATATACAAATTTTAAGTTTTTGTTCAAATTTCCTTAATGTAAAAATAAATATTTTGTAAACAAATTTAAATTGCCTCAATGAATTTTTATAGTGGTTAAGTAAAGGTAATTTGAACGAATATAAAATTCATATATTTCTTTACAAAATGCAATTTAATCCATTTTTTTTTTCTTAGAACTTCTTAAAATATTTTATTATACTTATGTATAAATTTTGAGACAGTTAAAATTTTTTCTTAAAATTTGAATTTTTACAGTGGTTATTAAAGAAAATTTGAGCAAAAACTTAAAATATGTATATTTCATCATAAAATGCTATTAAATCCAATTTTTTTTTTTTTTTTTTTCATAGAACTTCTCAAAATACTTTATTATACCAATTTATAAATTTTGAGGCAACTAATTTTTTTTTTTCCCACAAAATATGATTTTTTATAGTGGTTAGTAAAAGAAATTTGAGCGAAAACTTAAAATTTGTATATTTCATTGTAAAATGCGATTTAATCAATTTTTTTTTCATTGTAAGATGTTTTTATTCAATATCCCTTAGAGTCTAACGGGGTTAAGGGTTCCGTTAGCTTGACTTGCATTGATCGTACAAATGACTATAATACCCTTACCAGTTTAAGGGTTAAGATGTTTTTATTCAATATCCCCTAGAGTCTAACGGGGTTAAGGGTTCCGTTAGCTTGACTTGCATTGATCGTACAAAATGACTATAATGCCCTTACCGGTTTGAACAAAAGTCTATTATATATTCATATCCCCAAAAACTAACTTTAATTAATAATTAAGATTATTTTTAATTACATTTAAACTAAGGGTTGCGCTTGCTGTTAATAAAGATGGTATTGTTGCTGACTTTGGTAGTTGGGTTAACTCGGTTTGGATCTGGAAGATCCCTCTCAGGAGGCCTATTTTTGGTTGGGAGAAGAATCAATGGGACATTTTGATGGCTCTTCTTGGGTGCTTTCAGATGCAGCCTTCCGCTCCGGATTCGGTGAGCTGGGTGCTTAAGTCGGATGGGGTGTTTTCCGTCAGCTCTTTCAGGCTGTATTTGGAAGGTTTTGAGTCTTATCGAAAGGGGGATCTTTCTCTGCTCTGGAACAATTTTTGTCCTCCGAAAGTGGAAGTTTTTTTGTGGCAATTGTTGCAGGGCAGAATCATGGTTCGTAGTGTGCTTAGTAATCTTGGTGTGCTTCCTGTCTCTTCTGCAGTTTGCGCTTTGTGTTATTCGAGTGAGGAATCGATTGACCATCTCTTTCTTCTTTGCCCTTGGACGAGAGAGTTATGGTTCAAATGCTTAAACTTTTGGGGGGTGCAGTGTTGTGTTAATAGCTCGGTCTTGGAGTGGGCTAGGGGTTGGCCGGGATTATTGAGTAAGAAGAGTTTCTCCCGGGCTAGGTTTTCGTTATTTCCTGCTATCGTTTGGACGGTTTGGGAAAGTAGAAATAATTTGATCTTCAATGGCAAGCAAGCCGATATCCTTGTGGCTGTGGATATGGTGATTTTTAGAGTGGTTTGGTGGTTCAAGTTCCTTGGGAAATCGTCTGCGGATCCTATTACGCTTATGATTTCAAACTTTCCGGACAGTATTTCGTCTTCAGCCTATCCTAATTTCTTTTCTTCTCAGCCTGGCTGTCTTCTTTCTGTCGAAGGCTGCAATTTTTTTGTGGATGGCTCCTCGAGGGGGAATCCCGGTCTTGCGGGCATCGGTGGTGTTTTGAGAGGGGAGACAGGGAAGGTTTTGGGTTTATTTTCTTGCCACATTGGTTTTTCTAATGCTCTGCTTGCTGAAGCCAACGCTGTTCTGAAGGCTTGTCATTTGTGTCACCTTTCTTTTGAGCTTAGAAGGAAGCCGGTTGTCATTATCTGCGATTCTAAATTGTTGGTGTCGTGGGTGAATGGGGAAGATGCTACTGAGTCTGAGGCAGCGCTCATTATTAGTGAGATTCAGAGTTTTTTGGTCCCTCCGGCTAGGATTAGGGTGGTGTTTTTTCCTAGATCCAGAAATTCCGTGGCGGATGCCTTAGCTAAGAGGGGGTCTGGGTTGCAGGGTGATGTTCTGTTATGGGATATTGGGTAATCTTCGTTTTTGGGCTGTGTTTTGTGGGGGTCGTTTTTTTGCTGTTTTTGTTTCTTTCCCTGTTCTTCTTGGCGTTCTGTGCCTGGGTTGTTGGCTTTGTTTTTCTGGTTTCGCTTGGTGTGGTGGCCTTTGTGCCTTTAATAAAGTTCTAGTGTTTCAAAAAAAAAGGGTTGCTCTATTGCCACCCACAAAAGTTCTCCCCACACCCATTTTAAATTTTAAAATTTTCAATTTACTCTTTACCCCTTTCAAATACCAAAACTATCCTTTGAATATTATTATTAACAACTCTAATCATATTATTTTTCTCTTAAAACCCATTTAATCGGTGCTTCAAGAAAAAAGAAAAAACCATTTCCAAAAGTCAAATACAAAAGCTCAACAAAGAAACTCTTTTTTTTTTTTAAAAAAAAAAAAATCAACGAAGGAACTCTTGTCGATAGAAGATGAGAAGAATCAAAGGGGAACAAAAATGTCTGAAAAAAATAAATCATCACAAGCCTCATAACTCATAAGTGTTTGCTTATTATTGAATAACTTGGAATGAAACGAAAATGAAAAGAGAATTTCATGGAAAGTGGATACTGGTTTATTGTGGTTGTCTCAATATTGGGATTAAAGCAAATAAGGTTTTTTTTTTTTTTTTTTTTTTTTTTTTTTTTTTTTCAGATTTCTAGATTTATGTTTTTTGTTTTTACTGGTTTAGTCCTTATTTTTTAATCATTAAAACATTGGTTTTGATTTTGAATATAATTTAGGGTTTGTGATGGGTGGATGCGCAGAGTAACTTTATTTTTAATTAAATAAGTCTGTCCTTTTAAGTAATTTTAAATATGGATATTTTAGTCATAATCATATTTTTATCAAAACATGGGTGTGGGAAGAATTTTTTTTGGGTGGCAATAGAAGCACCCTTAATTAAACTAAAAGTAGTGCTAGATATCACAACTAAAATCACAATTATTCCAACACAACACGTGGCACATGAGGTGTCAATTGGTGAGTGGATATATAGATAGGTGAGATAAATCATTATTAATGTGTATCCACTCACCAATTGACACCTCATGTGCCATATGTGTTGTGTTGGAATAGTTATGATTTTAGTTGTGATTTCTAACATTATTCTTAAACTAATGGGGTTTTTATAATTTGGTCCTAACTTAATTGGAAAATATCATTTTTTTACTCCTTAATTCAAATTTCATCAATTTGGTCCTTATATAATTAAAAATCAATCAAATTAGTCCTACCGTTAGTCAAAGTGACCATTAGCCAAATTGTAAAAACCCCTAAAGTAATTAATTTTTGGGTAAAAATGAAAAGCATCCCTCTAGTTTGCCCTATTACCCGTTCTGGTCTCTAGTTTAAGTATTGTTTTGTCTAGTCCAAACATTTACTAACCTCACATTCAACCAAAACCCTAACCACTCATTCCATCTTCATTATCATCAACCATCATCATCCACAATCATCCACATTCAACCAAAACCCTAGCTGCCCACAAACACCACCACACTCACTATCAACCACCCACAAACCAAACAAAACACCCATTGTCAAACCCAATCGATACCGGTGAAAGAGATTGAGAATGAAGAGAGAGAAGAGAGAGAAGAGAAAAAAGAGAAAGAATTGAACTCAATCGGCATTGGGTTTCTTGTTGGCCAGTGGTTTATGTATTTGAGTATTTCGTGGTTAAACAACTTGAAGGAAAGTTAAAATTAACGAATGATGAATTGTCAAGCCTTCGAGAGACAGTGACTGGGATTATGAAACAAAATGAGCGGATAATATAATGTTTTACTGTCATATTTTATTGTAGATCATTATTTCTTAATATATAGTTTTGCTAAAATGTTTGTTTTTTTAGTTACACAATAGAATTATAATTGATGATGCAGTAGGTTCCGAAGCATCCAACCATGGTGATGTACTGAAAAAATTCAGTGAATTATCAGAACACAGCCATCGTAAGAACCAGAGCCAATTTAGTGTTAAAAAGTAGCATGCAATGCCCAACAGATGCCACTAACCGAAGTACTGAAGGATTAGACTTGGAAAGGTCAAGTCTCTGCAAAACCCTTCAAAAGAGGTGAAAAGTGAGAATGGGAATAGTCTTTCACAGTTTAGCCAGAAGAGAATTAAGAAATCATTAGATATAAATTTCTTCTATTGTCTATTTATAATTTGACATTGAAAGGATTTCAGTTAGGAGTTTAAAAATAAAATTGAAATTATTCACATTGTCTTAAATAATGTGCAATAATTTAGGTCATGAATAACTACAGAGAATGAAGACACTGATTAAAGAAGAAAGAAGTTCCAACTTTTTACAGTTTCAGGCTCTTCAATGCTCATCAAGCAAAAAGAATATCGGCTTATGCGATATATCAAACATATTCGTAAAAGCTCCTGCTGCAAAATTAATCAATATCCTCAATTAAATGTTAAATCTGTATCAATGTCAAAACTGACCAAAAACACTTCTCTAGAATTTTACCGAACACCCTAGTCATTTTTGGTCATTTTTATCTTCTCTCAAATGAGAAAATGAGAAGCTACATTTTGAAACTTCTCCCAAAAGCACCTTAGGAAGCAATACCAAACTAAGCCAAATGGAAACAAAACGCAATATTTTTATTATTATTGTTTTATTAATGCAGAAAATTGTATTTCATGGTGAATTGGATACAGTTACAAATAGTAAGCCAACCGACCACAAATAGTACATACTAAACAAAAAAGAAAGACAGATACAAGAAAATCATTCAATTAACTACAGTCTTTCAATCAAGCTTCAAAATGTAAATTGAATTTGAATGTAAGAACATCGTCTAA
The DNA here is from genome assembly GCA_954870605.1 of Acer campestre. Lineage (NCBI taxonomy): Eukaryota > Viridiplantae > Streptophyta > Magnoliopsida > Sapindales > Sapindaceae > Acer > Acer campestre. The sequence goes on from OX940799.1 coordinate 63,344,213, forward strand.
TAATAGAGTCACAGTACATATGGCTGATTTTATGGGCAATAAGTCATCTTAACATTTACCAAAATCGTTAGTATAGCAAGAAGAAGCTAAATTTCAGAATTCAAACTGAAGCAGAATGCTAAAAAATTATTACCATGGTTGTGATTGGAACTTAGAAGACAAGAACTTATTAAATGTTCTCAGATAAAGTTTTGCCATTTAATAGTCTTGTTGCATACATACATTTGCACTGGAGCACTTTTTTATGGTGATATCGATTCAATCTCTATGTTTACAAGATATTTATTGATAAATTATGGATCAGTAAATTCAAACTCTCAGCAATAAAAAATATTCTTATTCCAAATGCACCATTGCATAATTGATATATGATCACAAAAATTCTAAAGACTAGAATTTATAGTTTGATTTAACCTTATCTTTGTTAGGGACTTCTTTTAGGAAGCAAAAATATGGAACTGAGGACAACAAACATGAAATGATTGCAAATCCAAAAAACACTAGTAACAATTCATGCCCATTGGGAAGCCTGAAGCACCTAAACTTTATATACGATATTAGATCTCTTTTGAATGTTTTGGGTAGAACGGTGGTCATCTTCAATCCTAGGTCTACCAATTGTTTTGCGGATTCTTTGGCAAGGAAGGGTTCTATTTCTGAAGGGGATAGTATGTTGTGGGAGGTTTTCTGATTTCGTTTTTCTGTGCTTCATTTTGGTTTGCTTTTCTGTTGTTTCTGTTTCTTTTCTTGTCCTTGCCCTGTTTTCTGGTGGTTCTGCTGTTTCCCTTTGTTTGCGTTGCTGTGTTTGGGTGGGTGTCCCCTGTTGGGGCTCTGTCTCCTGCCTGCTGGCTGGGCGTGCTGTGGTGTGTTTGGTGCCTTTGGCCTTAATAAATTTTGCAGTTAAAAAAAAAAAAACAATTCATGCCCCATTGCTCAGCCCCAAGAAAGACATATATGCCCACACAATAATTGAGCCATTCAAATTATTTACATTGAACTCACATGTTCATCACCAAACAACACTTTCTCAACAACAAACAGGTTCAAATGACACCCTAGCATGACAAATAACTGCTATGCCATCAATAAATGAAGTTGAGCTCACTGAAATCCCCATTTGGCAACCTGCCCCAAATAATATACAGCTTACGGTAGCCAGCCAATAGTGGCTTGATAGACTATACTACTATAGTATGGACAAAGGATTTTCCTTTGTTATTCAGATTTAGACAACTTGTGATTATAATGGGCCATAGATACATAATTATTTTGTTATATATATATATATAACAGGAATTTATAAAGAAATACCAAAATAAGGGGTACAAAAAATGCATTTTTTGTTTAAATTCAGCTCAAAAACATTCAGATTTCAGAAGCAGCTAGCACATAAGGTCTAATCTACGGGCAAAATTAGTATGTAGAAAACGAAAAAAGTATATCTGCAACAACCAATTCCATCTACATCCAGCATTAACTAAAACAAACCCTATCAAACAATTACATACAAATATATATATATATATATATATAATACCTGAGTGGGTGTTTCTTTTGTAAATGATTCGAAAAACTTTTTTTTTTTTTTTTGAAAGGCAAATACCATATTAACCAGAAGCAAAGGGCAGGTCTTATATTAAAAGTTACACCAATGCAAGATCATAATTTCCGGCTTCAAAAAAGTTATCAGCCAAGACTTGAAAATTAACAATAGAAACAATCGAGAGTAGGCAGTTATGTTCATTTATTCAACTATGTTTACACCCCTAACTTTGTAAAAATATATCTATCATCATTCTACTTCCAGTAACCAAATTCATGATGAAAGAGAACACATGAAACGTACTATCAGGCTATTATTTTAGATACCAACCTGAATTTTCAAGCTTAGAATCCAATTCACAACCCTGTTTTAATTTGAATTTCTTTTAGTGGGCAATATTTTCTTTTGTTTTAAACATCCAAAATCCAACGTTTTGACCAATCGAATTTCTCTTTAAGTTAGAAAATGCAAATAAATCCTCAATACCCATCTACAAATCCACATAAATAGTACGTTAAACCGATATTTTGACGGACTACTGACGGTGGCACAGTTCGGTTCTGTTGTGACAATATTAGGGAAATATGTTGTATTAAAGTAACATTTACTATTGTTATCATTTCATGAGATGCATCAAACATCTTCATATATCATAATCTTTTGGATACAGCTTCCTTCGACAATCATAAAGATACACCTACAAAATGTCAAAGTAACAATATATGACTCCAAGTTCTAAATGGTAACTTTGAAACCATTTAAATTGCATCCGTTATAAATTAATCATATTTTTCAAAGGGATAAGAAAAAGTTACCTTTAACATAAAAACAGAAGAATATTTATTTTTATAATCCTCTACATTAGGATCTACCCAACTGTTCATATACTGTCAATACAAGGAACTTGTGAGATTTTGTAATTGATAACACAAAATAATTACCATCTACATTTCCTATACACCTTACAACAAAGGAGACGAACAAAATTGAACTTGTATAAATAATGGCAGACATCTGCTTTGAGTCTTTAACATAACTAGGGATGACAAAAACCTGGGTTTCTTAAAACATTTCAGCACGGTCCATACTGTGGTTTTTGAAGGCCAAGTATCAATCCAAACAAAACCGATTTTACACGGTTTTTTAAACATGTATTGAATACGTTGTGATTTGGCCAGGTTGTTGGTACTCTTACCGGAAAGTTATGTGAGAGAGAGTTGGTTTCCTTTTGTTTTAATGATTGGATTCTAATGATGCCATATCATTTGAGCTCTAGATATAAGTACCAAATTTGATCAAAGTAACATTAATTATAAATAAAATAAGATATTTAATTGAATATTAATGGTAACAGATTCAAATCATTCATTATTGCATTCAATATAATAAATTCTTTTTCTAAATATATCAAATTCACTTTTAATGTCATTAATGTTTCTCTAAATAAATCACATTACTTGCACGTACACGTGTGTCCAATATTAGTAATTAGCATTCTCACTTAACATATTTAGTGCTCGTTTGGTTGGGGCTTTCTACTAGCTCAAAAGCTCTACAAACCTCTACTTGAGTTTGTTTAGAGTTGTTCGGTTAAGCTTTTGAGATTGCCAATTTTAAATTCAATAAAGGTTAGTAGAGTCTAATCCTCTACTAGGCAAAAGTTCATGGGGAGAAGCTTTGGCTTTTCTAAATAGACCTTTTGAAAAAAAAAATGATCTAAATAGACATTTTTTAATAAAAGTGTTTTCTTAAATACAACCAAACAACTATCATTTGTTTTTCAAAAACTTTATTTCTAATAGATTTACTACAAGTAGACCTTTTACAAATAGAAAATTTTCAAAAGTCCAACCAAACAAGCTCTTAAAGTGTAAGATTGGAAGAGCTTCTCTAGTCTTTGCAGACTAAAAGAGCTTTTTATATTCTAGAAGCTCTATTCAAATTTATTTATTTTCGTTTGGTTGCCAACCTAGTAGAGCTTTGCGACAATTAAAAAAGTTGTTTACACTCACTCGAAGAAGCTCAAATTTTATGTTTTTCTAAGTAGATCCTTTTTAGCTTTAAAAACACAAGAATGCATGTCTAAAATAAATTTAATATCTTTATGAGTTTTTTTGATAATCCTATCATTTAAAAGAGCTTTTTTAATTGACAATCAAAAAACCAATAACCTTTTTTTTTTTAAAAAGCTCTACTTGTAGAAACTCTAAAAATCTAGTGCTTGAAGAAGTTATTTTAAACTGACACTAACACTACATCTAGAGTTAAAACTTTGTATGTGGTTAAAAACAAAATTTATATGATTTATGTGGTAATTTTTGACAATTTTAACATAATAAAAAATAAAAAATAAAAATAAAAATAAAAAAACTAAGTACCCGACCAAGTTATTGGCTATAGCTAGACACAGTCCGAAAACTAACCAGGTATGGATATCCATACCTAGTAGACAGATAAAAGCAACATGAGTATTACCCGAAAATACGAACCGGGTTTGACTAAATACCCGGCCCGGCTTGGTATGGTTGCCATCCCTAGACATAATTTAGCCAAATCACCTATCAATTAGCAAGTTAAATCGACCCTATGTCATTCATGTCTAAACTACATTTAAGTGAGAAATGGTGAACTTTCCAAATATTTAGTTTACTATATAATTTTGCACACCTTGGGTCCAAATCTCCAATCCCAACACGTGTACTTGAAACCTTCAAGTTTTCCGGTTTTGCAAAGGTCGTAAACAAAACTCAACACTTTTGCAACCTAATCAAATAAAATGTAAAGAATATAAACACATCAAAAGGCAAATGTGAGAACTTTCTGAAAACATAGTGTCACGAAAACTCACTTCACGATTCTCTATATTTTTAGCATCTGGACATCCTATCATAGCACCTTCCAGATTATAATTTTTAGCATCCGGACATCCTATCACAACACCTTCCACATTATATTTTGGGATCTGCACAAAGACATGACTCGAAATTTGAAGACAACTCTAAGTCTCAACAATTCCATAATAGATACGTTATAAGGAATTAGCATGACTAGAGTTGTGCCAATCGTTGGTAGGTGCAATAAAAAGAGCTTTAACTAAACACAATTTGTGATACACATGTTTGACGGAGGACATATGTTAAACAATTTAATTAAACATTCAAGAAAGAAAAATAGCTTAAAAACACAATATAAATAAACAACGGGCAATTTAATTAAACATAGAGGTTGTTAGATTTTTTGCAAATAACACTTAATGTGTTTGAATTGATTCTATTGAGTTATTTTGTTTGTTTTTTCAAGCAGTCAACAACTTCAAAATTATCGTAAAAAGATAATATATTTCCAATATTTACATAAAAATTTTATTATACAAATTTCTCTCTTTTAACCTATTAGTTAAGATAAACGATTATAAAATAAATAAACCTTTATAATCACGTTGTTACTGTAAACTCACTTTAGTTACTTCAATTTTATTATATATATTTGTAAAAATCTAAAAATCATTATTTATCATATCTTAATCATGATTAATATCTTATTATTATTTACAAAAGTAATTTTGGATTTGTTAATTTTTTTATTTAGTTGTTTGTATCATATCAAATGAAATATATGGCAATTAATAGTAATTAACAAGGATATAAATGTCAGATAAATAATTATATCTTTAAAAAATAATCAAGTTGATATTATATTCAAAGATAAGAAAAATAAAAAACAAACAGATCAATCGGCTTTTCAATAGAATTCTAGAATGTTAAGTTTCTGACAAAAAAAAACAAAATACCACACACTTACCAAGGTTCGAAATGCATTGGCTATTGTGTGTATGTTCCTTCTCTTCCTTTCCAAAATACTGTAGAGTTGACAAAAATCACATAATATGTACAAACATAAACATAATAAATTGAAAAATATATATATTAATTGTCATAATTATAATTCAATATGATAAATATTTGAACAAATTGCACAAACATCCCCGACAATAACCATAAATATAACGGCACACATATGCAACCTTCACAAAATATTGTACAAACCATCCCTACCGTTAGTTGACTTTCATCCATTTTAACCGTTGACCAACTTACTAGTGTGAAATGACTAACAAGACCCTAGTTAGAAATTTAATGACTTAAAAATAAAAAATTTAAATACTGTAATTATATATGTTTTAAAAAATAAACCAGGTGATCTAATGGGAGGTGATGCCATCAAATTTGAAGGAGATCACCTCCATTAAATCAGATCTCCTAAATTTCATGGAGGAGATCGAATGGTCGAAGGTCATATGATCTCTGATATTACTCATAGTTAAAAAAACACACCTGTGTCAACTTTCCACACATTGTTTTTAAGTTTTGAGGCACAGAAGTTAGAGTTCCTAGAGGTGTGTAGACCTTTTATTGGTCTTGATGAATGTCACTTGAAAGGTCCATGTGGAGGAATCCTCCTGTGTGTATATGTGAGAAGGAGACAGTATAGTTGGATGTGGTTTCTCAACAACTTGAAGATATATCTGCAGTATCTTTTTAAGGCTTTGGCAAAACATTTCCGTAATGCTAGCAAAAGTTATATTTCTAAAACTGTTTCATATGTCAACTTCAGTGTCTTTTCTAATCATGTGTCAACTTCTAATTTTTTTTTTCTTTTATTGTTTGGGTTAGGTTTTGTGCAAGACACATATATGCTAACTTCAGAGGGAAGTTAAGTTATTGTAGTGACAGCTTCAAGAAACTGTTTTGGAAGGCTAGTAGGAGTATTAATGTCCGACTTCAATGCTGCATTGAATGATATTGGTGAGATTCAGTCTCGTGCCAAGGAGTGGTTAGCTAAGATAGAGCCACATCTATGGTCTAGGTTTGCATTTGACAAAGTGATTAGATGTTATCATGTTACTAGCAACATAACAGAGGCCTTCAACAGTCTATTAGTTACCCATAGAGCATAGACTTACCTACAGTTGAGGAAGTTTCAAGAGAGGAACAAGTATTGTGATGCATGGAGGACAGTACTACCCCAAAAAGTACATGCAAAGATACTGAAGCATAGTAAAACAAGTAGGCAAATGGCCATGATATCAACAGGAGACCAAGAATATAAGATTATGGGTCCAGTAGGGGCTTTTGGAGTCAAGCTGAGGCAGTATAATTGTGGATGTGACAACTGGCAAATCAGTGGCACTCCTTGCCCTCATGCTATGGCTGCCATAAGCCACAACTGTGGTAAAGTTGCATCCTTGCTTTTAGATCTGGTTGTGGGTGGTGTTTAATGCAAATAATGAATTGGGTTTTCATTTTGTTTTGTTTTTTCTTTTTCTTTTTTTTGCAACGATGGCAGTAACAATAGGTGGGTTGCCTGTTGCATACCATTTGCTCGACCAGAAGATTATATTCAATAGAAGTTTAAAAATCTCGTAAAAATTAAATTAAATTAGTGCAGATAATGAGATATTTTGAGTTAAGAGAGCACAAGTGAGATGATATAATCACAATTCATAATAGATAACGTACCCATAATGTTCGACTCTTTCCATAGCTGTGTCTGAAATTGCCACGGTAACATAATCATCTAGAACATTAAAACCTAGCAATTGAGCTCTAATAGCTTTCCTCTTTGCCAATTCCACGTTCATCTTTTCCATTTGCTTGAACAAGGCGTAGGGTTGCACGTACTTCATCTACACAATTAGTTTTTAAATAGTTAAAAAAAAAAAAAAAAAAAAAAAGAGTCAAGTTTTGATTTTGACATTCATACAAATAACACAAATTAAAGATTAAAATTGTATCTTAAATCAAAGAAAAAGAAACAGAAAGGAATAAAAAAATTAAACTTGAGAGAAACACTGACTTGGGCAAGAGTAGAAGAAGATTATGGGAATGGTGGAAGTCGCGACTACTAGGGTTAGGATTTCTAAACGGTTAGGTTAAATTTTATTTGCCCAATTACTATTTTACCCTTATTCTCCGTGTGCCAATGTTTAGGGATGGCAATTTTATAGTACCGAACCGTATGGGTGGGTTTGAGTATTCGTATCGGGGTTTAGATCCGGTTTCGGGTCTGGTTAAAATCCGGATTCGAACCTGTGGACCCGAATAATCAAACCGACGTCGTTTTGACATGGTATATAAAAGAGTCCATGTACTTCAAAAAAAAAAAAAAAAAAAAAGTCCATGAAACCCGTAATTAACTTCTTGCAATCTTGCCGTCGCTCAACTCTTAAGTTTTGTCACCTGTCGCTCACCGGAGCGGCTGAGCATTCACCGTCGACCTTTTAATTTCTTTTGCTGCGCATTTGCCGTCGCTCAACTCTGACAAGGTAAGCATCTTCAATGATAATAACTAGCAAGTTTTGCCTCTCAATGGATCTTTTCTTTGTTCTATCTGTGTTGTTGTTATCGACAATCAAGAGGCATAGATTCATGCAGGATTGTTGAGTCGCTTCGCCTTTTATTTTTCTTCACCAAATCTAGTGAATAAATAACCTGCCAAATCCATCTCTTTTGTCTATTTTTTTTTTCAACAATTTTTCTTCTTCGATTGATAAAGTTGATTTCTTTTGTTTGCTTGAATTACTTTGTTTTTTTTAGTTGGGTTCCGATGATGGCGTGTAATCTTTGAGTCCGGATTGTACATAATTTGATGTCAACTATAAGCAATTTCGCTGAGGTCACCATTTTTATTTTTATTTTTTAAAATTAACTCTTCATTTTTAGGGTTTATTTATTTATTATTATTAGTACATACATGAATATTAGATTGATTAATTTGTTTTGAAATGTTGAATCGAAAACAAAAGTGATTATTGAAGTAGATGATGAAGTAAGCACTGGGCTCTAAGGCAGTTTTATATAAACTGCTTTTTTGATATACATTGCAGTCTGAACACCAATCCCTGCCAGCCTCTACCATCGTTCAGGATCAGGATTTTCGGAAATCTTCTACTCTTTCGCAGGTTAGTGCATCTCTCTTGAATGAATTTTTTTATTCCTTTTTTAGCGATTTTTTTCAAGTTTATTATTATTTTATGTTTGAAATTTATTCTTGTAGATGAAGTACGTGAGGCCATACACCTTGGTCAAGGAATTCCAAAAGAAGAATAAGGAATTGGCACGGAGGCAATCTCTTGGAGGTGCATCTTTGCTAGGTTTGACTGTTATGGGCGATTATGTAAGCATAGGGTATTCCATGCCAACATTTGGAATTGATGCAGAATATAAGGGGTATGATATCTCCCATTTAATGCTCTGTGTATATGTTTATACATTTGCTAATGTGATATATATATATATATATTGTCATTACAGGATTGTTAGTACGAAGGAGCGTGACATTGATGATATTGCTATTGAATTTCGAGAACATGTATGTTTGAGTTTATGATTGCCCTATTTTTCATTTTTGTCAAACATATCACAGTGGTGTTTTACCCACCAACAGTTGGCACTGTGCTATGATTTTTAATATGGTGTTGTTGAAATTTTAAATCTTCTTCTTCTTATTTGTCATTACGTAGGACTTCAATTATAATGTGGCGGGATATGCGATAGGACTTCCTCTAACAAAAGCGAAAGACAGTCCCGAAGTGAGTTTTTTGGTGCTAACTTTTGCTAACTTTTTAATATTATCTCGCATACTCTCATATTTGATTATAATATTTTCTTTTTATTTAATTAGGTTGCAAAAGTGAAGAATTTTGTTGCCGAACTTTCCAGTACTCAAAAACTTGAAGGCTTAAAGTATACATACTTCTACGAGACGTCTGCATCAAAGGTGTGTGAAATTATATGAATTATATTTGGAAAGTTCAACACTTTTCATTTCTCATCGGTATTGTATAGACATGACATGAAACATAAAAAGAGTTGTTTAATTCATTAAGTAATTGGTGGTGTGGCTTGTTGGAAATAATGTCAAGTAAATATTTGTGAAATTATTAAAATAAGCTTAATTTTGTTTATGTCTCTTATGTTGCCAAACCATTATTTTTTTTTTATGCATCTCTTTATGATAAAACTTTTACGGTAGTCGGTGGTGATACAAATCATAGGATCTCATAGTTGTAATATTTTTGACAGTATCTAGCAGAGTTGTGGAAAAAGCCTCGAAATCCCTCTCCCCCGTTTGTTGAAAGGTGGGTTAGTAAGTGTTTAATGCAGGTAACTTTCTTCTTGATCCGAATGTAAAAATCTGATTAGTCCATTATTATAGTTTGCAAGTGTATAAGGTGGCCTTTTTAAGTTGCTTTTAATAAACATGGGGCTACAATTTAGGAAAAGTTGCCGCACATTTCTTACTTGGGCTTCCCTGTCAAAATAAGTCATCTTTTCGTCCCGTCCCATCCCATCCCTTGAAGGGATCAGGATCCTCTCATGTTATATTTTTCCTAGACTTTTCATAATCTAGTGAGTAGTGACACATAAGTATACAAGAAAATGCGTGGTTAGAATCTGTTAATATCTTTCCCTCATGTAAGTGGATGTTTTAAAAGGATGGTTCTAACTCCCCTTGAGGACCACTGCATGCCACCATCCCAAATTAATTTTTATTTAATTTGAAAAGCTGGATGATGTTTAGATTTTTATTTATTCAGTCGATTCAAATTTTGTAATATTTGTATAATTTCAAGCTCTTTGTTCAAATTGAGAACATTATTTTGACACTTACACTCATTTTATACATTGTTGTTTTGGCATTTGACAGGAGTACTATAAACTTTATCTCAAAGAACTTTACCCCATTGATGAAGATGAAGATGAAGATGATTGAAGATTGTTTGGAATCAATGTAGATGAGATTTGAAAATGATTATGGCGGTTGTTACAGACAATGATTATGGTGTGTTTGAAAATGAGAAACAAATAAATATTATTCACTAATTAATAAATACTTTGTTAATTATATATAGGGTTAATATTAAAAACCTTTCCTGACCTTTAAACAATTATTGAATGTGCAGAGAAAGATGTTTTTATTCATTATCCCCTACAGTCTAACAGTGTTAAGGTTTCCATTAATTAGCTTGGCTAGCATTGATTGTACCAAATGACTATAATATTCTTGCCAGTTTGAACAAAAGTGTATTACATTTAGGGGTGGGCATCCACTGGATTGGTTCACATTTCGATCATAACGATAAAAAACTGATACGATTCGGTTCTTAAAAAAATGAACTGATCCAAAACCAACTAAACTAGACCGACTGGGCCAAATTACTTTTATTACACATTTTTTTTACATATTTAATCAATTTGGGCTGAATTTGACCAAATTAACTTATGGGCTTAAAGGAAATTTCATTATGGGCTTGATAACATAAAATATAACTTTTACATATCCATCTAAGAATGAAATGAAGAAAACTGGATTTTCCGGAAAGCCCACAGATAAAACAACCCTAAAACCCCGAGCATCAGCTTAATAACCCAGCAAAAATAAAAGCTGTATAAATTCTGTGCCCTGAAGTTTCAAATAAAAACTCAAATTGAATACACAAGGTTTGTTGCTTATAAACAATTTGTAACAATCAACAATGTACTTTATTTGTTGTGGGGTAACAATGTAACATAATGAGAAGAGAAAGCTTCCTGATCTGCTATCAACAGAAACAGCATAACTGTTCAAAGCCAATGCACACGATGCTGACTACAGTCACTGCACAAACATGGAACCGACTTATAAAGCATATAGATGAACTTGTAACACCAAATATATAATGTCACTCGATAAAAATCCGGAAATGAAAACAAAATAGGGAAATCAAATGTGCCTACCTGACTATGACAGTGAATTGCATTAGCACCAACCACAAGCACACCACCAATTGGTGATGGCATTGCTAGTAGCTTGTACACGTCATGTGGGAGATTCTGATGGAAACAAAACACCGTAATTTTATTATTATTGTTTTATTAATGCAGAAAATTGTATTTCATGGTGAGTTGGATACAGTTACAAAGACCACAAATAGTACATACTAAACAAAAAAGAAAGACGGATACAAGAAAACCATTCAATTAACTACAGCCTATCAAGCTTCAAAATGGAAATTGAATTTAAATGTAAGAACATCGTCTAATAATAGAGTCACAGTACATATGGCTGATTTTATGGGCAATATGTCATCTTAACATTTACCAAAATCTTTAGTATAGCAAGTGGAAGCTAAATTTCAGAATTCCAACTGAAGCAAAAAGCTAAAAAATTATTAACATGGTTGTGATTAGAAGACAAGAACTTAAATGTTTTCAGATAAAGTTTTACCATGTAATAGTCTTGTTGCATACATACATTTGTACTGGAGCACTTTCTTGTCGGTCTCAATGTTTACAAGACATTTATTGGTAAATTATGGATCAGTAAACTCAAACTCTCAGCAATAAAAAAAATATAAATATAGACTGATTTAATCTTATTCCAAATGCACCATTGCATAATTGATACGATCACTAAACTTCTAAAAACTAAAATTTATGATCAACTGAAAATAATGATAAAATGATGGTTAATTCGAGAGAACCACTCCAAATGATTTTCAAATCCACCATAAGTATCTAATTTTTCTAATTAAATTTAGAACTCCCTTAAGATAGGTTTGCTTCAGAACATACCATGGCTGACCATATAAGGGAATGTTGCTTTAAAGTTGTGCTGATACTTTGTGCGGAAAGCATGCAAGTGTGGTGCTTCCATGAGACACGTCCAGCCCAAGTAAGCTCCAGCTCATGAAGGATGACCATCACAGGCTCAATATATTAAGATATATGTTTATCCAGATTTAGAAACAGATAAAGCTCAGATCAAGTAGCTCAAGCATAAGATCAAATTAATCAAAATCATATTATCTTTTTGCTTAATGTATGGAACGCAATTTTTTATGGAGGATAAAAAAGCCATAAACTAGACATTTTGATAGTATAACCGAAAGTAAAAAGTGTACCAGTGGGGACATGATTTGATGTAAACAAAAATAGAAAAAAAAAAAAAAAAAGCATTTGAACCAAATTTGTTTAAATGGGAGTAGCCCCTCAAAATTATATACATATTCTTTTGATGATTACATATTCTTTTACCAGATCCATTGTAGTACACCAAACTTGACAGCAGGATCTCAATAACAGCAACCAATACCACAGGAAAATAGGTAATTAGAGGACTAGTTTAGAATCTGAAAGTTTTAAGGTTGCAACAACTTAATACAAAATTAAAGTAGTCTGAGAAAATTGAAAAAAATAAGAATTAGAATCAGAAGGAACCTAAAAGGAGAGAGATAAGATTATAATAAAATAAAATAAATAAATAAATAAAAAATAAAAAAAACTAAGAATCAGTAAACCTGTTAAACAAAACCAGTTAAACAGCTTACTAAACCTGTTAAACAAAGCTCTAGCTAACTCGTCATCCAATGGGAACAACAAAAGACCAAAATGCCTTGACAGCAATAATACAGAATCACCCTTATGTCCAGAAACCTGAGCATTACATTTTTCCATTACAATACTAAATTATAACAATCAAGAATTTTTCAGCTGCTCGAAGTGGATTTGAATTACTTTAGCTCTCTAAATTCACCATTTTGTTTTGATATATGCACCATAAAATCCATAAAGACAAAACAAATTACTTATAGCCGTCTAGCAGATATCTTGCATATATGTCTCCAATAGAAAATTGAATATACATGTATTGGTATCTCCTGAAAATATCCATGTACCATTATAGAACCAGTGACTGAAAATTGGTAAGTCACACTCACCTGTACAAATACAAAATCTTTTACATGTTTCATGACCTAGGATGACTCAATACGAGCAGAAACTGTACCAACAGAACTAAAACTATCTTCCTGGCAACCAATATTTTCAAAAATGAACTTAATAAAAATGATAGATGAATAAAAAACACAACGGTAAATAGAAACGAGAAAAAACCCTCAGTAGACAAAAAAAACAACCACTGCAAAAGGATTAATTTTCCAGCAAAATAATTACTGCTTTTAGCACTTCATCGGAATTTGGACCGAATTTGACTAAATTACTTTTATTGTATTACGCATTTTTTTTATTTTTTTTTTACATATTTAATCAATTTGGACCGAATTTGACTAAATTAAAAATAACACCTGAAAAGAAGCAACAAATGAACTTACGAAGTCACGAGATCTGTTAAAATGAGGGAAACTTTATTAGAGAGACTGTTTTGTTGTGCTTTTGATAATGTTGAGACAAATTAGCAATAAAGTAAAAATAAACGGAATGTGGTAATGTTTACCAGATATGCTGTCTCACGTGACCTTTCTCTAGACTGGTCCCCACATCCAATCGACCAATCCTTCTTGTAAATTTACTGGTTTGCCCCTCTGCCATGAATTTCTATTTTCTTGTTCATTTGTTGAGTGAAGAGTGAAGTCCGGTTGTAAGAAAAAGTCCGTGTGTGGGTTGTGAAGCATTTAGCCAAGTTGGACCAATAGATGATCAGTGAATTAAACTTGTGCTGATTTGGCAGTATTTTATTAGTTGTTATTTGTGGGTTTGAGAGTGAGTGGGGTGTGGTACTTACTGGTGCATTGATGTTAAATGACATGCAATCAACTGGTTTTTTAATAGTCGACTCAATAAATTTTATGTTAAATTTTATTTTAAAAAAATGTCGATCATATTGAAATATTTTTTAAAAATGGAAATGACAAATATATAAAATAAAAGCTACATCATTTATTCTAGGGGGAGGAATTAAATACTTCAAATCCATATTTTATTAAAACATTTAATTCTAATTTTGTTTAATCATAGAACATGCACTTAATTAGTTTACTTTATTTAAACATCTATATTGTATATGCACTTGTTTTGGTTTCAATTTTCTATTCATGTTCATAAATCAGTCTTGATAAGTTTTATTCATTGTTAGGTTGTTGAGAAACCTAAGGAAAACGAGAGAAAACTCTGTTGTTCCTTCTTTTTTTCCTTGTTTCGGTTTTGTTTTTCTGTTCATGTTCATAGATCAGTCTTGAGTTTTAAGTTTTTTTTTTCATTATTTGAACATGATCGAATTTCCAATCCTGTTCAAATAATGAACAAAACTTAAAAATATATTCTAGACGTGATCTATGAACTTGAAAAAAAAGAAAAAAGGAACAACAGAGTTTTCCTTCGGTTTCTTAGCAGTCATAGAATGAACGAAACTCAAGATTGATCTATGATCAGAAAACCGAATCAAGGGAAAAAGGAACAACAGAGTTTTCTCTCGTTTTCCTTCGATAAGCAGCCTAACAATGAACAAAACTTAAAAATTTAAGATAACATTTCACGACGAAAAAAAATGAAGAGAAGGTTGTAGTACGTACCTTTGTATGAAATTGATAGAATTTTCGAACTAATTAATTAAAACCCTTATTGATTAAAGAAACACCTGAAATAGAAAGAAAGAAAAAGTTTGACTAGATTTGAATTAACAAGAACAACAATGGCGGATAAATTAAAAAAAAAAAAACACACACACACAAAAAGGAAGCAACAAATGAACTTACGAAGTTACGAGGTCTATTTATTTTTTAAAACAAGTATCCACCATTATTGTGATACTTTTGTTCTTGTCAATTCAAATATAGTCAAAGGTTTTTTTTCTTTCTATTTCAGGTGTTTCTTTAATCAACAAGGGTTTTAATTAATTAGCTCGAAAATTTTATCAATTTCATACAAAGGTACATACTACAACCTTCTCTTCATTTTTTTTCGTCGTGAAATGTTATCTTGAATTTTTAAGTTTTGTTCATTGTTAGGCTGCTTAGCGAAGGAAAACGAGAGAAAACTCTGTTGTTCCTTTTTCCTTGATTCGGTTTTCTAATCATAGATCAGTCTTGAGTTTTGTTCATTGTATGACTGCTAAGAAATCGAAGGAAAAATTTGTTGTTCCTTTTTTTTTTTTTCAAGTTCATAGATCACGTCTTGAATATATTTTTAAGTTTTGTTCATTATTTGAACAGGATTGGAAAATTAACATGAAATTTCATTGGTGACAAATTTCATGTTAATTTTTCGATCCTGTTCAAATAATGAAAAAAAAAAAACTTAAAACTCAAGACTGATCTATGAAAACAGAAAAACAAAACCGAAACAAGGAAAAAAAGAAGGAACAATAGAGTTTTTTCTCGTTTTCCTTAGGTTTCTCAACAGCCAAACAATGAACAAAACTTATCAAGACTGATTTCTGAACATGAATAGAAAACTAAAACCGAAACAAGTGCATATACAATATAGATGTTTAAATGAAGTAAACTAATTAAGTGCATGTTCTATGATTAAACAAAATTAGAATTAAATGTTTTAATAAAATATGGATTTGAAGTATTTAATTCCTCCCCCTATAATAAATGATGTAGCTTTTATTTTATATATTTGTCATTTCCATTTTTAAAAAATATTTCAATACGATTAACATTTTTTTAAAATAAATTTTAACATAAAATTTATTGAGTCGATTATTAAAAAACCAGTTGATTGCATGCCATTTAACATCAATGCACCAGTAAGTACCACACCCCACTCACTCTCAAACCCACAAATAACAACCAATAAAATACTGCCAAATCAGCACAAGTTTAATTCACTGATCATCTATAGGTCCAACTTGGCTAAATGCTTCACAACTCACACACGGACTTTTTCTTACAACTGGACTTCACTCTTCACTCAACAAATGAACAAGAAAATAGAAATTCATGGCAGAGGGGCAAACCGGTAAATTTTCAAGAAGGATTGGTCGATTGGATGTGGGGACCAGTCTAGAGAAAGGTCACGTGAGACAGCATGTCTGGTGAACATTACCACATTCCGTTTATTTTTAATTTATTGCTAATTTGTCTCTACATTATCAGAAGCACAACAAAACAGTCTCTCTAATAAAGTTTCCTTCATTTTAACAGATCTCGTGACTTCGTAAGTTCATTTGTTGCTTCTTTTTTGTGTGTGTGTGTGTGTTTTTTCAATTTATCCGCCATTGTTGTTCTTGTTAATTCAAATCTAGCTATACCAAATCTCATATACTAAGAAAAATGTATTATCAGCTATTTAACCAAATTTCTCTATGCGTTTGAAACAAACTCAAAAAACATTTGTATACAAACTATCGTTTTAAAATGAATTAATCATATTTTTCAAAGGGAAAAGAAAAAGTTACCTTTAACATAAAAACAGAAGAATATTTATTTTTATAATCCTCTATATCAGGATCTACCCCATTGTTCATATACTGTCAACAGAAGGAACTTATGAGATTTTGTAATTGATAACACAAAAACAATGGCTTGGCAATATGGAACACAAAATAATTACCATCTACATTTCCTATACACCTTACAAGTTACAACAAAGGAGACAAACAAAATTCAACTTGTATAAACAGTGGCAGACATCTACTTTGAGTCTTTAAAGTAACTGAGGATGACAAAAACCCGGGTTTCTTAAAACATTTGAACAAGGTCCATACTGTGGTTTTTTAAGTTCAAGTATCCATCCGAACAAAACTGATTTTACCCGGAATTTTAAAATTGATTTTTTATTTCTATTTTTAAACTTTAGTTTTTAAGTAGGTATTAAACATGTAAAAGCATCCTAGTAGACATGTAAAAGCAACATGAGTATTACACGGAAAATACAAACCGGGTTTGACTGAATACTTGGCCCGGCTTGGTATGGCTGCCATCCCTAAACATAATTTAAGCCAAACCACCTATCAATTAGCAAGTTAAAACGACTCTACGTCATTCATGTCTAAACGATATTTAAGTGAGAAATGGTGAACTTTCCAAATATTTACTTTATAATTTTACACACCTTGGGTCCAAATCTCCAATCCCAACACGTGTACTTGAGAAACCTTCAAGTTTTCCGGTATTGCAAAGGTCGTAAACAAAACTCAATACTTTTGCAACCTAATCAAATAAAATGTAAAGAAAATAATCACATCAGAAGGCAAATGTGAGAAAATTTTGAAAACTTAGTGTCACGAAAACTCACTTCACGATTCTCTATATTTTTTGCATCTGGACATCCTATCACAACACCTTCCAGATTATATTTACGGATCTGCAGAAAGACATGACTCGAAATTTGAAGACAACTCTACGCCTCAACAATTCCATAATAGATACGTTATAAGGTGTTAGCATGACTAGAGTTGTGCCAATCATTGGTAGGTGCAATAAAAAGAGCTTTAACTAAACACAATTTGACAAAAGACGTGTTAAACAATTTAATTAAACATTCAAGAAAGAAAAAAATAGCTTAAAAACACAATATAAATAAATAACAGGCAATTTAATTAAACATATAGGCTGTTAGTTTGTCTGCACTTAACACTTAATGTGTTTGAATTGATTCTACTTGACTTATTTTGTTTTTCCTTTCAAAATCTAGTATCTCTCAATCCACAAGACTATATATTCCATAGAAGTTTAAAAATCAAGTAAAAAATTAAATTAAATTAGTGCAGATAATGAGATATTTTGCGTTAAGAGAGCATACGTGAGATGATATAATCACAATGCATAAGAGATAACATACGCATAATGTTTGACTCTTTCCATAGCTGTGTCTGAAATTGCCACGGTAACATAATCATCCAGAACATTAAAACCTAGCAATTGAGCTCTAATAGCTTTCCTCTTTTGCCAATTCCACGTTCATCTTCTCGATTTGCTTGAACAAGGCGTAGGGTCGCACATACTTCATCTACCAGAAAAGAAAAAAAAAAAAAGGGTAAAGTTTTGATTTTGACATTCATAAAAACAACACAAATTAGAAATTAAAAGAAAAAGAAAAAGAAACAGAATGGAATAAAAAAAATATGGAAATTGAAGGAAATGGTCTTCCCTAAAAAAAATTAAAACGAGGGAGATACACTAACCTGGGAAAGAGCAGGAGAAGATTATGGGAAGGGTGGAAGTCGCAACTCTAGGGTTCACCTAGCAATTGGATTTATAAACAGTTAGGTTAAATCTTATTTGCCCAATTACGATTTTACCCTCATTGAGCCAATGTTGTCGGCCTTTAAATTAGGGATGTCAATTTTATAGTACCGAACCCGAACCGTATGGGTCGAGTTAGGTATTCGTATCGGGTTCAGGTCCGGTTCCGAGTCTGGGTTTTGACATTTTATATAAAGGAGTCCATGAATACCGTAATTCTAAACCTAATTTCTTTCGCTGTGCAATTGCTGTCGCTCAATTCTAAATCCTAGTAAGTTTTGCCTCTCAATGGATCTTTTCTTTGTTCAATCTTTGTTGTTGTTATCAACAATCAAGAGGCATTGATTCATGCAGGATTGTTTAGTCGCTTAGCCTTTGATTTTTCTTCACCAGGTCTAGTGAATAAATAACATGCCAAATCCCTCTCTTTTGTGTATTTTTTTTTTCCTACAATTTTTCTTCATCGATTGACAAAGTTGCTTTCTTCTGTTTGCTTGAAATAATTTTTTTTTTTTTTTTTAGCTGGGGTTCCGATGATGGCATGTAATCTTTGAGACCTGATTTTGATGTCAACTATAAGCAATTTGGCCAAGGTCCCCATTTTTATTTTTATTTTTTAAAAATAAAGTGATGGGACACATTTTTTTTATGGAGGAAAAAAAAAGCCATAAACTAGACATTTTGATAGTATAAACGAAAGTAAAAAGTGCACCAGTGGGGACATGATTTGATGTAAAAAGAAAAATTGAAAAAAAAAAATTTTACATTTGAACCAAATTTGTTTAAATGGGAGTAACCCCTCAAAATTATATGCATTGATGATTACATATTCTTTTACATTAACGCAAGCAACAACCAGATCCATTGTAGTACACCAAACTTGACAGAAGGATCTTAATAACAGCAACCAATACCACAGGAAAATAGGTAATTAGAGGACTAGTTTAGAATCTGAAAGTTAGGGAAGGTTGCAACAAGTTGATACAAAACTAAAGAAGTCAGAGAAAATTGAAAAAAAAAAAGAAAAAAAGAAGAAGAATCAGAAGGAACCTAAAAGGAGTGAGATAAGAAGAAGAAAAAAAAAAACTAAGAATCCAGCCCAAGAATGGAAGAGCATCATGCATCCAAAGATCTTGATGTAGCACCACACAAAGCAGCAGAATGGGTCAAACTGTTTCTTCATATCTCGTTCCATTTCCTCAAATGATAAAATTGCATCCAAACAATCTTGTGGATAACTTTACACACTAACAACAAATTGGACCAGTCAAGACCCACTTAAATTGACATTTACAGCTTACTAAACCTGTTAAACAAAGCTCTAGCTAACTCGTCATTCAATGGGAACAACAAAAGACCAAAATGCCTTGACAGCAATAATACAGAATCACCCTTATGTTCAGAAACCTGAGCATTACATTTTTCCATTACAATACTAAATTATAACAATCAAGAATTTTGAAACCGCTCGAAGAGGATTTGAATTACTTTAGCTCTCTAAATTTACTATTTTGTTTTGACATATGCACCATAAAATCCATAAAGACAAAAGAAATTACTTATAGCAGTCTAGCAGATATATTGCATATATGTCTCCAATAGAAAATTGAATATACAAGTATTGCTATCTTCTGATAATATCCATGTACCATCTTATGATATTCTACTGCGGCCTTAGCCTCATCTTATGCTTTTTCAACCCAGTATTGGATATCGCACCTGCTCAGGCAGCTAGAAAAAGCAAATAAGGTTACAGCTACCATGAATGCTTGAACAACATCCATTTCTATTTACTGTGACCATGGCAGAACAAGCCATAGTTTTTATTTTCATTGCCTCAATTTCCCAATATCTCCAAAATACTTTTCCAAGGTTATTTTCAGTTCATCCTAGTAATCCAAGTTAATGGATTTGGAGGGGAAAAAAAATTTGATCTAGGTTTCACATGTAACACTACACAAAGTGATTGCTGCCTCCTAATGGCAATACAATAACAAGGCAGGTTCCATTCTTTAGTTAAAACTGAAGTTGAAGCTAATAAACAATTCTTCAATGGAGGAATAGCAGGCAATATCGATAAAATGCAAAGCCAACAGCAGTTAAAGATTTATGTTACAATTGAAGGCACTGACAACAAAAAACACAGTCGGTATCCAACATCATTCATATTACTCACCAGCCACTCAAATTTTGGATCAAGTGTCAAACAATTAGACAAAAGACCGCACCAAAGAGCAGAGCCGGCCCTGGGCTTGTGCAAGAGGTGCAGCCGCCCAGGGCCCATAGGAAAATAGACAGATTTCTTATTAAATTTTAGCTTAGAGGGGCCCAACAGTTAGCTTAGAGGGGCCCAAAAGTCAAAATTCTTATTAGTTTACCCTGGGCCCCTGATATGTCAGGGCCGGCACTGCCAAAGAGTCTTGGGGTTGGATACACAGTGTATATCAATCGAAACACACAAGGAAAATAAAGAATAAAAAACTTCAAATGAACTATTAATCAAATTCACAGAAAAAAATTGAAATATGTACAGCTTGTTATATGGCATCATTATTAAAAATTAATAAAATGAAAATTGTGTAAGCTGGGGCATTGATTTTCAAAAGGAATATATCAATGGTATTGACTCCTCTGAATAATCAATCAGAAAACTAATACTCTCGAATACTGTTCTTATGACTATCGTAGCCTCTTCCTAGATATACTCTTACTTTGTCAAATCATTCATTCATTTTTTTCACATAAGAAAATATAAATTAACATACTACTAGAATAATAATAAATAAATAAACAGTCCAAATTGTTCACCTCCTTGTCTCATTTTAGAAATCTATCATTTTCTATGTTAAGCTTTTATTAAAGCAGCTTTTCAAACCTCAACCATACATGTAAAAGGACAGGGTGGCGATAGAATGTTCACGTACATAGCAATATTCCTACTCATTCTGATACCGGAAAATAAAATCACATTATCTGCAATCATACAAAGGATGTTTCACCACTTACGTACAAGGCCAAGGCATTCAAAGACCTAAATTATAGTCTACAAGAGGACAAGAATCCTTAAGAGTGATGCCAAAAATTTTTTAGGTATGATGACTAGAATCTCCATCTTTATATTTTCCAAACAAAGGTGAGATTTTGTGCCCACCCTGTCAAGCACTAAACACCATACTTTTGAAACACAAAATCAACTTGTCATCATCTAACAAAACAATGAAGTTACCGTTTGCCGATTTCATAATCACTAGATTAATCAGGTGGGAACTTTTGTTCTACTCCAGTTTGACTTTGATCTTATATAAACAACTTCCAGTACCAGGACCAGAATATTTTGCATCATAAAATCACAAGGCTTCCAAACACACAACTTATAAAATATTCAAATAGACATTATCCATCAACTAAATCAATTAATTCTGAAACTCCTTCACGAGAAAATCAAAGTATATATTTTCATTGCTTACTACCAAGTACAAAATACTTTCTTCTCTCATTTTTTTCACATACTAATACTCATACACAAAAGAATGGTTACTTACCCTCAACCAAAATTCCCATTAGCAGAGATAGCAAATTACCTGAACAAAAAACCAAAACCTCAATCAATACAATCTCAAATCCATATACACATAACACATACAATAAATTATAATGAACTACTGACTTTGGAATATTCTGGGAAGAAACCAAAAACTGACTCCAAATCAATCAAGTAGCGAAATTGGGGAAAATGAGAGTGTATTGCTGCCATGGCAGAGAGAGTTGTTTACGATTTCATCGGATGTTCGAAGCTTCTGATAAATTGAAAATCCAACGATTCCATCAGCCTTTATTCAAAATGCTTTTGGCACTACAACGGGCCAACTTGTAGCAAACGGATCAAATACCCAACTTTGGGTTCGGATCAAGTCAACCTAGACTTGGGGTCGGTTTTTTTTTTTTTCCTTTCTTTTTCTTTCCGGAGACCGAATAGTCCTAAATTTTAGTAAAATCTAAATAGTGTCTGAAACCTAAAACTAAATGACATGTTTTTTATTTTTATTATCTCTAAATAAAGTGTGAACTTGTTTATTTTTTTTAAAGATAAAATGGTTTTTATATCTTTATTATTATTAATTGTTGTGTATTTTCATTTTATATGATACAAACAATTAAATAAAAATAATTTAACAAAATCATAAATCATTTTAATGTAATAATGATGAGATATTATTTATGATTAAGATATGATAAATAATTGTTTTTTTTAAATGATAAATAATGATTTAAAAGTTAAAAAAAAAAATAGAATTGAATGTTTAACGATGGTAGTTCAAGTCACAATATGATTAATATTTGTTTTAGAATTGCTTATCATAAATAACAAGTTAAAAGAAATAAATTTGCATCAATCCAAGGTCTAGCAATTGCTTTGCTGATTCCTTGGCAAAGAGAGGATCGAATATGGAGGGGGATAAGGTGATGTGGGAAGTGGACTGATGCTTTTGTGTTTCTGCTGTCCTCTTGGTTAGGGGTTTTTGTAGGTCTCTGTTTTTGGTTTTCTCTGCGCTGTTTTCTGGTCTTCTTGGCTGGGCTGTTGTGTTTCTGCTTTCTTTCTTGCTTTTCTTTGTTGTGCTTTTTGTCCCACTGTGTTTTTGGGGGTTTGTGGCTGTTGTTGCCTTGTTTCTGGTTGGGCCTGTTTCTTAGGCTGTGTTGCGTGCTTGGTGTGTGGGGGTAGCTCCCCTGGCTGCCGTTGCCTTTTTTTCTCAATAAAATTTAAAGCTGTTAAAAAAAAAAAAAAAAAAAAAAAGAGAAAGTATAATATAAAATTATGATAAAATTGAAAATATATTATTTTTTGGTGGATAATCTTGGAAGAAAATATATTAAATGAAATACATTGATTTAGAATTAAGTTAAAAGTCAAGATTTGTTACTTTTTATTTTAAATTTTTTTTTTTTTTTTTGGTATTTTAAAGTTGTTTAACCATTTAAAAAAAAATTAAAAAAAAATGACCCCTATGTTAGACTACCAAACGATAGTTGTCAATGACATCAGCATCGCTTCCGAGATTCGCAAGATAAACCCACGATCTCGGTCCATAATCTCAATGACTATTTAAAATTAGTCAACTATTAGGCTTGTATTCACCCTCTATAAATAGCAAACCCCCTCTAATTAGAAGGGGTTCCAATTTATTTTGATTTTATCCATGTGAGAAGCATCAATTAGCTCTGCAATTCACGCTGCCACCAAGTTGTTATCCTGTCGACCTAAACCTGCTTTACAACGAGTCAACCAAGCTCAGCGCATTTAAACAAGGTGTTAATATCTAGTTCAATAGTCGACCACACATTGATTAACCATCCGCCAGCCTAACCCCGTCAGGCAAATTATAGATAATTCATGGAGATCTAATCATCTACACAAAAAAATATATTATATTTAATTAGTCCACATAATACCTTATTCGGTACATATTCATATTTTGTATAGTCGTGCCATTTGTATCGTGTTAATATTTTGAGATATTTAACTAGATATAAGCCAATTTTGATCACACTACTTGTATTGGGGGAAAATATAAATTTTGATTTTGTGTTCTATCCCTATTCTATATTAATTAAATTGTGTATTAAAGATGATTGAACACTTAAATGAAGATTACACAACAAAGGCTTAAAACAAAAAACGTATGAGTTTAGCATATATAGATGAGGAAGATATTAATAAGGGAAATTTGAAGTTCCCTAAGATAGATTGGTAAACGACGTTTAAAAAAAAAACTTCACTGTTGAGTAAAGGATGATGGCAAGCTTGTGCTCCCTAAGTCATTGGTTGATGGATTGGAATACAGTAAAAATAATAGAAATGATCTCTGGTCTTCTATTTGATCACGGAGGTAATTAATTGCTATAGTTAAATATCATGTTCATTTATATTTTTTACTTCAATTAATTCCGTTATTAAAATCTTTTTTTTTTAATATTTATTTTGTAGTTGTTTTTGGCGTTTAAACACCTTAACAAGGGTAACAAGGCTGTTTCCCTCTCTTCACCCCACAACTCATGAAGATTGAGTATTTAGTTTTTTTTTTTTTTTTTTTCCTTCTAGTTTTTCTCATGAAAATTAACATCATTTAAATACATTGTTGCTTTAAAGAAATGCACTTGACGATAAATATATTTGTTACTACCATAGTAATATATACCTCCCTTCGAGATTAATGGCAGAAAGTTTGAGTCCTATCGTATGAACATTTTTGCTATTGAATATAGAAGCTTCTATACATGAATTTAATATAATCAATCCAACAAAAATTTCAATAGGGAGTGTTATGTATAAAAAAAATCTTGCGATAGTTGAGAAACTTGTATTATCAATCA
Source organism: Acer campestre (assembly GCA_954870605.1). Classification (NCBI taxonomy): domain Eukaryota; kingdom Viridiplantae; phylum Streptophyta; class Magnoliopsida; order Sapindales; family Sapindaceae; genus Acer; species Acer campestre. Next base: position 63,369,097 of record OX940799.1, read on the forward strand.
TTTCCAAAGCTTACCAAGCTTAAATTTCAATAGGGTACTTACTTGGAAGTGAAAAAAGTGGATGCAGACCCCATTGACCCATAATAGGAGATAGAGGCATTGTAGCGAACATCACTAACATGCTTAGGGAATGACCACTCATGGATAATGGACTATCACAAACGAAGTGAAGGTAGGAGTCTGGATCACTAGCCGATGGAGTTCGCAACCTCCATTAAACATGCTAGGTTAAACACACCGGGAATTAAACACACATAACATGCTAGGAATTAAACACACATAGATTAAACACGTTAAGAAAAAACACATAGATTAAATACACTCGAAATTAAACATACATAGATTAAACACACCACTGAAAAAAAAAAAAAAAAAAAACTTCCTCCCCCTCCTCCAATTAAAAGAAATTACAAGTATTTTTTAAAAAGACATAATGAAAGTTGTGGTCTGGTGCTAATTTTATGTGGACTTTATCATGTATTAAAGTTAATTCAATTAAGTTATGTTTTTCAAAGTGGCCACAAATTTTAGTTGTTCAACATGAGAGTCGGTTTATAAAGGGATAATTACCCCGGTGGCCACTCGGTTGTTCCCACACTATCAAAATGGTCATTAGATATGGATTTAGTTTCAAAATGATCATTTTTGGCTAAAATTGTGACACTAATGGTCATTCCATCCAATTTCATTCAATTCCGTTAAGTGAGTGGCATTTTGGTCAATAAGGGGATGACATTAATTTATTTTAGATTTTTTTTTGGAAATCAATTTTTGCTTTAGTTTTTTGAAACAAATAATTATATTTAGTATGTGTATATACATATAGCATATCTCAAACAAAATATTACATATTAATATACTTCAATTTTTGAACCAATTATATATGTTGAATGATAATAATGTTGGACATTAACTTTTTTTTTTTTTTTCTTTGGGTACATATATTAAAAGTTCATTATGATAAATAGTGTCGAAAATATTTTTGAATAATATTTAGTTATTTAAGCAAAATAATTTATAATAGAAAAAGAAAACAGTCAAGATAAAAGGTAAAAAAAAAAAAAAATAGACTTTATCACCCAAAAGTTAATGTCTAACATTATTATCAGTCAACATATATAATTGGTTTAAAAATTGAAGTATATTAATATGTAATATTTTGTTTGAGATATGCTATACGTATATACATATACTAAATATAATTATTTGTTTCGAAAAACAAAAGCAAAAATTGATTTCCAAAAAAATCTAAAATAAATTAATGTCATCCCCTTATTTACCAAAATGTCACCCATTTAAGAAAATTAGATGTAATTTGATGAAATGGTCATTAGTGTCATATTTTTCGTTAAAAATTGTCATTTTGAAATGAAATCCCTATCTATTGGCCATTTTAAGAGTGTGGAAATAATTGAATGACCACCGGGATAATTATCCTTTTATAAAACTTGTTTTTATAAATTTAAAACAACAATCAATGTCAGCCCAAGTTAGAATTTTTTGTATTTATGGGCTGTATCTATTGAGTTTTTAGTTTCCTAAAACTAGTTGAACTGTAACTTAATTGAATTGCCTAAATGTCCAATATGTTATTGTGATCATAACTGAATATTAGGTTTGGTGTATTTAATGGGTTTTAAACCCAATTATATTGATGTAATGTTTTACTGTAGGCCAAAAAGCAATGGGTTCTATGATGGGTGGACCCAAAACTGAATATGGCTTGGTATAAAGCATAGTAGATAGAGGAAGACCTAGGGGTCGTTTGTTTTTTTGTCTGAAGACTGAATAGTCCTGAATTTTACTGAACACTGAATAGTGACTGAAACCTGAATCTGAATGACATGTTTGTTTTTTTTTTCCTCACATCTGAATGTACTGTCAACATGTTTGTTTTTTACAAATAAAATTGTCTGAAAATAAGTAATTTTACATCTATACCCATGTTAAACAATTATACATATAATATAGAATCAAAACAATCCAAAAATAATAATTATGTATGAACACATATGATCATGATCTTCTTCTTTGATTACAAACAAACTTTATTTTTACTAAGAAAAGAAAAGGGATTTTTTTAAAAATTAATAAAATAAAATAAAAGGGGAGCAGGAAAACTCACACAAAACACTCTAAAAAAAATAATATATAAATAAATCACCATAATATCATAATAAAGTATTGATATTAAATACTAATATGAGAAGTGATTATGATTCTTTTTTTTTTTTTTTTTTTAAAGCTATTTAAAATAAGCAATATATTAAAATAAAGATTTCTATATAATATATAATTATGATCAAATTGGAAATATGTTATATATAGAGGATAGTATCGGAAGAAAAGATTTTAGATTGCATTTAATGCAATTCAGTGATTTACAATTAAGTGAAAAGTCATGATTTTTTACTTTTTATTTTAAGTTGTTTTTTGGTATTTTTAAGTTGTTTGACCACTTAAAAAAACAAACAAAACAACTTAATAATTATGATTCAGATCCATTAAGTCTTAAGTGGAAAAAAACAAACGACCCCTTAATCTGGGTGTGAGTGATTGTTCATACAGATCTACAATTCTTTTCACAATTTATGATGGATTCAAGAGATACGTTTTCTATTCATCTTAAAAGTTTACACTAAGGGGCTGTTTGTTTTTTTGTCTAAAGTCTTATAAGACCTTAATTTATTAGATATATGGATAAGTCTTATAAATTAAGATATTATGATATGTTTGTTTTTTTCATTTTAGATGACTTATTACAAATATAAAATTGATTAGGTTGTGTTAGGGTTTCTTCAAAATTGAGAATTTTTGGAAAATTGATTTTTAGTATTTTATTATGTGCGGATAAAATCATAAATGTATGAATTGTTATAAGACATTTGTGGAAATTTATTAAAAAACTCTACTGTATCACTTTTTGAATAAGATAAAAGTAAAAAAATTTTACCTTTTCTAAAACACATATATATCTTAAAATAAGATATAAGTTGAAAAAACAAACAAACTGATTTATCTTAATTTAAGATATAAGAGGTAATAAGTCTTATTGGGAAAAAAACAAACAGCCCCTAAGTTTCTGGTATAAAGCGACTTAATTTGTACGGAAATTGAATTGCCAAGTTGATATGCCTTTACACTTGTTTTTACAGTTGTAAAAACAATTGATATGCCCTTACACTTGTTTTTCCAAAACATTTGGCATCTGTTTTTTTTAAAAGCAAAAGCGTATATAACATGGTTATGTATTTATAAAAGTTGCAAGTTTAGTATCATTGTTATTATTATTTATTATTATTATTTTTTTAATATTACAATAAATTTTGACACTGGACAATCGGGTTAGGGTTTGTCGGGTCCTGCTGAGATCAAGGCCAGTCCTAACTTTTTAAAGGCTTAGGGTGAAAATCTAAAATGGAACCCCCCGCTCATATTCATAGTGTGTCAATATATATACAAATATATAATCTGTTTTCATATATTTTGTCTAAAAATGATAATTTCAATAATGATAAAACGTTATCGTGTTATAAATACATTTCTTATATAAACAAATAAATTTCGCATAACACATAAGCAAAAGTTGAATAGAAATACCGAGTTATTGTTTGAAGCTTTATTTTATAATTTCACCTAGAGTTGAGAGTTGTGCCTATGTTTAAAATTGAGTTATTGTGTGAAGGTAGATTTTGAGCCCTTTTTTCAACTTTTTAATTTCTGAATGAATTGTGCCATTATTTAGAAAACTTGTTTGGAGCTAAGGACCTCTTATTTAATTGAAATAAAAACTTGGATCAGACTTTTTAAAAAAATATTTATTTCGGTTCATTTGTTTTAAAACTCAAAACATGTAACTAAAGGCTCCTCATATAATGGGCCTTGGGCGGGTGTGCGCCCCTCTCGTCCCAGCTCTGGCATTTTCCTTGCCATATAATATATAATAAGAAGACTCTTCAGTCTTCACATACAAGCTGTCTTGACTTGCTACATCTATATATATACACCCCCTGCTAAGTGGTATTGAATATATATATATATATCTATCTATCAAAGCAAATTAAGCAATCTCTTAGCAACCAAAAATGGTAAACTATAGTCTTGTCTTTGTTTTGATATATAGGCATTTTATTAATTTTCTTTTAATTATTTTCTACATGCAGAGAAGTACTCACAACCAGGTTCGATCTCTAATGAAGGGAGAGCTATATGGAGGTCAAGGAGGAAGTGACTGGGATTACAGTCCAGAGAGTGGGATTGTAGAGATAACAATCATTTATTCGGATGTTATTGATTCGCTCCATTTCAAACATGCCATTGAAAATAGCACAGATAAATCTTCAGAAAAGTTTGGTGGTTGTGGTGGAAAGAACCAACAGGTAAGTACTAGCTTTTTTATATATACACAGTTTGATGAATGCAGGATGCCGATTCTAATATATATATATATATATATATATTTGTAATGTTAGCGAGAAATCACATGTAAGATACCGTACGTATCAAATCAAGCATATATATATATATATATATATAACCAAATCTAACCAAATCTAAGGGGGGCCCGTAGGGGCCATGCCCAAATTTCATTTATATCAAAATTATGTTATTTTAATCTATAGATAATAATATTATTTTGGTCCATCCTATCATCTCAATAATATAAATTAATTAATAAATATATTTCCTATTTTATTGCCCATGAAAGTAGGATACAAAATCAATCCTTTTCCTTTTCATGTTTTAAATATCCAATCCCAAAAAAATAAAAATAAAAATAAAAAATCCTATTATTTCAGACATTATTGCTTTGTTTAATATACACTATTATTTCATATATTTTCACCGTAAAAAGCTAAGTAAATATTGAAAACTTACTGATGATGAGATTGGTCCAGTTGCAAACCCCTCACAATTACACCATGAGATTGTGAGTTCAAGTCCTCCCTTCTCCTAAAAAAAACCCTGAATTTATGTAATACTTAAATATATATATATATATATTGAAGGCTTACTATCTTATTTTACAATACTCATGCATTTTGTCTTGAGACAATTCTTTAAGTTTTACACTATACATTGTTTGTTAATCGCAAAAAAAATTAGATAAATTTGGTTAAATGATTTTCAAGATATAAAAGAGTAACGAGTTGCATTTTAATTCTTAAAATGAATATTTTTTTTTGTGACATTACCTTTAGTCTAAGGGTATCACATTTTTTTTTTAACAATTTTATTTTCTTAAATATTAATATATTTGTCTTGTGTGACATTGAATATTAATTTTTGTTTTGGCCCACCTCAAAGTCAAATTCCTAGCTTTACCTCTATATATATATTATTCTATCGTTATAAATAGTTTTATCTTTTCTTACAAATTAAAATTTTACAGACAATTAAAATCGAGTGGCCTAATGAATATTTGACAAAGATAAGCGGAACCATAGCTACTTTTGACACAGATGAAGTTATTGGAACTTTATCCTTCACCACAAACCGAAACAAGAAGTACGGGCCTTATGGTTCTAGAAACGATTGCTATTGCAAATCATCTTTTGAATTAATTTCTGAGAAAAACCGAGCCGTTGTTGGGTTTTTTGGAAGACAAGGCAATTTCATCGAGGCTTTAGGGGTCTATTGTAAAGATCCCCCAGCACCAATTGTGACCACCAAGGTAAAGTTATTAATTCCTAATTAAGGTAAAGTTATTAATTCTTAAAGCTTCTGGTTCCATAATGGTTGCATTCGACTCTAGAATTTTCAACTCTTTTGCTGATAGTTTGACAAATCAAGATGGGAGCTAATATGGTGGGAGATTTCGTGGAATGGGGTGATTTGTGACGCTTTTGCTGCTGGTGTTGGGGTCTGGTGCTGGTGCTTTTGCTGTTTGTGTTCTTTCTTTTCTTTGTGTCTTGGGCTGTTTGGTTTTTCCCCAGGTGGCTTGCGCCTGCTGTTGTTCCCTGTTTGCTCTGCTTTGAGCTTTGGCTTTTGCCTGTTAATTGATTGCCTTTTCAAAAAAAAAAAAAAAAAAAAATTCCTAATTAAGAAATATAATTAATATTATAACATGCATAATGTTGCAGGCTAGTACTGATCATATATATTGTTTTTTAATCAAATATATGTATATAGCTTATCAGTGCAATAACATTGGAGAAGGACATACCACGAGAAATGGGGCCTTGGGGAGGAAACAAAGGTAAGGCATGGGATGATGGTCGTTTGCAAGGCCGTATCATTGAAATTGATGTGCATGTTGGAAATGGAGTAGTTCATGCATTACATTATCGATACAAGAGTACTCAAGATTGCGACTTATCCAACAAGCACGGTGGAGAAGGTGCTACTACTATTTATCGAGTAAGATGATACAGATTATGGAATGGAAACCCTGCTCTCTCTCTCTCTCCCTCTCTCTCTCAAGTGTAGGATTTCCGGTACGGAATCATCGATTGCTATAGGTGGCAATCCAATAAGTTTCAGTAGCTATCTAACAACTACTACCTGTAGCAATCGACAATCCTGTACAGAGAATCCAGCAATGGAAAGTTACTATATAATTAAAATGTTGCATATATTAAATAATTTTGAATTTGGATCATTAATTACAGATTGAACTGGACAAGGACAAATGTTCGCCAGAGAACTTGGTTGGCATCTCAGGATTTTACGGGGCTTCTGATGGAAATTGCTGTGTGGAATGTGAATATCAAGTGGTGCGCTCTATTTCTTTTTATACTAATAAAGGAAAATATGGACCATTTGGAACTGAAATCGGAACGTTCTTCAACTCTCCTGCGTGTACTAATGCGAAGGTGGTGGGATTTCATGGAAGAAGTGGTGAATACCTGGACGCAATAGGGGTTCACGTCGAATATTTATCATCATCAACACATGCATAATCGATGGTCGATCGATCCATATTTCTGCTGCTTTAATTTCATCTGTGAGTGTGGTGTGTGCTTAATTTACACTTGAATAAATACTAGCCTGTGATGCTTTTGCTTTTTGTTGTACGATGATCATTTAGTAACGTATTTTGATCAATAATATTTCTATTTTAACTTTTGAGTGTTTGCTGATGATATAAATAATATTATTTCTATGTTTTAATTATTAATATATGCTTTTTAATGTTCTTAACCTGGGACACACTCTATCTAAAAATCAGATCAATCTTAAGTATTCATTTATTTTAAACAAGTTAAACTCTTTTAACACACTATAATCAAACAGAAATAGAGTTTATAAATATATATATATATATATATATTCTCTTTTTCTGCTCTGCTTTCTGGGTTGTTGCTCTTTGTCTGCTCTGTTTGTTTATGTACCTTGTTGCTCTTTGTCTGCCCTGTTTGTTTTGGCTTTGGCTTTGGCTTTTGAATATAATTTGCCTTTAAAAAATATATATATATATATAGAAATTTTCAAGCCACTAATTTTATATGTTTTGACTCAAGTGTGTATGTATTTATCAAAACTTCTCCGTAATGAGTGGCTTACATTCAATATCCTGATAAAGTTATATTAGGATATCCTGACCAGATCGGGACTGTATATATATAGTGAGTCTCTCCTAAGGGATCACTTATTTTAATTTCGGTAAGGACTTTGATGAAATCACATTGATTTTTATGAATTTTGATCTGTTTTTATTTATTTATTTATTTTATGGATGATAAGTTCAATTAAATATACTTATGAATAAAATTTGAAATTTTTAGTGTGGGATGTTAGAATTTTTTGTATTTATGGGCTGTTATCAATTGAGTTTTTATTTGCCTAAAACTGGTTGAACTGTAATTTAATAGAATTGTCTGAAGGTCCAATATGTTATTGCGATCATAACTGAATATTGGGTTTGGTGTATTTAATGGGGTTTAAACCCAATTATATTGATGTGATGTTTTAGTGTAGGCCAAAAGGTTATGTGCTCTCTGATGGATGGACCCAAAACTGAATATGGCTTGGTATAAAGCATTAAGGTTAGGTCCTCTCACCTCTTCCTATATAAATACAGATTGTCCAATTGAAACTGTATTGTAAAGGTTTTAATGAAGTATGCAGAGGAAGACCTAATCTGGGTGTGAGCAAGTGTTCATACGGATCTACAATTCTTTTCGCAATTTATGATGGATTCATACGTTTTCTATTCATCCTAAAAGTTTACACCAAGTTTATGATGTTAAGTGACTTAATTTGTAAGGAAATTGAATTGCCAAGTTAGAATAGGCCTTTACACTTGTTTTTCCAAAACATTTGGCATCTGTGTTTTTTAAAAAGCAAAAGCATTTATACTATATAACATGAATATGTATTTATTAAAGTTGCAAGTTTAGCATCTTTCTTTTTTTTTCTTTTTTTTTCTTTTTTTTTTTTAATATTATAATAAATTTTGACACTGAACAATCGGGTTAAGGTCTGTCGGGTCCTGCCAAGAATCATTTTCCTTGCCATATAATAATAAGAAGACTCTTCAGTCTTCACGACGTACAAGCTGTCTTGACTTGCTACCTCTATATATATACACCTCGTGCTAAGTGGTATTGAATATCAAAGCAAATTAAGCAATCTCTTAGCAACCAAATGGTAAACTAGGCTTGTCTTTGTTTTGATATGTAGGCATTTTATCAATTTTGTTTTACTTTATCTTATATATGTAGGATATTTACACTCTTTTAATTGTTTTCTGCAGGGGGGTAGAATTTCTATCTCTGGAGATCATTCTCCCATTGCCACAAGTCAACTGGCAATTGATGGGGGAAGTGAGTACTGGAATTACTGTCCAGAGGCTGGGGTTGTAGAGATAACAATCGCTTATGATAGTGTTATTGATTCAATCCATTTCAAACATGCCAATGAAAATAGCACAGGTCAACGATTCGGTGGTGAAGGTGGAAGTGGAACCAAAACAGTGGTAATTATATATATATATATATATGTATATAAAGACTATTTTTGTATTCTATCGATATCAGTCTTCTAATTAAAACTTTACACCACCATGTGCAGCAATTTAAAATCAACTGGCCTCATGAATATGTGACAAGGATAACCGGAAACACTGTTGTTCATACCGAAGGTAGAGTTGTTGGAAATTTAACCTTCTACACAAACCTCAAGGGGGAGCACGAAATTGATGGATCTAGTAAATATAATGCCATACCTTTTGAGTTATCTGAGAAAGACCGAGCCATTGTTGGGCTTTATGGAAAACAAGGCACTTACCTCAAATCTATTGGGGTCCATTATGATGATCTCCCAGCATCAATTGTGAAAGCCAAGGTTAATTAAGTTATTAATTAATATGTTTTTCCTAATTAAGAAATTAATATTATAACATATACTGATATATATTGTTTTTCCATCAAATATATATATATATATATAATTATATATACATATGTATATAGGTTATCAGTACAATAACAATGGAGAAGGACATAAAACAAGAAGTGGGGCCTTGGGGAGGAAACAAAGGTAAGGCATGGGATGATGGTCGTTTGCAAGGCCGTATCAGTGGAATTGATGTGCATGTTAGAAATGGAGTAATTCAAGCAATACATTATCGATACCAGCAGAGTATTGGTGATTCATCACCAGGTGACAAGAAGCACGGTGGAGAAGGTGCTACTATATATCGAGTAAGATGATATGGTTTATGGAATGGAAACCCAGCTCTCTCCCATTAAATTTTATATAATTAAAATGTTGCATTAAATAATTTGGAATTTGGACCATTAATTACAGATTGAACTGGATACAGAGGAATATTTGGTTGGCATCTCAGGATTTTACGGGGCTTTTGATGGAAAATGCTGTGTGGAAAATGTGGAATATCAAGTGGTGCGCTCTATTTCTGTTTATACTAATAAAGGAAAATATGGACCATATGGAACTGAAATTGGAACATTCTTCAACTCTCCTGCTTATAATAATGCAAAGGTGGTGGGATTTCATGGAAGAAGTGGTGAATACCTGGACGCAATAGGGGTTCACGTCCAATAATTACCGTCACCACCGATCAACGCTGCCAGAATCGATCCTCATGGATTGATCCATATTTCTCCTGTTTAATTTAATTCTGTTGTGTGGTGTGTGCTTAATTTGCAAGTATAAACGTCATTTGTTTTGGCTTAAATTACTTAAATAAATACTTTCCTAGTTGCCTGTGTGCTTGCTTTGTTATTTGTGTGTACGATGATCATTTGGTAATGTACTTTGAGTGTGTACATACGTTTTCATATGATCAATAATATTCCTATGTTTTTTGAGTGTGTAAATAATATTATTTCTATGTTTTAATTATTTATTTATGCTTTTTAATGTTCTTAATCTGGATTCTGAGTCACTCTATCCAAAAATCAGATCAATCTTTAGAATTCATTCTATTTTAATCAAGTTGAACTATCATAACTCACTATAATCAAACAGAAATAGAGTGTGTGTGTGTATATATATATATATTTATAATCAATTTATGCTAGTCCGAGGAACATATAATTCAATTCAATATAATTTTAGGCCCCGTCCTGCAGATCGTTTTCAGCCTGTTTTCGTTTTTGTTTTCTAAAAATGATTTCGAATTCGCGTCTGGTAACCGTTTTTTATTTTATTTTTAAAATACAAAAAAAAAAATCAAAAACAAAACTAGTGTTAAAAGTGGAAAATTTGAAAAACAAAAAAAAAGTTGTTTTTCATGTATTTGTTTTTGTTTTCCATAAGAAGTGGGTCTCATATCATTAATATATATTTTATTTTAATAATTTTTTTTTTCTTTTGAACTAGACCCCATCTTCATCTTCTTTCTCCTCTTTCATCTTCTCTCTTGAACCAGATGTCGTCGCTCGCCTCCGCTGCCGTTGGTTGTCGCTCGTTGTCGCCATCGCCGCCGCCGTCTTCTTCTTCTTCTTCCTCTTCCTCCTCCTCCGCTCGCCACCGTCTTCTTCTTCTTCTTCTTCTTCCTCTTCCTCCTTCTTTGCTTGTCGCCGTCTTCTTCTTCCTCTTCCTCCTCCACTCGCCGCCGATCTGCTTCCCCTCTCGCCGTCGATCGCCACTTGCCATCGCCGGTCTGGTCTTCTTCTTCTTCTTCTTCTTCTTCTTCTTCTTCTTCTTCTTCTTCTTCCTCTTTCTTCATCTGGTAACTTTTGTTTAAATTATTAATTACATTAAAAAAAAAAATTGGTTAATTATTTAATCAATTTGTATATAATTGTTATAATATTAAATAAATGGTAAAAATTGATATTTCAATTTTTGAAAGTTTTCGGTTATCCTACCAGACGCGTATTCGAAATTCAAAAATGAAACAAAAAACACTGTTTTCATTTTTATTTTTCTTTTCAAAAAACAAAAACAGAAAATGACTTGCAGGATGGGCCCTTAGCTTGTTTAGATATACAAGAGACTTGGACTTTGCGGCGTTCGGTAAAGTTTTCAAAACCCATTTTCTACGTTTTCACGCGTGTAGAAACAGTAATAAGCTGTACGACAGAGTGTTTTTGTTTTGACATTTTCAAGAACGGAAAAACTGATTTTACTTATTTTGCCTTGGTAAGTGAAAACACTTTTTTATTGTTCTCTGTCTCTAACTGAGCTGGACCAGTCATGTCGACGCCGCCGCCGCTCTTCTTCCGTTCAAGGTCTCCGCTGCATCTCTTCATCTAATTGTTGATGACCTCCACCGATCCACGGCCTGCGCTGCTGCTCTCCTCTGCAGACACCGCCGTCGTCTTCCTTTGAGGGAGGAGGCTCGGATTAATAAAATGTTGACATCAACAAGCTCTTCATAGAGAGAGCTTTCATAGTTTGATGGTTAAATTTTGGTCGTCACTGCCTTTCTAATAAAATCAAAATCAGCGAAAAGATCAGAAGGGTTTTAAAAAGAAAAATAATAAAGAAACGATTTTTTTATGGAAGAGAATTGGAGAGGCCACAGGAGGATTGATTGCAATTGATAACATCGGTATTTTGTGTGCATCACCGTCCACTGATTCAATCGAAAATCCAAACGAGAGATTGAGAGAGAGAGAGATCTTACTCCGTTTATTGACAGATTGTGAGAAGCGAGAGAGTGAAGAAGATGAGATAGAGATTGTTTTTCTATGATTGGATAATTGAAAATTGAAGAAGATAATGGATAAAAAAGATAAGGATTAGAAATTTACAAGTGTCTTTCCATTATTAGAATACTGTTTTCAATTATTACCACCGGACAGGTTTTAAGTGTTTTTAGATCCTGAAAATATGGAAATCCATTGCTACCAGACGTATTTTCAAATCTAAAAAATATAAAAATCAATTTTTTAAAAACAAATGAAAATAAGAAAACAGAAAACGAAAAACGAAATCGTTACCAAAGTTCCTTAAAGTCAATGTCAACAAATGGATTAGCCGAGTAAAACTAATTTAATATAAGTTACTAATTTTTTTTGTTGATGTATTACATTATTAAATAAATTCGAGGCTTTTTTTTGGAAATGAGGAGGATTTAAACCTATAACCTCATAGTACAGGTGTGACGGATTTATCACTGAATCAACCTCATATCTTCTATAAGTTACTAATTAAGTACCTTAAAGTTAAAAATAACTAATTTAAATATAACGTAACATATCACATCGAGAAAAAATTGTTTATGAAAGCTAAAGGAGCTCTCGTGATGCCATAATATTTTCTGGAACTAAATTCTTGCAGCCAGTTGTTGAGCCCAGATGTTATTAATTGGCCCTGAAATGTAGAGATTTTATCTGATTCGGTGCATTTGTGACTTTGCTAGGCTTCGTTTAAAGAATACAGTAGTTATTTCAACATGATGAGATGAGCTATATAGGCGTTTGATGAAGTGATGCTTGTGTTTGATAAAATGCCCGACAGATATATATATATATATAATTCGCCAATTCTTAAATTCGTTAACATTATATATAATTTGAGTAACTTATCGAAACCGATAATTCGAGTAATAGATTGTTAATTACATGAGATGATAACTCTTAAATTGTTGGTTTGATTACTTGGCAAACAGCCTAGCTACTGGACGCAGTTGAGCTGATATGATCCGTACGTGGTCAGTCAAGTCAAGCCAAAATGAGCCAAGAGAAGCCATACATGAGTTAGAAATTTTCCGCCACGTCTCAGTTGTTGCACGTGCTTGTTTGCTTTACACCTGCTCGCTGAGTCGCTGCGAACGCCAACATTTCCAACCAAGCGCAACCAATCGTATCCCATTTCTTCGTAAAAGACTGTCACATTTAGTTGTAATTATTAGAACTGATCAATTTTATTTTTTTACAGTTGACAATAGTTGACAAGTACCTGCTGTGAATCATTCATTTGTAGAACAAGATCTCCTGAATTCTCTAACACAACATGGTGTGTCTCCCCGTATTGAGCTCTGGATCCAAGAAACGCACGATCCTTAAACTGTCGAAGCAATTCATCACATGCCACGGTTTTACTCCTCACACCTGCTATTTTGGATTGAAGAATTTTGAGCTTCAGCACTCACATCTTGAATGTTAATCTGACTCAAGATTTCCACTGATAACATGGAAGGATGCTCCACAAGTAGATACATCATGTATCTTGAAATTCGTTTCGTCGATTTACATTTCTCGAGAAATCCGTCTGGAATATAACCTTTATCGATCTGTGTAGTAGCAAACATCTGTAGCGATGTGCCAGATTATGATGAGATGAGCTATATAGGTGTTTGATGAAGTGATTCTTGTGTTTGATAAAATGGCTGACATATATATATATATATATATAATTCGCTAACTCTTGTTAACATTGTATATATATAATTTGAGTAACTTAGTGAAACCGACCGATAATTCGAGTAATAGTTACAATCAAAAGAACTTACATACTTATATATATATACAGATTTTCTATTGTCAGTTCGTCTTAACACGTCCTGACAATAAATACATCAGGATGAAGAATGTAGACCACTAGATTTACATATTTTGACTCAAAGTGTATGCACTTGTCAAAACTTCTCCATAATTTAGGGTCCACATTCTTCGTTTTGATATATTTATTGTCATAACGAACTGACAATAGAAATACTATATATATATATATAATCAAAATTTAAATAAATTATAGGCTACGCACCTTTATTAAACTCATGTTAAATAAAATAGTCAGAATTTATCAAATATTTTTTTCACAAAGGAAGCACAAATAACAAGAAGCAAAAGCATGTTGTCTTATCATAATTTACAGTTTTTCTCTCGTAAGTACACAATATAAGCATATTTATAATATATTAATAAACACCATCACACTTCTGTCATGCAAGCAATATAACTTCAATTATAACTTCAAAGGCTCGAAGTTCGATCGCTTCTTCATCTCGTCGCTGGCGATCGACGGACGCCGGATGGTTGCTCTCTCTTCAATCTCTCTTCTTCTTCTTCTTCTTCTTCTTCGATTCACGAGATTGATTTGGGTGATGGGTGATTGGACTGGTGGTGGATGATTTATTGATTTGGGGTTTTTTTTGGGTGATTTGTGAGAGAGAGTGGGGTTGATTTGGGTTGATTTGTGAGAGAGACCTTATGTTAACTGATCTGGGAATCTGACCTTGTGTTAACTGATCTAGAAATCTAGAATGTTGGATATGTTATATGTATGTGAGTATGTGACTAGGATAAATAATAATAATAAAAAAATCTGGTTCAGAATCGCTGACCGGTGGTGGTTCTGGTTCCCCCAGAACCGTAATCGGAACCGACGGTTCCGAACCGAAACCAGAACCGGTGACATGTCTAGTATCAACTTGTTTGTTTTTTTAAAGATAAAATGGTTTAAAAACAAGTAATTTGACATTTATACCCTTATTACACTATTAATAGTTGTGTATTTTCATTCTATATGATACAAACAACTAAATAAAAATAATTTAACAAATCTTAAATCAATTTTATGTAATAACGATGAGATATTATTCATGATTAAGATATGATAAATGGTTGTTTTTTTTAAATGATAAATAATGTTTTAAAAGTTATTTAAAAAAAAGTTCAATGATGGTATTGAAAGTCACAATATGATTAATATTTTTTTTAGAATTGTTTATCATAAGTAACATGTTAAAAGAAAAAAATTTATATAATATAAAATTATGATAAAATTGAAAATTTGTTATTTTTGGTTGGATAATCTTGGAAGAAAATATATTAAATGAAATACATTGTGTTGGAATTAAGTTAAAAGTGAGGATTTGTTACTTTTTATTTTAGGTTTTTTTTTTATAATTTTTTTTATAATTTTTTTTTTATGGTATTTTAAAGTTGTTTGATCACTTAAAAAACAAACAAAACAATATTATAATTTCAATTTAGACCTTTTATGTTTTAAGTACAAAATACAAACGACCCCTATGTTAGACTACCAAGTGATTGTTGTCAGTGACATCAGCATCGCTTCCGAGATTCGCGAGATAAACAACGATCTTGGTCCATAATCTCAAGGACCATTTAAAATTAGCCAACTGTTGGGCTTGTATTCGCTCTTTATAAATAGCAAACCCCCTCTCATTATAAGGGGTTCCAATTTATTTTGATTTTACCCATGTGAGAAGCATCAATTAGCTCTACAATTCATGTTGTCACCAAGTTGTTATTCAGTTGACCTAAATCTGCTTAAAAAAAAAAAAAAAAAAAAAAACCCACTTTACAATGAGTCGACCAAGCTCAACGCATTCAAACAAGGTGTGAATATCTAGTTCAATAGTCGACCACACATTGATTAACCATCCACCAGCCCAACTCCGTCACGCAAATTGAAATTATATATAATTTATGTAGATCCGACCATCTACACAAACAAACAAGTTATAGTTAATTAGTCAACATAATACCTTATTTGGTTTAGACTCATATTTTGTATAGTCGTGCCATTTATGACATGTTAATATTTTGAGATTTGTTAGATTTATTATTATTATTATTTATTTATTTATTTATTTTTTAAGCTAGAAGCCACCCACAAAGCAGTCATGACTCAAATTTATTAAAAGCCCTCACTTAAGGCGGAGGAAAATCGAGGAGCCAAGAAACGAATACAAAGGGGAGCTAGAGACAATCCAAGAAACAACATTAACCAAGAAAGAAAACAACCAAAACAAACCATAACCAACACATGAAAGAAAATAAAACTAAACATGCCTAACATCACTATAATTCCAATGACGCACCTCTATCAAAGAATTACTTAAAATCTGAACCTAGTGCTTAATGGAAAGCCAGACATCCGAAATGCTCTCCAACTTCCCCTCCAGCCTAGCCGCACATCTTCTTCTCCACAACCTCCAAATAACTAAACAAGGGATTAACCCCATCAAATTTCTCAATTGGGAAGACCGGCCATCTCTATTAAACCACTGCTGGACTCTCTCCTTCCAACTTTGATGGGCGAGGAATGGCACTCCCACTTCAGCCGAAACCTTTCTCCATAAGTTGGACGCAAAATCACCATTATTCAAGATATGATCCAAGTCCTTAATGCCTCTACTACTACAACAATTGCAGGCCGAAACAATAGGAACCCCCACACCCCTCACCTTTTCATCCACACTTAAACAATTAAACGCAGCCTTCCACATACAAAC
Organism: Acer campestre; assembly: GCA_954870605.1. Taxonomy (NCBI): domain Eukaryota; kingdom Viridiplantae; phylum Streptophyta; class Magnoliopsida; order Sapindales; family Sapindaceae; genus Acer; species Acer campestre. The sequence continues at coordinate 63,385,724 of OX940799.1, forward strand.
AACAATTCTTTGATTAGATATAAGCCAATTTTGACCACACTACTTGTATTGGGAAAATAAATTCTGATTTTGTGTTCTATCCCTATTCTATATAAATAAAATTGAGTATTTTTTTTTTAACAGCGAAATTTATATTAGACTTAAAGCTGATTGAAGTATTTATAAATAAAATTGAGTATTAAAGCTGATTGAACACTTAAAGTTAAAAAAATAATACATTTACAAAATATTATATCATATCACATTCAAATATAGTTATAACATTGTTGAGATATTAGAAAAAACTAAATATTTATATGTGAATTTATTCATCAATATTTTAGTCGAAGTTTACGGCTAATAAATAGATTATATCTTGACATTTGTCATGTGATACATATATACAATTAATTGTTGATAATTAACTGTTTTAATTTTTTGTTTATTTATTTAAGGGTTATATTTTAGATTTCATTAAATTCTTAAATAAGCAAAAGGAGTTCAAAGATGGGTCCAAAATTTTTTTGTCACTATTTGAACTGGGCTTTGTAAGAAAGTTACCACTTTAATAACTTAAGTTTAAAAGGCACCTATTATGGTGAACGGACAAAAATGCCCCCCACAGTAACCTTCTTCACCATTTTGGTTTTTTTCTTTTCTTTTCTTTTCTTTTCTTTCAAAATCCTCCATCAATGGATGACGGTGAACCATGAGCACGCGTATGTCACTGTCGATGACCACGACCAAACACAATAGCGACCTTTTTTATGTCCGAGCCTTTGTTAGTTGCATCTGAGATACAAACCCTCTTGTTAGTTGTTTTTTTTTTTCAATTTAAAACCCTCTTTTGTAAACCTTAAACTGCTGTGTGAAAAAAAAAAATGATTGTTGAAAAGGCTCAGAGAACACATGAAAAGTCTCGGAGAACATATGAAAAGGCTCGGAGGTTCAAAATTAACAAAAAAAATAATTGTTGAAAAGGCTCGGAGAACAAATGAAAAGGCTCGGAAAAGGCATGAAAAGGCTCGGGGAAGACATTGGGTGAAAAGGCTCGGGGAAGACATTACAGGAAAAGGCTCGGGTAAGGCTTCAAAAGGCTCGGGTAAGGCTTCAAAAGGCTCGGGGAAGGCTTCAAAAGGCTCGGGAAAGACATTGGGTGAAAAAGCTCGGGAAAGACTTCAAAAGGCTCGGGAAAGGCATGAAAAGGCTCGGGAAAGACTTCAAAAGGCTCGGGAAAGACTTCAAAAGGCTCGGAAAAGGCATGAAAAGGCTCGGGGAAGACTTCAAAAGGCTCGGAAAAGGCATGAAAAGGCTCGGGGAAGACATTTGGTGAAAAGGCTCGGGAAAGGCATCAAAAGGCTCGGGTAAGGCTTCAAAAGGCTCGGGAAAGACTTCAAAAGGCTCGGGAAAGACTTCAAAAGGCTCGGGAAAGGCATGAAAAGGCTCGGGAAAGGCGTTAAAAGACTCGGAAACTCAGATCTTCATCGTCTTCTACATAAATTTTCATAAATTAAAACTATAACCATACCCACAACCAATGCTTCTGCTCAACAAATCAAACTAAATTGAAAAGAAAGAAAAAAAAAAAAGCTCCGGGGGCACTGCCCCCAGCCCCCCCGCGAGCTGACCGGGCAACTCGACCACCTCGAGCTCAGCGGGGAGCTCGACCCCCGAATGCGTCTGCGTAGCCACTAAATTAATTATTCAATAAAGATGTATTGATGTTCAACCTCCATTGGAGGTCCGTTAAACAGACCTCTATGAAGAAGATGAAAGAATAAAAAAAAATCAAAGTAAGAGAATGTGTGTAAAGTAAAGGCATTTTTGGAAATCACTTACTTTAGTGCCTTTTAAACTTAAGTTATTAAAGCACTCACTTTTCCACCAAATCAGCTGAAAAAAGTGACATTTCCCACCATTTCCACGTTCAAAGATACCCTTTACACAATAGTAAATGAAGATTACACAACAAAAGCTTCAAAAAAAAAAAAAACAAAAAAAAAAAAAACTTAAATATGTTTTGGGCGGATATAGATGAGGAAGATATTTAAAAGAGAAATTTGAAGTTCTTAAGATAGATTGGGAAACGACATTTTCAAAGAAACTTCACGGTGGGGTAAAGAAAGATGGCAAACTTGTGCTCCCTAAACCGTTGGTTGATGACTTGGAATACAATAAGAGGAATAGAAAAGACCTTTGGTCCTCCTATTTGATCTTGGTCTTGGAGGTAATTAATTGCTATAGTTAAATATCATTTCATTTATATTTTTTACTTCAATTGATTTCGTTATTAAAATCCCTTTTTTATTTTATTTATTTTGTAGTTTGTTTTTGGCATTTAAATACCTTGACAACGATGTTTCCCTCTCTCCACCCAATAACGCATGAAAATAGAGTATTTGGTTTTATTTTTTCAAGTTTTTCTCATGAAAATTAACAACATCATTGAATACATTGTTGCTTTAAAGAAATGCACTTAATGACAAAGATATTTATTGCTATCATAATAGTGTATACCTCCCTTCGAGATTAGTGGCGGAAAGTTTGAGCCCTATAGTATAGACATTTTTGCTATTGAATATGGAAGCTTCTATAAATGAATTTAATGTAATTAGTCCAACTAATTAATCAATGTTTACTGGTAATCAATGTTTTTAATTAATTTATTTTCATTTATATATACGATTGATTGTTGATAATTAACTGTTTTAATTTTTTTTAAGGATTATATTTTAGATTTCATTAAGTTCTTAAATAAGCAAAAGGAGTTCAAGGATACCCTCTACACAATAGTAAATGAAGATTATACACAACAAAGGCTTCAAAAATACTTATGCTTTGGGCAGATATGGATGAGTAAAATATTAAAAAGGGAAATTTGAAGTTCCCTAAGATAGAATGGGGAACGACATTTTCAAAAAAAAAAAACTTCACGACCGGGTAAAGGAGGATGGTAAACTTGTGCTCCCTAAGTCGTTGGTTGATGACTTGGAATACAACAAGAAGAATAGAAAATACCTCTGGTCCTCCTATTTGATCTTGGAGGTAAGTAACTGTTATAGTTAAAGAATATGTTCATTAATATTTTTTTACTTCAATTAATTCCATTATTAAAATCCCTTTTTTATTTTATTTATTTTGTAGTTGTTTTTGGCGTTTGAACACCTTGACAACTGTGTTTCCCTCCCTCCACCCATGACCCAACAATGCATGAAGATAGAGTATTTAGTTTTATTTTTCTAGTTCATTCGAGATTAGTGGTGGAAAGTTTGAGTCCTAATGTATAAATTGTTTTACTATTGAACATGGAAGCTTCTATACATTAATTTTATATAATTAGTCCAATTAATTAATTCAAGACCGAAAAAATTAAAATTACTAAACAAGACCAAAAAAATTTTAAAGACACTCCAAACTAATTAAATTATTAAAAAAAGAAATTCTCTCTCCTAAATCATTATATTAAATATTATGTATTAAAATCTCTCTCTCTTAAATTTGTTTACCTTATTAAACACTCTCTCCTAATTAATCTCTCTACATTTTTCAAAATAAATAAATAAATCATATTTCCATACTTTCTCTATCAGTATCTGATTAATAGTTAAAGGAAAAAAAAGATATATGAAAGCTAGAATTGTAGCAATTAGATTCGATTAAACACAAAATTTCCAAGACAAATGAAAGAATTAAAGTTCTCTAGGCAATCACATACCTACAAGAGTAACAAATTTTTTTTTCATATTTCTTTTTTTTTTTTTTCATATTTCGATTTAAAAAAAAAAAAAAAAAAAAAAAAACAAGGTACTTGTTTTTTGATGTTGTTTTTGTTTATTTTATTTTAATATATACACACATAGGGTTCCTAAAAATCAAGCTTATTAGTAAATTAGAGATATGTATTGGAGGAGAGAGAGTTTAATATGGTAATTAAAAATTTAGGAGAGAGTATTTAATATGTAATAATTAATCTAATGATTTAGGAGAGATAATTTTTTTTTTTAATAATTTAATTCAAAAAAAGATTAAAAAGATAATCTTGTAACAAAATGAAGTGTCTTTAGAAAAGAAGTATAAAAAGAAAAAATTGGATTGTCAAAAGAAACTCTCTTAATTCAATTAATGGGTCAAAATTTTCAATGGGTTGTTATTTACAAAATAATCTTCCAATAGTTAAGAAACTCGTATTATCAATCATTTCCAAAACTTACCAAGCTTACCAATTTCAATAGGGTACTGACTTAGAAGCGAAAAAAGTGAATGCGGACCCCATGCATTGGCTCACAATAGGAGATAGATGCATTGTAGCGAACATCACTGACATGCTTAGGGATGGCCACTCATGGATAATGGACTATCATGAAAGGAGTGAGGGTAGGAGTCTGGATCACAAGCTTCCGATGGAGTTCGCAACCTCCATTAAACACGCTAGGTTAAACACACAAAATATGCTAGGAATTAAACACAAATAGATTAAACACGTTAGGAATTAAACACACATAAATTAAACAAGATATGAATTAAAAACACCATTGAAAAAAAAAAAAAAAAATCTTCCTCCTCCTCCAATTAAAAAAAAAATTAAAGTATTTTTATTTTAAAATGACATAATGACAGCTGTAGTCTGGTGCTAATTTTATGTGGACTTTATCTGTATTAACATTAATTCAGTTAAATTATGTTTTTTTTTTAAAGTGGCCATAAATTTTAGTTGTTCAATTTGAGAGTCGTTTATAAAACTTGTTTTTATAAATTTAAACAGCAATCAATTAATGTCAACCCAAGTGGGAGAATGTTAGAATTTTTTTGTATTTATGAGCTGTTGTCAATGGAGTTTTTATTCTCCTAAAACTAGTTGAACTGTAATTTAATAGAATTGTCTGAAGATCCAATATGTTATTGTGATCATAACTGAATATTGGGTTTGGTGTATTTAATGGGGTTTAAACCCAATTATATTGATGTGATATTTTAGTGTAGGCCAACAGGTAATGTGCTCTCTGATGGATGGACCCAAAATTGAATATGGCTTGGTATAAAGCATTAAGGCTATGTCATCTCTTCTCTTCCTATATAAATACAGATTGTCCAATTGAAACTGTATTGTAAAGGTTTTAAGGAAGTAGACAGAGGAAGACCTAATCTGGATGTGAGCAAGTGTTCGTACAGATCTACAATTCTTTTCGCAATTTATGATGGATTCATACGTTTTCTATTCATCCTAAAAGTGTACACCAAGTTTCTGATGTAAAGTGACTTAATTTGTGAGGAAATTGAATTGCCAAGTTAAGGTATATACTTTTACACTTGTTTTTCCAAAACATTTGGCATCTGTTTTTTTTTTTTAAAAAAAAAAAAGCAAAAGCACATATAACATGAATATGTATTTATAAAAGTTGCAAGTTTAGCATCATTGTTTTTTATTTATTTATTTATTTATTTATTATTTTTTTTAATATTACAATAAATTTTGACACTGAACAATCGGGTTAGGGTCTGTCGGGTCCTACTGAGAATCATTTTCCTTGCCATATAATAATAAGAAGACTCTTCAGTCTTCACGACGTACAAGCTGTCTTGACTTGCTACCTCTATATATACACCCCCTGCTAAGTGGTATTGAATATATATATATATATATCTATCTATCAAAGCAAATTAAGCAATCTCTTAGCAACCAAAAATGGTAAACTATATGCTTGTCTTTGTTTTGATATATAGGCATTTTATCAATTTTCTTTTAATTATTTTCTGCATGCAGAGAAGTACTCACAACCAGGATCGATCTCCAGTTAAGGGAGAGCTATGGGGAAGTCATGGGGGATGTGACTGGGATTACTGTCCTGAGAGTGGGATTGTAGAGATAACAATCATTTATTCAGATGTTATTGATTCGCTCCATTTCAAACATGCCATTGAAAATAGCACAGATAAATCTTCAGAAAAGTTTGGTGGTTGTGGTGGAAAGAACCAACAGGTAAGTATTAACCTTTTAATAAATACACACAAATTATTAGATAAATGCAGGATGGCGCCAATTCTAGTATTTATTTTTTTATTTTTTTTAATGTTAATGAGAAAAAATGTGTAAGATACCGTACGTACCAAATCAAGCCTATATATATAGTTAACCGTACGTACATACTAAACATGTAAGATATTGTACGTACCAAATCAAACATTTTTTTTTTTATTATAATTAGTTTTCTCTTTTCTTACAAATTAAAATTTTGCAGACAATTACAATCGACTGGCCTAATGAATATTTGACAAAGATAAGTGGAACCATTGGTACTTTTCACAAAGATGAAGTTATTGGAACTTTATCCTTCACCACAAACCGAAACAAGAAGTATGGGCCTTTTGGTTGTAAAAAGGATTGCGAAATTTGCAAATCACCTTTTGAATTATTTTCTGAGAAAAACCGAGCCGTTGTTGGGTTTTTTGGAAGACAAAACAATTTCATCAATGCTATAGGGGTCTATTATAAAGATCCACCAGCACCAATTGTGACTACCAAGGTAAAGTTATTAATTCCTAATTAAGAAATATAATTAATATTATAACATGCATAATGTTGCAGGCTAGTACTGATCATATATATTGTTTTTTCATCAAATATATGTATATAGCTTATCAGTGCATTAACATTGGAGAAGGACATACCACGAGAATTGGGGCCTTGGGGAGGAAACAAAGGTAAGGCATGGGATGATGGTCGTTTGCAAGGCCGTATCATTGAAATTGATGTGCATGTTGGAAATGGAGTAGTTCATGCATTACATTATCGATACAAGAGTACTCAATATTGCAACTTATCCAACAAGCACGGTGGAGAAGGTGCTACTACTATTTATCGAGTAAGATGATATAGATTATGGAATGGAAACCCTGCTCTCTCTCTCTCTCTCTCTCTCTCTCTCTCTCTCTCTCTCTCTCTCTCTCTCTCTCTCTCTCTCTCATTTTCAAGTACAGGATTTCCCGTACAGAATCATCGATTGCTACCGGTGGCAATCCAATAATTATCAGTAGCTATCCAATAACTACTACCAGTAGCAATTGACGATTCAGTATAGAAAATCCAGCACTCGAAAATTACTATGTAATTAAAATGTTGCATTTATTAAATAATTTGGAATTTGGACCATTAATTACAGATTGAACTGGACAAGGACAAATGTTCGCCAGAGAACTTGGTTGGCATCTCAGGATTTTACGGGGCTTTTGATGGAAATTGCTGTGTGGAATGTGAATATAAGGTGGTGCGCTCTATTTCTTTTTATACTAATAAAGGAAAATATGGACCATTTGGAACTGAAATTGGAACGTTCTTCAACTCGCCTGCGTATACTAATGCAAAGGTGGTGGGATTTCATGGAAGAAGTGGTGAATACTTGGACGCAATAGGGGTTCACGTCGAATATTTATCATCATCAACATATGCATAATCGATGATCTATCGATCCATATTCCTGCTGCTTTAATTTCTTCTGTGATTGTGTGGTGTGTGCTTAATTTACTTAAATAAATACTTGCCTGTGATGCTTTTGCTTTTGTTGTACGATGATCAAAAGTTAACTTTATATAGAGTTTCAGGCCTATGTAATTTCCTTTTCCAAGGTTTACATTAATACCTTATATTCAAATTCAGAACTTCAAGTTCTATATTGAATTTGAATTCGAAACTTCAGGTTCTAAACAATAAAGTATGGTATGTATGTATATAATAATGAATCCAGAATTTCAGGTTCTTAATGAAATCAAAATTCAAAACTTCAAGTTTTGATCGGCTAGCAAAACCATGCTAACTTTAATATCAAAATAATAAATAAATCCGGGAACTTCAAGTTCTGGATCAGTTGCCATAACCAAACTTAGCTTATTCATTGTATATAAATAAATAAATGCGTAAAAGTAAATAAAATACGAGAAAGTAAATTGCGTAAAAATAAAATGCGAGAAAGAAAAGTTAGAACTGCAGGTTCTGGTATTAATAAATAAAAATCTTGAAGCTTCATGTTCTAGTATAATAAATTTAAAAGCTTCAGGTTCTAGTAATAAATCTAGGAACTTTAGATTCCTGTGGTAATAAATTTAGAACTTCAGGTTCTGGAAATAACAACATCGTGCTAATAACGTGTTGTAATAAAATTAAAACAATAGATGAAGTAATAACAGATGTAATGATAAGAAGTAAAATAACATGAGATAAAGAAACAAGAGAATAATGGTAACATAAGAAAAGTGAAAGAGTTAGAGGGATTACTATTATCTTTTATTGATGATTTAAGATTACCCTTTGCTAAACAACAAAGCAAAGCCTAATTATAGGCAAACACATACAATAAAATGAAGACAGACAAAGGGGTGCGTGTCACAAAGAATGAAGCCCACAGGTTTTCTTCACATGCAAAGAGTGTTATGGAAGACTTGAGAATTTGGTGGAAAGCCACCGATTAATTACAACATTCACATTTTTCTCAAAAAAATCAAAATTAAAAAAAAAATTAAAAAAAATTTCACACTTCACATTATTGTTTTCTTTCATATAATACTCTTTTAACAAAGAACTCTCTACTTTTATTTTGTTGGTAATTTTTTTTTTAAAAAAATATTACTAGAACTATTACAATAGGATTGCCTAGATTAAACAATACATGTACGGTCCGGATATCTACTCCCGTAACGAGAGATAACCACTCCTACAATCCAAGAAGAAAACTCTCCACACATACTTGTAAAATGCATATGGTGGGATTTGAACCCCCTCATCACTTATGTGGAAAATTCACCATTCATGAGGCAAGTTTTTTTCTTTTCTTATTTTCTTATTTTCTTTAATAATTATTATGTCTCCCTCACAATTTTCCAACTTTACTTAAATTTGTTACATTCTCTTTATTGATATCAAAAATTGATCTTCCAATCAGGTATGTTTTTATGAATATTATAAATTTAAATATTTTGTTTTGTATTGAAATTTTAGTATTACTATAATTTTTAGTTTACAAAATTTTAAGAGTAAATTTTAAGAGGATTTCGGATTTCCCGTACAGAATCATCGATTGCTACCGGTGGCAATCCAATAATTATCAGTAGCTATCCAATAACTACTGCCAGTAGCAATTGACGATCCAGTATAGAAAATCCAGCACTAGAAAATTACTATGTAATTAAAATGTTGCATTTATTAAATAATTTGGAATTTGGACCATTAATTACAGATTGAACTGGACAAGGACAAATGTTCGCCAGAGAACTTGGTTGGCATCTCAGGATTTTACGGGGCTTTTGATGGAAATTGATGTGTGGAATGTGAATATAAGGTGGTGCGCTCTATTTCTTTTTATACTAATAAAGGAAAATATGGACCATTTGGAACTGAAATTGGAACATTCTTCAACTCGCCTGCGTATACTAATGCAAAGGTGGTGGGATTTCATGGAAGAAGTGGTCAATACCTGGACGCAATAGGGGTTCACGTCGAATATTTATCATCATCAACACATGCATAATCGATGATCGATCCATCCATATTTCTGCTGCTTTAATTTCATCTGTGATTGTGTGGTGTGTGCTTAATTTACTTAAATAAATACTTGCCTGTGACGCTTTTGCTTTTGTTGTCCGATGATCATTTGGTAACGTACTTTGATCAATAATATTTCTATGTTAACTTTTGAGTGTTTGTTGATGATATAAATAATATTATTTCTATGTTTTAATTAATTAATTATTATTATTATTATTTTTTGGAAAGAGAGCTTTATTAGTGCCCAAAGGCAAGCAGGGAAAACCCAGACAGAGACATACTTATTCTATGTTTTAATTATTAACATATGCTTTTTAATAATTATTAATATATGCTTTTTAATGTTCTTAATCTGGGCCACACTCTATCTAAAAATCAGATCAATCTTAAGAATTCATTATATTTTAATCAAGTTAAACTCTCTTAACACACTATATTCAAACAGAAATAGAGTTTATATATAAAACGGGTAGATATTTAATTAAACAAGTTTACCACAAATAAAACAAAATGAGTAATGATAGACATCACAACTCATATTAACAATTGGCAAGTTACGGTAAATGAAATAAATTATCATTAATGTGTATCCACTCACCAATTGTCACCTCACAAGTTTGAGATATAAGTAGGAATGTCTAACATTACTCAAACCAAACAATCCTTTTAAAAGACTGGTTAATGGCACTAATTAATTTTCACTAAAAAGACTGGTTAAAGCATGGCATAAAATAAAGAAGAATAATTGTTAATTGTTATTCCCTCCCCAAGGGAGAGTGAAATCATAAGCATGTATATATTTTATTCATGGCAATATGTTCTAGCCAGGCCAGCAATAGAATCCAATAGTTAACTGTTGTAGCATATAATAAAATCATATATATATATATATATATTTATTTATATTTATATAATTGATTTATGCTAGTCCGAGTAACACATAAATTCAATTCAATATAATTTAGCTTGTTTAGATATAGAAGAGATTTGGACTTTTGAAGTCAATGTCGACAAATGGATTACCCATGTAAAACTAATTTAATATAAGTTAATAATTATTATTATTATTATTATTATTATTATTTTTTTTTTTAATATTACACTACTATATGTATTCGCTTGCAAATCCCATTCCTTCCACAGTTTCCTGTAGCTCGGAGAATATAGCTCCATTACAGTCCTCCTCTTTATAGAATAAATCAAACCGCTCACAACTGAATTTAATGAGAAATAGAAAGAAAAATGAAACACAATTCTCAGAAATAGAATATAAACTTGTAAAAACATATTCAACAAATTTAGGTGCTATGATACTTGAGCTACTGACAACAGAATTTATGCAATTACATTAAGTGAAGACATGCAAAGTTATTGTTTACAGATCAATCTGCTATAAACAAATGAACAAATTAATACTTACTTGGGAATATCATTGATGATGTTTGCTTCCTGATATTGCCAGATCTTGGCACTACAAGAGAGACGACCACTATTAATCAGAATTAGTCAATATGATATATATATATATCATTTTTTTAAGAGGGAAATCTCAATGACTTCATAAAAGCTTCCATTGACTTCAGATTTGACTAAAACATCCATGGACTTTGACTACAATGACTTGATCTACACCCTAACATTGTTTTCTAGGTAACAGATAGCTCAAACCCACAAAGTAGATACTGTCCGTTTTGGATTTCACGCACAAGTCCTTCATCCTCACAAATTTTTTTTGGATCATGGGGTGTCACGTCCCTAATCCCACATCACTGATGAGTGAGGTTCAAGATTTCTATATAAACATTGGTGTGAAGGGCACAAGGAGCTTGCGAGTGTGAAGAAACTCGAAAACTCAAAACAGACAATATCTATCCTAAGATTTAGGTTTACAGAATTGGACATATTGTTTTATTCTGTAAACAAATTTATGGTGAAAAATGTTAGAGAGGTTCTCTTCACATCATTTATTAGAGAATTTCTATCACCTCTTTCCTTAAACTAGGTAAGTGTTTAACCGGATAAGTCTACTTATAATCAGACCAAATTTGTTTACCGAGTTCGGTTACAATATAATTTTATAATTTGTTTGAACATTTTTGAAACCAATTAGATAGTTTATTTTGAAGTTAATTATTTGGTATAATTTTAGAGTTCAGAAATTTTTGGTAGAAATTAAAGTTTATTTCAGACTATGTAAATGTTCATTTATACATGATCTTTGCCTCCGTAAATAATCTAGGCTCTTTTGCTACTATCCAACACCAAGTCACCAACAACTATAAAAATAAGATAAATAAAATGTAATTGTTACAAAATGATGAAAAAAAATTGCAAACAAAATAGGATAACTAATGAATTATTGAATGTTGATGAATAACATTTCAAAAAACACAAAGAAGAAGAAGAAGAAGAAGAAGAAGAAAAAAACATGGATGAAAGACAGTCTAATGTGCTAGACAAACGTCTGAACTCGTTCTTGAATTTCTTCACCTCTTGAATGAAAAGGAATTGGCTAGACCAAAACCTCAAGGAAGAAATGGAAGGATTCAGATTATTGAAAGTCTTTAATCTCATCTTCAGCAATTATCTTCTCATAATCAAGTTATCGGTGGCATCATCCACGGAGTACACTGCTTTCAGTGTATATTTTATTATTTCATTTATATAATAAAAAACTTAATTAAAAACTCTGCATTTTTTTCTTGGATATGAAAAAGAGTTCTTTTATCAATCCACGATTAATTGGATCTGGAAATAAAAAATGTAGTCCAGATCTTCATCAATCAAAATCCACATTTAATTTCTGGATTTGAAAAAAAAAAAAAAAAAAAAAGTAATCCAGATCTTCAACAACAGAATATTCCAAAAAATAAAAAAATAAAAAAATCCCATCAATCCAATTCACAGTTTAGTCAGTTCTTCACTTCTTCAACCTCTCATCTCCCTTTGTCTGCAAATACACATCACTCCTCCATCTCCACAACACTCCTGCCTTCTATGCCACTCCTCTATCTCCATCCCACAACACAAAACCAAGGACAAAACCATTTTTTTTTTCTAGAATATTTAAATTAAAAAAAACAAAAGACAAAAACACTCTATCTCTAATGCCACTCCTCCATCTTCATCCCACAACACTAAACAAAAAACACAACCATTTTTGTTTCAGTTAGAATTTTTTTTTTAAAAAAAAAAACAGAAATACAGAGTTGGAAATCCATCTAAGATGGATTCGGTTAGGGAAAAAAAAAAAAAAACTCAAAAAAACAGATGGAGCTGCGGCTCCATCAGACATGGGTGGATGGAGCGCAGATCCACCTGGATGGCTGGATATAGAGAAGGGGGATCCGTCGGAGATGCTCCATCTGGCGCCGGCAATGGAGGGGAGGAAGGACAGAGACGACCGGATGATGTGGCAGCGAAGGAGGCAGTGGAGGCCGGTCGTCTAGAGGGAAAATGGGAAGATATCCTCTACAGGAAACCAAATCTCCATTAGAGAGATCTGGAAATATGGTTCTCTAGTTCAATGAGATCTCCAATGTGTATTTTTTTTCATTTTTAATATTTATTAGTTTTATAATAAATAACTTATATTTTTTATTTCCTTTTAATAGAAAAAGGCATTCATGCCCTTCCTGGTCAAACTGGTCAAGGGTAAGTTCTTGTTAATTAAAGGAAAAGTACAATATAGTTGTGATATTACTAAACGTCAAGATAAGTTAGTGCAATTAACCCAATATTTAAACAATTTATCTGGAGATACGGTATAAGTCAGTCCCGAGGTACAGCATAAGTCAGTCTCATATATTGTAAATAATTAAATGTGAATATTTAAAAATAATAAATAAATAAATACATAACTATATATATTCTGTTAACGACATACGTCATTTTGTATACGAAAATATATATAGATCCAGAATATTGGGATATAAGTAAATCACCCATCGGAGGATACTCTCTACTTACAAAGTTACAAGGTACGTAAGTAGGCGAGTATTCTCTTACGGGTGATTAACTGGAACAAGAGATCAGATGAAGAAATAAACAAGAGATATGTATTTGAACCACCTCTTTACAATGAAATGCATCTCTATATATAGGCTTCTAAAGCCACTTCGATTCTTTGAAGAAGATAAGATAAGATAAGATAAGAGAGAAGAGGTGGTCTTGTATGGTCAAGGTTGAAGCGAAATGAGAGGTATACAGGGATACACGTGTATAGTTAAGTTGGAGAGGTGTTGGCATCAAGTATGCAAAAGGTAGGTGGTGGTAGTCAAGTTGGGGAGGTGTTGGCATTAAGTATACAAAAGGTAGGTGGTGGGAATACACACGTGCTAAAAGCCACGTATTTTAACAAAAATATATTTTTTGTTTGTGGGCTAAGGCCTCTTCCAGACAAGACCCCCATTGCCTCCATCTCAGCCTACTTAGCTACTCTCACAATACCATACCATGGAGAAATATAAGATTTAATACACAATCAATACAATTTGAAAAGTATACACGTATTATTAAATTTCAATCTTTGAAAGCTTTTTGATTTAAGGGTATATAAAACTAAGAGAAACATAGAGATGTTGATACTTCCCTTAAATTATCAATATATCTTACAATATGAAATATATGTTGTGCAACATATGGTCAAATAGAAGATTGAAAACATATTGATTCATGACAAATTGCAAAATAGACAGCAGCAAAAGAAACAAACATATTGGAATAATAAATACTATATTAAGGACAACACTTGGGTGTTGACCGGTTAGTACTCAAGGTGCTAACCACCCAATAATTGATAGCTACATAACTTAAAACAATGAAAAAATTGAAAAAGGGAAAGATTTTGAAAAAGGGAAAGATTTTTACAATGTAATAACACCCCATTAGGTGGTTATGGGTGGTCAATACGCTTTGGGTACTAACGTCAGTACCCAAACAAATGTGCTGACCACCTAATAATTGATAGCTACATAACTCAAAGTAAGGAGAAAATTGAAAAAAGTGAAAGATTTTTGTCATGTGACATATCCATCAGGTGATTATGGGTGGTCAGTATATTTTGGGTACTAACATCAGTACTCAAGCATTTTCCATATATTAATATCCAAGTTCCAAGTGGTAGATGAAATGAAATTGAGCCATTGTCTGGTCCTTGCAAGACAAATTTGGAACAATTAACTTCAACTATGAACTCCAATATCTTCTCCCATTCCATCAACTTGTCCTTTTTTCCACAATCAATCAAATCAAATATCAAATCCTCCACCGCCCTCATGCATCCCGTACTTATGAACCAACACAAATTTAAACAAATTATCTCGTAATAAAATTTAAATCTAACTAAAAATTACAACTTATTTTGAAGTATTATAATGTTGGATAGTGTTAACATGTGCATGGGATAAAACACTGTAAAAAAAAAAAAAAAAAAAAGTTATACAGTATTTATTGTGATTAAAGACAATAAATGAAGTTTGTGACTTTCTTTTTATAATGTTTTATCATGTGCTTTAGGGACATATGTTAACACTATCCTATAACAATTACGAACTATGAAAAGATAAATAGATCAAACTTTACACGGACTACAATTTTTTTGAAGTAATACAATTAAAATACAGATAAAGAAAAGATAAAAGGTCTCTCATGATTAAACCATACAATAGTACGAGAAAAATTTGTATGGAATGGTCTCATTGACATGGTAATGAGACTGTCCAATAAAAGTGTGTTATATATATTGGGAGTATATAAAAATATATTTTTAAAGTACTACGTTGCACACTTTCATTGGACAGTCTCATTGCCATGTTAATGAGACCATTCTTTGCAAGTTTTTCTCCAATAGTATATGTGTTGTGCAGTTCGGATATATACTACCATCACTCCGAAAAAAGAAAAAAAAAACTCTTAACACCCCGGACCACAACAAAACACCCAGTCACCATCCCACTTGCAAGAAACGAGAGAGAGAGAGAGAGAGAGAGAGAGAGAGAGAGAGAGAGAGAGAACTACAATGAGAAGGAGAGAGGAGAGAAAATGGAAGGAGAGAGAAAAAAAATATTTTGATATATTAATTGTTTTAATTGAATATTATTTGTTTTGATTTATTATTATTTTTGTTTAAATTTGAATATAGGGGTAAAATGGTATATTAGGTTAGAAATGTTAATGCTAGTGTGGTTTTTGACTAATAAATTTAAAAACAGGGTGGTTTTTGGCCAAAAACGAAACTAGAGGGTGGTTTTTGACTAAAACCCCAAACTAGAGGGGCTTTTTTTGATAGTATCCCTTTCACAAGCTGTCTTGACTTGCTAGTTGCTACCTCTACGGCTCTATATATACACCTCATGCTAACTGCTAAGCGGCAGGGACGGAGGCAGCTAAGGGCGAGCAGGGTCAGCTGCCCCCCCTCAAATTTCAGATTCATCAAGTTTTTTTATCAGTTTAAAATGTTCCTGGAACTCTAGAAGGAAAGAAGACTGGAACGAAGAATGGTGTTTCAGCTTTCAAACAATTAAAAAATTGTATAAAAAACCTATAAATTTAACAGCCACTAAAGTCAAACAAGGGGACCCACACAATAAAAAAATTAAAAATTCACTATTCTCATTTTACTATTTCTCACTCTTCCTCCCCTCTTTTTTGGCCTAATAAATTCTCCACTGTACTTTTTCTCTCAAATTTAAGTTAAAAAAAAATAATAATAAATAAATTACCTAGAAAACTTTCAAACAATCTGTCTACCTCTGTAGCCCGAATTCAAGCAATTTTTTTTTTGGACCTTTTATTCTAAAATCAAAGATCAATCGTAAATTTAGAATGTTTTATAACTCTTTACAAATAAATGGTAATCCATTGATCCTAATTCATTTTTTCTCTTTCATCATTTATTTCCCTTTTATTTTATATTATGTAATTGAATATAATAAAAGTTTAAAGCTCATGTGTTGACAAATTATATAAATGAAATGTTTGTTATTAGAAAGTTGTGGGTTATAAAAGCTTGTAATATATAAAAGTTCAAAGTGAAAAATAGAAAAATGTAATCATTACTCGTATTAAACTACTCATTATATATTATAAAACATTCTCTAATGTATATGCCAATGTTAATACCAAATTTAGCACAAAAATTAGTAAAATATTATATTTTGCACATCATTTTAGCATTGTACTCCAATGCAAAATTATATTTGATATGCTATTTTTTAATTTCATTTTTAGTATTTAAAATTAAAAAAAAATGAACAAATATAACTAATGAATGCATTGTATATTTTTTTTAGAAATGTTTTAATCTCAATTTTCTCTACCAAATATGTTAAATTTTTATTATTTAAAATTTTTAAAAAAAAGTTAATAAATACAGCTGTATTTATTGCTGTACCAAATTTGGCATATACTGTACACTTTGGCATATGCCATAAATTTGGCACGGCTTTTGACACTGTATTGAAGCATGTGTTATTTTTACTTTGTACTAAATTATAGCATTGTCATAATGATTTAGCATTGTAAATGCTCTAACATAATTGCTTTAAACATTTACAAATGTTAATGAATTATTTATTATGTGATGCAAAAAAAAAAAAAAAAAGCTTTTATTGTAACAGAGTTGGAGTAAATTAATAAAATATGATGCATAAAAATTAGGTTGGTGACTTGTGCAAAAATGATGGTTGCCCATAAGAAAGAAAAGGTATTTCCATTGGTTTACTTGCTTTTGACATTAGTATTGATTCTATCGAATGCTACTGCTACTTTTGAGATATCATTTTCAGTTATGAATATTATAATACCTCGACTACGCAACAGGATGAGAGATCAATGAACGAATGATAATTTGGTTATTTATAAAAAATATATATATATAAAAATAAAAAAAAATAAAAAAATAAAAAAGCATATCTAATGACATTGATAATAACAACATTTTCAAAAGATGAAACCACGTCGGATGACAGTTATAACTATGTTTGAAAAATTATATAAATCTATATGTTCAAACTTTTTATTTAGACAAGTTTTTTGATTGACCTGGGTATAGCCCTTATAAACTAGTGATATTTCATATTCGATTAATGCACTTTAAATTGTTGAAAAAAATTATCATTTTATTATTATTTAATGGTGCACCCCCTGAATGAAATTCCTAGATCCGTCCCTGCTAAGCGGTACTGAATATCAAAGCAAATTCTTAGCAACCAAATGGTAAACTAGGCTTGTCTTCGTTTTGATATATAGGCATTTTATCAATTTTGTTTTACTTTATCTTATATATGTAGGATATTTACTCTCTCTTTTAATTGTTTTCTGCAGGGTGGCGGTGGCAGCACTTGTAATAATGGATCATGCAATGAAATTAATATTAATATTAACGCGCCGGGAGGCCCGGGACAACCGGGCCTTGGGGGAAGTGACTACTGGCAATACAATCCAGAGGCTGGGGTTGTAGAGATAACAATTGCTTATGGAAATGTTATTGATTCAATCCAATTCAAAAATGCCAATGGAAATAGCACAGCTCAAAAATTCGGTGGTGAAGGTGGAACCAAAACAGCTGTAATTATTTATATATATATATAAAAAGATTTTATTTTTGTATTCTTTTGATATAATTTTTCTATTGTCAGTTCGTCCTGACATAAAATATATCAGGACGAAGAATATGGACCATTAGATTTACATTCCTATGGTCCACAGTCTTTGTCCTGATATATTTTATGCCAGGACGAACTGACAATAGAAAGACTGTCTATTGATATTAGTCTTCTAATTAAAACTTTACACTACCATGTGCAGTCATTTAAAATCAACTGGCCTCATGAATATGTGACAAGGATAACCGGAAACAATGTTGTTTACAACGGAGCTGAAGTTGTTGGAAGTTTAACCTTCTACACAAACCTGAATGGGGAGCACAAATTTGATGGATCTATCAAAAATAATGCCAAACCTTTTGAGTTTTCTGAGAAAGACCAAGCCATTGTTGGGCTTTATGGAAAAAAAGGCACTTACATCAGTTCTCTTGGGGTCCAATATGATGATCTCCCAGCATCAACTGTGACCACCAAGGTTAATTAAGTCATCTGCTGTGTGGTGGTGTGCTTAATTTGCAAGTATAAACGCCATTTGTTTTGGCTTAAATTACTTAAATAAATACTTGCCTGTCTGTGTTCTTGCTTTGTTATTTGTAGGATGCTTTTGCTTTTGCTTTTGTTGTACGATGATCATTTGGTAATGTACTTTGAGTGTGTACGCTGTACGTACGTTTTCATATGATCAAATAATATTTCTATGTTTTAATTATTTATATATGCTTTTTAATCTTCTTAATCTGGATTCTGGGCCACACTATCTAAAAATCAGATCAATATATCTTAAGAATTCATTATATTTTAATCAAGTTAAACTCTCATAACATCACATATGAGATAAACCCATGGAAAAATAGATAATATATCGAGAAAAAAATTGTTTAGAAAAGCAGAAGGAGCTCTTGTGATTAGGGGTGGGCATGGTTCATTGAACCGAATCAAATCGATCCGAACCGAGTCAAAATATGGTGTTTGGTTCGATTTTATGGGTGAGTTCGGTTCGAACCAAATGAACCATATAGAATATGGTTCAGTTTCAGTTTTGGAAGGTCCAAAACCGACCCGACCCGACCCGACGAACTGAACTATAAATACCAAAAAAAAAAAAAAACAAAAAAAACTAATTCTGCTTCTCTCATCAAACCCTATCTGAGTAGAAGCTGTGGGGATATCTGTCAGATGATGAAACGGAGGTACCTCTAATTATTGTTTATCACTTTATCCAAATTCTATTGGTTATCAGCTGAGAGCATTTTTACCTTTTCAAAATCTGTTTTTTGGAGTGGAAGTAGAGTTTAACGAAATCTGATTTTAACGAACTGATGAGAGGAGGGCTCTTTCTATTAATACAGATATCAGGTAGTGGGATCACTACATGTCAGACAAGCAAAAGGCACTAAAGGCTTGTCTGACATATTGTATTGGATTGTTTTGTATTTTATTGTATTGCATTGTATTAATGAATTATTAATATAAACCCGTATTTGATAATGCATTGTATTATATCATATTAAGTTATTCCTATAACTTTATTGAATTTTTTTTATATTAAAAAATATAATTTTTTTTAAGAAAAAACCTTGCTATTGAGCTCCCATGTGCTTTAAAGTTGACAAATCTGAACCAAAGTGAAACGTAGGGCATAAGTTTCTTTAACATTTACGATTCGTAAAAGAGTAGATGATTTTTTTGAACAGCAAGAATTTATTGAACAAGCCAAACACGGCCAGAACGCTACACGCAAAGCACAACAACCCCTCTGAATCAAGCACAACCGAAGCTTACATAAAGAGCACTAACAAAACAAAGAAGAAAAAACAACAAAACAATAGCACAACAAACAAGGCCAGGACTTAGCTATAGCTTTCCTTCCCTCACACCCATTCCTTTTAGATGGGCACCACTTGAAAACGGCACCCTTACCCACACTTTCCAAAATTTGCACAACAAACAATACATCGACTGCTTCACCAACTTTTACAACACCACTGACATCCCTCCCTTTCTACTGCAACAAATTTCAAATTTCAAATTTCAAATTTCTAGCTAGTGTATATCCATCAGAACACCATCTTTGATCATTTCCGGCCCCTCAAAATCCCCTTCAAGCTTACTTCTCGAAATCCTTATCACCTCATCAGCCAACAAGTGAGAATCTGAAATTCCAAGCATATAGGAACTCCCCATACTAGATCCAATCACCCTCCAATTTCTCCGACCAAAAGATGCCACTTTCGACCGAAATGGCCACCCATAGACTTTCATCCTTTTCACCTGACTTGCCTTCTTCGAGGCTTCCTCCAAAAAACCATACCGGATAAAATCAAAATCCCACCTCATTGCACCGACATTTGAAGAGAAATAATCATCTCTCACCTTCCCAAAAGCTTTGAAGGGAACTGCCTTACCTAGATGATGACAACACTTGAATGTTTATCACAACAATGACAATCCTTGAAAAGATCTATGTATCGTATGTCTTTCTTTCTTGGTGCATTTCAATTGATGAAGTAAGCAACATGCAATGTTCCTTCCCCAAATCTCAAAGATTGTAAAAGAGTCCATTATTTCAACAAGAGACCTCCTTCATGTGTGAATGTAAAAACATCACATGCCGCAAAGTATGCGCTTGCTTATGTATTCCCACTTTGATCTTTTTCAATTGGATGGCAGCTAGCTTCCATGCAATATGAAAAAACAAGAAAATCAATTGCCACACTATAAGTGGCTCCACTATTAGTAGTTGTTAGTTTAAAATCTTTGCCACCAAATGTTCGGTTTGCCATTATTAAGTTTAAGAATTCACTAGAGACAGGGTCAACGTCTTGTGAAATGTGTATTGTGTGACATGTATCATGTAATTGGACATATGACTATTTTAAAAGTGATGATCGGTACAATCGTTGATACGTGCTGTATCAGCGATTGCACTAAATAATCCTCTTTCGTTTATGATGCCCACCTAAAGATACGATGGTTTTAATGAATGGAACATGAATGCACATGAATTAGGTGACAATTTATTATTGAATTTCACCAATGATTATGTTTATTTTTTAAGCAATTACAAAATTTTCTTCTAATTTATGATAAAAAATGAGTGATGCTATTGGCACATCTCCTGTTGGTCTATTTATGCCCCCACTTTTTAAAATTTTGATTAAATTAAATTAAATTAAATGTTTTTATTAATTTTTTTGATTCATTTCCAAAACTTCCCTTTTTACTTATTTTTCAAATTTAATACACCTCCATTTAACGAATTATTTTTTTCTTCTTATTTCATGATGGAAAAGAAAAAAAAATAACGGGATTACTTCAACACAACGATAGCATGATATCATTCTAAAGAAAAAGTAAACTTCAAACTTACTTCTAGATAAAGAATTGTTTCCAGATGCTTGATATCATTGTCAGACAATTCTTTCATATGCTTTATATCTTTTTCAGACTTTTCCATAATATATTTGTACGTGTGTAAGAAGCAAATTTTAGGGTTTGAGAGTTAAGATTTTTTATTTTTTATTTTTCAAGAAACGGGTTACAAGAACCTTTTTTTTTTTTTTTTTTGGTAAAACGAATGTAGAGTTTTAATAGATTTACTTTGTAGAAGATTTTTTTTTTCTTTAAATTGTATGTCTCTTTAAGTAATTTTGATAAAGGATAAAAAAATACTAATAATTAAAAAAAAGTTGGGCATAAATAGACCGTATGGGGTGTGTGTGCTAATAACACCACTCTAAAAAATAGCTAAAGTTATTAAGTTAGCAGATGACAACTAACGTTATAGGAGGTTTGAACAATTTTTTTATATTAAAAAATATAATTTTTTTAAAAAAATAAATTATATTTGGTGGTATTAGGTTATATTGTATTATAAAAAAAAAATTCTTCTTTTCTTTTCTTTTTTCTCACTGAGTATGGAATACTGATAAAATAATTGTTATGTTGTTAAAATATTTTTTTGTAATTTCAAAATACATTGGAAAATTTTATTTAAATTTTTTGTTTCAATTAAAATAAATATTTATTGATTTTTTTATATAAAAATATTTATTGATTTATTTATGGTAAGGATATTTAAAATTAATTATTAAGTATTTTTTAAAAAAATATTATATTTTTATAATATAATAAAATACAATAAAGTCATATAAGAATAACCTAATACGATATGTGCATCATCAAACACGGATTTGTATTTAATGATAATACAGTCTAATACAATCCAATACAATATACCAAACGAGCCGTAGAGTGAATATTACACGAGATACGAGAAAATTAAATACAAATACAGTGAGACACGTGATGAGATAACACAAGACACTAGAGGCCTAGAGGGAATAGTACACATTTGTGTCTGTTCTAACACTAGGTGGCCGGCCATGTTTATTTGCTGCTTTTGATAAAGTTTGGACGGTGACTGCATTTGATAAAGTTTGATAAATTCTGGGTGAAGATGGCTGCTTGTGACTGACAATGTATAGAAACAGAGTGATGATTTTATTTATTGCGTTTGATAAATTTGGACGGAGGATTTTCGTCGTGTTGCTTTTGATAACGTTTGGACGGAGGATTCTCACACTACTGACTACATTGTAATATTGATTTTGCCTTCAAAATATCTATACATCCATCACAAATGAAATAGTTAGAAGGAAAACGTGTTAAATGTTGCTGTTTGTGAAGTAGTGGATGTAGTATTTCAGGTGCCAAGCAACCCATCTTCGCTGTCTGTGTGTTGGGATCACAGAAACTCAACATGTGGTCATGGCAAAAGAGTTCATTTGCAGACTGAATTGATTTGGGTTTTTGTTTTTGTTTATTTTTCTTTTTTCTTTTTCTTTTTAATTTTTTTTTATTTAGTTACTTAAAAATTTGAAAAAGTAAAATAGTTATAAGAAATTATTATATATTTTTTAATTAAAATATCAATAATTTAAGGGTAATGCTGAAATTTTGAAAATATATAAATTTAAGGTGTACATATAAATTTAGAGGGATACAAATATCATCACTCTTTATTTTAAAACTCAAAACATGTAACTAAGGGCCCCTCATATAATGGGCCCTTGGCGGGCGCCTATCTCATCCTGGCCCAGCATCGGGCCTAGCATTTTCCTTGTCATATAATATAGGGGTACTACCAAAAACTCCCCTCTAGTTTGGGTTTTTGGTTAAAAATAACCATCCTTTAGTTTCGTTTTTGGCCAAAAACTACCCTCTAGTTTTTAATAGCCAAAAACCACCATGTTTTTTTTATTTTTTATTTTTTATTTTTTATTTATTAGTCAAAAACCACCCTACCAAATTCTATCGGTTATAATTCTTGTTGAAAATTTTCTGTGCTATCTTGGAAAGATGTTTTTGGAAATAAATTTACCAGATTTGTTACTTTCTTTGCTCATTTTCTCTATTTATATAATTATGTGTTTTTTTCTATTAGTTAATTATATTTTCCTAATTTATAGGTGCAGATATGAAGAGGAAGAAATGAAATGGAAGAAAGACACGATAACACTTGAATTATTTTGTTATGTTTTATTATATTATGGATTGTATTTCAAGTTTAATTTTTTTATGTATTGTATGTTGGATTATTTGTTTGATCTTATTTTATTTTGGACTGCTTTTGATTAGTTAAACAATAATGTAGTCGTTTTAGATATGTTTCAAATATCATGGATCGTTAAAAAAACAGCCCAAAATTGGTTGGCTAAAGACCCAAATACAAAAATAGCTGTTAAAGCCTTAAAGGGTACAAAAAATGAAAAAAAAAATATATATATATATATACACATATAAAAACCTAAAGGCTCAATAGGTTTAGTAGGTTCAAAACTGAATTGAACCGAACCGAATTAGACCGGGATAAAGGTGTTCGATTTAACTTAGTTTTACAGTCTAATTCGGTTCAAACCAATTAAAAATTTTAAAAACCGAATATATAGCAATTCAATTCGGTTTTGGTCAAAACCGGACCGAACCGTGCCCACCCCTACTCGTGATGCCATAATATTTTCTGAAACTAAATTCAAATGGGCTATTGTAGCCAGTTGTTGGGCCCAAATATTATTGATTGGCCCTGAAATGTAGAGATTTTATCAGATACTGTGATGAAGTGATGCTTGTGTTCGATAAAATGCCTGAGAGAGATTATATATATATATATATATATAATTCACCAACTCTTGTTAACGTTATATATAATTTGAATAACTTAGCGAAACCGATAATTTGAGTAATAGATTGTTAATTGCATAAGATGATAACACTTAAATTGTTGGCTTGATTACTTGGCAAACAGCCTAGCTACTGGACATGGTTGAGCTGATATGATCTGAACGTGGTCAGTCGAGCCAAAATGAGCCATGAGTAAAAAATTCTCCACCACATCTCAGTTCTTGCGCATGCTTATCTGCTTTACATCTGCTCGCTGCATACACCAGCATTTCCAAGTAGTTTCCAACCAATCGTATCCCATTTCTTCGTAAAAGACTGTCACATTTAGTTGTAATTACTAGAACTGATCTGACAGAAGTTGACAAGTACCTGCTGTGAATTATTCATTTGTAGAACAAGATCTCCTGCATTCTCTAACACAACACGGTGCGTCTCTCCGTATTGAGCTCTGGATCCAAGAAACGCACCATCCTTAAACTGTCGAAGCAATTTATCACATGCCATGGTTTTACTCCACACGCCTGCTATTTTGATTGAAGAATTTTGAGCTTCAGCACTCACATCTTGAATGTTAATCTGACTCAATATTTCCACTGATAACATGGAAGGATGCTTTACAAGTAGATACATCATGTATCTTGAAATTTGTTTGATCGATTTACATTTCTCGAGAAATCCGTTTGAAATATGTTCTTTATCTGTGTAGTACCAAACTTCTGTAGCAATGTGCCAGATTATGATGCTGTAATCAAACTCTTCCACAGGACTTTGACGACTGTCTTCTTCTCCACCTCCTGGTATGGTAGGCAATGCAGTGAAGGCAACATTCCCGGTTGTTGTTGCTTCCTCGGCTTTCTGCTTGAAATAGTGGTAGACTAGTTTTCTTAAATCTTCGGGGATATTTTTTGTATGCCATTGACTCCACCGATCCCTTTTGATGGCATAGTTAGGATATATTTTTGACACCAAAGGCTTTGCTTTCCTGTTCAAGCACAACAGACTGTATTGGGGCATGCTATTCGACCATCTAGGAGTCTTGTTTAGCGGAAAACAAGTAAGAGCTTCCATGGTTGAAGTTCTTCTATGTGTACTCAACCAAACAGCAAATCTGTCCGATGAGAGTAGTACTAGTGCCGTGTATATTTCTGTTATAATAGCTACAACCATCAACACTAACGTTATGTGAAGATCAATTTTTGAGTACTTGCTATTCGGGTAAACAAGAAAGGCAAAAAGCACCAATACGGAAGAAGTAATGAAGAAAGTGATGAGGCGGAGGACTAATCCCCAAGGAGTATAGAATAGCGACATCTTGGTGTAAAGCAACTCGTATATCAATCCGAGTTCCATTTCTATAACTTTGAAAACATCTTCGGATAGTAAATTTCTGAAAATAGTATGACCGGTGTCTCTATCCCTGGAGTTGAGAGTAGCATCTACGAAAAGACACTTGCTTATGTTTAGTAATCCGTAGGCTGTAAGCAACTTATCTTCATCAGAAATCGAATTGTAATTATTAGAGCCTGACAAATCTACCGGGAGCTGAACCTCAACAATCCTGTCTACTCCCATAACGTATCCTGCATCAAATCTTAACCTTATAATCATCGTGAAAGATGTTATCTTTTGTATTGAAATTATGATTTCTTAGCATGGAATTTCTTCGTTTCGTATTGCTTGCTGACCTGAGTACCCACGTCCGTTCTCCGTACTTGATAAGCCCCGAAAAAAACATCGTAAGGGATAGAAATGAAAGGCTCGAACCTGTCCAAGCAATGAGAAAGACGTAAAGTGCCATTCCTGTCCGGACAACTAGTCCAAGCAAGTGTCTCAACCACAATTCATTATCTTCTAACGCGTAAGCTGTAATACAGTCAGGGCCACCCAAGTGCAAAATAAGAAACGGCACCCAGATTGCAGTTAGTTGAGTGTTTCCATCAATAGATTCAGTATTATCACCATACATATCTGTGATATTACTCGAAAGTGTACCGATTGCAAAAGTTGCCACAGAATCTGCACCTATGTAGGCACTCTAGACAACAACTCGAATCCACAACTTTCTATTGTTCTTCCTACAATTACCTAAAATGTTGAGAAGTATTTGTAGGGTGAGACTAAGTAGAACCATTGCTCGCAAATCCCATTCCTGCCACAGTTTCCTGTAGCTTGGAGAATATAACTCCATTACAGTCCTCCTCTTTATAGAATAAATCAAACTGCTCACAACTGAATTTAATGAGAAATAGAAAGAAAAATGAAACACAATTCTCAGAAATAGAATATAAACTTGTAAAAACATATTCAACAAATTTAGGTGCTATGATACTTGAGCTACTTACAACAGAATTTATGCAATTATATTAAGTGAAGACATGCAAAGTTATTGTTTACAGATCAATCTGCTATAAACAAATGAACTCAGAAAGAAGAACAAATTAATACTTACTTGGGAATATCATTGATGATGTTTGCTTCCTGATATTGCCAGATCTTGGCACTACAAGAGAGACGACTACTATTAATCAGAATTAGCCAATATGATATTTTTTTTTCATTTTTTTTAAGAGGGAAATTCAATGACTTCATAAAAGCTTCCATTGACTTCAGAATTGACTAAAACATCCATTGACTTTGACTACAATGACTTGATATATACCCTAACATTGCTTTCCTGGTAACAGATAGCTCAAACCCACAAAGTAGATATTGTCTGTTTTGGATTTCACACACACGTCCTTCATCCTCGCAGATTTTTTTTTGGATCACAAGGTGTCACATCCCTGATCCCACATCACCAATGAGTGAGGTTCAAGATTTCTATATAAACATTGGTGTGAAGGGCACAGGGAGCTTGCAAGCGTGAAGAAACCCGAAAACTTAAAGCAAACAATATCTACCCTAAGCTTTAGGTTTACAGAATTGGACATATTGTTTTATTCTGTTAACAAATTTATGGTGAAAAAAGTAAAGTTTTTTCAGACTATGTAAATGTTCATTTATACATGATCTTTGCCTCTGTAAATAATCTAGGCTCTTTTGCTACTACTCAAACACCAACAACTATAAAAATAAGATACATAAAATGTAATTGTTACAAAATGATGAAAAAAATTGCTAACAAAACAGGATAACTAATGAATTATTGAATGTTGATGTATAACATTTCAAGGAACACCAAAAAAATACATGGATGAAAGACGGTCTATTTTGATTTGGAGATCATACATTCATTCCAAGCTATTGCTTCCAGATCGAACAGTTATTCCTACAATCAACACAAAGAAAGAATGAAACAAACCGATTAGTTTAGTTTGAGTTAGAGACAAAATTGAAGCATCTTTAATAGAAAATGAAGTACCACCGCCCAATATGACTTAGTGGTAAGAGCGCTCATTCAGGTAGGTTCAAGCTAAGTCGCCACCCTTGCAAGCGATATATCAAAAAAAAAAAAAAGTTGAAACTTTATTATGGACTAGCTAGAGGAGAGGACTCACCAGTAAAGGAGAAGAACACCATGTATTGGTTTTGATAAATACATTTCTATCCTGCAGTATTTCTTCAACTGCTGCTCCAAAAGCCATTGGCATATTTGTTAAAACTATTTCTTTCAAATTTGTCACATTTTTCAATCCTTCAGGTGGCTTCATGTTGTAGCAATCTCTGATTTCCAATTCGTTTAGGCAAGGCATGGCTCCTTCCTCCACAGTCCAGTCTTGTAGCGGTAGCTTCCACAGGTTCAGAAGGTGGAGTTTTGGAAATCCTCCAGAGAGACAAGTAATCTGTTTTCCTGTATAAGAGTCACCGAAAAGCCTAAGCCTGTTCAGGTGAGGCAACTTCCCTAACACTGGCATTGGATCGCATGTCAGTTGTGACAGCAACAAAGTTAAGTTCCTGAGGCTAGGAGGAAGGAAATGAACATCAATTACATAATTTGGCAGTATTCCTAGCAGATAAAGGTCCCGTAGCTTGTGATGCTCCGCCAATGTCCATAATTCAAGGTTCGAAGCTTGTCTAGATCC
Source organism: Acer campestre (assembly GCA_954870605.1). Taxonomy (NCBI): domain Eukaryota; kingdom Viridiplantae; phylum Streptophyta; class Magnoliopsida; order Sapindales; family Sapindaceae; genus Acer; species Acer campestre. The sequence continues at coordinate 63,414,046 of OX940799.1, forward strand.
CACTAAGCCTGCTATTGATATCAACTTTAAGGATTGAAGGTTGGTCAGTTTAGAAACACATTCAGCTATAACTGGATCTTGTACAAGTGCTATCAGCTTTAGCTTTGTGAGTCTTGTAAACTTTTGGAGCAAATCCAAATTCTCATCGTCAACGTGTAGTCCCCAAACAGTATGCAAATTGGCAAATGAATCTTTTTCGGAAAACAAATAACAAGAACAGTTCTGATTCAAATACAGATGTCTCAGCTTCTTTGCCTCCCAGATACAGATTTCTCTTATGTTAGTGTGCCTCACATCTAAAGTCTCCAAACGTGGCAATACACTCACAGCATATGGAAGATTATCTATAAAAGTTGATCTGAGGCCTAGGTAGCTTAACTGTAACAGTTTTCCGACTACATCGTCACATAACATAGGTTTGTATACACCCTCAAGATCGAGCACATTCAGCAATCCAAAGCCTCTGATACTGACAATCTTGCGAAGAAACATACCTGTGTCTCTAGCAGCTGTGCCTCGCATTCTGGTGTCGAAAGCTACATAAGAACGTAGACCCTGAACATTGTAAAACAATGAAGAGCACAAGTTCTTGAATCCAAAGTAAGCTGCAAGTCGCCTAACGGAAACTTTTGATTGTTTTGTGGATGTATGAGCTGATGTGTGGAGTTGATGGTTAAAGAATCCTGCAGCTTCTGCTTTTAGAGTGAAGAAATCGTATAGAAAACTAGGCATACAACACGTTTTAGGATGTCCATCTAACTTCCATCTTACTTGAACCATGTTTCTGATGATTAGTTGTTCAAAGCACATTTCTGCCAGATCTTCAGGGTCTATTAACTCAGGATCCGGTGGCATCAGAAATCCCTCGGCACTCCATAAATGAATCAACCTCCTCACCGGAATCTCAAATCCTTTAGGGAAAATCCCCCTGTAAAGAAAGCAAGGCTTAATCTCTGAAGGTAGGTCTTGATAGATTAAAGGCAAGATATCTCCTTTAGCATTATTTGCATGCACAATCACTCTTGACCACTCATCATAACTTGGTTCTTTGGTAGAAAGCAAACCTCCAAGCAAGACAATTGTTGAAGGTAAACCAGCACATATCTTCAGGATTTGCTCTTTGAGTAGCGTTAAGAAGTTGACGTCAGGATTTGCTACTCGAACCTTGTTCAAGAACAACTTCCAGCTCTCCTTGTTGTTTAATCGCGGTACATCTAGAGTCGAATAAGCTGCCTCTGGTAGCAGATTACTTGCATTGCGAGTTGTTATAATTATTCTGCCACCAAATTGATGAGAAGATGTACTACAAAGCGGTTTCAGGAGGGTTTCCCAAACTTGAGAGGTATGGACATCTTCCAAGACAATAAGATACCTTGTCCCATTCAAGAGTTTAATCAGCCTCAACATTAACTCATCTTCTGAAAGTGTTTTATCCAGAGCCACCAACTCGGTTTGATTAATTTGTTTTAGTAATTCAGCTAACACATCTTTAGCTTTGAACAAACTTGGAACTTGAACCCATGCACGGTTGGTAAATTGCCGTTTCACATCCACTCTATTATATACAATTCTTGCCAGAGTTGTTTTGCCTGAGCCTCCTTCACCAACAACAACTGCAATTACTTGATGAGTAGACTGGCCACTACTAAGTTCACGTTGAGGGATTAATTGAACTAACAACTCGTTTATTTGTTGTTGAAAACCAACAACATCATCTGCTTCCTTCTCCATACAACACAGCTGCTGGCTGCCAACATTTGGAAAGTAATTGAGTACTCTCGTGTTATCCTCCGCGACATATTCTACACATGAAGTCACATCTTTTTCTTTCACAATCTTTACCAAGTGATGGTCACAGGAGGACAAGCGTCTGAACTCGTTCTTGAATTTCTTCACCTCTTGAATGAAAAGGAATTGGCTAGACAAAAACTTCAAGGAAGAAATGGAAGGATTCGGATTATTGTAAGTCTTTAATCTCATCTTCAGCAATTCTCTTCTCATAATCAAGTTATCGGTGGCATCATCTGCGGAGTACACTGCTTTCAGAAGCAGGGCAATCGTCTGATCATTCATTGATGAATGACCATATGAAGCTTCATGGTCTTCTGCATCTTGTAAGTATCGTTTCAAAGAATGGAGATTGTTAAGAGCTGTCTGGACTTTTTTATCAAACACAGGATTAATGCTACTTAGTGCTTCGTCAAGGACAACATCCAGTAGCTTCTCTATCACAAGCGGAACCAGAATTGTAGCATCCATAGATCGAAAGTATCTGAAGCTAATTTGAACTCCTACTTAATGAAGTAACTTGTATAAACATCTTCAACAAATTGAGCTAAGAAAAAAGCAAAATCAGTAATGAACAAGTGGTAAGATACTAGAGCTATGTACAACAGAACTAAAGAATCTGCTACTTCATTATGATTCCTCTCATTGCATTAACAAATTAGCTGAGAAAGAAGAACAAATTATACAAGTTTAATTAAAATAAAATTAATACATACTTGGGATTATAATTGATGATATTTGCTCCCTGATATTTGCTTCCTGATATTATAATTGATGATATTTGCTTCCTGATATTATAACAAGAGAGAGGAAAAATGATGTTTTAACCAATAGATATTTCAATAAGCATTGTCCTAGTAATTACATGCAACTAGATGTGAATAGACTACTAGAATACTTTTGAAATTTCTACTTTATTTATTTTCTTGTAGGGCCGTTGACTTTATAAAGTAGTAACAAACACCACAAAATTTGTTAAAAAATCTAAATTTTGTGATCAATAGTGGACAGCTCAACAACTACCAAAATTTGTCTTTGAAACATCCATTTGGTTGACCACAATGACTTGATCTATGGCCATAACATTACTTTCCATGTTTTGGGTTTAGTTAGACTCAAGCTTTAGGTTTAGAGCATTGAGCATTTTGTTTTATTCTCTTAACCATTTAAATTTATTCCTAAACACAACCTCAAATATGATACCTACATGAACAGACTCCAGCTCACCAGCAGTAAATAAGAATTGATCCTATTCATAACAATACCCAGATTCTAAATCATTAATTCAATACCCTATCAATATACATAACAACAGTGATGTAGGACAGTTTATGATAATTTCTATTTACATCAAACAGTTTATGTATCAATTACAACCAATTAAGATTATCAAAAGCCAGATGAGACTCCAAAAACAGTATAAAAAATGCCCATATTCTAAAACCATCAAAATAAATAGCCAACCAATATATATAACTATAGAATTCTTACATAATATATCCACCAATATAGTATCACAATCATCCCAAATTCATCATGTAGATTAATCAATTTCAATATCACCACAATGGCCAATCAAGAAAACTTCCACAATTCAAAACATGTACATATCCCTTTGAGCTCATTCAACACTGATCACATTTAATATCATTATCAATCAACTTCAAATTATTCCAATTTAGCATCAATACCTATTAGCATCCTTCCAAGCAACGTAAATAATGTTCGCCAGGTCTATAAAATATCTCATAAAGAAAGCAAAATATCATTTGCCAGCATCAAAAAATGCTTAAAAGTAATCCATAGCCCAAAAAATATTCAGTCCGTTTAAAAGCCTTTGATTATGCAATTGTGAGTGTGTGACCATCGTAGCTTGGTAATCCATAGCCCACTTAGTATTCAATCACTTTAAATGCCTTTCATTATGCAAATGAGAGTATGCAACAAAAAAACAGATAGTTGCATGAATATTGTTGAAGTCGGTGCTGCACATTCTAGAAGGTATCTAGAAGATCAAGATAACTCTAGTATAATCTAATTAATGCATTCAAAGTTCTAGTCTTCTCTAGAATAATCAAGTTCTTACTTGAGCAATTATGTAAATAATATTTTATTGTAAGTTGTAGTAGCTTCTAGAAACTTCAATTAGTTAATTATTCTAAAGAGCCTATAAATAGGCTTCAATGTTTGTAAATTGTATCACTTAAGAAAATAGAAACTAAACTACTTCAATCAAATTTAGAGGAGATAAAAAGCTCCTTTTTCTACAACCATTTCCCAACTAAATCCTTTCCTTCATTGTGTTCATTAAGCTTCAACTATCTTCAAATACTAACAGTGGTATCAGAGCTTGGTTCGATCGTTGTCTAAGCATTCGTTGTTGGGCATTCATTTGTAAGCTGTCATCATGGCCGAATCAAGTCATTCATCGGTTTCGATGTCGGTTCCAATATTCAATGGCGACAACTACGATTTCTGGAGCATCAAGATGAAGACATTCTTTCAGTCTCAAGATCTTTGGGAGATAGTCGAAGATGGGTGCGGAACTTCAAAAGATGAAAAGAAAAAAGGTTCCAAGGCATTGTTCTTTCTTCAACAAGCTTTAGCAGATGAGATGTTTCCGAGGATCATGGGAGCAACAAGTGCCAAGGAAGCGTGGGATATCTTGAAGGAGGAGTTCCATGGTAGTGAGAAGGTACGCATCGTAAAACTACAAACTCTAAAAAGAGAGTTAGAAAATATTAAAATGAAGGATTCTGAGACTGCGAAAAATTATTATGCTAGAATAAAGGAAATAGTTAATCAAATGAGAGCCTATGGTGAAACTATTTCTGATAAGAAAGTTGTAGAAAAAATATTAGTTAGTGTCACTGGAAAATATGATCCAATAATTACGGCTATAGAAGAGTCGAATGATATAACTAAACTTTCAGTGACAGAATTAATGGGCTCTCTAGAAGCTTATGAAAATAGGCTTAGTCAAAGAAACGAAGACTCTGTAGAGAGTGCTTTTCAGTCTAAACTAAATATTCAGTCTCAGAAATCTGAATCTGGGTGGAAAAAATCTAAAAGCAATTTTAGAAGAGAAAATTCTAGAAACTATGATGATCAAGATAAAAATACAAAATACCCACCTTGTGGTATTTGTAAGAAAAATAGCCACCTAGAAAAAGATTGTTGGTTTCGTGGGAAACCTCAATGTAGAAATTGTAAAAAATTCGGACACGTAGAAAAAGTGTGCCGTTTAAAACAAAATCATCAAGCTAATTTTTCTGAAAATAAAGATGAAGATGGAGTTCTCTTCTATGCTTGTCAAGCTGCAAGTGAAGAGAAAAATGATAAGTGGTATATAGATAACGGCTGCAGTAATCACATGACAGGTGATGCAAGCATCTTTTGCGATATTGATGCATCTAACAAGTCACAAGTGAGGCTTGGAAATGGTGCACTGGTGGAGGTAAAAGGAAAAGGTACTATTGCCGTCGAGACCAAGATGGGAAGAAGATTCATAAAAAATGTTCTCCTATTACCCAAGTTGCAACAAAACTTGCTCAGTGTGGGACAGATGATACAGAACGGCTACTCTCTCCATTTTGAAGGAGATTCCTGCACAATCTATGACAACAACAATAAAAGCAAGGAGATAGCTCGAGTAAAAATGGAGAACCAGAATTTTCCTATTCGGTGGAGCTATGCTACAGAAGCAGCTATGAAGGCGCAGCTAGAAGATTCTTGGTTATGGCATCGGCGGTTCGGTCACTTCAACTTTCAAGGATTGAAGATACTCCATCAGAAAAAGATGATGAAAGATTTACCTTTCATCAAAGATAAAGATGACGTATGCGAAGGTTGTCTACTCGGAAAGCAACATCGTCAAGCATTCCCTACAGGAAAAGCTCAAAGAGCCAAAAGGTTGCTGGAGGTGGTGCATACAGATGTTTGCGGTCCAATGAGAACTCCTACACATAGCCAAAACAGGTACTTCATCCTCTTCATCGACGACTATACAAGAATGACTTGGGTCTATTTTCTTCGAGAAAGATCACAAGTCTTTGGAATTTTCAAGAAGTTCAAGAACTATGTGGAAAACCAAAGTGGTCACCACATAAAAGTATTAAGAAGTGATCGAGGCAAAGAATACAACTCAAAAGAATTCAACAAGTTCTGCGAGGATGAAGGCGTAGAGCATCAACTAACTGTCGGCTATGCACCGGAACAAAATGGTGTTTCCGAGAGGAAGAATCGGACAGTAATGGAGATGGCAAGAGCAATGTTGAAAGAGAAGGGTCTTCCAAATACATTTTGGGCTGAAGCAGTCTACACAGCAGTATATTTACTTAACAGGTGTCCGACTAAGGCAGTTCAGAATAAAACTCCAGTCGAAGCATGGAGCAGAAGAAAGCCATCTGCAAAGCATCTAAGAGTTTTCGGAAGCATATGCTATGTACATATTCCAAAAGAAAAAAGGAGCAAGCTGGATGACAAAACTGAGAAAGGAATATTTGTGGGATACAGCTCTCAGTCAAAAGGCTACCGCATCTACAATCTAAAATCTAATAAAATCATTATTAGCAGAGACGTGGAGTTTGATGAAAATGCAGCATGGAATTGGGATGAACAGAAGATTGAGAAGAAAAAGATTCATCTGCAATCAGTAGTACCACGACAACCAGAAGAAGAAACGGCAGCTGAACCGGAAGCATTGGAGAGTCCAACACAAACAACAACTACCCAGCACGAAGTGTCCTCTCCAGAAACAACACTAGGGAGAGTAAGATCTTTAACAGAAATTTATGAGAGTTGCAATTTTGTGACTCTTGAACCAGAAAATTATGAAGCAGCATCCAAACAAGAAGTTTGGGTCAAAGCTATGCAGGAAGAGATAAAGATGATCGAGAAAAACAAAACCTGGGAGTTGGTGGACCATCCAAATGATAAAGAAATCATTGGAGTCAAGTGGGTTTACAAGACGAAGCTCAACTCCGATGGTTCTATACAGAAACATAAAGCAAGGCTAGTCGCAAAAGGATACTCTCAACAATACGGAGTCGACTACAATGAAACCTTTGCTCCTGTTGCTCGCCTGGATACAATTAGAGCTCTTATTGCCCTTGCTGCACAAAAGAAATGGCAAATCCATCAACTAGATGTGAAGTCAGCATTTCTAAACGGGTATCTTGAAGAAGAGATATATATAGAGCAACCTCAAGGGTTCGTGATTCCGGGAAAAGAAGACAAAGTTCTCAAATTGAAGAAAGCGTTGTACGGGTTAAAGCAAGCACCAAGAGCCTGGTACAGCAGAATTGATGAGTACTTTACAAGTCATGAATTCAGGAGGAGCAAAAGTGAGCCAACACTATACATCAAAACCCAAGGTAACAATATTCTTATTGTTTCTTTATACGTGGATGATCTTATCTATACAGGAAACAATGAGAAGATAATGAAAGAATTTAAAGAAAATATGATGAAGACTTTTGAAATGACAGACTTGGGTTTGATGCACTACTTTCTTGGTATTGAGATAAACCAAGAAAAATCTGGAATCTTCGTGTCTCAGAAGAAATACACGGAGAGTCTACTCAAGAAATTCAAAATGAGTGAATGCAAGCCAGTAGCAACTCCTCTCGTTACTAATGAGAAATTCAAAAAGGAAGATGGGTCAAACAAGGCAGAAGTGTCACTTTACAGAAGTCTTATTGGAAGCCTGTTGTATCTGACCGCCACAAGACCAGATATTATGTATGCTACAAGTCTACTTTCAAGATTTATGCAGAATCCGACTCAAGTTCACTACGGGGCAGCAAAGCGGATACTCAGATATTTGCAAGGCACAAAAGACTATGGCATTTGGTTCAAACCTACAGATAAGTCTACATTGATTGGCTACACCGACAGTGATTGGGCAGGATCGGTAGATGACATGAAGAGTACTTCAGGATATACATTCTCTTTGGGCTCAGGAATATTCTCATGGACATCCAAGAAACAAAACAGTGTAGCACAATCATCAGCAGAAGCAGAGTACGTCGCAGCGGCTACTACAGCTAGTCAAGCTATATGGTTGAGAAGAATATTCGAAGATATGGGAGAAAAATATAATCAAGCTACAAAGATCTTTTGCGATAGCAAATCCGCAATTGCAATGGCCAAAAATCCTGTCTTCCATAGTCGAACAAAGCACATTGCAATCAAGTATTTTTAAGAGAAGCTGAAGCAAATAAAGAAATTGAGCTAGAGTATTGCAGGACTGAAGAACAATTAGCTGACATTTTCACTAAGGCATTACCGAAAGAAAGATTCGAACTACTTCGGAGCTTGATCGGCGTCAACAGAATGTGCATCAAGGAGGAGTGTTGAAGTCGGTGCTGCACATTCTAGAAGGTATCTAGAAGATCAAGATAACTCTAGTATAATCTAATTAATGCATTCAAAGTTCTAGTCTTCTCTAGAATAATCAAGTTCTTACTTGAGCAATTATGTAAATAATATTTTATTGTAAGTTGTAGTAGCTTCTAGAAACTTCAATTAGTTAATTATGTAGAATTATAGAGAGAATTCTAGAAGACTCAAACACTTTCTAAAGAGCCTATAAATAGGCTTCAATGTTTGTAAATTGTATCACTTAAGAAAATAGAAACTAAACTACTTCAATCAAATTTAGAGGAGATAAAAAGCTCCTTTTTCTACAACCATTTCCCAACTAAATCCTTTCCTTCATTGTGTTCATTAAGCTTCAACTATCTTCAAATACTAACAAATATATATGATTCTGCTGCTGAATACTAAATCATATAACATGCACTTAATAAAACTATACTTGAGAAGATGATACTTGCAGCTATATCCTCATGAACTAACTCGATTTCACCTTATAACTGCTAGTAATAAGGTTATTGACAGGTTGGCCACTGATGATGATGATGGTGTCCAAAAAAGAAGAAAAAAAAATTTTTTTTGAACATTTTGTGACAATACCTAATGCATGAACAGCACCACAGTATGCAGAATCTAAAATCTGGCTCTGATACGAAAGTAATAGAGCCGTCCCAACCCTCTACTTGGGATCCAAGCCCGACCTGCTTAAGTAAAAGCTTGATGGCTATTTGCTGGTCTTTTCTAAAAAAACAATCTAATAAAATCCTATCTTCAGATTTCACATTCTAACCATTCGAGTAGCTACTTTTTCTTTCTACTGTGAAACTTGAATTTGAGTTTAAAGTGTGGGTTTGTTCGGTTATCAGCTAACTGTTGAGCTGGGGTATCTTAATATGTATCATGAAATATCTGCTACTAATATTATTTAGCTGATCAACAGTGTTTAAGGAAAATAAAAATGTTACAAAAACAAAAGGAATTAAATTGCAAACATATATTGAATGATGATCACTTTGCTCGCTCTGTAGACTGCATCATCTGGCTCCGTTCCGTGATTATTCTCGCTCCTACATTCAACAGTTTCCATTAAAAGAAAAAAAAAAAAAAAATTAAAACTTTTCTTTGATTTGCACAAAAAAGGATATGCAATCAATGCAATGTCTTTTGTAAACTTTGAAAACTTTTAAGATGCCAATATGAAAATATGATAACCAAAAAGAAAAGGGAAAGAAACAGTAACATAAACTAATGAAAAGGACCAGAGGACTCACCAGCTTGGAAGGAAAAAGTTCAAAATGTATTGCTTTTTATATATACATTTCTACCCTCCAGGATTGCTTCAACTGCTGCTCCAAAAGCCATTGGCATATTTGTTAAAACTAATTCTTTCAAAGTGGTCATATTTTGCAAACATTCAGGTGGCTTCAAGAAGTTTTTGCAATCTCTGATTTCTACTTCTCCAAGGCAAGGCATGGCTCCTTCCTCCACAATCCATTCTTGTAGGGCCGTTAACTTCCACAGTTTCAAGAGGCGGAGTTTAGGAAATCCCCCAGAAAGACAAGTCATCTGTTTCCCTCTGTAGGAGTAAGCCGAAAGCCTGAGGATGTTAAGGTGAGGCAACTGGCCTAGAATTGGCATCGGGTCATCTGCTAGTTCTGAAAGTGACAAGGTTAGGTTCCTGAGGTTTGGAGGAAGGACATGGACATCAATTACAGAATTTGGCACTAGTCCTTCCAAATAGAGTTCTTGTAGTTTGTGATGCTCAGCCATGGCCGGCAACATGATGTATGAAACTTGACCAGCGCTCTCAATCGATCTCAACTTCAAGGATTGGAGTTCAGTCAGTTGAGAAATCCATAGAGCTATTTCATCGAATCCAAGCAGACTATTCTGGCATGACAGCTGCAGCTTTCTGAGCCTTGTCAACTTTCGGTAGATAGTAACCATATAGTTCTTATATATAACTTGTAGCCCCCATAACGTTTGCAGGTTGTTTGAATCTCCAAAATTAAAGCTGACATCAGAAGAATAATTTCGATTCAAATAGAGATGTCGCAGCTTCTCCGCGTTCCATAAAGTAATCTTTGAAACATTAGTCTTCCTCACATCCAAAGTCTCTAAACATGTCAAATACCCCACTGACTCTGGAAGATTATCTATAAAAGTTGATCTGAGGCCTAGGTAACTTAACTGTAACAGGTTTCCTATTACAGGATCAGATAACTTAGGCTTGTATACACCTTCAAGATCAAGCACATTCAACAATCCAAAACCTCTGTCACTGATAATCTTGTTAAGACACATACCTATTTCTCTAGCAGGTGTACCTCTTGTTCGGGTATCAAAAGCTATATAAGAACGTAAGTTTTGAAAGTGAAGAAACGAAGAGGGGAAGTTCTTGATGCCCAAATAGGCTGCCCATCGGCGAACTGTGTATTTTGATTGTTTTGTTGATGCATGAGGTGGAGTTGATGATTAAAGAATCCTACAGCTTCTGCTTTTGGAGAGAATACATCATATAGCACACTAGGCATACAACATGTTACAGGACTTCCATCTAACTTCCATCTTACTTGAATCATGTTTCTGATTACTAGTTCTTCAAAGCACATCTCTGCCAGAGCTTCAGGGTCTATTTCCTCAATATCTGGCAGCGTCACAAATCCCTCGGCACACCATAGATGAATTAACCTCCTTACGGGAATCTCAAAACCTTTAGGGAAAATCCCCATGTAAAGAAAGCATGGCTTGACCCTTGAAGGTAGGTCTTGAAAGATAAAAGCCATTATATCTCCCTTAGCATTATTTGCTTGCTCAATCACTCTTGACCACTCCTCATAGCTTTGTTCCTTGGTAGACAGCAAACCACCAAGCAAGACGATTTGTGATGGTAAGCCACCACATATCTTCAAGATTTCCTCCTTGAGCATGATCAGCTCTATTCTATTTAACCCACCTTCCACTATTCGAACCTTCTTCAAAAACATTTTCCAGCTCTCCTCTTCATTTAATCGACATACTTGTAGAACTGATGCATTAGCAACCTTTGGTGGTAAATTGTTGGCATTGGAAGTAGTTATAATCAATTTGCCACAAAATTGAGATGAGGAACAAATCCGATTTAGAAAAGTTTCCCAAACTTGAGGTGTCTCCACATCCTCTAAGACAATAAGATAGCTAGTACCATATAAGAGTTTAGTGAGCCCGCTCATCAAGGCATCTTCCGAAAGTGTTTCTGCTAACTCCATCTCATCTTGATTAATTTGTTTCAATATATCAGCCAACACATCTCTAGCTTTGAACACACTTGGAATGCGAACCCAGGCACGATTGATGAATTGTCGTTTGACATCAACTCTATCATATACCGATCTGGCCGGAGTTGTTTTGCCTGAACCTCCCTCACCAACCAGTGCAATTACTTTCGTAGTAGACTGATCACGATCCTGCTCACAAGGGACTTCCTCAATGAGTTCACTAGAATGACCATCATTCAGATTGTGTTGAGGGATTAACTGAACTACCAACTCATTTATTTGATGTTCCAAGACCTAAAACGTCTGTTCCGTCCCGTAAACAAAAACCATGAGGTATTTCCCACTGCTGCAGCTGGCAATTCTGGCTGCTATCATTTTCAAGGCTCAATAATCTTGTACTATTGTTGCAGCAGCCAATGTCCCCAATATCTGAACTGAAATCTTCTTTCTTCATCCCCACCAATCGTCTGACTTCATCATTGAACTTCTTCATCTCACGGGTGAAAGGATCCTGGCTCCATAAAGAGTACACGAAGGACATGAAAGGCCTGAAACCATTCTCTCTCCCTCTCCCCCATCTGATCTCCTGCAGTTGTTTTCTTATAAGCAAGGCGTCTGTAGCATCGCCTGTGAAGCAAACTGCTTCCAGAATCTGAGCAATCCTATGATCATTCGCATAATCACCACCAGATGAAGAAGATGGCAAGAATTGCTTCAAAGCATGAAGATTGTCAATAGCCGCTAAGACTTGCTTTCTAAAGCTTGAATTTGTTGCTCCATCTGGGAGCAGGTCTTGTAACTTGTTTATCAAGAGTGAAACTGAAGTTTTAGCATCCAGGGATTGGAAACAGACCAAGAGCTAGTCGCACTATTTGGACCAAAAAAAAATAAATTCAGAAATGAAAATGTCATCTATTCTACTTGGGGCCCTTTGTGAATATTATTAACAAAGGCTTGACTAGTTTACTTCAGTCTTCCTTTGAATGTCAACATCTTTCTGTATAGCTACCTAAGTAAATCATAGAAACAACCCCCATATCAAGAATGTTTTATTCAGCAATAATATCCAATAAGTAAATCACTTAAAACAATAAATTCGAAATGAAGCTCAAAAAAGCACAAAATTTCACCTGTTAAAGCACATGACAATCACAATCAGCTTACAAAGGCTTCATATTTCTTGATGAAGAAGGCTTGATCAGGGCCATCCATTTGCATGACTTTTACGGTAGACAACAACCACATTCCCTCTGTTGTATATATATATTTTTTATGTTGGATTGGCACATCACGAGTTGACTCGGGATTTTACCAGCTGAACTCATCGTCAATCAAATAGAGAGTGAATATGGAGTTTTGAAGAAGGTGTATGCTGACGTGCCTAGATACGTCAGCAAGACTACACTGACATGCCGTGGCTTGTCATGATACGATGACATGTTATGAGACGTTGACAAGGAGCACTTACGTGCTTGGCACATCAGCATATTCCATTATTCGAAAATTGATTTGACGTTGGGTTAGGCTAGGGTTGACAATTTGAGGGCTCATTTTGCCAACCCTAGCCTAACCCGGACCACATCATACGGGTAAGGGCTAAACCCTCTATACCTAGCCCATTTTGCCAACCCTAGGTTAGGCTGCTTGGGTTGGGCTGCTTTTAATTTCGAGTGAAAGTATGCTTTTATAAGCTATATTTGGGCCCAATATTTTTTTTGTTCTTGATACGGTGCGTTTTAAGTAAAGCACGCATTTTTGTTCGAATAAATAAAATCATAATATAAAAAAAAAAAAAAAAAACCATTCAAAATTACTTAAAATATTAACTTTGAAGAAACTCAGTTGAAAAATCATGCAATTTCTTCAAAATAAAGCACTTAATAAGCTTAATTCAAGTGAGTTTCGAACTTGTCTTATCCAAAATCAACATTAAAAAAAATAAAAATAAATAAAAAAAATACAAGAGTCGGCTAAAGGTTGGCCAAAAATATATCCTTTGAATATATGTTCGTTATGTTGTAAGAATTGCTTTCCAAGAACACATCACATTAAACATTTTTGCTTTCCAAAAGCTGTTTAGGCTATAGAATATTACATAACTGATTTAACTAAACAAAATCACTTCTAAAATATGATATCCAAATGGCAACCGAAAAATGTAAATTTCAAATCTTTTCGAACCTGTTTGATATATAATTTTTAAAAGTAACTTTTGAAGGAATTTGATTGATCCTTGAAAATAACTTTTGTATTGGAACTTAGAAGCTCTTTAAAATGCTATAGATTCCCACACAGAAAGAACGTTACCGATAAGGTGTGGGCCCGCAAAGAAAAAAAAAACATAACTGTTAAGGTGTGGGGTCATGCATGGTTTTTTGGTGGGGATCTTGATTTGTATCGATGTAGACTGAACCATTGTAAAATCAAGATCCCATGCGGAAAAAAAATGCGAGATTCTTGCAAGGATAAAACGTAACCGATAAAGTGTGGGTATGCATGAAAAAGACGTAGACGATAAGGTGTGGGGTCATGACTCATGCACGGTTTTTTCGTAGGGATCTTGATTTGCATCGGAGTAAATTAATGAGATTCATTTTGAACGGATGTAAATCAGGATTCCGTATGAAAACATACAGGATTCCCGCACGGAAATAGTGTGAACATGCGGGGTTACACATATGATAATTATTATTTAAACAGCAACCCAAAAATCCAAACTTATTACAAAACTGAAGTGAAGTCCCTAGCTTGCCTTTTTTTCTCAGAATCATCTCCATACGTTTCTGTTAGAATTTAGAAACTCTCAGTTTGATCAAAACTGCCAACTGACTACCTTTTTTTCTAGGGTTTCTACTATTTTCCTTCTTCTTTCCATCCAAAACCCCACGAGAAAACCCTCAAATCCTGCTAAAAACTTGAAATTCCCCATCTGGATTTCTCAATTGACGTCTCAAAATCCAATTTTGACTTTCCTTTAATCTCATTATTATTATTAATTTTGTTTCAGCTGGTTTAAGCTTGTTTTTTCTTACTTTGCTCCAGTTTCTCAGCATCCAAACACGCAGAAAAATACTCAATTTCTACCAAAAACTTGAAATCCCCGGTATCTCAATCGGTTTTTTCCTTCTGGTTTTCCTTCTTCGGTTCGACTTCTCCCTTTTATTGTCATCTACTATCTCTTCTCATCTGCTCTTTATTTTCTATTTTCAGAAAAAGTAAAAAACGATTTTTTTTTTTTTCTGATTTTTCTTCTTGGGTACAGTAACTTTCTTAACTCCTTTGTTTTTTTTTTTGTTGGTTTTGATCTCGTCTTCCCTATAATTTTTTTTACACAATGCCGCTTTAATTAAAGTCTAATTTTTGCATATCCTTGTAATTTTGCTTAATTACTTGAAATTTATAGGGAAAATAAGATCAATACAACAATTATGAACTATTCAAACCATTGAGAAATTCATATACAAGCTAATTTAAGAAGGATCTTATCCTTTCTGGATTTTATGTTTATTATAAAAGGAAATGAAGGGGTTTAGCAACTTATCATAATGGTGGATCTTTCTTTTGAAGATTCTCAGGTCTTGCCAGAATAATCCGGGCCATCCGGCTATATGTTTGAGACCATCTAATCTTTATTTTCTTGAACAATTTATCTTTTGCCATGCATAATAACTTAATTAGGTTACTCATGTCTCTTTAGTATCATATTTATTATGGTCCATAGTACCATGACAACCAGAAGAAGAAGCGGCAGCAGAACCGGAAGAATTAGACAGTCCAGCACAAACAACTACCCAGCTCGAAGAGTCTTATCTAGAAACAACACCAATGATAGTAAGATCTTTAACAAAAATTTATGAGAGTTGCAATTTTGTGACTTTTGAACCAAAAAATTATGAAGCATCATCCAAACAAGAAGTATGGGTCAAAGCAATGCAGGAAGAAATAAAGATGATCGAGAAGAATAAAATTTGGGAGTTGGTGGACTATTCAAATGACAAAGAATTCATTGGAGTCAAATGGGTTAACAAGACAAAGCTCAAGTACTTCGATGGTTATATACATAAACATAAAGCAAGGCTAGTCACAAAAGGATACTCTCAACAATACGTAGTCGACTACAATGAAACATTTAAATTTTAACTAGATGATTCATAATTACTGGTTCTGATAAACTTTGATATTTAAATGTTAATATCACCATTTAAATTGAATTCTTATCTTCAAGTCTGACTAGAACTTCTGGTTCAAAATTTAATACTTTATATTCGAATTCACATCTTCCAGTTATATATTGAATTCAAATTTGAAACTTCAGGTTCCAAATAATAAAGTATGACATTTATGTATATAACAATGAATCCAAAACTCTAGGTTCTTAATGAAATTAAAATTCAGAACTTCAGGTTCTGATCGGTTTGCAAAACCTCACCAACTTAAATATCATAATAATAAATCCAAAAACTTCATGTTTTGGTTAGTCGGTCAGCTAGTATGGCATTTATGTATATAACAATGAATCTAGAACTTCATGTTCTTAATGAAATATAAAATTCGGAACTTCAAGTTCTGATCGGTTTGTAAAACCATGCCAACTTAAATATAATAATAATAATAAACCCAGAAACTTCATGTTCTGGTTAGTTGATCTAGCTAATCTAATATATTGCATATAAATAAATAAATATGAATATTTAAAAAAGCATAATAAATAAATCCAGAACTATATATAGGTTCTGTCAACATAATCATAGCCAGTCTCATATTTTACGTATAAATAAATACAGAACTACATATAGGTTCTGTCGACACAGTATCGGCCAGTCTCATATATCGCGTATAAATAAATACGAATATTTAAAAAGCATAATAAATAAATCCAAAACTATATATAGTTTCTATTGATACAGTCATAGCCAGTTTTAGATATTACGTATAAATAAATACGAATAGCATAATAAATATATCTAAAACTATATATATATACTGTCGACACAACCATAGCCAATCTTAAATATTGCGTATAAATAAATAAATAAGAATATTTAAATTTAAGTAAATCATACATAGGTAGATGTGACACTGGTTCCGGTTCGATTCTTTTTTTTTTTTTTTTTTTTTTTTTTTTTTTTTAACTTCCTAATCAATCAATCACCCACACCCATTACCTAATACCTACCCATACATGATACATAATTACAACTCATCACCCAACTACCCAAGTGAAACAATATTATATCTATAGGGGGGGGGGGGGGGGGGGGGGGCGTGTTAATGGATTTTAATCAAGGTAATTACCAATTTTTCTTGATTAGTCAATATTCAATTAAAACCTCTATCTAGTCAAAACTACCACGTCAAATCCTACATGGTCACTAACCCACCACTACTACCTAACGGGCCTTTAATAACGAACCTAGATCAATTTGCTTACAAACTAAACAATCTTAGCCACAAGACATAATTCTCACTAAAGAGATTAACAACCTAAGAGAATATCATGATAGTTACACTAAATGCTTATCTATGATGAAAGATGAGAATAATCACAATCCTAGATATCAATATTTGCTATATGACATGACATACAACATAGCTATCAAAGATTAAGCAATCATATGTAATAGCTATCAAAATACATCTCTCAAACAATCAACACAATAATCTCAATCTTGTAGATAGAATATGTTCTAAAAGCATACAAGTGATAAATGAGATTACTTGTTAAGTAAGACACTAAATATGGATGAAATTAGTGAACAACTTACCAAGCAAAGTGTGTTGAAGAAAACCCATGCATAGTTGCATCCTAGATGATGCTAGATGATGTTTGATGCACATGGATATGTGTTTGAGTAATCAAAGGTGAGTTCTTTAGTGATTTTTTCTCTTTGAAAAAATGCTAAGTCAAAAATATGTTTTGGACTCACTTAAAAACGACCTAATGACAAAGAGACACATATATAGGGTGTCAAAATGAAACTACATCGTTTTGAAAAGTTGACACAAAATTTGCCTTGGCCGTTGTTCACCCGCTGTAAGAACAACCGGTGTATATCAGTTTGCCTAGGAAATGAAGAACAAGTTCTTCGTGAATTGCTGTTCATAAGGGCGACATTAGGGTGACTCAAAGGTGATTGCTCTCAGGTTTAGAGAGCCATTGTTCACTCGTTGTACGAATAGTGATACACCAGTGACATTAAAGTCGATTAGGTGCCCCGCTGTACGTAGGGCGAGTGTACAGCAGGTAAGAGCAATTTTGCTCAATTCTTTTCATAGGCGTTGTACGTAGGCGACCCAACAACGGGTGTACAGCGCCTATACATTAATCATGTATCCTTATGCCTATCATGTTATGGCATTAATCAAACAAGATGCAATCAAATAAACATGCATGAAGAGGATTCAAGAATCATGAAAGCACATACATAAAACACATAACATACAAGAAGTATAGATATGCATGAGTTGTGTATGTATGCAGCTAGATCTTTTCAATGCAATTAAGCATAAATGTTTTACCTTTGGAGTGCTTATCATCTTGAGGTCTTGAGAGGGCCTTTGTTGAGCTTGATCACCAACAATTAAAAGCCTAAGTTACCCTTACATCACAAACTCCAAATGTGGTTTGTCACCGAAATAAGCTAATTAAACTTGAGGAACTTACACCAAGTACCCAGATCCCAAATCACCACATTCAATCCTTCATCTTCTGATCTTCATCGGTTCATCGTTATCTCTCTGTCTCTCTCTTTGTCTCTCTCTCAAATCACTCCCAAATCACAAATCAACCCCAAATCAACAACTCTAACTCAAGGCCACCAGTCCAAAATAAAAAAAAAAATCAACAAAATGAAATAAAAAAACCAAAAAATCAAAATAGTGAGGAGAGATCGACAAGATAAAGTCATGAAGAAGAGATGATGAAGAAGAAAAGACGAAGAAGAGGTTGATGAGATGAAGAAAAGATGAAGAACAAATCGAGATGAAGAACATAAGAAGAGATTGAACAGAAGAATAGATCGACGAGATGATCTGAAAGAGAGAAAGAGAGATAGAGAGAGAGATCCGAAATTATGAAAAGAAAGAGAGAGAGAAAGATATGTTGGTTTTTTTTAAAAAAAAAACTAGTCTTTAAAAAAAACTAGTCATAATATATTTTTTTAAAAAATCAAGACTGGAACCATTAGTTCTAGAATCGGAATTGAACCGACGATTCCAGAATCAGAACCGAACCGAACTGAACAGATGGTTCTGGTCCAATTCTGCATGTTGGGGAACCGGAACCGGAACCTCTCTAGTTCCAATTCACGGTTCAGTTTCAATTCTAGAACCAAAAAATCGGTTTCGATCCAGTTTTAAGGCCTACGATTCCGAACCGGCATCATGTCTATTCATAGGGGATCTTTTTTACTTACCTACATACAATTGTGCTAATAATGTATTGCAAAATAAATGAAATAACTAAATAAAAAAAAAAAATAGAGATGAGAGATTAGAGCTGTTCGTTAAAGTTTTTGAAACGTGTTTTTCGTTTTTGGGGTCACAAAAAAACGAGAGGGTGTCCGGTAAAGTTTTCAAGACAAATTACTTATAAAAACAAAGAAAACTGCTTTTTGCTTTTAACGAGTTAAAGGTGGGAGCAAGAGAAAACAACGTACAATTTTTCTTTATGGGTTAATTGCAATAACATGCCCCAACTTTTTTCAATACTACAGCTATATTGTATTTTTACTGAAATTACAGAGACATACCCTTGACCAGTTTGACCAAGGTAAGATTTAACATGGATTTAACAGTGGAAAGGGCAAAATTGTCTTTTTGACAATAAGTTAAAGAAATATTTTATTTATTATAAAAATGATTACAATTGAAAAAATCTTTTTTTTTTTATAATTAGTTTATAATCTTTAAAATTATTTTTTTAACAAAGAAATACATTTGAGATCGCACCTTTGGTGCCATCTCACAAAATCTCCATTTCAATAGATCTGGTTGAAAAAAATGGAGGAAATCTTCCAAAATATCAGCTCTCTCTCTCACATCGTCTCCGTCTTCACTCGATAGTCTCTCTCCCTCTTTCTCCGCCGCCACTGCTACATTCGGCTGTCTTCATTTGCCGCTGTTGCATCTTCCGATCGTCTTCCTCTGTCGCCACTGCATCGTCCGATCGTCTTCCTCCCTACTATGTCGTATCACTCAACCATCTCCCTCCCTTCCTCCTCCATTCGTTGACTCTAATCCCACATTCTATTCTCAATATCCTCCATTGCAATTATCAAAGATTCTATGTGGTTCTCATCCTTTTGCTTTCTAAGAAAATTGATTTGCTAATATTCCTAAAAAGTTTGTGGTTCTTAGTTTGTTGTTGTTCAAACCCAAAATTTTTATTTTATTTTATTTTATTTTTATTTTTTTTATATCTAATCGATCTAAGTATGGATTTTGTTTATTGTTATTTTTTTAAGAAAAAAAATCTGGATGGGTTCTTTAGACGGTGTTGTTTGTTTTTTTTATTAAAATTAGGATTCTGTTGTTTGTTTTCTAAATTTTCTATTGTTAATTATTTAGTATTTATTTTTTAAATAAAATTATAATAATTAATAAAAAAATTGACAGAAGGGTAATTTAGTCATTTCATCATTAAATCTGGTCAACTGTTAGTCAATTATCGGTCAACGGTTAGTCAAGGGTAGTTTCTTGTAATTAAAGGAAAAGTTCATTATAGCAGTGATATTACCAAATATCAAGGTATCTTATTGCAATTAACCCTTTCTTTATTGTTTTCAAAGGACCCATGTAATAATAATCACTTTTTTTTTTTTAAATATATTCATTTAATCATTAATAATTTATTCATTAACAATTAAAATATATCAAAATTCAAATATACTTTATTTCTCATCCCTTATATGTACAGATTTTCTATTGTCAGTTCGTCATGACAATAAATATATTATGACGAAGGATGTTGACTACTAGATTTACAGACTTTGACTTAAAGTGTATGCACTTGTCAAAACTTCTCCATAATCTATGGTCCACATTCTTCGTTCTGATATATTTATTGTCATGACGAATTGACAATAGAAAGATTGCTTATATATATAAGCTTCCTAATTTTTTTTTCTAAATGTTGTTGGCTCGTGAAGTGTCAATATCTTATAAATCATGAGATTATATGGAGAGTGATATAATGTTGACACATCAGTGCTAACATCATTTGGGAAAGAATTTGAGAAAGTTTGATTGAATTAAAACTT
Organism: Acer campestre; assembly: GCA_954870605.1. Taxonomy (NCBI): domain Eukaryota; kingdom Viridiplantae; phylum Streptophyta; class Magnoliopsida; order Sapindales; family Sapindaceae; genus Acer; species Acer campestre. The sequence continues at coordinate 63,434,729 of OX940799.1, forward strand.
ATAGAAAGCTTGATTATATTATAACAGTTACTTGAAAATGATTTTGGAAATATTCTACTAGACGCATTTTTTATGTTTTAATATATCCTCTAAATATCGTTTTCAACAATTGTTGTCAGACGCGTTTTCGTTTTAGTTTTCCTTCTTCGGTTCAACTTCTCCCTTTTATTGTTATCTCTTCTCATCTACCCTTTATTTTCTGTTTTCATAAAAAGTTAAAAAACCATATATATATATATATATATTTTTTCTGATTTTTCTTCTTTGGTACAATAACTTTCTTAACTCTTTTTTTTTTGGTTGGTTTCGATCTCATCTTCCCTATAATTTTTTTTACACAATGCCGCTTTAATTCAAGTCTAATTTTACATATCCTTGTAATTTTGCTTAATTACTTGAAATTTATAGGAAAAATAAGATCAATACAACAATTATGAATTATTCAACCCATTGAGAAATTCATATACAAGCTAATTTAAGAAGGATCTTATCCTTCACTGGATTTTATATTTATTATAGGCAGAATTTCACATAAGTCCTACATTTTTGGTGATTTGTCACCTTTATAAATGTCTTTCCAAATTCATCACTTTAGTCCTTACTTTTTTCAAAACTCATCACTTTAGTCCATTTGACCAAATATGTGAAAGTCAACTATTTTAAAACCTGTGAAAGTGCATTTTTACCCCTATTACTATTTAATTTAGCTAAAATGATTATTTTAGCTATAAATTAAAATGAAAAACAATAAATTTCACAATAATAAAATCTTAAATAAATATATTACAAAAAAGCTTAAATAATTAATTAAAAAATCCATTAATTTTTTCTTATTTTGTATTTTTTTTTTCATAATGGATTTTTATTTAGCTAAAATGATTATCTTAGCTTTAAATTAAATTGAAAAACAATAAAATTCTCAATAATAAAATCTTAAATAAATAGATTACAAAATATATATATATATATATATGAAAAAAAATCATTTAAAGCTAAGATAATCATTTTAGCTAAATTAATATCCATTATGACAAAAATACAAAAAAAAAATAAAATAAATTAATGGATTTTTATTATTATTATTTATTTAAGATTTTTTTGTAATATATTTTATTTAAGATTTTATTATTGAGAATTTTATTATTTTTCATTTTAATTTAAAGCTAATATAATCATTTTAGATAAATTAAACAGTAATAAGGGCAAAAGTGTACTTTCACAGGTTTTTAAAATAGTTGACTTTCACATATTTGGTCAAATGGACTAAAGTGATGAGTTTTGGAAAAAGTAAGGACTAAAGTGATGAATTTGGAAAGACATTTATAAAGGTGACAAATCACCAAAAAGGTAGGACTTATGTGAAATTCTGCCTTTATTATAAAAGGAAATGAAGGGGTATAGCAACTTATCCATAAAAAAGTATAATGAAGGGGGAAATGATGGGGTTTATTATAATAAAAAAAGTATAATAAATAAATTCATAACTATATATAGGTTTTGTCGATACAACTATAGTTAGTCTCATATATTATGTGTAAATAAATAAATATAAATATTTAATGAATAAATACATAACTATATATAGATTCTGTCGACACAGTATCAACCAGTCTCATATATTGCGTATAAATAAATACGAATATTTAAAGATTACAATAAATAAATATATAACTATATATAGATTCTATCGACACAGCATCAATCAGTCTCATTTATTGTATATAAATAAATATAAATATTTAAAGAGCATAATTAATAAATCCAGAATTTTATATAGTTTTTATCGACATAGCCATAGTTAGTTTTATATATTGTGTATAAATAAATACGAATATTTTAAAAATATAATAAATAAATTCAAAACTATATATAGGTTCCGTCGACATAATCATAGCTAGTCTTATATATTACGTATAAATAAATAAATATGAATATTTAAATGTAAGTAAATCATGATCCTTTTTACTTAAACACAATCATACTGATAACATATTGTAAGATAAATGAAATAACTAAATAAAAAAATAGAGATGAGAGACCTGAGAGAAAGGGCCGTCCGGTAATGTTTTTGTTTTTCGTTTTCAATTTTAAAAATTTTCATTTGAAAATAGAAAATTGATTTTAATATTTTTTGAAGCAAAGAATGTTGAGAATGCGTTTGGTAGAAATAATTAAAAATAATATTCTAAAAATAAAAATGCTGAAAATGTGTCCGGTAGAAATAATTGGAAACAATATTTTTACAAAAAAATTATGCCCTTCTTTTAAAATTACGCTTTTAAAAAAATAACATTATGATTTTAAAATAAAATAAAATTTGTTTGGAACAATGTTACGTGTGATTTTCTGAGATTGAGCAATCTGATCGATTGCCCAGATTGCTTTTTAATTGTATTGAAGATGATGGTTTGAAACAATATTTTTTGTTTTTTTTTTTCTGGAATAATTTTACTGTTTTTAAATTGTATTGAAGATGATGGTTTATTCTCAATCTTGAGAGAGAGAGAGAGAGAGAGAGAGAGAGAAGGATCCAAAGAAGATTCTCAATCTCAGCTTAATTTTTCAAAATCCAAAAACTCACTCTCCATTTCCAGATCTTGAACAAACAGAGAGAGAGAGCAGCGGAGAGTAAAGAGGAGTGGTCGTTAGAGCCGTCGATTTGAGGAAATGGAAATGCGTTTAGTGTGAGAGAGAGAGAAGGAGATCGAGGTTGTGTAGGCCATCGTCGACGTCGATGGAGGATGGTGATTGGTGACTGGTGAGTTCTAATTCAATGAAAAAAGCTGTCTGAGAAAAAAGCTGTCAGAGGCAAAAAAAAAAAAAAAAAAAGTAGTTGGCTTTCTTTTAAAAATAATAATATTAATTTGTGGGTCCCTTGAAAACAAAACCAAAAAGTTGAGAACATGAATTAGTTGTTCTCACTGATCTCGACTTCCAGAGCTTTAAGGCCCCGTTTGGTGCACGGGATAGGATAGGATTATTTTCATGGGATGAGATAGGATAGGATTGGATGGGATTGGATGGGACTAAATTTAGTGCTATCCTGTGTTTGGTGCAACATAGGATACGATTAAAAATAAAGTAATCCCGCGTTTGGTGCACGTAGGATAGGATTAACAATTCACATATGAATTCCAAAAACACAAATCTATAGTTCATAATCTGCTTGTGCTTTTCGTTTCTGCATTTTTCCCCCATGTGGTATGCTTTTTTATTTTTAATTCATATCTTTTTGTTTTTATTTTTTATTTTATTTTTTTGCTTTATGTTTTTGTTTCCCAGACCTTGCTATGTTTTTGTTTTTGTTTCCCAGGTCTGGTTTGGGTGCCTTTGCCTCATTGTTGCTTACTCTGTTTTTTTAATTCGATCATCTTCTTCTATCAACACCAAAATCAACTTCATCTTCTTATCATCCAACAATTCCAAAATCAAAATAAAGATCACCCAACTTTATGTCATCTTCTTCGATAAACTTCATATCATCCAACTTCATTGCTTTCCTCTCTCTTCTCTTGTAAGTCTGTATTAATAACACATCCTCCATCTCCAATCAACAATTTTCATTCACAAAATCCAACAATCAACTCATCTCCATCCAACTTCTCATTTTACATCCACAAAATCAGTCAATAAAAACACACAACACTGCTCTCAATAAAATCATTATCAGATCCACCAAAAAAACAAAAAAAAAAACAAACAAAAAAAGCCCATCAGTTTCTGGGTAGATGCAAACTCAGAAACCAAAATCAAAATTTGGTTGTCTTCTCTGTTCTCTCTCTCGCATCTCTATCCACCGAACCCACCCACCCACCAAAACAAAGGTTGTCTTCTTTGTTCTCTCTCTCTCATCTTGATCGATCGGACCCACCCACCCAACAGAAGAGACCAATTGAAGAAGAAGAAGATGATGATTTCGAGAAAATAAGATGGGATTCATTTGAATCCCACCATTTTAGATGGGATTGTTTTATCCCATTAGGCTGGGATTCAATTTACTGTTGGGATTAATTTAACCTATCCCATTTATGCAGCCAAACATGAGATTGGGACTAAAATTAAGCCGATTCCCATCCTATCCCGTCTGCCAAACATGCCCTAAATGAAGAAAATTGAATTCTGTGTTTTTGAATATTTTTTTTTAAAGAGAGCTGCCGGACGGCTTTTGTCTGTTTTTGGGAGTAAAAAAAATAGAAAACAGCTGTTCGTAAATGATACCGAAACAATGAGATGTGCTCACTCTATATAGAATCCATTTTTACTCACCCTTTTAAAAGGGTAAGTATTACTCCCTTCCCTGATATGTGTTAAACAAAAATACACGTGAGCAAAAGTAATCTCCTCTATATACAGTGCTTTTTGGAAAGCCAGTTGGCTCACAATAATGGGTGATGATGAAACAAAGCTTGTGGTCTTCGAGTGATACACGTGTGACAATAAATGAAGTAAAGAGAGACTGAGAGAGGTATGACTGAGGTGGTGGATGGTGTAAATTCACCAATATTCACAACACTGATCTCTATACTAATATCAGAGATCTAAATACTAACACCGATCCGATGATACTCATAGGTATGTAACTGATCAATTTTCTATCTGTTTTCTTGTCACAAAACGTGAATTTCAACTCATTATGTTATTCAATTTAATATAAACATGGGTTATGATTGAATATTTGAGGTAAAAACACCATAGTTGTTGATGTTATGATATATGTCATCCATGAACAAATCTTATTTTGTGTTTCCATTTTCATCAGTTGTTAGCAGCATGATCTTGATGAGAAGGAGATGGATGGTGGAGGTGGTTCCTACACCGTTGAAAAAGCTGTGGAAGAAATGGGAGCTGAGAGCAATGATTGTCTTAAGCCTCACCTCACAGATAGTTCAAGTCATTCTGGGCAATCGTAGGAAGTATAATCACAAAATCTGGATTAAATGTGTGGTCTGGTCTGCCTACTTGGTGGCAGATTCTGTAGCGACAATGTCCCTTGGCATACTCTTAAATGACCTAGGAGAAACCTTTGAGAATGATGATGCTGGTCACCCAGATGCCAACAATGAGCTTACTACCTTTTGGGCACCATTTTTTCTGTTGCACTTGGGTGGCCAAGATACCATTACTGCTTACTCTCTAGAAGATAATGAGCTGTACTTAAGACACATATTTAACCTAGGAGCCCAAACTGTAGCCGCAGTCTACATCTTTCTCACAGCTTGGGATGGCTCTTATCTTTCATTTCTAACAATTCCAATGATTTTTGTTGGGAGCATTAAGTATGGAGAGAGGATATGGACTCTTTGGTCAGTAAGCAGTGATCAGCTTAGAGACTCCATGCTCACTTCTCCAGATCCTGGTCCAAACTATCCGAAATTCATGAATGAGTATAGTTTAAAAGAGGCAGAGGGGTTTAAAGTGGTGGCAGAGGAAGTGAAAGATACTGCTCAAGTACTTGATATAGATCATGTACCAGGAGAAAGCTTCACTTCTGATGACAACAACATAAGTAAAGCTCATTACTTGTTCCAGAAATTCAAGTGTCTGTTTGCAGATCTCATCCTCAGTTTGCAGGACCGCGACATTAGTCAACCTCTTTTCCAGAAAATGTCTTACGAAGATGCTTTCAATGTGGTTGCCATTGAACTCGGCTTCATGTATGATTTGCTATACACCAAGGCAGCAATCGTTTATACTTATTGGGGTATTGCTCTACGCATTCTTACTACCTCTCTTACCTTCCTTGTGTTGATGATTTTCATTTTTTTTGTTCATGACCAGCAGAAATATGATCCGGTACATCTTTATGTAACCTTCATGTTGCTGTCTGTAGCTATTGTTGTAGAAATATATGCAGCTTTTGTTCTAATCTTCTCAGATCAATCCAGACAATGGTTCAACAAAAATCAGAAAACCTTCATCCTAATTAAAGCCATTGCTTGTTTGGAACCAGTGTTTAAACTGCCAAGGTGGTCAAATTCCATGGTCCAATACAGTCTTACAAGCCTTTTTCTTGATGAAAAATCTGGCCCCAAAATCCTGAAGCTCTTACCCATGAATAAACTATGGGAAGAGCACCGGTATAAAACTCACAAACAGGTGCCTGAGCATTTGAAAAAATTGATCTTCAAACATGTCATGAAGAAATGTGATCAATCTGAAGGGCCTGAAAGAGGAAGTCATGCACTCGACAAGTATCATAAGCTTCAGTCTCTTGGTTGGAGTGTAACTGCTGAGGTTGGGTTCGATCAAAGCATCCTTATCTGGCACATTGCCACAGAGCTTTGCTATTATTCTTGGGACAACAATCCATACGACATAAATCGTAAAATGAGCAAGTTCTTGTCGCGGTATATGTTGTATCTCCTTGTTATATATCCATTTCTGCTGCCAGTCGGGATAGGCCTGATCAGAGTTCGGGACACTTGTTCTGAGGCCATCAACTTTTTCAAAGAAAGAAAGTCTATCTTTGAGAACCAACCTGCTCATGCCACTGAAGCTAGTGACAAGAAAAGAGAGAGAAGAGTTGAAGCTTGCAGAATGTTACTTGCAGTGAAAACTAATGTTCGCCCCATCAAAGTGAAAGGAGACAGAAGCAAATCTGTGTTGTTTGATGCCTGCCGCGTTGCATCAGAACTGAATGAAATTTCAGACACAAAGCAGAGATGGAAGATGGTTAGAGATGTTTGGTTGGAGATTCTAACTTATGCTGCAAGTACAGGCAGAGGAAGTCAGCATGCTCGGCAGCTGAAACGTGGCGGAGAGCTTATCACTCATGTCTGGCTTCTTATGGCACATTTTGGCAAGACAGAGCAGTTCCAGATATCTCAAGGCAATGCAAGAGCTAGACTTGTTGTAGAGTAGCTGTTAACTTGTTACAATAAATTGATAATAAAATTTTAGTTATCTCAATATATGATGATTTTTTTTTTATTTTTTTTTTTTTTTTTTCTTTCTTTCCCTAAATAAAGTTTGGTTTGATATATTAGAAACCAAACTATAGTTCATAAATTATCAGGTGCGGGGTTACAAAACTGATTGTCGGATGCGATAAATCATGATCTCGAACAAAAAAAGCATTCAGATTCAGTGGTCTTCAAGCTTCTGTGCAATATATGAAGTAAAGAGAGAGGTATGAGGCGGTGGATGGTGTAAATTCACCATGTCTGGCTTCTTATGGCACATTTTGGCATGACAGAGCAGTTCCAGATATCTCAAGGCTATGAAAGAGCCAGACTTGTTGCAGAGTAGCTGTTCAACTTGTTACAATAAATTGATAATAGCATTTTAGTTCCTTGTCTCAATAAATGATTACTTTCTTACCTAAATAAAGGTTTGTTTGATATATTAGAAACCAATCTATATTTTATAAATTATCAGGTGCGGGGTTACAAAACTGATTGTCAGATGCGATAAATCATGATCTCGCACGGAAAAAGCATTCAAATCATGCAAACGTCCTGCTTTTAGTTTACCTTCCATCATGTTACAACTTAGAAGGCAATTTTTCATGTCCAAGGTTCAGACATTATCTCAATCTAAGTTTGGTATTTTTGTTCTTTTCACTATTGAAAGTTGTAATTGAGCATCTATCTTTCTTTCTCCAAGGTTGCTTGTAAAACATTCCTAGCTATTAGAAAGGGCTGGCTAAAGAGAAAGTAACATAGGCTAGAACAAGCCTTTCAAAATTCCGTGGTTTTTATTTATTCAAGACGAATTCTCAAATTTTCCTAAAGTCCACATTTGCCTTATCATTGGGACTTGAGGACCACCAATGAGTTTTTCTCAAGAAAATTATAAAATCTTGTTTTAGATAAAAGCATGATTCTTACTAAGCATTTTATAGAACTAGTTAGTCAAAATTTTGTTTAAACATGCAAACATGCGTCAAGACCTTTCAAGAAAATTACTAGGATCTCTTTACTCTAAAAATGTAATGTTTTTCTTATATTTTCGTTAACCTGGCTAGACTTATGTATGTTTGACTATGTAAATAAAAACTAAACAAGAACAAGAAAACTTACTTGAAAATATTCACAGTTCTTATTGATAGCTAGGTAATACATGCAAAAAGTTTACAAAGAGATTGAGGAAAATAGTTGAGAGTGTTTTTAGCTTTGGATTTGCATGTCTGTTTGCAAATGAGAGCAAGAGTCTATTTATACAGGATAAAAGTTAACAAAATGGTAAATAGTGAATAGTGAATATTTTTTACTATTTACTAAAGTAGTGTGTCTTTTTCTATCGACACTTGCTTTTTACTATTCTTGTATTGATCTGCTATAACTTACTCTAACTATTCTTATCTTCGTCTACCGGCACCTGCTTTTTACTATTATTGTCTTGATCTGGCGACACTTGCTTAACTATTCTTGTCTTTATCTGCCGACACTTGCTTAGGTGTCTAAATTGTGATAAGCTTCTTTATCGAAAAGGGCATTTGCTTCTTCTTCAGTAAGATACTCTAGCATTCTAGCTTCCTCTTTGTCTTGGACCTCTCTTAAGTAGTCATCTGTTTTTGGGCTGAGGAAGATCCATGGAATAGGGTATTTGGACATGATGTTGAGATCTCTCACAAAAATTGACATGTGAGGCATTTGTCCTATCAGCTTAGGTTTGAGAGAATTTACACATTCAAAGTATCTTTGTGCTCGGTACCTCTGTAGATATTTAGGGCATATGTCTTGACCATCAACATCTGGGTATTGGTCTCATATAAATTCAACATGATGGTTGTAGGGAACAATCACTATATAGTGATCGGTTGGTAAATAGTTTGACAACCTATAAGGTAGGTTGACAATCCATTCACAAGGGACTGAGTGTTGAAAAAATGGTGAATGGGTGAATGAGAAATTTATACTCAAATTGCACCCGTTGAATTGGGAAAATAATGAGTCCCGCATTGGTGGGAAAATAAATGCTTAATCAAGTATATATTTGATTACTTGTAGAATAGCTTATAAGCATGTGTAGCAAGCATGCATCACATGCCGCAGGTTCAACAACTTGTGTGTGAATGTGCGTCCGGATGCAGACACGAATGACATAACAGTTCGAATCGCAGATGTGCACCCGTGACCCAGATCAATCTTGCTACCTGATTAAATTTTTCCAATTCAAAATAACTATGGCATTTAATGAGTCAGAATCAATTTTGAATAAAAGATTGCAATTACCATTTACATGGTGATTAATTTCAGTTTTAATTTAATTCTAAAATTAAAAGGAAAATTTAAATATTTAATACAAAAGATTAAAGCGCCATTTCAATTGCCATTGTTAATGAGAATCAATTCAATTGATTCTCTATTTTATTCCATACGTTTCCTTTCATAGAATATATATATTGAATTAGTTGCTTCAAAAAAATGACACGAAATCATGCAACCTGTATTCAAAGGAAAAATATCTAGTGTGTTCTTATGTGGTAAGTTTAGATCTTATAATTTGAGTTCGCTAATAGTGGTGGTGTTAATACACAATCACTGTGAATCGTTGTATCCTGAGAGATAAATGACAAACACATACGGTGTTGACAACGAATTTGTCTTAAGGACACCGTGTGAAACACGGGCCTTGATTCTAGGTTTCTAGTAAATTTTTGTTGTTGTTTGTTTTGTAAATCGAAACTGGTTTGAACCATAATTACTTTGTAAGGACATTCCGAAAATCATTTTTGGATAACACTGAGTTGATGTCCAGGCAAAACCGGCCGTGCTTTCCTGCATACATCTTGATTGATTTTTGCAGTTTGTCAGGAAAAAGGAGATTTTTAGAATGTTGGTGGCATGAAGGCCATCAATTATGCCATAACTGAATAATTCTTCAATACCCACTTTGTCAGCAAAACCAGGAATCTCAAATTCCATTGGAAAGGCATTTAAGTTAATTTGTACTGAAATAAATTTATATAAAACTTTATTATTTAATTACTTTCTTTTCTTGCATCCATGTGGTCATATGTTGAGGACCTTGATTAGGATCCAACAACAAACCCTAACTTGTACCCAAAGTTAGATAGATTTGAATCAAACCACTCACAGAATTAAGCGATCGATTCTGTAGAATCAGATAACGGAATTTACCTAACCCTAGCCCAAGCTATTCTAAGCAATTAACTGAGAAAAACCGAATTCAAAAGAAACAAGAGGAACCCTAACTGGGTCAATTTTATTGATAAAACATTCCAAAGATGTCAACCCTAAAAATAATAGTTCTATTAATACTAGAATTAATCTTCTATCCTAACTATGACAGGATTAGTCTAAGATAGGAAAATAGTCTAAAACATAAATAAAACAATATAACTAAAATAAAAATAAAAGAAATAGTCTAAAGTCCTTTTCCAAAACAGTGTCAATTCCCTTATAATTCAAGAACCCAAATTGTGCCTCTCGTCATTCAAACTGCTACCATTAATCTGCGGTCTAGACCGCCGTTCCACAATTCTTTTAGATTTTCTAACGGTCTCAACATTCCCTTGCTCTTCAAGAATACCCTTGTCCTCAAGGAAAAAATCTAGAAAACGTTCTACCATCTCGTCATAGTCTTCCCAAGTAGCCTCTTCTGTAGGGACCCCTTGCCATTGAACTAGAACCTGCCACACCTTTGTCATACCACATCCCTTCTTCCAATTGCGATATTGGAGAGCTATTATAGGCCGTATCGACAAGTTACCCTTTGTATCAAACACCGGTAAATCACTTGAAATGAGACTTGAGTTTCCCACTCTCTTTTTCAATACGGTAACATGGAACACTAGATGCAATCTAGAAGTAGACGGCAACTCCAACTTATAAGCCACCTTACCTATCCGCTCTAACACCTTAAAATGCCCATAATACTGTTGCGACAATTTCACATTGAACTTTTTCTTTAGAGATTTCTGCAGGTACAGTTGGAGTTTGAGATACACGAAATCTTCGGGTTCAAAAGATACGTCTCTTCTGCCTTGGTCATAATACTTCTTTATTCTCCCCTGAGCCTTCTCAAGCTCATTCTTTACCTTAGCTACAACCTCGTCTCTAGCCATCAACTCTGTCTCGACTTCTTCGTTTCGAGCCGTTCCTTTCTCATAAGTACTTAGCATTGGTGGCGGACGCCTATACATTACTTCAAATGGACTCATGTTAATTGAAGCATGATGTGACGTGTTGTACCAGTACTTAGCCCATGAAATGTACTCTTTCCATCTCTTTTGCTCCTCATGACAATAGTACCTTAGGTACTGCTCAAGAGTCCGATTCACCACCTCTGTCTGTCCAGCAGTCTAAGGATGATAGGAGGAACTTGCCTTCAATTTGCTACCCTGCAAAGTAAATAATTCATGCCAAAAAGAACTCATAAATAATTTCCCTCGATCAGTCACGATACTCCTCGGAATCCCATGCAATTTCACCACATTATCCACAAACACCTTAGCCATACTACTAGCGGTGAAAGGATGTCTGAGCGGAATAAAATGGGCACCCTTGCTCAACCTATCCACCACGACCAGAATTGACTCTTAACCACCACTACTAGGCAGCCCCTCTACAAAGTCCATGGTCAAGTCCTCCCAAATTTTCTCTAGTATCGATAATGGTTGCAACAACCCCATAGGGCGTCTCTGGTCATACTTCACCTTCTAACAAATATCGCACTCGGCCACCAATTTCTTCACTTCATTTTTAAGGCCCTCCCAATAGAAAAAGTGTTTGATCCTTACATAAGTGCGCAACCACCCCGAATGACCTCCTTCTTTGCTATTATGGAAATGAGCTAAAATCTCCTCTTTCAACCCCGGTACCCCCGGTACATATACATAGTTTTTGTAGTACAATAGCTCATTTTTATAGCGAAATCTCTCTACACCACCCTTGTGGTCCTCCAACTTTTTACAAATATCCACTGTTCGAGCATCAAATTGCATGGCCTCCTTAATTCGATCCTAAACACGCCATTCGGCCCCACTAAGTGCCAATAATCCTGTCTCATCGTTCGCATATACATACCACAATATTGAACTGCCCTCTTTTCTGGATAAGGCATCAGCTACTTTGTTTTCCCTACTAGGTTGGTAGACAATATTGTACTCAAACCCAAGAAGCTTAACTAAAATCTTCTGCTGCTCCGGGGTCACAATTTTCAGTTCTAACAAGTGCCTCAAAGCTTGTTGATCAGTGATAATGGTGAATTTCTTGCCCAATAAATAAGGTCTCCACACCTTTACCGCGTGTACTACTGCTAACATCTCCCTAGCATAAGTACTCCAAGCCTTCTTCATTGGCCCTAAAGCCTTAGAAACAAACGCCAAAAGGCCTTTTCTCTTGTACCAAGACTGCCCCGATCCCTTCTCCACTCGCATCGGTATAGACCTCGAATGGCTTTTCAAAATCGGGCAAAGCCAACACAGGGGTTTGTGTCATGGCCCTCTTCAAATCTTCGAAAGCTTTCTTTGCTTCTTCTGTCCACTAAAAACTGTCTTTCTTCAACATAACAGTCAAGAGTTTTGCAATCAGCCCATAATTCTTCACAAACCTTCAGTAGTTACCTGTTAACCCTAGAAACCCTCTCAGAGTCGATACATCTTTTGGCAACGGCCAGTCTACCATAGCCTCTATCTTTCTTGGGTCAACCTTCACCCCCGCACCTGAAATTATGTGCCCAAGATACTGCAGTTCCTCCTGCACAAAATAACATTTTGACATTTTAATAAAAAAAATGATGCTGCTCTAGTATCCCTAATACCAACTCCAATTGCTCTAGATGCTCCTCCATTTATTTTGAATAAACCAATATATCGTCAAAGAATACTAGCCCAAACTTCCTCAGGTAAGGTCTGAAAATAGAATTCATGGCTGCCTGGAATGTAGAAGGTGCGTTGCACAGCCCAAATGGATCACCCGATACTCATATAACCCCGAATGAGTCCGAAAGGCTGTTTTGTGCACATCCTCCTCCTTCATCCGAATTTGGTGGAACCCAGCTCGTAAATCTAGCTTGGTGAACACACACGCCCCGTGTAACTCATCTAACATTTCATCAACCGTTGGAATTGGAAATCGATCCTTCACAGTTGCCTCATTTAAAGCCCGATAGTTGGTACAAAATCTCCAAGTCCCATCTTTTTTCCTTACCAATAACACCAGAGACGAAAACGGACTTTGACTCTGCTTGATCAATCCATTCTTCAACATCTCCTCTATTTGTCTCTCAATCTCATCTTTCTGGAAATGAGCATACTTATATGGAGGCACATTGACCAGTTTTGCCTCATCTTTCAAAGTAATGCGGTGATCACAATGACGGGGGGGGGGGGGGGGGGGGGGGGTGGTAAGCTAGTTGGCACCTCCAGAACTTGTCGATGATTTGCCACTACCTTACATACCTTCTCAGGCAACCATTGTAATTCATCTTGCAGCTCATTTGCATTCTTTTTCTCACTTTTCCCCTCTTGTCGGTCTCTATCATTTACTACTGCGAAGCATTAGGCGCCCCCTTTGGAAAGCCTCTCTATTATCCGAGCTTCACATTGTTTAATTTCTTTAAGAGGCAAAGCAGCCCATGTTCTTTTTCTTCCGCTCAATTTGAATTCCATTGTCATGGCATCAAAATCTATAATCACCTTACCGATACTCTTCAACCAAGCGTTGCCTAACACCACATCTACTCCCACTAGTGATAACACATGCAAATCAGCAGCAATCCTGACTCCTTGCACATTCATCTTCACCTCGTGAACCACTTCCCCACACTTAAGTTTTTCCCCATTAGCCACCTTCACATCAAACGATTCTATGGCAACCCCTTGCAGTCCAATATTCCTTACGATATTCGTGTTGATGAAATTGTGAGAGGAACTAGAATCTACCAGCATTGAAACCTTGAACTTACCAATCCATGCCATGAGCCTCATAGTGGATGGTTTCAAAACCCCAGACATGGCATTTAAAGATAACTCGGCTTCACAATTATTTTCTCCCAATTCAGCCACCCTCAACTCTCCCTCATCACTGGTGGCTTCCTCATTACTGATAACATCATTATCTGAATCACTTGAATCAATGATCATAAATACCTTCCCAGTTCGGCACCGATGGTCTTTGTTCCATTTCTCTCCGCATTTGAAGCACATGCCTTTTTTGATTCTCTCTTGAACATCTTCCTTTGTCAGTTTTTTTACGTCTTTGCTTTCCTTCTTGGAACTATCCTCAATAGCTCATTTTTCCCTCCAAGAATCTTTGTTTGACTCCAATTTAAAATTTTTACTCCCAGAACTCTCCTTAAATGACTTCTTGTCATTGTAGTAACTATCCTCTAAAATCTCCGCCATCTTCATTGCTTCGGTCAATCTTTGAGGTTGCTTCAGTTTTATCTCCCTCGCTAACCACGGCTTCAACCCTTCAATAAATGTCCCCAACAATGACTCCTCTGACCATCCCTTGACCAGAATCTGTAATCGGTGAAACTCCTTAATATATACCGAAACCCTTCCTTCCTGTTTGAGCTTGGCCAACTGCCCATGATGATTGACAACCGGTGATGGTCCCTATTGAGTCAAAAATTCCCGCTCGAAAGCCGTCCACCCCATTTGTCTACCATCTTGCTCATATTGAGCTTTGATCCATCTCCACAAGATATTAGCCTTTTCATCAAGGTAGATGCATGCAGTAGAAACCCGATTGGCCATTGCCACTTCGTAAACCTGAAAGTAATGCTCCACCTTATCCAACCACTCATGTGGATCTCCACCATTAAAATGTGAAAAATTGACCTTCGGCTTTCTAGGGCCCCAACTATGATGCCTTTCTCTCCGCCTATCACCTTCATATTCTGCGGCACCTCTCCACGGTTCCCTTCGTTGCCCATAAATTGGCCTTCGGCCGCGAGGTCTCTTATCAAATCTCGTATCTTCCTCAGATCCATCTTCAATCTCTCCCTCAGAAACCTCGTTATGCAACCAGCGCTCCACCATTAATGGCCCACGTTCCACACGTCCTCCTCGCTTTAACCCTTCACGATTTTCGGTCGGTTTAGGCTCGTCTACCTCACCTGACGAGAATTCTGCCTCACGCCATGAACTACGTGATCTTCGTCAGTTCCCTTGAGTCCGTCTACCTATCGTTTCCTTTCCCTTGTTTTCAGCCAACTGTCGTTCAAGTCTCTCGATTGCATCATTGTTTGACCTAGTCAGATGCGCTATGGATGTCGTCAGTTCCGATAGGGACTTGAAAATTCGATCTTGATTCTCCTCCAAGGCTTCAAACCGCTGGTTGTTAGTCTTCAATCCACTCCCTTGAATAATAGAATCCTCCCCAGATCCCATGGCCTTGAAAAATAGAAACCGCTTTTTTTTTTTTTGATCTGTAGGCTTTTTGTTTTTTTCCCTGTAGGCCGCCGAATTCTCTCAATGAAAGCACCAAATTGTTGAGGACCTTGATTAGGATCCAACAACAAGCCCTAACTTGTACCCAAAGTTAGATAGATTTGAATCAAACCACTCACAGAATTAAGCGATCGATTCTGTAGAATCAGATAACGGAATTTACCTAACCCTAGCCTAAGCTATTCTAAGCAATTAATTGAGAAAAGCCGAATTCAAAAGAAACAAGAGGAACCCTAACTGGGTCAATTTTATTGATAAAACATTCAAAAGATGTCAACCCTAAAAATAATAGTTCTATTTATACTAGAATTAATCTTCTATCCTAACTATGATAGGATTAGTCTAAAATAGGAAAATAGTCTAAAATATAAATAAAACAATATAACTAAAATAAAAATAGAAGAAATAGTCTAAAGTCCTTTTCTAAAACAGTGTAAATTTCCTTATAATTCAGGAACCCAAATTGTGCCTCTCGTCATTCAAACTGTTACCATCAATCTGCGGTCTGGACTGCCGTTCCACAATTCTTTTAGATTTTCTAATGGTCACAACCTCATACCATTAGGTAATCCTTCGTTTAGAGCAAGAAACTTTTGAATTTTTATAAAACATTTTAAATTTATATTTTTTTGCTACTTAACGAATAATTGGCTTCTTCTAAAGAGTAAAAACCCTTAAAAATAAGGTCTGGAAAGTTTTCAACATATGTTATTGTTTCTTGCCATGTTGAATAAATTCCAGTTTTCTTGCCTTTATAAACTACATAGTAAGAGAATCTGTTATTTTCTACGAAGTACTGACTTAAAACATTTAAGGTCTTCAAAAAGTCTTTGTTATCATTCCTAAAAAACCAAATGTTATTTAGCGCGCAAAGCTTGTTGAGGTTCAGTAAGGCTATCTTTGAGATGGTTTAAGGGTTGAAAGGTTGAAAGGAAACACCTGGGCTATGATTAATAGTGCAAGAGCCTATGCTAAGCTTTTTAACGCTATTGCTTTGATTTGGGAATTTAAAGCTTTGAACATTCTTTGAGTTTCCTGTCATTCCTGCATTAGAAATCAAAAAGTTAATAATCTAGATAAGATATCTGCTACTGTATTCTCTTTTCCACTAATATGTTCAAAATTGGCTTTGTACCCCCTTAAGGTTAATGTTTCTAAGAAACTTAACCATCTTCTGCTAATGAAAGAATTTTTCATGCTGAAAGAAACTTAGCCATCAAGGTTATCTTGGAATGGAATTCAAAAATGAAATGATTGAGTTAATTGGTGAAAAGTATTTTGATGGCTACATGTTTCTTCTAGGACTTCAAAAAAGATGACGATGATCGTATTATAAGATGTAAGATGCATAAAACAGTGCATGACTTTGCTACATATCTCACTAGAAATGAATGTTTTATAATGGAGGTGAATGATCATAAAGAACCAAGCAGAATTTATTCTGAAAATAGATTTCTTCATACAACATTGATGCTTAGTAAAGGAACTACAATGTACTTTTCCTGACTCCATATGCAGTGCTAAAAGGTTGCGTAGCCACTTGCTTCACTATAGAGTTACAAACTGTTCATCAGTTAGCAAGGTCCTTCCAAAGTTGTTTGGTAGCTTGACATGTCTAAAAGCAGTATGTCACGGCCGTAGGGATGGCCAATGGGGAAATGGGGATGGATATAGGTCCCCCCATCCCCATCCCCAATTTCCAAACCCTCCCCCATCCCCCCCCATTTCCCCATTTGGGGAAAATGGGGATGGGGTAGATTTGGGGGGAGGTCTCCCCACCCCCATCCCCATTTCCCCGTTTTCCCCATTTTTCCCCGTTTTTCCCCGATTCCCCATTTCCCCCGGATCCCCCATTTCCCCATTCCCCCATTTTGCCTATATAAGTTAGGTTTTAAGTTATAAATATGTATTTATAGTTAGTAAAATAGAAATAATAGAAATAATAAAAATAATAAAAATATATAAATAAATATATATTAATATATTATATTATATTATATTATATTATATTATATATTTGGGGGAAATGGGGAAATGGGGATGGGGGAAGCTTCCCCCATCCCCATCCCCATTTACATAATTTTTTGGGGAAAATGGGGAAATGGGGATTGGGGGGGCCTCCCCATCCCCATCCCCATTTCAATTTGGGGATAAAATTCATCCCCATCCCCCCCCATTTCCCCATTTTCCCCCCAAAAAAAATCCCCAAATGGGGATGGGGGAGCGGGGATTTGGGGCCCCGGGGGAAAATGGCCATCCCTAGTCACGGGCTTAGAATTATGCAGTGGTAATCCCGTGCGGCACTTAGGTAACTTCCGGGTGAATGTTGCTAAGTAAACCTTAAAATACTTTGCTTGTCACTCTCACACACAAGAGAGACTAGAGGAAAGTGTTCGAAGAGCTTGTAGGAAATGTAAAGAGAACTTGTATTGCTTAACAAGAAAACTTTACAAGGCTTGAATGCGAGTAGGTTTGGAATGCCTTACAAATGAGAGGAGCTACCTATTTATAGTTGTCTACCTCCTCAATGGATGGTTGGGATCAATTTGATCCAATGGTGGAGGTTTGGCCTCCAGAATGTTCTATACAAGTTTAAAGTATTCTTCCTATCTAGAATTCTCTATATAAGTATCTACATACGTGTACATGTTTCTAGATAATTCTACACCTATCTAGATATGTACAAGAACAACCAAGAATGGTTGTGTGGCTAGAGACTTCCAGAAGCATCCGTTGCTAGGCTTTTCCGGAGACCTCTAGAATGTTCCGCCAACTAGAGACTTCCATTAGTGTGTGGAATTCTATAGATTCTTCCAGCTACTTGGCCTTGTTGTAGACTTGTTTGGCTCCCTAGTCTGAATCCAAACTTTGGATCTTACGGGCCGTGACATCCTCCCCTACTTGATTTCACGACGTCCTCGTCGTGTGGGCGCCATGCATGCTGGAGTCTGCCATGGGGTGGCTCCTTCAGACGAGTAGGCTTTGGATTAAGAAACCTCTCGTGAGGGATTGCCTTTGTGTCGAGAGTTGGACGCATGTTGTGCTGCGTCGACTCCTTTGGGTTGGTGCAAGTGGGCTTGCGTTGTTGGAACGGTAGTTTGGCATTTGTTGCGCCTCCCTCCGCCATCTTTGATCGTTGCTTCCCACGGCGTGCACGATTCCTCTTCTTCGGAACGCCTTCGGTTGGCTTGTTGTCTTTCGAAGAGGTGGGAGAACTTGGGTTCTCCACAAGCTGAATGGCAGATAGCATCCTGATTTCTAGCTTGGTCACACTCTCTGCCTGGATGGTGATTGTTTTGCCTCCATTGAGGATGTTAAGTGAGCTAGAAGCAGGTAAGGGGAAAGCGTTGGCTTGGTTGAAGAACGCTATGCCTAGAACCATTTCGTAATCATTTAAGGAGACTACAGAGAGATCCATCTTTCCACTCTATGGTCTTAGATGGACAGTGACGCCCTTCGCGATGCCATCAATTAGCTTGACCGGAGAGTTGGTGGCTTTGATGGCACCTTCCTTGTTGCTGATACGAAGAACAAGTCATTTGGCTTCATCCACCGAGATGAAGTTGTGTGTTGCCCCGATATCGAGCGTCGCACGAACTTGCTTGCCTCTGATGGTGGCCTTCATGAACATAAAGCCTTTCTTAGCAAGCGTTGGAGGCATGGCTCGCCCGTTGATCACGTAGATCTGTTGGATGGATCCCATGCTTGCTTGGGCCTCTGTTGCCTTAGTCTCCTCGAGCTGGGTGACCATGGCATTAAGCATCTTCCACTTTGGGCAATCGCGTACCCAATGTGGCCCATCACAAATGAAGCATGGACTCTTTAGTTTGATCACTACGGGCTTGCCTCCTTATGTGTCACGCCGATTGTCGCCATTAGGGGACTTGGAATGCCCCTTGTCCATGTGATCGTTGTCATTTGGCTTATCTTTTCCTTCACCATGGTTGTCGCTCCTTTCCTTAGATCGGGTGAGGTCGGCAAATGACTCTGCAGCGATAATAGCAGTGCTAAGGTCTTGCACGTTTCACCTCTCCAGCTCTCTCTTAGCCCAATATTTAAGGCCGTCCATGAAGAAGAAGAGAGAGTCTTTATCTGACATATTTTTGATCTCAAGGGTCAAGGTTGTGAACTCCTTGACATAGTCGAAGATGGATCCCGATTGTTTAAGGCGACGGAGGAGGCCACGGGCCTCTTTCTCGGCGTTGGTGGGAGAGAACTGTTTCTTTAGCTCCATCTTGAACTCATCCTATGTGGTAATGGGATTGATGGTGTTGCCATGTTTGCGTTGCCACCATAGTTGGGCGAAATACCGTAGAAAGGTGGGAGCATTGGTGATCCGGGTGGCATCGTCCCTAACTCCCTTGGCTTCGAAGTACTGTTCTAGGCCGAAGAGAAAGTTTTCCATCTCCATGGCTTTCTGGTTGCCACTGTAAGTGGATGGCTTAAGGACCTGGATGCTGTTGGTGCTTGTGGTGGCACCAAAGCTGACGGATGGGCTATTCCGGTGTGAAGCTCATTCGATGTGGACTTCATCGACTTCCGCACGTACTGCCCATAACCCGCGCTCCATGAATGTGCGAAGGTTATGGAACTCCTGGGTGAGGAAGCACAGGTCCTCTTTGAAGCCTTTTTGGAACTTGCGGATCATGGACTTGGTCGCTTGAGTGATTTCGCCATAGTCTGCCTCTAGGCCTTTGAGACGTCAAACAACGTCGCTCAAGGTAGTTTGTGATCCGGAGATGGCTTCCTCCAACCCAGTCATCCGGGCTTCCAAGGCATCCATGGACAGACCCTTGGACTTGCTTCGCTTGGTGTGGTTGCGTTGCTCGCCACGACCTCGTGCTTGCTCCTCCACTCTAGCAGCAACTTCATTGTCGGACGCCATAGCTTCGTGAACAAGCTGTGGTTGCTTTGACAAGGTTCTGATACCAACTGTCACGGGCTTAGAATTACGCAGCGGAAATCCCGTGCGGCACTTAGGCAACTACTGGGTGAATGTTGCTAAGTAAGCCTTAAAATGCTTTGCTTGTTACTCTCACACACAAGAGAGACTAGAGGAAAGTGTTGGAAGAGCTTGTAGGAAATGTAAAGAGAACTTGTATTGCTTAACAAGGAAACTTTACATGGCTTGAATGCTAGTAGGCTTGGAATGCCTTACAAATGAGAGGAGCTACCTATTTATAGTTGTCCACCTCCTCAATGGACGGTTAGGATCAATTTGATCCAATGGTAGAGGTTTGGCCTCCAGAATGTTCTATACAAGTCTAGAGTATTCTTCTTATCTAGAATTCTCTATACAAGTATCTACATACGTGTACATGTTTCTAGATAATTCTACACCTATCTAGATATGTACAAGAACAAACAAGAATGGTTGTGTGGCTAGAGACTTCCAGAAGCATCTGTTGCTAGGATTTTCCGGAGATCTCTAAAATGTTCCGCCAACTAGAGACTTCCATTAGTGTGTGAAATATCTCTAGATTCTTCCAGTTACTTGGCCTTGTTATGGACTTGTTCGGCTCTCTGGCTAGAATCCAGACTTTGGATCTTACGGGCCGTGACAAGTAGATATAAGTGGGAAATTTCGGTAAGAGAATTTAGTTCTAGAGATTCCGAGATAGATAGGAAAATTGTTACGTCTGAGATACCTTAACTTATCTTTTCTGAAGATAGAAGAACTACACAGGACGTTATATGAGTTAATTAATCTGCAAACCTTGGAGCTTAATTCATGTACCAATTTGGAAAAGCTGCCTCTAGCAATGGGAAAGTTAACCAACCCGAGGCATCTAGGGAACAATGAGACGTCCTCATTGAGTTAATTACATGCCAAAAGGAATTAACAAATTAACTTGTCTTCAGACTTTAAGCGATTTCGTTG